>CM060836.1:59575000-60775000 GCA_030762175.1 Metallyticus violacea
TCTTTTGTTGGATATGCTGGTGTAACTGTTCCAGAAGATAAGCGTTCCAGAAGATTCATCGCTTACATTTTGCCCTTTTGGAAGATAATCATCATCAGAATATTTTTAGCATTCAATAAAATTGATGTCGTGACTTTGTCAGCTGACTTTATTATCATCGCTTTCTTTGGAGCTGGGTAATTCGGTTCCGTCCGCTGTTTTCACTGCCGTTTTGTTTTGTAGTTTCGTCAGTGGCGATGAATTGACGCAGATCCATTTTCTAACAATGTAAACCCTCTTGGAAAGCTTGCACTCGAAGTGTTTTTGCTCAGCAGAACGCCTAGTTCTTCAGTTGAAATATTATGCACCCGTTCCTTTGAGATGTTGACTACTGCGGCTATTTCGCTCAATTTGCCAGTACTATTTGCGTGATTATTTCCTCTGTAGTGATCCTTCTTGGATGTCAAGAGTGATGCTCACTGTGTGTGCTCGTCTGGCAGAATTTGAACTCAGTCAACCAGTTTTTTACATCTTCATATGATGAGTTAATTTCCCCAGTACACTTCTCATTTCTCAAAAAAAGTCTGCATCCTTCAACTCTTTTAAATGAAAAAAATATATTAACAGTACGATGGTCAATATTTTGCATTTTTAAACATAAAGGTAATACGTTTCCTTTCATCAATAACTGATAAATCACTAATTAAAAGATACCTTATATTTTCAGTGCTGTCAACTATAATATTGAGGTTTCAAGCTGTGAACAAAATTTACCTATCACCGCCTCTTGTGCGAAGGCTCATTTTTCCCCCGACCATGCATTTAGATGGCAACTTCTCAAACATGATCCCTGTATTATAACCTTTAGTTATTATTATTATTATTATTATTATTATTATTATTACAACTAGCTAGGTATTAATGAAATACGTCTTAACAATATAATAAACGATAAATAAATTCTAATGCATTTATCCTGGTATAGCCTTTATTTGATTTGTCTTTCTTCTAAATGCGGGAAGGGATACAGCGAATTGTGGAATTTTAAGGGAATGTGGGCGCTTTGTGGATAACATTCATTGTAAAACTCTGACTGTAAAATATTGGTTACGAATAAGGGAGAACAATCTTCAATAAGGACAATTTCTACCTCCATTAAGTAAGAAATTGGCATTATAGTTGCTGGATAGAACGATTAAAGAGGGAATTAGAAAGAAATAGAGTCTTATGGGTATGGATTGGGGGAGGGGGTAAGGAACAGCAATAATATATGGGGGAAAGTTAAAAGAAAGCTAATCAGGCATAGAAGCAGTATGCAGAGAGAGAGAAAAAAAAAACAACAACACTGGAATTTAGTAGTAGCTAAAAATAAACTGAAGGAATTATACACGCATTACTTGAATTTTCAGGACCGATCATGTATCGCTGAGGACTTGGAAAGCACAAAAAAATTGCCAATGAAGCAGGCGATGGAATTTCTGTCTGTATGGAAGATTGGTGATTGTCCAAACACAGAACATTGGCAGGTGAACCTTGGAGCTAAGTTTAAATACTTGAATAGAAGCAGGTTAGCAGGTTGGGACTTGCCTGCGCAGGAAAAAAATGATCAAAACTGGGTAAGTTATTATGGAAAGTACGCCTAATAAGAAGCTGTGTGTGTTTGAGCAATTATAATAATTGTGGTGTACAGACGTATGAAAGAGAGAGAAAGTGTGTATGTGTGTTTTCATGTAATATAATTATTTGAGTGTTAATAGTTATATATAAATATTTTAATGTAATATAATTATTTGTGTATTAGTTTTATATAAATAGTATTGTCATATAGGTATATTGTCCCCCGGTACTAAATAGTAGCATGTACGGTCTCTGGATATAATGTAAAAGTTAATGTACATATATAGTTTGTAAAAATAAATACCGTTATCCATTTTTATTTTAAATGACGTATATCCTGATATTTAAATTAAAAAGATGTAGATATTATTACAGCATAAGAAAAACTTGGTATTGCGAATTCATGAAAGAAAATATCAAATGCCTCCAACAATAAAATTACCACTTGAAAGATATCAAAAGAATGCAAACGAAATGAGGAAGCGGGAAAAGATGCAACATTGAAAGAAGAACTTTAACCTAAAACTTATTTCAATGATTAAAGGTAAAATATCTAATATCAGTTTACCAAAATGGAAAACTAGAAAGGAACAAGCCTGAGAGAGCAAAAGTTGCACAACTACAAATATTGATTAAGTGTACGCATACTTCCTATTTATTTAAATATTTAATAAACGCAATGCTGAGTTCGACAGAACAAAGGCAAGTTCATGAAACGTGTGTTTATTCTGTGGCCTTGACCTGGATAGAACGAAGGCATCTTTCTTTCTATGGGTTGACATTTTTAACCCAGAGAGAGTCGTTAAAAGAACTGTTATAATAACCATGTTAACTGTTCCTATGAAGGTGTAGCATTTGTTAGTTAACCTACTATTTAGAGACAAATGTTGCTTTTGATCCCATCTTGAGGAAACGGCAAGCTGATAGTGGTAGAAAACCCTGCTATGTATAATAAGATGGCTTGCTACAGAGAGGATCCTGGCCGCGGTTGTCCTGGCAACGGTCCGGACCGCGAGAACCAAATCCCGTGACGTCAGAACAGCCCCCGCCCTATTGATTTTCGGGGCCTTCGCATAGCAATGAAAAGGGTGAAGTGCGTACAGTTCTTTCCGCTACCAAACTTTGGTGGAGATCTGACTCAATTTAAATTTTCGCATCAACTGGCTGTAGTTTTTTGTCATGGTATTATCTAATGCAGGTCTTTTATTTTTTATTTGTATAACTGTAATAGATAAAAAATTATATAGGGCGATTTATATAGAAATTAAGTTAAATTAATAACTGTATGAAAATTTTGCTACCAAGCTTTATTTTTAAATCTATGTATTAAACAAAGGCGAGGACATTTCCTTAGAGTAGCACATGTTATACACGTTTGCTATTCAGAAGTCTATGCATTTTATATGATGCATATAGTTCATCTCACGTGTTTGGAAGTTCTCAGGTTGTCCCTTTGAAAGCTTGATAAAGGTTGGCTTTTAGTTTATCATTGTCCAAGCGTTTCTGAATATAAAATACGTTTTTAACAAAACTCCCACGCAAAAGATAAGTTTTGGAGAATTTCGATTTAATTAATAGTTCCTCCACAACTGGTTTTGGTAATGAAAACTGTTCAAAAAGTTCACAAACCTCTCATGTACACTAATGAATAGGGTACGGATTTCTATGTAATTACATATTGTATTCCTTCATTTCTACTCATCAATAAGTTACAATTCTTTGCAAATTCAGATATTACAACCATTATTACACATTATCGCTTGATATTACATAAATCTGCACAAACGTTTTTATTTTGGATGAATAACATACAGAAATTAATTAGTAACTTATTCTCCATTATCTATGATTCCAAATTCTGGGGCAGTTTCTTAATTCCATGTTTGAAGAAATCTGCTTTTTTGCAGCTGAAGAAGTCATCAAACCAAGTTTGTAAAGCGTTTTTGTTATTGAAGGGGTTCCCTCGAACATTGTTGTATAGTGCATGGAAAAGGTGGAAGTTTGAGGGTGCAAGATCGGGAGAATAGGGGGATGTGGAATCATCTCCCAACCAAGCGTCTGCATAGTTGCTTTCGCTATGTTAGCAGAGTGCGAATGTGCACTATCAGCACTTTATGCAATCTTCTGTCTTTTTTTTTTTTCAATTGTCGCCGCAAAGCATCTGATTTGTTGACAATAAGTAAAATTTCAGCAAGTATGGCTACATTTCCTGGGATTCTTTATCCAACCAGATGCATACTATCATCTTCTGTGGATAGACAGGGGAAAAAATATATATTAGAACTCAGAACTTTCTTTCTTTTCTTCTTCTTTCTTTTTTTCACATAAGAGACAATTTTTCACCAGCAGTAATAATCTTGGATAGGAATTGTCGATGTTGTTCATGAGCTAATCGATGACGAGTAAGCAGAGACACACAAAAAGCCTCTTGCTGATTTTTGTTGTTTTCACCTAAAGCGTGTGGTACCCATACACGGAAATTTTTAACCCTGCCCATGGAATGCGAATTTGCTAGCACAACGCTCTAAATAGGGAATGACAGATGGCAAACGGTAAACAATATCCTAGCAACGAAGTGTTTTGATGACGAACAAAAACGATACGAACTTATGCGACAACCTAATATTATGATGTAAAAATCAAGTTTACAACAAATATGAGATTTTCCTGGAAAACTAAAAAGCCTGTAACGAAGGTTTTCCACGTTTTAGCCACATTTATATATTCCAACGTCTTTTTCTAAAATGCATTCTACTTGCTTATGGTTTTGAATGTACGGAACACATGCTAAAACGAAAGTTCAATGCCAATATTGTTTTCTTAAACAGTTTCTTCTCAAGAATCGTAATCCTCTGGGGAAAGGAACGTCATACTTAAACAAGTTTCATACTTTATTTTCCCCTTATTAACTAATTTTTCTCCAGCTTCAGAAGATGCGGTACGTGCCAAATTGAAGTTCGTTTGTTACCAAAATATGGGTATGGTTTGAATTACAATAGCTCCTGTAGCGTTGTTACTATCTGCAAACATAAAAGCATGGGTGCGGTGGACGATGTATTTACTATGGATGCAAAAGTAATGATTTGTACAGTTTTGATCTAAAAATTAGATATTCGATGAAATCACAGCTAAGTCAACATATTGGGTGTTTTATACATTAAGAGCAAGCAACTACATAAATCGAAAAAGCAATTAGTTCTTACCCAAATGGAGATGGAGTGGAAGGAATGAATTATTCAAAGATATGCGTTATATTCTCGTAGGTGATATAATTCCTTAGAACGAACTCAAACTTTCTGAAATTCGCCTTTCTCTTGATATGTTTTGCGATCGACAATTAGAAAAAAATTATCTGGATTAACGTTACCAACAGAAATTACAAGAGGTGCATGCAGGATTATACATCCTGAAAAAGAGGACTAGGTTTTAACTTTAACTTCAAAAGAAAGTCTCCCTTGAATTTTTAATTTTACTGGGGGAAAAATTAAAGCTCCTCTTTCTGTATCTAATTTGGCGAATTTTTGTTTTGTTTAATAACTCTCTTAGTCAAAGAGCAGAGGAGAATGATCTCTTGTATCACAGAGTTTATAAATCCATTTACCATGTAGCAAGAGGCTTCATTTCTCCTTCCAAATCGATTCCAAATCAATAGATATCGATAAATAATACCAGTTTGCTGACTTTTTACCATTCTTTGTATTGTATGTGCTGTTGAAGTTTGTATTCTCTTCTGTGTGTTAATTAATCTGTTCAATAAGTAAATGTGCATATTTGCTGCTTTAGATGACAATAGATCCACATTTTAAAGTAATTTAGGTGAAAGGTGATTGAGTTGTATTGCTGATATTCTGCATTTAATTGAATTTTGTTAGAAAAGTTTCCAGTTTGGGACTACATTGAAATAAATTTGAAGTATTTGTTGGAAAGAAGGTATGAAGTAGATGATTTTCTATCATTCACTCACACTTTTATTACGCACATTTTTCTCCCCAAGAGCCGAAGCAAAGTAAAGGAAGCTTTAGCCCTTCTTTAGCCTCTGATAACTGGGATAAACGTTTTAAAAGCAGTAAGAATTCTGAACAATATACATAATTTCTGACATTTTATCAATGAATAATTATTTTTGGTTTAAAAAGATACAATTTGATAAGTATGATTGGTATTCAAAGAGTAATGTAAATGCAAATAATGTGTAACTTCAAAATAAATCTAGGTTAAAGTTATTTTGCACTGCTATTAATACAATATCCTCAATTATTGTTGCCAATTATTTGTTTCTGCGATAAGAGGTATAAAATGCACCTGTGGCGCCAAAATGTAATGAAATTTCATGCTATTGTTGTGGTAACCCTTAGTGCATGCCTATTGGAAGAATCCACATTTGGATGGCCGTGGGTGTATTAACAACTGAAATTGAACACTACATAGCCCTCCTCATCGTTGTAAAACTTAGTTCAGAAGTTTCTGAACATACCAATCATGAAACAGTGGCAAGATGACTAAATGCTGGTCGTTAAATTCCATGGCTCGAAGGTATATTTAGCAACATTTAGCCACATGATAGACCGTTTTCAGCATTCAAACAGTTTAACGTACTAGTAACCAACAAATGGCATCTAAAAATTTGGAATAGTACCTGGTACACATTTACACCTTGTTATTACATGTAAATCCGAGCCATAGTGATGAAAAGGTGCATAACTATGCTGAAAGATCAGCTTTCGTTGCTTTTTGCTTTAGTTGTCGCATCAGAAAGAATTGCACTATATCAAAATAAGGCCCATAAGCACAGTCTTTTCTGAAAACAAAAGTTCCCGTATGCTTTTTAACAATCTATGCTAAATTAACCGCGTGTATGCCTATTTATAACTTTTTCCACCGATGTTAACAATGGTAAACTCCGTAAATTATTTTTATACGTTAGTTTAACTGTACATTGGCTCTAGTTGGGATATTGTTAGCTGTTCATGTGATATTTAATGTTTCTTAGCCTGAATAACTACTTACGTCATTATTTTGCATGCCGTATTACTATGAGTTACTGTAGCAAATGTATTGGTGCACGTGTAGTTTTATACTATGTCTCGAGCATCTAATGACCCAAATTAGTGGCTACAATGGCTTAAAAATATAAGATGAGGAAGAATACAGGGGAGAGAGAAGAAGACAAGTATGTTCTGATAATGAGATAATACAGTAAACGATTCTATCCATGTAGTTGGAACAAAAGATGCTGCAACGACTGCAATAAGTGGGCTTGTCCGAGAAGTACAATGTTTGTGCATAGGCATCAAGTCCCTTTTTTGAGTAATTTAGATTATCTCTGCCACCACAGATATTTTTGTTTCACATATATTACACCTAAATAAGTGTATTTGTTTTTACAGGCATAATATGGATATAAAATCTTTACACAGGATTTACACTTCTTTGTGTGGATAATAATAATAATAATAATAATAATAATAATAATAATAAGAAGAAGAAGAAGAAGAAGAAGAAGAAGAAGAAATTTCAGAGCCATAATAATTCCTAAAAGTAAAGCATGAATATGATTATTTTTATCTATTCTGCAAATGGTTATACTTTCTTAGGCAGTATATATATAATATGGTATAAATATGTCATACCTCTTTTAAAGATGTTAGTTACATTTTCTGTCTATTTTCATTCTATCACTAAAAGAAACTGTTTTACTTTTTTTTTTTTTTGTAATGCATGTTTTGATATGAAAATTAATTTAACTACATTGCTTTATGTGATTTATTATAATTTAAAATGTAAACATACTTGATTGTACAGTTCTAACCAGTCAAAGTAAATCCTATATATATATATATATATATATATATATATATATATATATTATAATTTAATGTTATTTAATGTAAGTAATATGGCTTTCTGCTATGAATTTGATAAAAAGTATCACAAGTAATATCACTAGAGGGTCTGAGATTACCCATAATTCAGAATGTAGGGAGCTCAGACCTCGAGTGATATTTATTAGGACTATTTCACGAATAAAATAAAAATTTAAATATAATTCCTCTTAACTTGGCTGACAAAATTGTAATAATTGTATATTTGTACTTAATCTTTTCAAGCAATCTTGCGACAGAAGACTGCCGATTGTCGTAATGCCAATAGAGAAGAGCGCAATAGGGCTTTAGGAAAATTTCATGAAATAAGAATAAAAGTGAGATATATATATCTATATATATATATATATCTATATATCTATATTTGTATATATATATATATATATATATATATATATATATTTGAAATTCGCGCACAGAATATTAACTTTTCTCATAAATGGACAAACGTCTGCTATTACACTCTCTACCATTCGTTTTCTAATACCAATTGAGAAAAACAATATAAAAAAGTTATATACAGTGTGTTAATTTTTCTTTGTATTTGTGGCTTAGAATTCCTAATGATAATATCAATTTACACATTTGAGACATCACTAGAACGTTATGACGAACCCTCCATTTTGCGTTAAGATTGTCGATTGTCCATGCTTTTGTTCCTATCAATATCTCACCACTTCCCGTAATAAAAGTCGTCAGTGATGCGGCTTTAGGAATTGTATAGTGGAGTATAGAGTTGGCTATCTTGATCACAAGACAAATACACGTCGCGTGATAAACGGATTTGATTCTTTTGCAATAATTTCATTCCGTAATCCACATGTGATTGGTCAAAATTGAAACTTTTATTTAGTTTCATTGGTCAATTTTAAGATGACTTCACATGAGTGAAATAATCTCAGAAATTGACATTAATTACTATGTTAGGTTTAAAACTAGCTTAAATGTACAAAAATAATGTATAGTTAAAATATTTGAACTTAGTTACATCGCGCTGGATGGCTATTATGTAACAAGAATGGGCACGACCATTGCAGGGTTAAGGATATAAGTGATTCTATTTCATCTCCATAAAGCGCTCTTCTTTCTTCTATTGGCACATGTATGCAGTTGTTCATTGCCTAAGAGGTGCGTGAGCTCTTGTGTGGTTGAGAAAGATTTAGGTATCTTGGAATAATGCACTGATAGGCTGTATAAAATCAGCAGTTTTCTTGCATTTTTCATAGGACTGTCATTGCATCAGAAAATTTTGCTTCTCCTTCAGCGACTGCCAACATGCTTCTTAAAATGGAACCTGATTTTTCTTCAACTTTAAAAATGATAATACCAAAAAAACGTTTGATTCACTGCTGATTTTAGTGTTTTCATTATCCGTAATTTTTATATTTTACATGGTTGATTTTTTCATTCATATAAAAGAAATATCCGTGTATTAAGTAAGATCATTTCATAAACAAAGCAACATTTTGTTAATTTTTTATTCTATATATATATATATATATATATATATATATATATATATACTGAAACAGATCACTCTGTAGTTTGTCGGTCCTGGTGGTGTAGTGGTTACCATACTTGCCTCCTATACCTAAAACGCGGGTTCGAACCCGGCCAGGACCGATGGATTTTTTCGGGCGTAAATATCCTAAGTATGGTTTCCTTCGGAAGGGAAGTAAAGCCGTGGGTCCCGTGTCGTACATTTGCGGCACGAAAAAGAACCTCAAGCCTGAAAGAGAGGGCTCTGAGCAAAATTTGTCGGCCGTTTCACGCCCTGAGTTGAATGGGACGCTGATGACCTGAGATGTTAAAGAGCGTCCATAAATCAATCAATCAATCTGTAGTTTACATTTGTTATTAGCTTCCTATGACAACGGCTCATAACGCTGTGATGATAATCGTGAAGAATGAATGACATTCATGTTAAATGGGGAGAGAAATTGAAGCGCCTAAAGCCACCCGACATGTTACTTTGGGTTGAGGAAAAATCCGCGGATAAAACTTCAGCGAGATAGCTTAACAAAGGGGAAGAGGGTTTAAATCGCTTCGTCATTGTTTTACTGTCATGTTTACCCTCATCATCATCGCATAATGGTTTGAGTTAAATGATCTACTCCAGTCACATGTCACTGTTTTACTCGGTTATTCGAAGTCTCTTCTAGGCAACGTTTAACGCCAAAACAATGAAAATCTTTACAGATGAAATAAATAATCACTTTACATACACAAGGCGCAAGGGATTACTTAGAAAAACAGCTGCAAGAACCAAGAATGCAGACACTGAATCAAGTAATAATACCGAGGATGCCAAAAAAAATGTATACACACTCACACGGTAGATATCTGTTTAATATATTTCAAAGTTAGACCGAAAAATAACAGTAATGTAGTATGATGTTCTATAAACAGATGTGACTCACATACATCGTGATAGCATTACTACGCGAGAAGGTAAATCAACAATGAACAAATGAAGCGAAGATCATCGTATGACGTTCTGTAAATAAATGTCCATACATTATGATAGCGTTGCTACACAAGTAAATCAACAATGAACAAATGAAGACGAGATCATCGTATGATGTTCTGTAAACAGATGTGACTCACATTACGTTATACTAGCGTTGCTACAACAAAATGGATTATCGTTTGAACAGCGGAAAGCAATTTTAAGTGGTAATGGAAAACCGAAAATGTTGTTGAACTTCAAAGGCAACGGAGACGTGTGTACAGAACAGAACCGTCTACCTATGGGGAATTCTTAAGGATGTTGTATATCGTAGAAAACCAGCTACACTAGCAGCGTTTCGGGAAGAAATTGAAACGGCATGTGCTGCAATCGCTGAGGACACTCGCAAACGTTGCTCAATCAGTAGTTCAACGTACTCAGAAGTGTATCAACACCGATGGTGGACATTTTGAGCAACTGTTGTAATTGTATAAGTCTAAGATGATTAGTGCTCATCGTTTATGTTTACTTCGCCATTTCTATGACTGCATTAAGATATATAATAAAGTCAGAGAAAGAGTTCCTTGGTTAGTTTTCACATTTTTACGGCTGTCCATTCAATTGTCTGTCTTAAACAAAGTGTTATAGTAGAGACTTTGCACAGGTTTTATTAGATGATGGGATTATCCCTTTGCAAACATTATTTTTCTCTTGTAACTCAGTCTAAAGATTTTATGTAGTCTACATGTGGGTTTCCATATTATATTCACAGCTTTATGCATTATTTATTTGTTTTAATATAAAAATACAGTCCATACATGAACACCCCTTCCTGAAGGCACGTTGTTCTTGCAAAATGCACTTCATTTATAGCATTTAAAAGTCTTGTTATATTTCTGCAGTGATTCTTGCTACATTAGAACACTAATTACCTCTATAATCATTATCACGCTTATTTTTGTTCCTTTTTTAAGACATGAATAACTACTGTTTATTTCCAATCTTTCGGTATATTTGCAGTGCTCAACATACATTCAAAAACGTCAGCTTACAACAATCGTTGCTTTTCTAATGGGTTCTAAATTAATTCCATCATAGCCTTAAATTTTTTTACCTTTCATTTTATTCATTGCTGCTTGTAGTTCGTCATAAGTTACAGAATAAATCATCTAGAAATCTTGTTCTAACTTAGGGAACATTTGCTAATTATTGATACAGCTCTTTAAAATAATCTGTCCATATTTGGGCTTGGTGTCTGTGGACATCGAACTCTATGGTACTTGCGTATTTTGCCCAACTTTCCCCTTGCAACTCTTTTCTTCATTCTTTACTATCACGAATTTTCTTTAATGTTCAATTTATCTTTCTTAGATGTCATATTTAGAAACTTTTAGTAAAGGCTTTTTTAAATTATATTTGCTATTTCGTCATTCAAAATTGTACTTTCTTTTAATTGCTTTTATATCTAAAGTACCCAAAGCATAATAACTGCTTTTATCATTGTTTTGTAATATTCCCACTCGCTATTAAGATATAAGGTAAATTGCTCGTTTGTCTAAATGTTGACCCATTCGGTTTCTGTATCCTTTCCTCACACTGTCTTCTCTAAGTAAGTTAATTTTATATTGTTTTTTTCGAATTTAAATGTTTGTGCATGAAATGTGAGAAAACTTACTGGAAAAGAGATAAATGTTAAATTAGATATTAAATCCTTGGAAACATAAGTCGGCAAAAACTACGAATTGGAAATGCTACAATGGACGCGTAAAGTCAGGTGATCACGTTTAGTCATTCTTTAATGAAAATAAATTAACATACCGTTGAAATACAAACCTGCCTAGAGAAATAATAATTTATAGCATATCATCTTATGAACGTGCAGTTAAAATACATCATTCCAACAATACAGATAACTATAACGGATAAGTTTTATGGGATAGTATGTCTTATTAAAAAGACATACTGTAAATTTTAAATTACATTCCAAAGCAGCGAGAAAAATTAGTAATACCACATGTCATTTGGCTTATTATTCTCTTGAACTACCACACTCTCCTGTCATATTGACAGGAAACGACTAAAATACTGACTTTATTTATTTTATGACATCATTTCATTTATTGAAAGCCGGCTCTTTCTGTTTTCCTCGTTTCTAAAGTGACAGATCAAAATTCACCTATTCATTTCCGGTAAACATTATTATCCTGAAGAATGAATTTCACTTTCTTTACACTGTACACTAGAAGCATAAGATCTGTCATTGTTTTATTTGTTATTTTCGTTGTTTGTACAGTTTTAAAAATACTGTGATTTAATTGCCAAATCTAAATTTTTCTAGCATAACTTTTAATGTTTCTAAACTAACTGCTTTTAAAATGGGGTAAAAACTATATAACCAAAAATATAACTCTATGCCCTGATTTTTATGAAACACAACTAATTCAATACAGAAAATTAGAAAAAAATTCATACGAGAAATACAGTAAATAAATGAGATATTCTACTGCAAACATTTTTTGATGTACTGAAATATTTTAAAAGGTATCTCTAGAGCAAATACAATAAATTAGAGTTTATTTACACTTTAAGGGTAAGAAATTTCCAGTTCAATATTTCATATTAAAGGACAGTGAATTCATAACTGAAGAACTATGATTTATAATGACAGCGAAAAAAATAAAAGATAAAAGATGCTAGAGGCTGTATTTTACCAGGAAAAGAACAGTAACGTTTGGAAGTTGTCCAATTTGAAGCGTGAATGTCATGGAGCTTAACTTGAAATGAATAATAGAGTTTAAAAATGCAGTATTCTTACATTCTAGGCACAAAAATTAGAAGTTTGTTTCCTGTAGGAAAATATTGCTTTAACACTTACTTCACTCATTCAAACGAACTTAAAATGGTAACACATATAAAAGTTTCACTGATATTTGTTCATTTTTTATTCTTGTATAGCTGATACATTTTTGTTCACATGATCTGCATGTTCACGCCTTGCTTTTCTATTTTTATCGTCCCCTTTTCTTAAAAGAGCTTCTCTTATTTACCAGTATGTACTCAATTTTCACTGCAGGATATTTACTTATCCTGAACGCATTGTACCTGTTTTTGTATACATTTCTTCGTATGCACTAAAAGAATATAAAGACATTAAGATTTATGAATACTAAAGGCTGCATGGCCTACATTATATCTTTTGTGGGAACTAATAGAGATATTCACTATGAAATACTAATTTACCATGTTTTCTAATCTTCGTATTGAAAAGGCATCAGAATTTGACAAATACCTTATTCTTTCAATGGAAATTAAAATAGTTTAGTTTATTTATTCTTTGTATCTAGCGGATTCTGTCAATTTACGCGTTGTCTGGCTTCTAGATCTCTTCTACTGACAGAAATTAATAATAGAAACAACAACATAAAAGCCTACAAATATGGCGATAATGCAATTAGTAATACATAATCGGAACACTTGTCTCAATTTAAACAATGAAGCTCTCACTATCATATGTTCAGGGCGTAAAAATCCTAAGTATGGCTTCCTTCGGAAGGGAAGTAAAGCCGTGGGTCCCGTGTCGTACATTTACGGCACGAAAAAGAACCTCAAGCCTGAAAGAAGAGGCCTCTGAGCAAAATCTGTCGGCCGTTTCACGCCTTGAATATAATGGGACGCTGATGGACCTGAGATATTAAAGAGCGTCCGTAAATAAACCAAATCAACTAAAACTATCGTATGTTCTGAACCCTTTAATTGCGAGCATGGATGTATTTGCATTAAAACTCCCCGAGTTTGGGGATAGGAAAATACGTCTGTCAGAAATTATTCCAGATGATCTAGCCTTCATGATATTCCATTTAGTCAGTTGCGACTTTTTGAAAATACATCTTGTGCTAGAATAATCTTATCTAGTGACTCGCAGATCTCATAATTTTCAAAAGTTTCGCTCAGAAGTTGCTTATAAAAGATCCCCTCTCAGGGCGCATTCCAAATATCGTTAGTTTTCTCAGACAAATTCGGAATTTATCGCTAGGGACCTAATGTATGACCATGTTCCTCACCAATACTAATTTATCATTTAAGGAAAACATTTACACTCTTGCCTACACTTTATGGTTTTTGGGAACATTTCATTGCGTTATAGTTATATAAACGATATCTCATACCCAAAGCATATCCAAAGAAAAGACTCAAGCATTAAAATAAGATTCAAAGAAGGGTTCCTAAGACCTTTTATAGTCGTTAATCCTTACAGATTTTGCACATATGATTCTAAAATCCTAAACGAAACCCTCAAATGACGTCATATTCAAAACTGCCAGCAATAGTTATAATTTCTCCCTCAAATTCCCCATTTGAATATATGTTTATAGTTTACTTTTAATTTTCTAATTATAGGGTATCTAGATTCCATTAGTTTTATAAGGTTTTTATACAGCTTGTTGACATCTTAGAATCTGAACTTAGTAACGTTACTGCTTAAATTTTAGGTCATTCTGAAAAGTATCTAAATTCCAGGGTGGCAAAACTTCACTTAAATTTTTATATTTGAATTTAGACTTGCAAATAATACTATACTTTTTAAAAACTTGTGATTCCAGCTTTCCTTCTCCTTTTTCCCTGTTTATTTGAAATAAACTACGGTACTAACAATATTTCTACAGCTAATATGCTAACCCTGCTGAATTATATACAAAATGTGACATTTAAAACAATCGTCTTGAATACATGTTATCCAAGTGCTGTTTTTACGAGATTGAAGGGTAGAGAAGAGTCCACAAATGCAAATATATAGTGTTTGGGAGATTTATAGAAAAGTGTATTTTCATTACAAGGTTATATTTTTAAACAAAACAATTGCTATACAGTAAGTGTTATTGCTAGATAAAATTAGGTTTTCTAGTACAAATAGTTGACACGTTACCATTAAAATTTACCACTTGGTGTAATATTAACGCTTGCACAATACACGTAAGATCAAAAACGGCGATAGGAGATCTGTAAATAAGACTTTAAAAATATTTAAAAACATAGTACACATTAAATTACTAACGTTCAAATTTCAAATAAATTTTACTGTGAATATCTAATGCTAACTGATATAGTGATAAATATGAAAAATGGATTACAAGAAATAGAATTACTGTGATCTGTTTCATTGAAATATTTTTCATACATACAGAGCAATCAATGACATTAGTTTTCACTCTTCATCTGATAAAAGCGTTCCATACAATATTTGAATATTATCAATTGTGTAGGCTCTTCTTGCTTATGACCATCATTGTGAATAAAAATTGCGAATAAGGCAATGTTTACAGCGCTGATGTGATTCCAAAGTTTCTGATAATTTAGTTAGCGTTCAAAACATGTTAATTTAATTGTAAACACACTGTACAAGATTCCTTTACAGCTCTTCATGTATCGTCCATATACAGAATAGAAGAGAATACAGTTCCACAAATAAAACTGATAATATAGGTTAATAAGGGAAACAACAAAGTGAAATACATTTTTTCTGTCTCTTAAGAGCGTTACAGAAAATAAACATTTCATCCCGAACATGCAGCTACACTGCTTAATCTTCTGCATGATTAACTTAAAATTATTGCAATGGATTAATTGCAGATACTTGCATAGCTTTACTGTGAAGACACGGCGGTCCTGGTAACCAACTTGTCTCGTAGACCTATGATGGCGGGTCAATAGAAATTTTTCGGGCATAAAAATTCTAACAAAGTATGGCTTCCTACGAAAAGGAAGCAAAGCGGTGGGTCCCGTGTCGTAGATTTACGGCACATAAAAGAGTCTCAAGCCTGAAATAAGAGGTCTCTGAGAAAAATTTATCGGCTGTTTCACCCCCTGAATTGATTGGGACACGATGACCTGAGATGTTAAAGAGCGTCCGTAAATAAAGTAATTAAACATAAAATTACTCTATCATTGCTTATTTTTTACTACATAAACAATGGGACAAAAATATTAAGCTTAGTAATGTCAAATCTAACTTTGCGAACCTACAGGATTCACATAAAATTGTTAAGACGAATTTACATCAAAACGCTTCGAGTTGTGAAAAAATAACATTATTATAATCGGAATGTATCATTTCCAATGCATTTAAATATTACAGCGCACAGATCTTTTTTGACCAAGCTTCAGCGTTCAAAATGATATTAAAAAAATTTGTTTCATTTATAGCATGGAATCATTCCACAAAATTATGGCACTGAGTTATTTTCCAACCTGTATTATACAATAAATATATTTTAACTGTTAATATAAAATTTAGTTCTTGTTCACAGAAATTAAAAAAAAATAAGTTTAAGAGAATGACAATTTGAGCTAGCTCCAGGAAAAATGAAGTAAAAAATTAAGGTCGTGAAAAAGCAGAAAAAGGCACAATTCTTACACAAAGAACAAGGAAAATTTTGTAACCAAATTAATTCTATCTTTAAGATCTCTGGCAGCAGTAAAAACTTGATTAAAAAGCAGAAGACATAAGAAACATTCTTGGAGTGAAGAGTTTATACAATAAAAAATACGATGGAAGGCATTGAAAATACAATAAAGGTCCGCAAAAGAAAAGCATGTTAATCGTAAGATATAATATCCAATTTCGCACCAGGAGGAAGCAATGTTGAATAATTCAAACACGATGAAAAGACCCCATAAGAAAGTACCATGCCAAATGACGATGATAATGTTGACAAATTATCTATCCACTTGAAGCTAAAAATGTAGTTAAGTATTAAAAGGGGGCCATGCCACCTCTAGCTCCAGCCTTACAGTTTAGTGTACTTAAGAGGTTCTACCTGTTAAATTTCGCTTAAATAAACATTTGGCTATAATTTTAGCATTTGTTTGTGTTGAGACTTTTGGTTGTGATGGGGAATTATTGAGAGTCAAAGCCTTTGCCAAGCCTGAGGTTTATTGTGCTACTCCTCTTTCATAGGCCTTCTGGCTCTTCAATCTTGAGTTGAGTTGGGTTGACATGGGAGGAAGAGGATATTTCAGCACTTCAGCCTATTAGACGCTCGGACAGAAACATTTCCAAATCGCAAGCCACCGTCATATCACGCACAGCACCAGCCTACCTTGTCTAGTACATTCGACCCTTTAACAGAACTAAAGGAATGAGATGAAATAGCGGAAATTCGCGGAAAGATTCATCCCAGCATTTACATAAGGGATCAAAGAAAACCACGAAGGAAAAAAACCAAGGTCAGGTTAGGCGCCCAAAGGGATTTGAACCCGAGACCTCGAATACGAGTCCCAAGCGTTGCCGGCTGAATCACCCAACACGTTCTCTCCTATGAAAGAACTTCCCACATTGTCTAGCGACGACGCTCCAAAGAGCTGAAATTTCACATCACACTAGAACTATACGTGTTTAGTACTTTTAACGTGCTGCTTACATAATCTCCGTGAAAGTATCCTATAATCTGCAGATGTTTCCTGAACGACCCATGTTCAGTAATAACCAACCGTTTTTCCTAATTTCTTTCCAGATTGGGGTAGTTAGAGCTAAGCTGTGGCAGTTGACAACTTTTGCCAAAAGATTGCATACCATTTCTTTGGTTGTTCTTCCCTGACTGATGCTTTAAGTGCAGATTTTGCAAACAATTAGCTAGTTCCGCAGAAGATACAGGTCCAATAAAAGGGCTATTGCCCTCTCTTTGACCAGTTCATCTGTTTCTTCATTCCCTTATATGCTCTGGTGACTTGGCACCTATGGTAACTCTAATGAGTTGTACTGTGACAAGCCAGCAGGGTTTTTACACTCATACTAATTTAAGAGCATTAACAGCATCAGCCATAATACTAACCACATTTTGAGTAGTCACATTCTTGTCACAATGGAGATCTAGCCGAGAAACACGACACCAAATCAAAGAACTTTACTTGCTTGCATGTGTTGTTTCTGAGAAAATAATTGCAGTTTCATATTACCCGGCGAACCCTGAGTGGTCACTGTTGCCAACGTAATGGATTTGTCCCTCTGTTTTTAACCTAAAAAGGGATTTAGGGATTTTTTATGCAAAGAACATTTAAATACACTTTTTAACCAATGCGTGAAGATAATCTTACAATTTTTTAGACTGTAATTTTGATTACATTAAATTTACTATTTTTTGAACATGTAACGAATGCTCTTTGAATTGGCTACCATTAAAATCTGATAACAGTTTGTTCTCGTCAACAAGAATTTGCATTCTTATATCCTGATCATATCATCACTTGAGGAAGGCAATCCTTTACAGGCTTTGTGTTGAAAGTAATGTGTGGTATTTTTAATTTTAAAACCAGCTCTCATTCAGTTACACCATAAAGAAATGAAGCGTTTAACGTGTTTGCTTAAAATTCTATAGTACATTATATAAAGGCTGTGAGGTTTGTATGAAATATAACCTATATAAAAAGAGATAGTAAGTGATTTTGAAGGACTTAAGGGGGGCAAGAAAGAAATTATATCGAACAACAAATTTTAATTTTTTGTTTTGCACTTCAATGAAAATAGATGATTGTACATAATTAACATGTGCTGAAATCTTATCTGAAATTAAAAATTTCCTATCACGCCCCGATTTTCGTGGAAATTACATTTGAAATTTCTCATGAAAACTTTAAATATAGCATAATTAAATACTTATTACTAACATTTTCTTAACTATATATGAAAGCAACTTCACATTATACTTTAACATAAAATATTTGTAAAAAATCACATAATAATAGATACAATTAATATTTGGAAAAGAAGAATTAAACTTGAAAATGTTGGGTCACGGCCGAGATTTGAACCACTGGTCTTCAGCAATACGTGCTGAGGCTCTAACCAACTGAGTTACATGTCCTTCTCCAAACATGGAATCAAGAATCTTCTCATCTGATTCTATGTCCCGGAGAGCTCCTTAATCTCTCATAATTGAGAGAACCATAGTGAGATATTCGTGTTTCTCATACCCGAATTTTTAAAGTCTGATTCTTATTTTCTAATTAATGTCTAGCTTACATACGGTTTTCAATTATGTTGAAATAATATGAATAAAAAGCTTGAATTTATTCACATTAAACTGTTTATGGATAATATTCGTTAGTAAAACACATCAAGAAAATCGTCAATTAGTTGCCAACATCAATTAACATTTTTGGAGACAATTTTCCTCCGTTTTTTTATGTGCTCATCACTCACGGCACTGAGATTACAAGGAAAGAAATGTGACAGTACACTTCAGAATTTTGTATGCCATTAACATTATCTCTTTGTAGTTTTCAATCCTCACATTTCCCAGAAAATCACTGCACACAATCTTAAACCCCATCCATGCTTATTTATCGTTGACCATTAATAGATCTTTAAAAACACTATATTGTGTTAGTTTACAAATTTGCGACAAATGAAAATATCTTCTTTCAGTCTAACTTCGCTGAATTCTGGGAATTTTTCTTTCAAACAATGAAAACTCCTAACCTCTCTATTAAAGGCCTTCACAACATTTTTCATTAATCCTAACTCTACGTGAAGGGGTGATAGCAAAATGCTGTGTTCTTTAAAGAATGGTTTATTTTTGACACTTAATTGATCCGGGACTCAAACACACATACATACCACTTTATAACTTCTCCTTAACTCGATAAAAAGCAAAAGAATTTGATGAAATCACATTGCATTCCTAGGAGTAAAAAATTACCTTAAAATCTGCGCAAATTTGCCACTCGTGTTTTACATAGTTCACAGCTTTTAAGAGTAAATTCATGTATTCATATTAACACATACCTTAAACAATATAACGTATCCTCACGTTCATACCGTAATATAGCGCAGGAAACCCTCCTCATATAAATATAAATAAGCAATTATTATTTTGAAAAGTTTAGGTGATATCACAGTTTTGTTATTACCTGAAAATATATACACCAGAATAATGCATTTTTATTTTTTATAGTTACGTGAAAGGTTCACTATTGTACAGTATTATAAAAAGAATAAAAGTAATGGTAAAAGCAACCATCTGTCGGTCTCTGGTTGGAAATCCTTACATTTAAATATGTTTATATAAATTCACTGACCCCTTCTTCATAAAGCTAGGTGTCCATTCTGCAATAAAGAACTGCAGGCAGAAAAAGCTGATCTAGATAGAAAAACACTCACATGCACAAAGAGTGTTAAAACAAAATGTTGTCCCTGAAATTGACAGTATGTGGTTAAACATCCAACTAATGGCGATATTAAATTTACAGAACATTTTATGTTGATAAGATTTCATATAATTGAACATGACAGGAGTTTTAATTTGACGTATCTCCTTGGAGAGCTACAATAAACTGCTATGCAGGCTTCAAGCAAAGTTAAATGCCTTATTATATGTAAATGTAACCAGTAGAGCAAACAAAAAATCATGGGATTATTTTTCTGTCACATCAGTTGATAAAAGTTCAGGGTTTATTTATAAGAAAATATCTCACCTGGCACTGGACTCCGCGCTCTTAAGGAAAACCACGGAAAAAAAATAACAAGAAGTCAGGAATGCAGCCGTTTATCTCATTTGGTAATATTAACAACTATTTTGAATTTCTAAATTTCAAAACTATATGAGCAATAAATTACAAAATAAAGTAAAACAAACAAAAAGTCTAAAGAAATATCTTATCTCCATATAACTAATATCTACAATATGGACTCAGTATCCTCGGTATTCCTGAAGGCCCTTGCTCCATTCTCATCGAACCACTTTACACTGGTAGAACTCCCATCTTTGAAATTCCAGAAGGTGGGATTTCCCCTATCTAAAGAAGGACCACGTTGCACAAAAATTCCATCTCTTACTCAAAACTCTTATAAAAGATGTTCCACTTTTATGCAGTAGCATATATCTTCTTTTTTTTTTTTGAGTCATTATAGTATATGTTTGTTATATTAGCATTATTTGGGGGGGGAGTCGTCCGTTAAGTTAGAAAGTTCATTGCTAGTGTACCGTAGAAATTTCTTGAGACAATTGGCCAAACGACTTAACCTGATTAATGGTTTGAAGTTCCCATATCGAAGTATCAATTAAAGTGAGCATGGATAACAAGTGAGAATAGGAAAGCTTGAGCAGTTCGAGACAGATTTCCAAGTAGACGGACCTACCATACCTTTATTATGTGATTTAGTGAATTATAGGAGTTTAATTTAACATGTCCTCTCATCTTCCTTGCTAAGCGAGTGTGATAATAACCATGCAACTACTCTTTCAGTTATTTAAACCCCGTCATGATATATATATTCTTGGATGTCATAGAACGTGCAATACTTATAAATTTATTTGTGGATAATCAGGATCTGGCATGCTCCACATCCTAAATATACTAATATATCTGATAAAAATAAAATATTTTTGAGGTAATTATGAATCCATAATTACCTTTTATACCATCCTGAATTTGGCAGCATAAGGTTGGTACTAAAAATAAAGCATACATACATACATACATACATACATACATACATACATACATACATACATACATACATACATACATACATACATACATACATACATACATACATACATACATACATACATACATACATACATATAAAAAGTACTCTATTTTTTGCCTATTATACTTGTAGCATCCATATCAATATATGCAAAGCTCTGTGTAGCAAATATTTCAGGAGCGTTGCAGAAAATCTTATCTCTGGGATTTCCTACCAACGCACTTAGATATCTCATTCATTTGGAATAAGCAGTGAGATAAAATCACTTGAAATGCTCGTACACCGAAACTGCAGCATTGGAGATAAAGGTAATCCATGACTCCATTGGAAGATATATTACCTATCTAACAGTAGGGAAAATGAATCCAGACCAACGTTGTCTGGTTCTTTAAGTTTTTTTCGTTGTAAGTCAACTGAGAAAGCAAGCACAATATGGTCAACATAGATTGCATGAGGATCATTTGAAAACTTATCGAAATGAAACCCAAAATAAAGCCTGGTTGTTTTGAAATTGTTTTTATTTTTTAACATCGTCTTTCTTGACGTTAATGCACCTTGTTCAACGAAGTTCTAAAGCCTTTACCCCATCACGAAAGGCATATTTCTCCATGCTTGCAAAATACTCCCCAACTAACGGTTTAAGTTCTTCATCGGATGAATGTTTCTTTTCACCATAAATTTTCCCATCTTTGGGAAGAGATGGAAGTTTGGGGAATAAGGCGGATGTGGCAGCAAGTCGCAACCCATTTCATTGGTTTTTGTCGTTGAAACGACGGCGATCTATGTCTTGATGCAAAATCACTTTCTTCTTTATTAAACCCGTTTTTTCAGTCATATTTTTATCTTTAGTTAGTGCAAAAAGCATAGTGCGTTCCAGTAGTAGATATTACATTAGAGAGATAGTTGAATACCTTTGGCATCCAAGAAACTAATGCCATGATCTTACAGCAGAATAAATACATTTGGTCTTCTTTAGCGATGGAGAGTAATAATAGTTCCATTGTGTTATTTCTGGTGTGCAGTGATCATCTGCGTTTAATAATTTGTCCCCAAACTGATAGATAAAATTATTTGGATCTCTCTGAAATTCTGCCAAACTCTGCTCGGACATTTACATTCTGATTCGATATTGATCGGGTGTCAACAGAGGGGCTACCCATTTTGCAAATACTTTTATTTTTTCATGAATAGTTCCTTCGTCAAAAAGTAAAATACCCATTGGCCGAAACACCAACGGCTTTTAGCAGTTTGTAGAGCTAAAGCTCTAGACGATACTCTAATACCCCTTCTTCAACAATTTCCGGTATAGTGGCATATTTTGCCCTTCCCCATATGTAGTTCAATTTTCAAGCTTTCACGATCGCTGAACCACATTGGAAATAATTGAAAATGATACCGCCTATATGAATTTCAGTTGCTGTCATATCTTTCTTTAAAAATAATTTAATTACAGCACGCTGTTTGATATTTGCCATTTTTCCAATACTCTGCAACAATGAGCAAAACCTATCGAGCGAAGCATTATAGCACAGCTGTTTCTGGGGAAGAAGGCATATTTTGACTTGATAAGCGTTCTGGAACTACTGCTGCAATAGACTTGATAAGTGTTCTGGAACTACTGCTGCAGTCTGACGTGATAAGTGTTCCGGAACTACTGCTGCAATCTGACTTGATAAGTGTTCTGGAACTACTACTGCAATCTGACTTGATAAGTGTTCTGGAACTACTGCTGCAATCTGACTTGATAAGTGTTCTGGAACTACTGCTGCAGTCTGACGTGATAAGTGTTCCGGAACTACTGCTGCAATCTGACTTGATAAGTGTTCCGGAACTACTGCTGCAATCTGACTTGATAAGTTTTCTGGAACTGCTGCTGCAATCTGACTTGATAAGTGTTCCGGAACTACTTCTGCAATCTGACTTGATAAGTGTTCCCGAACTTCTGCTGCAGTCTGACTTGATAAGTGTTCCGGGACTACTGCTGCAATCTGACTTGATAAGTGTTCCGGAACTTCTGCTGCAGTCTGACTTGATAAGTGTTCCGGAACTACTGCTGCAATCTGACTTGATAAGTGTTCCGGAACTTCTGCTGCAGTCTGACTTGATAAGTGTTCCGGAACTACTGCTGCAATCTGACTTGATAAATGTTCCGGAACTTCAGCTGCAGTCTGACTTGATAAGTGTTCCGGAACTACTGCTGCAATCTGACGTGATAAGTGTTCCGGAACTACTGCTGCAATCTGACTTGATAAGTGTTCCGGAACTACTGCTGCAGTCTGACTTGATAAGTGTTCCGGAACTACTGCTGCAATCTGACTTGATAAGTGTTCCGGAACTACTGCTGCAATCTGACTTGATAAGTGTTCCGGAACTACTGCTGCAATCTGACTTGATAAGTGTTCTGGAACTACTGCTGCAGTCTGACGTGATAAGTGTTCCGGAACTTCAGCTGCAGTCTGACTTGATAAGTTTTCCGGAACTTCAGCTGCAGTCTGACGTGATAAGTGTTCCGGAACTACTGCTGCAATCTGACTTGATAAGTGTTCCGGAACTACTGCTGCAGTCTGACGTGATAAGTGTTCCGGAACTACTGATGCAATCTAACTTGATAAGTGTTCCGGAACTTCAGCTGCAGTCTGACTTGATAAGTTTTCCGGAACTACTGCTGCAATCTGACTTGATAAGAGTTCCGGAACTTTAGCTGCAGTCTGACTTGATAAGTGTTCTGCAACTACTGCTGCAATCTGACGTGATAAGTGTTCCGGAACTACTGCTGCAATCTGACTTGATAAGTGTTCCGGAACTACTGCTGCAATCTGACTTGATAAGTTTTCTGGAACTGCTGCTGCAATCTGACTTGATAAGTGTTCTGGAACTACTGCTGCAGTCTGACTTGATAAGTGCTCTGGAACTACTGCTGCAATCTGACTTTATAAGTGTTCTGGAACTGCTGCTGCAATCTGACTTGATAAGTGTTCTGGAACTACTGCTGCAGTCTGACTTGATAAGTGTTCTGGAACTACTGCTGCAATCTGACTTGATAAGTGTTCTGGAACTACTGCTGCAATCTGACTTAAAGCTACTTTTGCAATCTGACTTAAAGCTACTTCTGCAATCTGACTAAAAGCTACTTCTGATTTGTGTAGATGTGTACTATATGACTGCTAATTCTGTAAAAAATTATTCTAATTTGGTCCTTATAACTTTGATCGAAAATGGAAGATAAATGGTTTCATTTGAAAAACGAATGCGACATTCTGCACAATCTCCTGAAAAATTATTTTCAATACTAATTTACTGTCATTCCATTTGCATTGGAACCACTTGATAC
Organism: Metallyticus violacea; assembly: GCA_030762175.1. Taxonomy (NCBI): domain Eukaryota; kingdom Metazoa; phylum Arthropoda; class Insecta; order Mantodea; family Metallyticidae; genus Metallyticus; species Metallyticus violacea. The sequence goes on from CM060836.1 coordinate 59,599,747, forward strand.
CATTGTAGAACCCGACTTTGAAAAATTTATCTCAAGATGACTGTTGTGGAAGTCCCGAATCGAGACAATGTAATATCACAGTCTTCAACTGAGAGGAAGAATTAGAAAGTATTCAGTAATTTCCATCCGAGATATTTAATGACATATAATGCGTAGAAAACATCGTATTTAAGAGTTAAGAATAGCAAACAAGATGGCAAAAGTTGAATAGTGTTTATGTATATTTTAGTGACAAAAGAGAAACAAATCGTTTCGCTAACTGCCAAGTCTTTTGAGACGATAAATGAAATTAATGAAATGACTCAATTGAGTCCAGAGACCTTAGGTCTGAAATTGCCTAGTATTCACTTTTTCAGGTAATGGAAAGCTTCAGAAAAAAAAAAACATTCAGGTTATATGTCCCGATAGGGAATCGAATCCAAATGTGAAAGTTGACAAGCAGATGCAATAGCATTTGAACCACGCCTGTGGAGCAGGCAATAAAGTTATCTCAGAGCAGTGAAGCTCGCTCATATTCCATTATAATAATCTATATACTTTTTCTAAATAGGCAACCCATATTGCGCTATAAGGGTTGGGAAAAGCAGCAGCTGATTTAACAACCTGCAATGCCTGAGAATTGAGAATGTGTTATATACTTCGTGCATATTTTTCTTTGAAAATGATTCTCTTTGTTTCTCTGTCATAAATAATTTATCCATGTAAATTGACAGTAAATTCAGCAGGTCAGAATAACTAACAGCTGAAAGAACTTATATTTAATACCGGTATATATGTAGAGGAGAAAATGAACATGTATTATTAATAGTGCATTGACTAAATATTAGTTATGTAGCTTATTCGACAGTGAAAATATTACAGAGAAAATTAAGGAAAGAAACATGCATAACATCTAATTTTGTACACCATTAAGACCTGCAAAATGTAACATTAATGGAATGCGTACCATAAAAGTACATGAGGTTATAGCTTGAAAAAATATACTGAGATTTTGGGACACCGTATTTATATATATTATGGGGCTATGGAATTGTTACGTATGAGTCGTAATGGAGTTCATTTTTAATATTAGAGACAGTATTGTAAGATGCAATTTACTTGTAATATGTCATTATCAGATAGCCGCTTTTAAAATTGGTAAATAAAATCCTGCTTCTGTTGCTTATGACTTATGATAAAACTCTGTGAATGACTGCTTTCAGAATTGTACTAAAACAAAGAGTTTCATAACTTTTTAATTTCTAAAGTATACACTGAATAATGCTACACGTTTGAAATATTTAACAGAAAAATTTACGGAATATTTACATAGTGCATATCAATCCGGAATAAAAATATGTTCAGTTTCAATCGAACAGAGTCATTCATCACTGTAAAATTGTCCATTTTATGATGTTTAATTGTTACTAGTTACTCTCGCAATTGTTTTATGCATTATGGGCTATTTTCGCAGCTCAAATTCACCCGATCTGTATATTTTAACGGAATGTTACTATGTTAATATAGTTCCGTACCTGCTTGTGAAAATATGATTTATATATTAAATTATTATTGCATCCAACTGTAGTTACTTGCATATAGTTTTTATCATAGTCGTAAGAAAACATTTAAATTGTTTCTTTAATATACAGAATGGGGGAAAAATTGCTTTCCTCAATAGTTTCTTACATTTGATTACACATTCTTTTATATTGTTCAAAACGGAGACGCTGTTTCTCGATACACCTGGTGTCAATCCATCACTTACACACGAGCTATTTGTTTGTTCCAGTTATGATATTTGTATATGCGTACAAGTATGAAACCTAAGAACTATTATTGGGGAAAGCGACTCTTCGCCCACTCTGTATAGTAGGCGGTCGCTGTATATGACTTAAAATAAAGCACAAAAACTTACCTATTCGATAACAGTACCAGATATATTTAGTCTATTAATTGTTTATTTATTGATTTTATGCATAATGCCGCGGAATGTTTTAATGTTTTACTTCAGATAAAATTACTTGCGATTTCTGCCCTGAATTTAATCGCCAAAAGGAAACCTCTTGCGATATTGGCATTCTCATGGTCAAAGTTAACCGGTTTGTTTTAAGCCTTTGCTAGCTTGTACGGCAGATATGAATAATTATCTTGATTTAGTTTTATTTGTCACGGCTCAAGTCGTTATATTGGTAGATGCAAAATTCAAAACTTCTCGAGCTCTTTCTTCTAAACCTATAGGGAGCGATTAGCGTTGTTGCGCTAAATCATTTAATGTGATTTAACTTACCGCAATTTTGACGAAGATAGTTGCCGATTACTGCGGCAAACAAGCCGAAGATTAATTAAATAAAGTAAATCATTAAAATGCTGTTATCACTACTATACCTGGCAGTGTAGGTACTTGTTTTTTCTTATTTATTATACCTCTAATATATTTTTAAAAATACTAATCCATTTCTATTGATTTTATTGCTTTATTAGATTAATTTAGTTTTAAGTTCTGTTTGAAAAACTTTATAAGAGCCAATTTCATACATGAGAATTGCTGCCTCAGCAACAGCTCAAAGTTCTAATGAAGTATCTTTTGGGAAGGAAGAAAGTTTGAATTAGATCTGAACGAATAACAGATTCCATAATTCATCCCATCAAGTTATTTTATTGCATGACAGAATTGTTTCCGCTGAGCTGATTTTTTATTTGTTTATTTAAGGACGCTCTTTAACGTCTCAGGTCATCAGCGTCCCATTCTATTCAGGGCGTGAAACGGCCGACAAATTTTGCTCAGAGGCCTCTTCTTTCAGGCTTGAGGTAAATGTACGACACGGGACCCACGGCTTTACTTCCCTTCTGAAGGAAGCCATACTTACGATTTTTACGCCCGAAAAAATCCATCGATCCTGGCCGAGTTCGAACCCGCAACCTTGGGTTTAGAAGGCAAGTATGGTTACCACTACACCACCAGGACAGACCCGCTGAGCTGACAAAACCTTTTACTTTATCTTCTTGTGAATATAAACTATATAACAGGAACAAAAACATCTGGTCTGTACTTGTAAATAAAGTACTAGACTTTCAACTTGGTCACATAATGTGCAGTTGTTTCATATGTAATTGGGATAAAATAATAGAGAAGCACATTTAAGAAAGAGAATATCGCCATACCGCCACGGGTTGCCGAGATTGTTAAGGCGCGGATTCATAAGCGGGAGGTCTGGGGTTCGAATCCCATCAGGACCGTCCTCCCTGACTGAATGACTGAAGTTCTTTTTAAGGTTTTCCTCAGTTTTCATAAATGGCAACTGTCGGGGAGGTACCCTCAACTTAGGCCTGGAACGATTCCTTCCTTAAAAATAATAAATCCTTTCCCAATATATCATTTCATGTATCATCAGTGCCCATCGCCTGTGGTGTCTCAGTGAAGACGGGTGTTAAACACCATTCCTTCATTTTAGAATATTGCCACAAAGAAATGGCTTAAATTTTTTAATTTTTAGACTGATTATAGATTTATGTAGTATGTATAAACTTGTTTTGAGAATATGATTAATACTTCGTTTTCCTGTTGTTTCTAATTATAAATTAATTTTATGTTTCTCTCCGTTATTCTACCTCTAGTTTTAAATGTACATTTAAGAAACAGGTATTTTAATTCAGTAATAATGTTATTTCTTTGTGCATCCTCAACTTTAATCCAAAGTCCGATGTTCGATAATTAATAAAGAACACTAATATTGGCATTTGCGTGCCATGATTTTTCCCTAGACTCAGCAGGAATTTAAACATGCAAACGCTAGCTAAGCCACTCTGGTCTGTGTGAAGTATGAATTACTGCCGCATCACTAGCTTTATATAAGCTTGACCTGAGACGGTGCAAAGTTACAGTTTCATTACTGAGCTATATTATGGCGCCTCCAGGTTCAAAGACGTTCATTAGCATATAAATGGAACTATGTAATACCGGCCATTTGGGAAATTTAAAACTGGCTCCAGGGACGCGCTTTTTATATTTTTCTGTGAGAGCCCTTAATAATGACACTATTTGATATTCAGCTAATTTTTCATCTTAGTGATCTCTCAAAAGAACAGACATTTACAGTTGGAAATCTTTAAAAAAAAAAAAAAAAAAAAAAAAAAAAGGAGGAAGACTCATTAAAATTTTTAAACTTACGCCCTTTCAAGCCGAGAATTGTTTGCACCAGCCGCGGTTCTCTCTTGAGTTTCTGAAGAGCTGTTGATCAAAGCAAATCCATGTTAGGAACGATGGCATCTTTGAATAAGAGCCACATTCCAAGCAATGTGCAGCACAATTTGGAATCCTGTTTGAGTTAAGCAATCTACTTCAGATATATATCCTGTGTTTTGCTGATGTCCAAAGAATTCCGTATTGCTGTAAAAAAGATAAGCCAGAAGAATAAATGTTTAACAGATGTTAAAATTTAACTAATAATTATATGGAAACAAATGCATATTTGCTCACAGTTAAACTAAATAAAATGTAAGTAAATTTTAGAAAAGTATTTATAACATACTAGAATTTAAAAGAAGTTCTAGATTCTTCACAAAGTAACATATCATGTTTCTTATGGAATACTCAGAGCATTCAACAACGGTTACAAATACAATTTTTTTAATTAAAATAGAAATTTGTGTAACAACACCCGATCTTCTTGTTACTAAGATAGACCCTAAACGTATTGGCATATGAAGGCTGCGTCCAATATGTGTAATCTTCGCACCAATATTTTGTCAGTTATGGTACACAATTATTAACTGTTATAAATGAGAGACATCATTTCTATTTTACACTCGAATGTAACGATAATCAGAAAGTTTTGAGCATGTCTATATAGTCTCTGGTTTGTACAATGCATAGTTAGTGAGATACTGTCATGGGTGGCCGAGGTCGTTAAGGCGCGGACTCATGTGCGCGAGGTCTGGGGTTCGAATTCCACCAGGACCGTCCTCCCTGACTGTTTTTTTTTCTCAGGTTTTCCTCAGTCCTCATAACTGGCAAATGCTGGGGAGGTACCCTAAACTTAGGCCTGGAACGTTTCCTTCCTTAAAAACAAATCCTTTCCCAATTTATCATTTCATCTCATGTATCATCAGTGTCCACCACCTGTGGTGCCTCTGTAGTAAAAACGGGCGTTAAACAATACTCAAAAAATAGTTAATGAGCTCGTTGCTTCATACCGAGTTTTCGCTACTCAGCATTAAACTAAATACAAGCTTAGAGAAGAAGGAGATGTAATGCAGTTTCAATGCAATGTAAACAAAAGAGTTTCTGGAATTTGGCATTACAAGAGAGCGTGTTAGTGTGTGTCTGTGTTCGCTTGTGCTTAAAACATCAAAAGCCGCTGGTACAATTGGTTTATTTATACAAAAACTGAACTTTTGCTTAGCTAAAGTAGGAAAAAATGTATATCAAGTACACATTTTTTTTAAAAAAGTGTTTTGTCCCGAATATAGTGCAAGAACCGAATTCTCAAAAATTTAACTCAGGCTTGCTCTAACGTGCAGAGTTACCGTTGGCAATTCGGAGGAATTGACCAAACTTTATATGCCATTAACTTTTGCGTCTAGTATACCTGTCTAAGTCCTCTGGTCGAAATGCAATGCAAGAGGAGTCCATATAGATGTACCCATGAATGTCTGAGAAGCCAGCATAGCTTTCTCTGTAATATTAACAGTTTAACAAAGGAACATATACGGAGCACTAATGTCTATACCCATACCTCAAATAAATCTCATCAAAACCATTGTCCATCCTATTTAGTACATATGTCTTATTTACTGCTATAAGACTTGAGTTCAGTTTCCATATACCTAAAGCTTTCCCGTTATTTTTCTCCGCTTAACGCGCATGTCAGTTAGGATTAGCGAGCTGACGACTAATTTGCGCCTTAAATTTACTGCACACATCATACTGAGGGCTATAGGAAATGTTTTTTTTTTTTTGGTGTAATAAGAAATGTTTAGTCATATAATACTTTATAAATTTCTTTTAAGGCCTTTAAAATATGAACTTCAACAGCTCGAATAGCATAGATATATTATTATTCCCAAGTATTTTTGCTGTAATAGAAGATTGAACATACTGCTCGTTAAAATCCTCAAGTTTTTTCTCGTTAGTAACCGAAAAGCCTTTGAATGCTATTAAATATTTGCTTCCCAGAGACTCTCTGCCTGACCGCAACAATAAGTTTTAGCTTCCGTCAATAGCAGTCTAGGATTTAATAGCAAATAAACTCAATATGAAGCAGTGTCAATTACCTATAACTGCGGGAGAGTTTATCAGCTGTTGTTGAGATTTTCTTGTTGAGCGAGAATGCACTGCCATTAATACACTATTAATAAGTGCACATTTAGAGGTTAGTCTCGCCTTAAAATTCCAATACCTACTATTTCATATATATGTGTGTGTGTGTATATATATATATATATATATATATATATATAGAGAGAGAGAGAGAGAGAGAGAGAGAGAGTATAGAAATTTTCTTTCTGTTTTTACGATATCATTAAAGTGGCTTTATAGATATATTAATGCCATCTGTCAAAAGTTATAGCGTTCCTAATTATACAAAACTGTAATTGATAATTCTAAAATCTCAAAATCGCCATAGCCTTTAGACTTTTTCTTACCATGGTATTTTCTTTCTTTCTTTCTTTCTTTCTTTCTTTCTTTCTTTCTTTCTTTAATTGAAATCAAGATGACATTGGAGGCAGTTATGGATAAGATGAAGCATAAATAAATTTGAATGTGCATGTTCTTATTAAAGATATGCACGCATAAACTTATTTGCCTTAATCATTTCTTCGATGATGGAGGGAATCAACTTTATACTGGCGTTCAAAATTAGATATATTCACTAATAACTACGAAGCAAATTGGACCAGCAGATCATTGCATGTGCCTCACGTTATGTTTGACAGCATTTTACGAAATTTAATTCTTCTATTCATTATATATAGGCAATACATTTATTAGATATGATGAAACAAAGGAATGCAAATATTTACGGAAATATAACGTTTTTCAAAAGATGGCAAATTTAATTGTTCTTAAATTTTTCATTTTCCACAAAGTTTTAAAAATTCTAGCATCGGCTTATTTCACACAAATGGTTACCTTTTGCATCACCATGACAACTAGCTTGTTTGCTTACTTCTGATATCTGTGGGTGAGTTACAGATTTCCAATGTGCTTTATTAATTTTTATTTTTGGATATAATTCCTCAGCAAACTCGTATAATTCATTCAATGTTTTTAACTGTGGCGGTTTCATACCCAAAATGGTTTAAAAGCTGGTCCATGTAATTTGAGTTCCTTGGCATACAAGATTGCCACATTATTGAATGTGAAGTTATTTGAAGGAAAGACTGTTCCTGACCCAATTTAAGATAAGTGCAGTTAAAGTATTCCATCGCACACCTGTGGAAGATATTCATGAACACTAACTAGGGGTTGCTATATGCAGTATTGAAGAGAAGCTGTGAGTTGTACAAAAACAAAATGGTGGACACATGTAACATTTACAATAACGACATGACTTATGGCAAAGGGTGGGATTCAAAACATTTCATTTCTTATATAATAAACCGCATCAGAATTATTAAGACATAGTAAAAAAATGAGTAATGTGAACTTTTACTTTTTAAATACCCCATATTTCTACATGACGTGCCATGAAATAAATAAATATATTTAATGCCTGGGTTATTAACGAAACTCTTCTCTTCTGGTGGTGGTGGTGGTGTTTATTTCTCATGCATCAACATACAAAATTTATAAAAAAAACATGAAAAATAAGAAAAAAATATTGATTTTAAATATAACATATAGGTATATGGATGGCTTCGACAAATCCAGAAGGCACTAACCCCAATCAAATTTATTTCAACTTAATTGGCTCTGCCCCCCAGTCCCCGGTTCACCAGCAGCTACCTACTGGATTATCCAGAGGACCAGACAAGATTCAACCAAAAGAAATACACAACACTAAAGATAATTTATACAGTAAATTTCATAAAATACTAAAGCTTCCTCCCATTTTAATTAAATTCATTTGGCTAAATTTCTATCCTTGAGAGTTGTTTATTTCTTAGGACCTTATACAAACTTACACCCCGGTTATTGGTGCATAAGAATCTTGTTTAACTAATGCCAAATAACTAATTCCATTTCTCTCCCCTACTCTTTTCATCCTCCTTTCACTATCTGACAAATCTATACCATTTCTCACACACCTCTCGTAAATATTTTGTACTCATAACCATTTTTGTTTTACCTTGCCTATGTATTTTTCAGTCCTTTAATGTTTTCGTTTGATTTCAAATTAAAAACTTCTGCTTCTTATTTCAATTGGTAAATCTTCCCTCTTTTGTAATAGAAATTGTTCCCTCCTAGTCTTGGTTTGCTTACAGTCTAATATACTATTCCAAGTGCTATCTGGTTCTTCACACAAGAACATATCCCCTTACTATATCCATTTTAATCCGCTTAAGTTTATTAGTCCTGTTTTAAATGATGACAATCCTTCCCTTCCTGCTTTATCACAAATTTCAATATATATTTTTCTTCCTCACACATTTTTAGTGTATTATATAATTTAAGAGATTTTTGGTGTTAAGATCTGCCCATATTTCTTGTTTTTCAATATCCTCAATTCTTATCATTACCTCTTTCCAAAATCCATTTCCCAATCTTTCTCCCCCATACCATACCTATCCCATGTCCGCTTCTTGTAGAGTATTTTGGATTTTAGATAACCAAGTTTCTCCTCCCCCCCCAATTTTTCCTTATGCTACCAAATAATGATTAAAGATATTCTCCTCTTTTAGTCTCACTATTCTATACCAATATTTCAATACTCTATGATCTTGCTTCTATATCCCAATATTCCCAGTTCTAGGGCAACCTGGTTAGGTGAAGAACTAGGTGAACATTTCTACAAAATCATCTATTTATCACATTTATTCCTTTCCATCCTCTATCTGGCACCCAAATTTCTATTCTATATATCGTTCTACTCTTCATTATTCCGCCATAAATTCTCTCTAATCATTTTAGTTGCATGTTTGGTATTTTGTTTACATAAGATCTCATTACACTCATGGTTATTTTTCTTTCTGCTATTGCTTTTCTTTTTTGATCGCTCCACTTCCCAACACTAGACAATCTAACACATAAATAATCAGTTTTCTTGACAACTTCAATTTATGTGCCCTCCCACCAAATGTTTTCGTGTTTTTTTTTATTTGAAACATTTTTTCATCACCATAATCTTTAATTTATTTTTATTTATCTTGAGACCCTATTCTCTACAAAAGGTACCTATAACTTCTAATGATCGTTTTAATCCTACACTTGTAAAGAACCTGTTACCAAATCATCTGCAAAGAGCAGACAGATCCGGTATCTCTACATTATTTATAATTGGTTTTTGTTGATTTGGTTTATTTGCGGACGCTCTTTAACATCTCAAGTCACCAGCGTCCCATTCTATTCTGGGCGAGAAACGGCCGACAAATTTTGCTCAGAGGCCTCTTCTTTCAGGCTTGAGGTTCTTTATCGTGCCGTAAATGTACGACACAGGACCCACGGCTTTACTTCCCTTCCGAAGGAAGCCATACTTAGGATTTTTACCCCCGAAAAAAATCCATCGATCCTGGCCGGGTTTGAACCCGCGAACTTGGGTTTAGAAGGCAATTATGGCTACCACTACACACCAGGACCGACATTTATTTATAGTTGGCGAATGTACATTACCATTATTAGCTTCTTCTAGAATATCATCAATAAATAGATTGAAGAGAACTGGGCTTAATTTATATTCTTTAGGCCTACATTGTTTGATATTTTATCTGTAACCCTCCCCCTTTCCCAATTAACATAAAATTCATTTTCCTTATAAATCTTCTGAATTGCCTTTATAAAATTCTGACTTACTCCTTTCTTTCCCAGTTTCATCCAAAGCGCTTCTCTAGAAATTGTGTCGAAAACTTTTTTAAATCCAGAAACAACAAAGATTCTACCTCTTTTGCTACTAAGATATTTATCGACTAATGTTCTAATTATAAAAATATTGTCAACTATTCTTTTACCTTTCCTGAAGCCTGGTAGAAATAATGAACTTTTCTTTTCTTTCTCTGCCCATTCTTATAATCTTTTTAATAACACTCCAACTTTCCCAATAATTGAAAGTAAACTAATTCCTCTATAATTTTCTGGGTTTCTATCACCTCCTTACCTTTATAAATTGGTGTTATAATTTCCACTCTCCAATTTTGTGGTATTGTTACTTCTTCTAAGATTAAGCTCAATTGCCTCCCCAATATGTTTAATCTGTTAAGGTCTTCTGCCCGCTTCTTTTCTATAAATACCAGAAATATGACCTTCACATTTTATATACTAATTATATACAATGTATAATATCACAGCAATTAACAGGATTGCTTTCTATCGTAGCAAAATATTGTAACTCACATTATGCACATTTAGATACAGAAATTATCTTGCAATTTCATAGACACATGAAAATATTTCAGGGGGTGAAGGAGATCTATCCCGCCAAATGCTTCATTGCGCTCACTCCAAATTTGCCAGTTATTTCCTTTGTCTCAACAACAGAATGTTGTGCATACTTAAAGCTACCATATGGTACATTGTTAGTGAGCTTTCTTACTCGTACAATATTACCTTTAATTGTTTTGTGTTCCTTAAGCTACGATTCTGCATAATATGTCAATAGGCATATAACACTTCGCTCGCGGATTCAATCCAGGTCAGGGCCGATGGATATTTTCGGGTGTAAACTTTCTAAGTATGGCTTCCTTCAGAAGTGAAGTAAAGCCGTGGGTCCCGTTTCGTAGATTTATGACACGTTAAAGAACCTCAAGCCTGAAAGAACAGGCCTCTGAGCAAAATTTAATTGTCATTTCACGCCCTGAATTGAATGGGACGCTAATGATCCAACAGTTTAAACAGCGTCCGCAAATAAACCAAATCAGCAACAATAAGGCTGTTGCAAAATTATCGGCATATGGTCGGTCAAGGTGGTCTAGTGGTAACCACACTTTCTTTCTTCGTAGACTCAAGATCACGGATTCAATGCCGGCCAGGTTCGATGGATATTTTAGGACGTAAAAATCCTATGTTTGACTTCCTTCGAAAGGGAAGTAAAACCGCGGGTTCCATTTCATAGATTCACGGCACGTAAAACAATCTCAAGCATGAAGGAAGAGGCCTCTGGGCAAATTTTTCGGCCATTTCAAGCCCTGAATTGAATAGGACGCTGATGATCTGAGATGTTAAAGAGCGACCTGAAATATACCAAATAAATAAATAAATAAAATCAGTATAGGTGACACACAATACTTTCTCCACTTTTTATTTACAGAACCAGCTCCTTCCCATGAGATGTAGCAAAGAAATGCTGAAACTGCATCTGCAGAAAGGTAGAAAGACACATTTTATTAAACTAAACTCTGACCCACCAAACCAGTATTTTCAGCTAGATTGCTATTTCAATAACACATCTTTGTGGGATATGACTAAATCCTTAATATACGTTATCAGATGTTATGACAGTTTACCATAATGTGCGAACAATTAGTAGCATACTTCAAATTGCCTTGTAGACATCACACCACATTGTGATATGCGTTACAATGTTTACTGTTTTATAATAATTTACATACGAAGATCAGATCAGATAAGCTTATAGAGTTATACCGGCGAAGATATAATGGGAAAAATAACTGCATGTAAAACTTAAAAAAATCCTGTTTTATTATCCATGATACAAAAGTAAGCCGATTTAGTAAGTCATTATAAACACGTGAATTGTGCGTACACCAAAATACTTAACAGAAATATATTTTTCAAATTCTATTTGGAAAACTGCTGTAGGCTTAGTCATTTTCCTTTCGCGCAAAATTAGCGGTATAAAATGAATTTTAATTGTTTACTATTGGGTTACGCTTTTCATCGAATGGCGATATGCGCGTTCCAATTCGATTCCTGGGACCTAATAGCCTTAAGGAAACAATTGAAATGTATATCAGTTATAACCAATCAAATATTCCTGTTCCATAAGCAATTAATGCAGATTATGGTAATCTTAATTTATGTACGTTTTATTACAGCTGTCCTGTAGCATAATGTTTGTTTAGCTATACCATTTTAAGCACGACGATTGAATTATAAACTATTAATGACTTAATGCTTATTTTACTTGTATTTAACTACATGATATAGTTCAATATATCGTTATTTTAATTTCCATATGAAAGAGATATGTTGCATACTGACAGATTTAGCATGCAATTCTGACGATTTATTTTTGTAGTTATTCTGATGTCATTTTCAACAGAACCAAATAAAATATGCTGATGTTTGTATAGTACCAAAATATATATATTGTATATACCAAAAATATTGCACCTTACGTAGCCCTACGCAAATGTGTGCATTTAATTGGATAAGAAGCTGCTTAAAGAATTATTTTTCAATAACAAAAGACTGGTATTAAATTCACATTTCAGCAATTGTGAAAATTAACGCTGTTTTGTGTCAGTAGAAAGTTGCATTTATAATGCAAATCTTAAACAGAATTATTACATTTTATATAAGAGCATAAGTAACACTAGAATCAATAATATATTTATGTATACCAAAATTATAAACTGTCTTTGTTTTATTGTTCTAAAGTATTAATAAAATGCTACTTTATGACCACAGATGCACAAAATTACCATAGAATTAACTACATCGTTAAATTGTTTTCATTGCTAACACGCTGTCATCAATTGAATATTATGTTGCTACAATATTAGGAAACAATTTATATATTACTGAAAACAAAACCAACCATTCATCTTAATTGAAGAATACATAATTAGAGAATTAATAAAAATTAACATTATTTTATAATGTTATATTTTATTGCACGAGTAAATGTTTACGAAAAGACTGAGGTAAGTTTCATAATTTTTACGAATACAATAAAGTAAAGCAAATAGTTTTATATGCTATTTTAATAACGTTATTATAAAAGAATAGAAATAAAATAAAATTAGTATTAATTCAGATTTAATAATTAACTAACTGCCTTCAAGTCAGTTACTATTAGTTACCAGGCGGCATACAATCACGCAATGTGGGGAGAAGATCTCGTTAGAAGTACAAACGGGTTAAAATCTGCGTGGGAGATGGGGCAGTACATCAAAACAGTGGCCAGACTCATTAAACAGGAACTCGCGTGGTTTTAGGCTTGGAACATGGCAACAGATCAGAATATCAGGTAAAAATGAAGTGAGAAATTGCCCTTTATGTACACAGGAAGAATCATGGTCACACATTCTAGCGAACTGTAGCAACACTGAGGTGTGGAAAACGTTCTACCGCCTTCCTTTACTGACTCTGTCAGAGGGCACGCCATAAGATATTGTATCTTTTGTTTACGATGTTTCAGTGTATTCTATTTTATCTTTATTGCCTTTAAAATGTGCCTGCATTGCATTATGAATCGTTCACAAATTATAATCACAATTTTTTGCAATTAATTAATTTATTCAATATAGCCTAATATGTTTTTCTTTCACGCACTCTGTCATGCCTATTGTATATAAAGAAAAAAAAAATACAAAATTGCACTAACAGTAAATTACTGTTGACGAACATTAAAAGTAGGATTGGATAGTATCTTTCCAAAAGAATTATGGTAGAAGTAAGCGGTGTGCATACCCTTTGGATATGCATGCCATGAAAATTTGAGGCCATAGTTCCTGGGTTCCCTATCTAAATTTACTTGTTTAAGACTATTTTATACAGAGTAAAATATTTTAGTGTTGTTCATTTACATTTCGTATTTAACTAATAATATTTTGCAGAAGTATATGCATTATTAACTTAAAATGAGAGTAAGTTTCCGTGACGGTAAAATTTAAATAAAAATATATTAAAAACAATTACAGACACAGAGGCTATGATAGTTACAACAACATAATAGTTGTATTCTTATATAGTGCTACCATTATATCCAAAATATTTATTTGTATTTGATTTAAATATTTTGGCAGTCGGGGAGAGCAAGTAAAGACTGCTGTAGGCATCTTATTTTAATCGATTAATTTCCGATTTACAACGTAAAATTTACCAAAGTTAGTCTTTGAGTTGGACATCTAATTTTACATTTGTCATATGCTTTGCCATAATATATCGACTTGTGTAAGTACTCTTGGATTTTGTCCCTTATTATCTATGAATATAGAGGTTAGTTTAGTCTTTCTTCTCCTAGTTTCAATTTCTTCACCTTTTATATTCAATGTCCATTTCTCCATTTTACAAATTTTGCTACTCTACGCTGTACTCTTTCAAGATCTATAAGAGTCTGCACAGCCCTCCATATTCCATTATGGACCACACTAATGATGTATATGTCAATTCATTTGGTTTTGCACTCCCTTTTTTAAGAATCCTCATAAAAAGTAATCATATTCACAGCTTCCATGAATAACTAACTTGTTTTTTGAAATATACTCCAAGGTATTTACAAGTCTCTACTTGTGGAATACATATGCCATCAATTCATTTGCTCCACAGTCCTGAAAAATTCTATTGAGTTACTTTTACCTTTGTGATTTTTATTTTGTTTTCTTTACCTCAATTATTTATATGATTTAATATTATTGCAAAATTCTGACATTGGAATTTATTTTTTTAATATGTTACAACATACCTTTTGATTTTACATTGGTGGCTAGATATTTGACGTGTTTAAAAAGAGTAAAGGACCGGGTAGTGAGCGTTGTTGCACACCAAATGTTAATTTATCTATTCCTGATTGTGCCTGAATTATCTTAACCCTTTGCTTTCTTTCCCTTAAGAATTCCTTAATCCATCAAACAACTCGCTATTCTGTGCTATTGATTTTTCGTAGCAATAATTTGTTTATGTAACCAAACGCCTTTTGAATATCATAGTGCAAGCATCTGAAAATAGTAAAGTAGATACATGTACATATGGGAGGTTATTTATTGCTTATTTCGGTGGTGTGTGGCCGAATGTGTATCTGTTTAAGCGGTTGCCTAGACGTGCATTGTTTCAGGGCATGGTTTTTTTTTCTTCTTTTTGTCCCTCTGGAAGCTTAGCTTCGCTCCGGATTAATTTGTGTGAGAGAGTGGAAATTATCACGAACTTAGCAACTTAAGCTCTGAATTTGTGCTCAGAGTACCCTCAACAAGGAAGGAAAAAAAACCCAGTTCTATTTGTTTATCGTATTTTAAATGTTGAGTCTACGCGCTAAGCTAATGAACGTTGAAATGAAATAATAGGCTCCTCTAGTTATTGACAATCACCTTTTGAATGTGATGGAAAACTTCAACCGGGAATGAAACCCGGCCCCTCAGTTGACAAACAGATAGATACTTAATACCCGAGCCAGGCTGCGGTACGTTAAGTTTTTCCCTCTCTGACGCCGCCCTTATTTTCGGAAAGTAGGTACACTGTTATTTTAGTGGCCTTTTTTGCAGATTTTTTATTGCTGCCTTGGTTCAAGGCATTTTCCTGGTTCTTGTGTTTGAGACTGAAGTAATTCCGATAAGAGGACCGCAGAGAACCGATAAAAATGCCAGAGACGACAGGCATAAAATGGAAACGGGGTCGGGTAGCACGGCGAAGCTCCCCTTACTTTGAATTCTGTTGGAACTGTTTCGAGGGAAATCTGTCAAGTAGAGTTGGCAAAGCTGCAGTATCGAGGCCCGGCCCAGCCACTCGCCCCCTCCCCCGCCCCCACTTTGCGAGACTTTGCACAGGAATGAGCTCCACCCAGAACCACAGCAGGCTGATTGCACATATTGCTATGTGGCAAATTCTTGCTATCTGCTCCACAAACCAACAGCGCTCTTCTATGTAATTTACACCAACTGAGCACCAGCTGGGGAACTCACAAATTAATGAAAACCACCGCCAAGATTGTGCAAGGATGTCTTGAGAGAGTCAAAAGGTTCCGTAATTATGACTGCTCTTTGTTTTGCTAACGAGACTCAGAACTAAAATGAAATTAATAAGTCACAAGCAAAACGCAGCTCAAATTTTGGAGAGATTCTCGCTTTTTTATGCTTGTAACAAACAAATCCCTATGACTTACTTCAAGAATGAGGCGTATTCTCTTCTCATTCTTGTGATTGTATGAAGAAATTGATGCTAAACACTGATGACAAAAGAAAATCTGAAATCTGAAACATTTCAGCTGTAGTTGACACCAATGTGTAGGGAAAATGACTTAAACTAAAAACATTTCATACTTATTTGATCATAAAGTTGTATAAAGTATAAGAGAATATAATCTCTTTCTAAAGAACATTAAACCAAAAGAATTAAAATTATCATCAAGAACTTACTTTCATTAATATCGCATTTCTACATTTTTGAAGCCACCTTTGCAGTCTTAAAATGCTATACAACGTAGCGTGAGATTTCAACTCCTTTAATATGCTTTCAGTAACAACTTCGATAACATATACAAATAAATTGAAAGTGTAGAAAACAGTCTTTTAAAATTAGATGCTCGCATTATAAAACTAAACGTAACTAAATACATGAATACATGACATTTTATAGAAAACACCAATTGAGAAAGAAAATGTGACAAAATTGTGTTTTTAACTTGTAATATTTGCAAAGTGATGTTGCATTTATAATTAAAATTATATTACAAAAATTTACAGCTCCTAATAAAATAATTTTAAAAATAAAAGAAATAAGAGTTTGGAATATTGTAAAAGCAGACAAAAGTAAGCTATGATTAGGTAATAAAATTACAATGCCGCAATTAATGAAAGTATGTAAAACACAGAAAACTGAGAATAACATTTGGGCTGTATGTGACACATAAACCGCTGGAAGTTTTTGAATATAAATTAAACAAGTATCAATAAGGCATCCCAAAGTGAAAAAAGATAAGGCAAATGAGGTCTGGAACAACAAATTCATAATATACAAAAACATTGAGAACTGTGTGTCTCATAGAAAACATATAAATAATAATAAAATTTACAAATATATTGCAATAAACATGTATATGACAATTATTGCTACCCACTCTAAACAACCTTTTCAATTTTTCTAATTTTTGCAGCAGATTCAGCGTGCAGAGGCTATCGTTTACTAGAAAGTATAGGAATGTTATTTGAGCTACTGGCAGCTCGAGCGCATTCTGCCGACCCGTAACTCAAATAATCTCACTATGTATTACGAACACTTCAGCTCACAAAGCCTCTAATTTAGGTAAAGGCAAAAATGAAATTAGCTCAAAGTTTGACGATAGAAACATAAGATGACTCTTGAGCGAGAGATCAGGATTCAGTTCCCTACAGATCGTCCTCCCTGACTTTAGCTTTTTGCCATGTTTTCCTCAGTTCTCATAAATGGCAAATGCCTGGGAGATAGCTTAAACTTAAGTCTGGAACGTTTCCTTCCTTAAAAAGCTGTATTTCCCGATTTATCTATTTATATCATATATAAACCATGTCTGAGCCACGTGGTAATGCACTAAATGCTTAATTACTCCGTCCTAAACTCTTTGTCACAGAAACACCGTTCAGCTCCAAAGCGAAGGCTCAACCGTTGTAGCCACTGTGTTTGTGTCTTGTACAGTAACGCACTGGACGAGAAGATTATTCAGAAACACGTCGTCTCTTTAATATTTCCTCATCCGAATCTCTGGATTCACAGCAAATCTGATTCGGCCACGAGAAGATATGAACATAGTAATAATCCTATAATTTGCAACTTCAATACTATTTCACTTTTTGTTACTATTGTTCTTCTGCATCTGTTAGGGCTTATATTTTTAATTTGTTTGAAATATAACATCAATTTAAAAAAGAACCGAATGGGTGGCAGAAGTCTCTAAGGCTTGGACTCATGAGCCTGAACCTGGGGCTCGATTCCTGTCTGATTGAGGTTTTCTCCAGGTTTTCCTCAGTCCTCATAAAAGGCAAATGCCGGGGAAGTATCCTAAACTTAGGCCTGGAACGCTTCCTTCCTTAAGATAAAAATTCTTTCCAAATTTATCATTTCATCTCATGTTCGTATCGTCAGTGTCCACTGCCTGTGATGCCTCAGTAGTTAAAGCGGGCGTTAAACACTATAAAAAAATTAAATAAGAAATTTCGCATAGATCTCACGGTTTATTTCTGAAATCTTATGTTTTTCTGAATTAATGTAATGTAAAACTGGAAACGTTTTGATTTTACCTTAAAGAGTGTTTTTATTTTTTATTTTTTGTTTTGTTGTATGATTTATTTATTTTCGCTTTGACTGCACCGGTCTTCTCGCGATATCTGTAGATTGTGAACAGAGGATAATAGATGCAAGCTAGTAAGGATTAATGAAATTAAATTAAATAACTTAATGATGGTGCATGAGCTCGGAGACCGTGGCGCCTTAAAGCTACCTAGCATTCATCTTCTCAGGGTAACGAAAAGTTCTAAAAACATCTTACCCAGAATGCTTGAACGGTATTCGAATGCAGGACCGGATTAGTAGTCGCAAACTCTACTAGACCACGGAAGCTTATTGATTTGTTTTATTTTGGAATCCCATTCAATTCAGACGTGGAACGGCCGATAAATTTTGCTCACAGGTCTCCTCTTTCAAGTTTGGGGTTCCTTTACGACACGGGACCTACAACTTTACTTCCTTCCAAAGGAAGCTGTACTTGGGATTTTTACGCCCGAAAAAAATCATCGACCCTGATCGGGAATGAATCCGCGAGCTTGGGGCTTAGAGGCAAGTTTGTTTACCACTAGACTAGTATTTGTTTGAATATCAAGTCTGTTTAAAGCGCATATTTGAACAATAAATAAAATGATGACAAATGTATAAAACAATGACAAACTAAATGCATTACACATTTGTTGACAATATTTTATGCTTAAAAGTAATAAAGAACACAGATATAAACAATTAAATTTTACATAATCATAAATTGGTTTTAAAATAAAGAAAACGCACAACTAGGATGTGATATCAAATACAGTCAACTTAGCTTAAAATTCTCGTTTTAATCGTTGCAAACATACTCCTCCCTTTTCCTAGGAAAAATCATGTTACTTCAAACTAAACTTGACAGAGATGGCCAATAGCTGTTTATATTGCTAATAAATATGAAAAGTTACTATGGAAGACTCTCCACTACTAACAGGCAAGTCAATTGAATCATTTTAAGAAAGTACCAGAAAAGTGCTTATATCAATAAAACGTATATTTTATTTCATTCTGCATAGTTTTGAGCAAAGTAAACAAATATTTGAATCGCATGCCTGTAATTAACCTATACTTTGAGACAATGAGAAAACTAGAGC
The DNA here is from genome assembly GCA_030762175.1 of Metallyticus violacea. Taxonomy (NCBI): domain Eukaryota; kingdom Metazoa; phylum Arthropoda; class Insecta; order Mantodea; family Metallyticidae; genus Metallyticus; species Metallyticus violacea. The sequence continues at coordinate 59,619,103 of CM060836.1, forward strand.
GATAATTCTATCAGTTAGGCGATATTTCAACAACGGTCCCATTACGGACTACTAACAGCGCAGAGATTTCCTGGTTATAGAACTCGCAAAAAGTTCAACCACTCTAAGAAAGCAAGCTTCAGGTTTCTTATGCACTTTATTCCGAAATGAATCTATGGTATTCAGTTCCGGAGGTTCGTGAACTGTATCAGACAGATGTAGAATATGAATAAAAATGCATAACAATCTTCAGTACCTGGTATTGCCTTCTCCCGATTTTCTAGACATTTCAATGTTCACAGAATTAATTAAGCACTTCATTACATATTTTTTTAAAAGTACGTGGGCTTTCATTTCAAAACTTATCAATTTCAAAAAGTCTCTATTTACCTGGCAGCCTAGACTCTTGTTATTGTTGTTTGAATTTGCACAGAATAAAAATACAAAACTATTGCATTTAATGGAATAGCTGTGTTATGATAATGGATTATTTGGGGATTGGAGTATACCCTATAAGAAAGAATAGAAGTAAGGGGATTAGTCAGGGATTTAGAAATAGGTTAAATTACTCTAATATTAATAATTGTATTGCTTTCCAAAATAATTAATTTTTTCATGCTAAAACTGATTTATTTTTTATTCCGTATGTTCAAATTAAAATAGTCAACAACTAGTACGATGAAAAAATTTTGAGAGGGGTGCTATTTGTAATTAGTTGAAGGTGAATAGGGTGACCAACACCCTAATGTAAAAAAAGATGAACAGTAAGGATAAAATGAGGGACACCCCAGAACACATTTAGATAAAACGCCTATTTTCTAAAATTAAAGATAATGTTTTTATGTACATAATTATTTCACATTAATACAATTTAAGCGTACATTTACTGACCGAATTTGTACTTTTTGCTGTCCAGCACATCCAAGAATTTCCTTTTCTAAAACTCTTTACATGTATTTTTATCTGAAGCTCTACATTCAATGTTTCTATATAAAGTCTGTTCCTGATGTCACTCCACAGCATTTCCCCTTGATTGAAAGTTCTTTCTACAAAAGCATTCAATTGTAAGAAGTTAATCAGTTTATATAAGCTACCATAGTTTTCTTTTCATGATGATCAACCTCTTGTTAGGGCACAAATCTTCATTGTTATTTCTTTTAGTTATGTCGATAGATTCTTATTATCACAAAGTCTTCATTTAATTCGTCCAAATCTATTACAGTTTCCGGTTTCAAATCTTGAACCAATTTTAGTAACACATTAAAGTTAATATCTTTTGTCAAAGTCGTGACACTCATCTTGAGCAGAGTACTGAGAAATTAAACACGGAAGTTAAGCACTTCAATGCAGTTTCATACCACTCGAGCATGAATATAATAAATGTGCTGCAGTGGGACGAATTCTGAAATGCAGGGTAGTCCTGCAAAAATAGGGATGTTTGGTTCACATCAGGTGAGGAGATGAAACCTAAAATTTAATCAATATTAGTTTTAAATGTCCCCTTAATATCTAAATATCTAAGTGTTTTTGTTTAAATTAAATTTAGTTTAGGTTCTTCGGAGTAAATTTTGAAATAAGAGCACTATACTTCGGTATAATTATTAACTGTCAAATAAATTCTGATGTAGTTTTTGTTTTTAAAACTATCAATATTGGATTTAAATACATTTATACAGAATATATATATTTTAAGGTATGAAAAATGTGATACTTTTTACTGTCATAACGTAGCACAAAACTAAACGTTTTGTTAACATTTCTAAAATTTAATAAGCAAATTATGAGTGTATTTTCTCATTTAATTATATCCACAAATAAACGTATATGTATGCAATTTGACGTTAATGACCGATTGAAATAATAAACTTTAACATAATTCAATTCTAAATGTTATATTCTATATGTATGATGTGCCTTTTAAATTCACACTGCAGACGCACTCATTTTCATATTAATTACAGAATAATAAAACGTTAAAATGCATATACCTTGAATGTGACCTTATTTCTGCAATATCACTGTTCATACGTTTTACGATTTTGATTTAAACCAGTGACAAATTTATCAGTTATTTCAAATGCTTGCGAGTGACACACTCTCTTAATCGTATTAGCTTTCATAAATATTTTATACTTCAATTAAAGTTGTATATTTGAAGAAGTTTGTTGGAGTGCTCGAAGCTGAGACGGATTCTGCAGTGCTATGGACAAAGGACTAATTATAGAAGTGTGAAGTTGGGCTGGAGAGGCTGAAGTGTTGAGCAACTTCATAACAATTTGTGACAAATAGCAATTACTATAACGTTCATGATGACTGGCGTGTTTCCTGCAGTGTTCTAATACAATCAAAAATGAACCAAATCCCTTTTGATAGTTAAAAATATCTTACTTTGTTATCCTATATATCTTACAAGTAATTAGAAGCATTATTATTTTACTTTTATGCTTTCCACATATTTGACTTGCGTTTATATGTAGCTTAGGGGGCCACATTGATAACATAGCAATGAAACGCTGCATATCGAGATTCTTTCATTGACAATAGATGAAAAAGTTTTTAAGTATCGGCAGTTTGAGCCTTGTTTCTGTATTTAAGTGTTCTTAATAGAAAATATAGGGGACTTTGGTCGCTCAAAAAGTACAGTTGATGATATTCTCCATGTGCAAGAAAAGCAATAAGTTTCCACTGCAAAATTGTAGTTAGAATGAAATAGTCTTTTTTGTTTTCTTGATTTAGCAACAACAATTTTGTACAGAAGTATCTAGTGTTGTTATTTTTTGAAAAGCTCTTAATGAGCATTATTCGAAAATGTCAAATATGTTGAATATTCCATTTAAAAAAGAGAGTTGGGGTAACTTCCGGTAAAGCCGGTAGCCACTGTGGTTCCATGTGACTTGCACATCAACAGATCTACCCAGGAGCAGCTTAGTAAAGCTCTTCTGTGTCTAGTCATTCTAATGCATGTCTCAGACTCAATTTATATTTATTATCCTTTGTTTTAAAGTATCTAAACATGTGTTGTAGTAAGTATATTGACTTATGGACCCCTTGAATATTACGCGTGTTATGCGATTTATTGAATACATATTTACTGTCATCATTAGCTCCTAGTTAGTTGTTCTTATCTCATTTCGATGAGTTTTGAAAATATACACATGCGTGCATATGAACAGGGTGCCAATAGCGAGATAATCTCAATAAAAAACGGGTGGGATGTAAATGTGCCATTTGTTCTTCTTTTCATACTACCTCTATAGTTTAAAATACCAACTGTATAAATATTAAAGTCTTACATAACTACATTAAATAAAACATTAGTTTATACAGAAAACAAAATGATACAATTTGGCTGTGCTTAAGAATACGTTGTTTAAATCCATTTTATTGTCTGTCTCTTATTAAGAAAGAAGAAATGTGCTTGCTATTGTTTACTTATGTACAACCAAATACATCAAACTTGGAAACTTCACCGCCAGCCACATGTGACATGACGATTCTCTCATGGGCAGGTGGTAGTAAAAAAAAAAATGAAAACTATAAACACAAATAAATATTTCTTATAGAAGTGATATTGTTTTATTTACGGTCACTGGAAAGTGATATGGCATAGAGAAGAGAGAGAAAATCTATTACAGTTGACAAAAGTACAGAATTGAACTGGAATAACAAGTAAGTGTAGATAAAGTTCATACATAGTGTTGACAAGTTTAATTGTAAGTACAAACTGTAAATTTCTCCACTACTACAGGGTATAAACCCAATTTCAGGTTGAATAAATACATACAAATGTTCTTAAATAAAAAGTCCAAATTCGTTGATAAATATTTGACTCAGATAAAGTTTTTTTGCTATTTTTAAAGGATTTATGTATAGTATATTGCAAGTATATAAGTTATCAGAATATCAAAACTCATTACACCAAAATATAGCAAATTAAGTAAATATTATTTCATCTTCTTTCTAGAAACTTGGATTTATAATAGAAGGTATTGAGTTTTAGAGAGTTCCCGACTATTAATCAACAAAATGAACTATCCACGCCACATGTGACGTAGCTTGCGAACGCAATATGTGAAATCAAACTCGCCTCTTTTTAACTGGGATCCCCTAGAGGCATTATCAGTCGAGCACAATAGCTACTGCTCTTTACGCCCATTCGTAATAAATGAGAGAGGACGATAAATTTGTAAAGATAACATTTAAAAGTTCTTTCCACTATTACTGTTTTAATGAACGTTTCAATCAGACGTTTTAATGCACTGTGTTCCTAATAATGTTTGTAGCATTGGCAATAATATTTAATCAGAAAATTTTAAATTATTAGTCATATTTTAAACGCATTTCTCCGATGCTTACCATTTTGTTTTGAGTGACAATTCAATTTTCGCTGTTTTTAATTGTGATATTCTTAAGAATATATATATTTTTTTTTGAAACTGAAGGCCTTAAAATATATACCGATTACATTTTTACTCATATTTTCTGCTATCATTGACTCACTGACCCATTTGAAACATTAAACTGAAAAATATCATCAATGCAATCATTCGCATCATCTCTGAAGCTATCGACACGGATGGCCGAGGTCGTTAATGCACTAATTGGGAGCGGGAGACCTAGGGCTCAGGAGTTCTATTCCCGCTAATACCATTTTCCTTGACAAAATTTTTTCCGCAAGTTTTCCTCATTTCTCATTAATGGCAAATGCCGGCGTGGTGCTCTTGACTTAGACCTGGGACGCTTCCTTCCTTAAATAAAATCTTTTGTCAATTTATAATTTCATCTCAAGTATCACCGCCTGTGATGCTACAGTAGTAAAAACGGAAGTTAAACACACCTCTGCGGCCAAAGGGCATATTACGAATGAAGAGCCCAAGATAAGAAACCGATTTAAGTACGTGTCGGAATTTTTAAGCACTTAACATCAAGTTGGGTACATTCAAATACAGTATATGAACCACCGCCCTGCAGTTAAACAAGAATTAATGAGTGATAGGCGTAAGAGGAGGTAGTTTGTTACTTGTGGCCTATTGTACCCCTCCTATCTGTTGCCTACAGTTCAATACCGACATAACTTCATTCCAATTTTAGTGCTTAGAAATTTCGATAACTACTGAGAAATCAGTTCTCTACTTTTGCAGGAGAGTAAATTAGAAGTTTTAATGCTTCCAATATTTTATTTAATCAATTTATTTTCTTCATCTTCATTTAAAATGCTAAACTTAATAAGGAGAAACGTATCACTGAAGTTGTATAGATTTAAAATTATGAATATAACAATGTACTAAATTTTTATCATCACCTACAAATTTTACAATGGAAGAATCTGACATGTCCTTGAATAGCATGATTTAAAGTTTTCTGCCATAGGATTACAAATACCTGTCATTTATTTAAAGTATATTTACAATTAATAAACATTTTTATCGTTGTTTTCATTTTCGCCATATCTGACTAATGCGCAAGGCGGCGAAAACACATTTGCACTTCACTATGACAAAATATTTTCAAGTGCTGTATATCAATGTACTCTATAAGAGTATTGACTGAAATAGGGTATGGTAGTAAACGTTAACGAAACCAACACAAGGACTTTTAAAAATGGTTACGTGTATGGCAGAGATGAAAAATAGTACTAAAGCGGACAAGAAATACAATTTTTCTGTTTGTTATTTAGGAGTAGCCTTTAATATGAGTGGGAAATGAAATATGCACTTATCTGTTATTAATTATACCAAAAGATATACAACAGAGAGTATGTACAATGCTATGATTAAGTCTATTTTGCTATAGGGAAGTGAAATATGGGGATGGGGAGAGCCGAACATGTAAATAGAATTCAAGTCGATATTTGGGAAAGGGTTTGCGGCTCTCCAAGGAACGTACAACTGTGGGGTCATGAGGAAGGTGGGTTGTTTTGAAGATACGTTTAATAGTAAAACAAGGACTGTAAAATCTGACTTAGACTAAAGCAGGGGGACCAGGCAACACATCGCGCTAAATACTATAGACACCAGATGAAAAATATAACACCAGCAGTTTGGGCTGCAGAGGTGGAAAGAGGACTCAGAGGAATTGGCCTGGGTTCAGCATGGCAACGAGGTAATGAAAATAATAAATAGGTTAGAACAAGGCTAGAGGGTATCAGGAGGCAGGAAATCGAGACAGAATGTAATATGAAAGTCTCCGTGAGTCTATAGAATGAAATAAATTAACTTGGGGTAAATAGGTATATATGCTCGTTCTAGGGAGAAAGGCGAGATCAGGATTGGCCTGGTTTAGACTAGGAAATTGGAAGGCTCAAAAAATAACAGATAATTATGCTTTCTGCCCATTTTGTGGAGGGAATGAGGAATGGGTACATATTTTGGCAGAACGTACCCACTGGGAACACCTGAGAAAAATGCTGTTTCCTGAAAACTTTAAAAGGCAATTATAAGACGACTGGCTAGCTGGGATCAGTTTGCGAACCACACTAATTGGTTGATTATGAACATTTTCCTTGCCAAAGTGCGCGAAGCTAGCAGCAATTTGGGGGGGGGGGTTAAGAACGAAATTAGTGTAATTATAAATAATGTAATATGCTTCCATTCATATATATGAAAATATCGTCCTTCCCTTTTTAATGTTCATTTACTTATTATTATTGATATTGTTTTGTTTGTATTGTTGTTTGTTCCTCTTTCTAATTGTGTATTATACTGAAGTATGTACGTTCTACGACCCATGCATGAAAAATATTTGTAATGTGTAGATGGAATGTTATACCAGTAAAGATACTACTACACAACCAATACCATTACCACTACTACCACCACCATCACCAGCACCACTATTACTATTACTTTTCAGTAGATATTTTCAGAACATCTGCAAAATTAAAATAATAATAAATTAACAGCTCAAATTATGGAATAAATAGTACACCAAGAAAAATTAAATTAGAGTAAAAATGTGTAATTATTGACCGTACCTACAATTTAATACACAGATGTTTAGAAGAAAAATTCCACTATAGAATATATGTGTATATATTCACTTGTTCACACATCTATTCAGACTGAAAGAGACCGCTCACTCTAATAAAGAGTTTCTAACTCCACACACATCCCATAGAAAAGAACCCAGCTTTGGCTAGTTTTCTTCCTGTGCAAACAGATCCCAACATGTTAACCTATCCCTATTCGATTTAGTAAATTTAGCTCCCAGCGAAGTTAGCCTCCACTATTCGCACAGTGCCTGGGCATTATATTAGAATGTGTTGCTAATTAAGAAGATAAAAATTAAAATATTTATATTCCATTTCGTGAAATATCGTTAAGGCGCAGACTCGTGAGCGGGAGGTCTGGAGTTCGAATCCCGCCCGGACCTTCCTCCCTGATTGAGGTTTTTTTCTAGGTTTTCCTTTGTCCTCATAACTGGCAAATGGCGGGAAGGTACCCTAAACTTAGGCCTGGAACGTTTCCTTCCTTAAAAACAAATCCTTTCCCAATATATAATTTCATCTCATGTATTACCAATGTCCACCGCCTGTGGTGCCTCTGTAGCAAAAACGGGCGTTAAACACTATTTATTCATTCATTCGTGAAATATGAAAAATAACATATATCGTTATTAGGAAGCTGCTCTGGCATATTGCACTTTCATACCAAGCTGATGTCAAAATGTACTCGGCACTCACAAGTTTTCTATTCCTGTTTTCATAACCGATGAGGTAATGAGTACGAACTACATACAGCTATATTAACCATAACAACGGCCGTGACAACAATAAGAATTAGCTCTAAAACGCTATTTAGACTAGCATGGCTGTGTTATTATTGATATTGATCATTGTCGGGCTGTTTTGCCTTGGTCGTTAGTTTTAATTTATTTAAAAATACTGGCCACAACTCTCCCAACACTCTTACTTCCTACCACTTTTAACGGATCTTACCTCTAACTCTAAGAGGCCTTTGAGGAAAATTTTTCGGTCGTTTCACGCCCTGATTTGAATGGGACGCTGATGACCTGAGATGTTAAAGAGCATTCGTAAATAAACCAAATAATAAACAGAAAAAAAAAAACTCTGCATCTCCGCAAACTTTAGGTTCACAAATGATGCCGATCGTAGCTTTGGAAAGCTGTGGATTTTAAATGAATGCAAAATATTCCGGTAGTGATCGATTCCAATAATAGAATTAGCTTTAATTGTCATTATAGATGTACAGGCCAGGCATCATTAAAACGACAAATTTTCCTAGTTGATTTCCTGGACTTACCAGAATATTCCCCCATTTTGCATGAGCATGTGAGATTTTTTTAAAAGATGTTGAAGTATTTCTTGATTTGATAAGCTGTTGTTAAGTTCAGTAAAATAATCTAAAAATACACTAGCTAAACTATTATATGGAAACAATCTTTAATTTTGGACTTATCAGATTTTCTTTCCCCTGTACTCTTCAAATACTCTTGAAATCTAGAAATGTATCGATAAAACTTTGACTAAAGATTTTTCTCTTTCAGTAAAGGCAAATAGTTTAGATTACTTGTATTGCAGACAATCCATGATTTTAGAAGCATATAACTGTTAAAGAGGCGGAATACGACGCGGAAAAAATAAATAAATAAAATACGTGCAAATGTTTGAATGTTTGAAAACTAAAAGGAGATACTGGCCATTTAATTATAATCAAACAAAAAACAGGTGGCAAATTCAATCCTCCTAGTCAAGAACTGCTGTAATAATTATAACGCACGACAGCTAGAACCTTCTAGCAAGCTGCCTGGCTGAGGTTTTCCTTCAGCAAAAAGGGTGAAGGTCGCATAGCTTTAGGCGCTCTAGTTCTCAGGCTCATGTAGCGTGAATTTCATTAATTATTCATAGCCAGCTACCAAGGGATCCGAAGATCTTGGCATTCAGGCAGGGCATTAATGTTGTGAATGTAAAAACAAGAAGTTGCCAATAATCCCGTTTACATTTCTTATGCGTTTAAAATATAATTACTATGTATGTAGTTTATTTGTCAGCATGTCAATGTGTGAAAAGAATTTACAACATAATTCCTTTGTTTTCCTTTTGTAAAGCAACACAGTGATGCCATAGATGCTGTTACTGTTTGTCTCAGAGTGTATAAGCTACAATATTTATTTACATTTATTTTTAATGAAACAAAACCATCTCTGTGATGCAACATTGCCGAGAAATTAAATTATTTGAACTAAAATCAACTATGATATAAAATATAATTACAGAAGAGTTAAAAAACATATTTTATTGCGTTATAACTTTTGTAATACAGTTAATGAAAAGGGGTACTAAATAATATAGTGCTATACATACATAAGTAAACAATCAGGAAAAACACTGCAATGTATAGGAATGAAAACTGTTAAAGCATTTATATCTCTATTTTGTAGCATGTTACATTAGAATTTTCTATCATGTACTAAGATAAAACCGTTCTTACTCTTCTGACAAATGTGGATAAATTTTCTCATAACATTTTTATTTTCATTCCAGATGTTTAACGCCCGTTTTTACTACTGAGGCACCACAGGATTCCTCATGTGATAGTAACCCCTCAAGTCGTTGCACCTTTTTTTGCTGTCTTCCTCTCTTTGGCAGATAATCCAGGAAGGAACATCACTGCACACAATCCTCTTTGCGATTTTAACAAAAAGGTTTAGGTTACTAATGTTCTAATAGCTATGTGTAGCTTTAAAAACATCGCCACGAATGGCCGAGATCGTAACGGCGCGGATTCGTGAGGGGGGGGGGGAGATCTGGGGCTCCAATCCCGATTCCTAACTGAGGTTTTTTCCAGAAAGTGGCAAATGCCGGGGAGGTACCCTAAACTTAGGCCTGGAACGTTACCTTCCTTAAAAAAAACCTTTCCCAATATATAATTTCATCTCATGTATCACCAGTGTCCATCGCCTGTGGTGCCTCGGTAGTAAAAATGGGCGTTAAACACAATTAAAAAAAGCTTTAGAAACCCCTTTAAAATCAGTTTTTTCTACATTCTGAAGTATATTTGGAAGTTTTGTTTTGCTATGTATAATTTATACTTATAATTATTCTGTCAATTAACTTACCCACACGTTACAACATTTCGATTTCAAAATTGAGGAGGTTTTTGTAATACGGTAAGTGCATATAACAAATTTCGGGATTCTGTTGAGTGCAAACTAGTGACAGTGTTTCTTCCACGATGTTAGAGTTGCAAATATTGTACAATGTTAATAGTTTTTGCATTGAGAGTGTAGATTGAATTTATTTATAAAGGGCTTGTCTGTTTCATTTAATCACTTAATTAACTAAACAAGAATACATTTATTGATTTTTCGCTATTTTATTTAGTTAAGTGGCTATTATAAACTCAAATGAATATTGTTTAGCACAGAAATATTAGTAAAAGTTTAGTATTGTTTTGCAAAAAATATTAAAAGTTTAACTGTTATACTACGGCTATATCAAACCATCATGTATTGTAAACACAGCTTTCAGGGTCTAACGACATCAATAGAATCACCGCGATACTACAGAAGTAACGTGTTTGTGTCTGGTTCGCATCTCCGTTGGGTTAAGCTGACTAGCTGAGATTTTTGTTCTGGGTTTATCCTTAGTACTTAGGATAAATATCAGGTAGCTTAGCGCTTTGTTCATTAAGTCACTCATCGTCTGATATCATCGCTAAGGTTAAAGTACGTTAAACTAAAACAAAAACTAGTGGTAAATAGGGGGAAAAAACGATCATACCAAAAATTACATACACCGTATCTCAAATTAGTAAGCTGTGTGTTGAATATACTTAAAGAGGTATAAAAATTTCGTCACGCAGAAGCTGCTTAAACTAAGTAAATTCCTCACCTAGTAGAATTACATTACAAAAAATATAACATCCAAATTAAGATCTGATTAATTAATGGAATGAAATAAACTATGGCATTACTGTGTAACATTAGGGGAACAAAATTGGAATTCTTGCAATCTATAGCATCTCAAATGAGAAACATTTTTAGAATTACTGCAATAATAATAATAATAATAATAATAATAATAATAATAATAATTGGGATTAAATCACAAAAGTTATGGTATATTATTAATTAAATGAAATATAGGACCTCTGATAGACAAATCTGTATTGTGTGGGTATTTTTAAAAAATCTAAGTGGAACCATATTATAAACTGAGCATTGATATTATCTTCACAATAAAAATACATGTTACTAATTAAAAAAATTTACAATGTACTAAGAAAATAAGCACAATAAACAATCGAAAGTTTCGGCGATTTTCATTCCATTTGAAATTTAATTTAAATATTAAATATTATTGTAGTAAGGTTATTACAGAGCGCTCTTACTGCAAATATAATTCTCATAAACATATTACATTAAGATTTTACATTTGCTATCTTCACGACGATGCTTCTGTTAAATTCAGTTTATATTATGAATAATTTGTGCGTTTATTTTAAAACAATATAGAAAAAATGAAACGCAAGAGCGTTTTTTAAATTTAGATTTTTTAGCATACCCCTACTCATAATGATCAATTTTCACAATTTTCAGAAACTGCCTTTGTTATTTTATTTATGTGGTATATACCGAATTTTGTTGTGAAAAAAAAACGAATATTGGTGCTGCTGGAGCGATTTTCCAATTATGGATTTCCGGTAAACTCCCACTCCTAATAGCCCAATTACACTGATTTTCAGGCACAATTTTTCTTATTTTATTTCAATGGAATATACCGAGTTTCCTTTAAACAAATTTAAAATGCGGTTGCTAGAGCGATTTTTAAATTTCCCTTTAACATCCACTCGATTTTCAGGTACATCCCCACTCCTAATGACGATTGCCTTGAATTTTGGAAACACTTTTATCAAATAATTTTAAAGAAATATACCGAGTTTCGCTAAAAAAATTGCGACAGCTAAAGCAATTTTTTTAAAAAGGTCACCTTAAGTTAACCCCCCCCCTAATAGTTCAATTTGACTGGCTAACGAACTCGGCGATTCTTTTGTTAATTGATAGCATATGCCGAGTTTCATTGAGAAAAAACAAAAATTACTACCGCTAGAGCATTAAGGGACACACACACCATATGTATGTATGTATGTATGTATGTATGTATGTATGTATGTATGTATGTATGTATGTATGTATGTATGTATGTATGTATGTATGTATGTATGCATGTATGTATGTATGTATGTATGTATGTAGTTTATGTATGTATGTATGTATGTATGTGTATGTGTATGTATGTATGTATGTATGTATGTGTATGTGTGTATGTATGTATGTATGTATGTGTGTGTATGTATGTATGTATGTGTATGTGTGTATGTATGTATGTGTATGTGTGTGTATGTATGTGTATGTGTGTATATGTATGTATGTATGTATGTATGTATGTATGTATGTATGTATGTATGTATGTTTGTATGTATGTATGTATGTATGTTTGTATGTATGTATGTATGTATGTTTGTATGTATGTATGTATGTATGTATGTATGTATGTGAATATATAATTTTTAATTGTCATTTTCGATTCCTAGTAGGTAAGAGCGATGGAAATTTGAAGACAGTTTTTAAAAATCGTTTCATGGGTTCAAACGCAACAGCTACATTCTTTTGGGATTCGCTAAAAGTATGATAAATATACAAAATAAATATCATAACTGTAAAACGACATGCAAAATGTATTAAACAAATTAACAGGTAAACAAATGAACTTTACATAGAAATAGATGAAACTGGTACAAACCATCCCGGAAAATAATTGCAAAAAGAAAAAGAATTTAATGTAAAATATTCACTATCGGATATCTTTAATAATTTCTATCAAAAGAACATGATGAAATGCTCCAAGGATGACCTGGGGCAGAGGAGTATATTTTCGGTACTTGATCATTGCTCATAGCGGCCCTTTGTACTTATGCCCCCAATGGGGATACCTCCGGGAGGAAGGGTTGAGTGAAGAGAACATAATAAAATGGAATTTCATGTCATCTGAAAGGTTTAATTTATTAACAACCTGAGCAACTTTAAAAGTGAATGGGGTATATTTAATAGCAATGTAAATATGCCAGCTTAATAATAATTTGATACAAATACCAGCAAAAGTTGCTGAAGCATATCTTTTAAAACAGCTGTATAAGCAATTTGATTAAAAACGTTTTGTATTTTTTAACTTTTATGTGGTCAATCCATAACTAAAGTTGTCGAAACAGAGATTAGATGCAATTCTTGGAGCATTTGTATTAATTATTGATACTTTATCATTTTATGCTGTGAAAGATATTGCATTAAGTTATTAAACTTTATCTAGAAACTAGAGCAAACGGTAATAACTGATAATGAGCAGTCAGATTAAAAAAAAAGCACCCCTGGAGTTCAAGAACTCCTAATATCATTTTTTTGTTTTGGTGTTTTTTTTGTGATGATAAATTACTTGGCTTAAATATTTTAAATAAAACAGTCTTGTACGCCAATGACAAAACAATTTAATTACTAGAAGCATTGACATTATAGCCCTTGTAGAAATATCAGTTCAGTAGTTAAATGCAAATAATTAAATTGATAACAATATTTATTATTGATAGGCAAAAAGTGTAGTTTTAATCTACAATTTGAAATAAACTCAAATACCTTTAACTATCAGGTATTCTTTTAGACATTAAGTTAAAATGAAATGCATTACTAACATTCTAAAATTAATTACAAGACTATTTTAATTGTAAACATTAAACTTTGTGTTAGTCGCATGTTCATTATGGCTTACTTCTTTAGAACGGCAGTTCTTTTCAAAAGAAATACTGTATTTGCATTGCAAAAGAAAGCTACTCGAAAAATACAGTAATGGGCATATACTTGTATATTGGTGCCTAATTTATGTTAAAGAGAAATTGAAAAAAATTATATACAGGAATGCTGAATATATACATATATATATACACACAAATAAACACACACACACACACACAACTAGATGGAAGGATGAAGTTATGTCATAACGCACATTTCATTAAATAGGTACTTAACACATAAGCGTTTAGAAATTAATTTGTAATATATTGCCTGACAAAGTCACAAAATATGTGTTGGGTAGTTTTAAATACTGCACGAAACAAATAAAAATAGTTAATATTTTACTGCAACAAAATATATCTTAAAAGTAATTTCGTTCAATGGCTGGCATAAACTGTTTATAGTAGTAGTAGTAGTAGTAGTAGTAGTAGTAGTAGTAGTAGTAGTAGTAGTAGTAGTAATAGTAGTAGTAGTAATAGCAGTAGTAGTAGTAGCAGTATAGTAGTAGTAGTAGTAGTAGTAGTAGTAGTAGTAGTAGTAGTAGTAGTAGTAGTAGTAGTAGTAGTAGTAGTAGTATAGTAGCAGTAATAGTAGTAATATAGTTATTTCAGGGCCATTAATACAGTAAAAAAACAACTTCAACATGCGCACGGATCCAACGAACAGTAAGTGTTTTTATGATACACTTACATATGTTTGGTTTAGCACAAGATATTACATTGGATATTCATAATAATATATAAAACATATAGATGCAACAATAAAAATAAATAAATTAAATTAAATTAAACAAATGAAAAATAAAAATAGCACAAAATAATAGATACCAGAAGAATATTTTTAAAATGTTAAAAATGCACATAAAATGTAAAGAATTCAAATGTGGATGGCACACAGCTGGATTCAGTGAATGTGTTTCCCCCAACCGCTTCCCCGGTTCCCCGGTTATCAGCCTTTTCAGACCTCAACTGCTCCCTTTCATCAGAAACTTAGCTAATCTCTCCTCTCCTTTCTTGTCTCCCTACCTTAACATTCAGTCAGAATATGTGCCCATGATTCCTTCACCTCATAGATGGAACAAATTCTCCGCTCATGTTTGTCAGTGATCTTAATCATCCGCCATGCCCCTAGTCTGTGCCATTCGAATACGTTTCTAGTGAGTTTAGTCCCTGATTTGATGTCCCGCTCCATCCCCTAGTCTGATTTTATCCCCGATTGTACTTCCAACGAAATCATCTCTCAGCATTGATATGCATCAGACAATTGCGCAATGCTCAGAGATGATTATCCCTCAAGCGGTTTCTAACCTTCCTCTATACGCTCTTTCTATTCCCCTTTCTAGTCCCTTTCTTAATTTGGACGCCCATATCTTATTCCCCTCCATTCCCAGGTGTAAATGATAGCACAATGCCCTTATTAAAGTTTGGTTTCCATGAATAATTCACAATAATTCAGTACTTTGATTTTGCACTATATGATCTTGCTGTAGACCCCAAATTCTTTCTTAATTCTGCAGTTCGCTGTGCTGCTCCTCATTCCCAAAATAAATATAATGCGTTTGATGCTTAGACAAAGGCTCAAATTATGCTATTTTGAGCCCATTTTAATTCATATCTTTAAATAGTAAGAGTATTTTGTATGAAACTGTAATATAAGGTATTCATATCTAGTATTTTATATATAGAGAGGAAGTGCCAACATTTCTAACGCATTTATATATTCACCCAATTCTGAGCTGCACTCTGATTTCATTGTAATTGAAATATAATTCAATTAAGTGTAGGAAGAGCGCATCCAAAGTATGTCCTCTATAGATTTATGTAATTTAGGAATAATAATATCCACTCTACACATTTCTGGCAACCTTTTAGAAAATTCACATTTGTATGCACCAGTTTTTTTAATGGGCATGACACCAGACCTTAATTATTTAACTACATGAAGGATAATAGATGATTAACTTGACCATTTGAACTGAGAGTTTGTGGCGTAAAGTTCCCAGGCATCCACCCTAAGAAGTGAGGGAAAACCCCTGAAAAAACCTGTCATGAAACTAACCTCGCCACATAGAAAACGCAAAATCATCACTGGAATACGGCGGTGTTCTGCCATCGTTTAATCTTCTCGGCTGATATTTTAACTCTTCTAGTGTGTGTGTGGTTTGTTCCGCACACTTTATTTTTTAACTTTCCCCAATTGATAAATATATGCATTTACTGCGCACCATGTACTCATTGTTTTCATCATTCAAAAGGATATCCTGTATAAAACAGGGGTTTTCTGTATTTCAATATTTTTATGTTGCGTCAAAACATGTCCCAAAAATGTAACCGTGCTTCATCAGCAAAGAATCTTAAGCTCGTATCAAATACTGTAACATTAAAGTTCCGTAACATCCAATTACAGAAATATATCCGAATATGCAATTCGTGAACAAATGTGACCTTTTATGCTTTAAAATTTAAATTTACTCATTTTGGGAAGATGAACTAAAGCGCATAAATGACAATTTTCTAAATAAATGTCAGAAATGTACGGAGAACATTTCCAGCAAGTTCTGTAATAAAATATATTATTATTTTCGTTGTAATTGCGAGTGGTTTTAATTGCGAATACTTGAATCAGTTGCGTGGATATTACATTCGCGTCGCCGGATGTCGCCGCTGTGACTGCCTACCGCCACCTGCCGTGAAACGGGCGACAAAATATTAAAGGTTCAGTAGTAATAGAAACAAACGCAACATAATGCAATATGATGAACAAGAGCCTTTCTGCAAACAACCAACTCTAGGAAATATAAACATAAGTAAGGCTGCAACAAAACGAAAGTCCATCACACTCCACCAGACGAATTCTTTGGAACAAAGAACTTGAGCTTTTGATACTAATTCAAACACTTTGAAATATTTACTTTATTTTGTGTATTCAGTTGGCTACTGTATACTTTTTCCTGCTTTGTTTATGTTCAAAGCTAATTGCTATCAATTGTAATCAGAGTTCATTGTACACATGCTGGACCATATACTTTTATATCACCTTTTGGTTCAATTTTCGGAAGTTTTGGATATGAGTTGTTTATAATAGATATGTCAGGTAAGCGGAGTAAATTATTTAACTTATCCATTTCATATTCATATATATTGCTGAATATCAGGTTAGTATGGGAATAATAAAGTTATAAAATAGTTCACCCTTATCACCTTATAGCAGAGAAAAATATGGGAGTCAAAGAAAGAACATCATACACTCAGTTCACGGTAGCTTTGAAAAAGCCAATTGCACCGTAAACAATAAACCATGAAATTAACACATGAAATGGCGAAGTCTGTAGTTCATATCCATGTTAGCACAATCAAGAGGAGAGACTTAAAGATTTGAAAATGGCGTGCAGGCCATTGAAAAAGCAACTGCCCACTCCACCTAAGCACAAGAAACGGCTAGCATGAGCTAATACCTTAAAAAGGATGGACAGTAGATTATCGGAATAAAGTGCTTTGCTAGCATGAGAGCCGTTTTGAAGTCAATGGCTGTTGAGAAAACTTCTGCGCAAAAACCCTGATGAATAGACTTCACCCTCTCATATTCAGCAAGCCCTAAAACATCCACTTAATTTTTTGTTTGGGGGATTTATGATTTCTGATGCCCATGACTCTTGGTTCCGGTTGGGGGAATGATGAAAACCGGCCAGTATTTACAGTCCTTCAAATAAGAGTTCTTCAAGAGAAAGACTGAATTGGCGAAGGGACTTCCCAGCAAGATCTCGCGCCTTGTCACACTCCAAAGATGCAAGAAAGATTTCGCTAACAAGATAGAGGTAACACCATGGTCTGGAAACTGCTAAATGTTATAGCAAATAGAGAAAATTTAAAAAAGAGTTCTTAGCAAAAAATAAAATGATTACATTTGTTTCCGCAATAAAGATAAATAACAGGTAAATTAGGACCCAAATGTTGCCATATTTTGAGTAATAACTAGATATACTCTATATTACGAAAGCAGTTTACAGTGTGTTCAGTTTTAAATGGGGCTGCCTTTTTAAATTATTACGGAGCGAGTTTAACCCTCAACACATAGTTAAATAACGTGGGCCATGCCTATTTTTGACAATGAATACAGTTCATGCGTTTTGTCATTTTCATTTTCACTAAAAATAAATATAATACATTTGTTATTGTAACAAAACATCATTAAAATTTTAAAAATAGTTCTTAAGGCGTCATGAATGTTATGAACTTATTATTGAAAGTTACTTCCGTTTTGGTTGGGAGGAACATCGGTACGCTGTACTTCAGCGTGTGAAGAATTCCGGGCTAACTGACCACAATTCCAACGATTTAGAACAAATGTTTGTCTTTAAAATTTCCTGAAACTCTTACAAAAATTTTATCAGGTATGTTAATTTCAATTAAAAAATAAAGTTAAAAAACTCTTTTCTTTAAACCGAATTATATGGTTTATAGCTTATTTTCAGTTGATCTTATTAGTGATAAAAGCACAAAAAATAGTGCTTAATTCTTTGAAACGAAACAAAAAGCAGAAAGGGATAGATAAATATATTGCTGGCTTCGGTTAGGCTCGGTAAACATAACTATGATGTCACGAAGTGACGTAAGATCCCATGTCAATTCGAACAAATATTATTTTTGTTTATCGGAGTCTTTATTGTTGGCCAAACTTGTTAATAAAACGCTACATTATTACACTATTGCATAAATGTCCCATAGTAACAATTACGTCATTAAATTGTTTTCATTGGTAAAAGCCTGTCATCAACTGTATATGTTATGATAATATCATGGAAACGATTTATGTATTCCGAAAACATAATTATTAATCTTCATTCAAAAAAAATAATACAGAATTAATAAACATTAATACAAGTTAATGCTAACTGCCGAATGAATTAATGGATTTGATGCTAGTCTGTTACGATATAATATATGCCAATCCTAACGTTTCTGAAATATTTTTACTATTCATCCAATAAATCAATTTGTCGTATTACTTTTGAGAAGTATCACAAGACTTTTTCGGTATTAGTGAAAAGTCAGCCATTTCTAGCTCTTCTTCGCTAACAACAATAACAAAATACAAACGCACTAAACAATCTCCACCGATAAAATGACGCCATAAGTATTATAAAATAAGGGATTGACTTCCGAGTGATTTATTAGTAAAATAATAATTATTATTATTCTTATTTTAGTATCCTTTTATAATAGTGATATACAAAAGGCACAAAAAAACTGTATAAAGTTAAGCAATTATTACATTTGTAAAAATTAAGGAACTAGCTTCGCTCATTTCTAAACTTCATAAAATAAGTTTCAATAAGATATACTGTTATGTAAATGATGATCATTAATCTGATTTATTGGATTAAAATATTAATTTGAAAGCACTGTAAAGAAACATGAAGAAATAAAGCTCATAAATCTAAAATTACCTAGCCAGATAATCAGCAACTCTCCAGTAAATAAAAAAAAAAACCATCAACAGGTTCAACAATATGTATCTCATCATGATCATCTACAAGGATTAGGTCTTAAAATATGTTCAATTATACTTTTTTCTAGATTTGCTATTATCTCTTTTACCTAAGGATAGATAAGAAAGTATTTATTAGGGTATCGACATTGGTCCATTCTATTAATATGGCCTTTGCGATTTCATCTATTAAGTATGTACTTTTTAATACTGGAAATGGTTAAAAATGCTGTTTTGAAACTTCATTTGGAATTCTATTCTAACTTGTATCATTTTTTACGTACGAAGAAATCTCATTTTAGCTGCTACGATCTTCTCTTCATTATATATTTTTTTATTATATAGGATTCAGAACCATGGAGAGAAGTAGATACTGTTAAAACTGTGCAGAATTTTAATTGCGTTTCTTTAAAGATTTTCTCTTTAAAAGTTATTTTTATTGCTCCACATATTTGGTTGAATTTATTAATCTAATTCTTTATGAAAAATATTATAGTCTAGATAGTTAAAATTATTTACCTCTTCTATTATAGTATTGCTTATAGTCATTTTTAAATTATTTCTGCTTTATCTTGGAAAGCCATTACCTTGGTTTTTTTTCAGTTGAAATTTAGAAATTAAATTTTGTGCAGATCTGATTGAGTTTAAAATAATTGTGTTGAAATGAATTTGTTGATTTTGACAATAATCTGATCATCGGCATATAATAATATTTTAAAATAAAAGCTCTCTTCTAAATAAATACATTGTGTTGTCTCCTGTTTGCATTTATGAAGAATTTCGCCCATGTAAAGATTAAAAAGTACGGGTGGTAAAACTTGTACCCTTGTCTGATTTCTTGATTAGTCTCTGTGAAATTATTACTGAACTTATTTCCTAAATTCGGTAAACTCGCAGATATCTGATCAGTATAAACAAACCAGATAAGCATTTCTCAATTACACTATTCTGAAACGAGAACTTTTGGTTAGCATTCAAAATCATGATGGTTTGTTTTATGTAAAACATTAAATAAGTACACTACGGACAAATGTGGATTGCCAGTACTTTGATTTTGAATGCTTCACGATTCAATTCAATTTTATAAACCCACTTTCCAATTATATGTGTTTTGAAAATGAGCATCTGAAATATTTTGGGCTCCTCGTGGATAAATATGGAAATTAAGAACATCTAGAAAAACACTAGCAAAACGTGTTGGTTTGAAACAGGTGTTATGGAGCTTTTTGGCAAAATTTATACAATGAAGTGCAATTCTTTTTAGCAAACACTTTACTTATACGGAAACTGCTATTGTTTGAAGATTCAGTTGTCTTTCCTGTGCACTTAATCATAGTAAGCACAGCGTATTTCTCTGAGTGAGCGCGCCTAAAATTAGCGATTCGCTGCCGGTGGCTATGGGCCCGGAGCAGAATTCCCTTAAAGGGAGGGGCAGCGGCGGCTGAGCACGAGTTTGCTAGTCCACCGGTACCCGTGTGACCCCTGGATGGGGCTGCTGCGGGAGGGGGGTCTCTTCCGTTGCTAAGCAACGCGTCGCAGGACTGAGCCTTGCAGCCTCCGGCTGGAGCGGGCTTGCTAGGTCCCAGCTATGCTCCCTTCATCCCATATCGATCCTGCTTCTAACAAAGACAGCTCCCCAAAAAGCAACAACTTCCTGCGAAGGTCGAACACAGGTGCTTCTTAAAGAAATCGAGGAAAGTTGAGTTGCTTACGTTTATAAAAATATAAAAAAATAAATAAAATAATGTAAAATAAGGGAAGGAGATAAATTATTCATTTCCCTTAAACTTGCAGTAATAACTGCCGAGAATATTCAGGAAGAGCAAGTGATGATTTATAAGATATTTGCATTATGTTGGTCTGAGCATCAAAAATTCGAAATACAGCTGATGTTTGCTTTTGATATTAAAGAACAACTTAACTATGAGCAATTGCTAGCTATGTCTCTCTTTTTCTACAACCTGCAAATTGATAGTGACAATTCAACCATGGCAGCTGCTTGAATGTTTGAACACGTGAACAAAGCTTTCCCTATATATGGCTCAGAGAAAGAGAGGTATAAATTATTCTCTAGATATCAATTACAAGTTTTAACAGAAAACCTAATCTATAAAAATGTAAACCTTCACAGAAGAGTTGTTGACGGATTTCAATAAAATGCTCCTTTTTCACAAGTCCTTTGGTCCATGTACAGTGACTTTTATAATATATTTCAGAGGTTTGTTCTTGAGTTACTCTTAATCTATTTTCCCAGGAAACAATGAAAAGTCTCCCAACGTTGCTGATCAAGAGAATGCCGCAAATTAATGGAAGCTGGCATGCCATTAAGTCATCTTTGTAGAGGTACTCTCAAAACTGTACTCTCCATTCAATAACTCGTGGGTCCATCCATTAAAACGCTGACAGCTGAGATTTTCAGACTAAGCGTTGGTGATTACCAGAATGAATGAATTTTTCCGTGGATTGGAGGAATGGGTGTTTCCAATAGAGCGAATAACATGACAAATGTTTCAATATAGTGGAGCAAACATTTTCGGAACCCCAGGAACCCCATTCAAAAAGATCTGATATGAAAGAACCCTTTCATATTATAATGCTATATGTTTAACAACTTAATATCTTACTTATAATTCCCCTCCAAAATGACGTAACAACTATTAAATTTTTTTAATTGTATTTAACGCCCGTTTTTACTACTGAGGCACCACAGGCGGTGAAGAATGGTGATACATGAAATGAAATGATATATTGGGAAAGGATTTTCTAAGGAAGGAAACGTTCCAGGCCTAAGTTTAGGGTACCTCCCCGACATTTACCAGTTATGAAAACTGAGAAAAACATGGAAAAAACCTCAGCCAGGGAGGATAGTCATGGCGGGATTCGAACCCCAGACCTCCCGCTCACGAGTCCGCGCATTGACGACCTCGGCCACCCGTGGTGGTATTAAAATACTGAAATGACTTAAGTTCAAATAATTATATATATTTATTTACATTTACAACATTAAACCAGAAATTATAGGTAAGTAAATAATGCAAGAGCATACTTCTCAGCTTTTACATCATATTTTTATATTTTTCACGTTTCAATCTAAACCAGACTCTGAAAATTACATTTTTATATTACTGAAATACTTTATATAGTGACTGATAGTTGCACAGTTTCAGGACAGTTTCAGTATTTTAAATAAAACAGTGCATCCCTTTCACTAAACTCAAATAAGGAGGAAAGTAAATAGCGTGATTTGGACGGCACAGAGCTTGAAGTCAGGAATCATAGAAGTTAAAAGTAATTCTGTCATCTGGCACGTACCTCCGATCCATAACCAAAGTCTTCTCTTTATAACAGA
Source organism: Metallyticus violacea (assembly GCA_030762175.1). Taxonomy (NCBI): domain Eukaryota; kingdom Metazoa; phylum Arthropoda; class Insecta; order Mantodea; family Metallyticidae; genus Metallyticus; species Metallyticus violacea. Next base: position 59,641,724 of record CM060836.1, read on the forward strand.
CTAAGAAAAATTCTTCCTGTTACGAAGTATCTAAACAAAAGGAAATGAAAACAATAGGTCTAATCACAGTTCGATAATCCAATCGACATCTTGCCCGAGACTGCTCGACTCTCACAAAGACGACCCGAGTTTGAATACAACGGCTGTATGGGAGATTTTCTTCTCGTTCTTCGGTTTGCCCTGTCATTCATTCCGCCAATGCTCTACTCGTATCATCATCTCACCTTCTTCATCATTCAGCGTAAGCGCTTTTCAAATGCATCAAGCGATTTGCCTCTGCCGCCTGGCCGACAAGTGAGTTGGCACTAAAACTCACTACAATTTGGGAAACACTGTAGTAGAGCAGAATTTGAATTGGACTATAAAATATTTCAAGTGTTCTAAACAGCTTACAGAGTAAACTCCTGTGATCTCTTCGGAAAATTTCTGTGCAACCTCTCCCATTTGAGACCATGCATTCCGAAATCCTGAATGAACCATGATATCAAAATTTTCACTTGATTTGTCTTTTCAACACCAAAGCTTAGTGTGATCGAACAATATTGGAGTTTCCAGAGCATTCTGCCATTGATTATAATCCGTTCACCCACCCCCCAAAAATTCCGAAGCTTAGAAAAGTCATATCTTGTGATGTAATATAAGTTTATCATGTTATTGTAATCTATTACGGAAGGTGCAATGTAACTTTAATTAGGCTGCATCAACTTTTGTTAATGTTACTTTTTGTTACATTTGCTATCAATCTTCAAGGAACTAAGAAAAAACAACAAATTAACACTTAAATCATACTTCAAAAAGGTTTATTGACTACCAAAAGATTCATTTATGTTGAATATGTGCCTTCTTAGAAGATTTATTAATTGACAATAGGATTTGTGAGCGAAACAGGATATCAAATATTGAGTTGAGATAAAAGGCATATACTGAGAAAAAAATAAAATTGAGATATACGCCTTGAAAGTGCCTTAATAATTGAGCACGACAATACATCTTTGTACATTTCAATAAGATTCTCTAAGGTATACAGCATGAAAAAACAAGGGCAGGTGTTGATAGAAAAATGAACGCCTGGAAAGTTGATTGAAAACGTCAATAAACATATAACCAATTTTATTAACTTGCTCATTGATTAAGAGAAAGTGCTCAAAATGACACAATAAGCTCTAACACAGCTATTCAAGCATCGCATCTTGAACAGTCTCATTCATTCTCATGCTCAAGAGTCTTCTGTATCCGCTGGCATTCTACGATTTAATATGCAGACGAAGTATTTCCAGTTGTCAATAGATGTGGAATACACAATGATCTTTAAATGATCCCATTTGTAGAACTCCAATGAACTGTGGTCAGAGAAACGAGCAGGCCAGGATGGTGCTTTCCCTCGACCTATCCATTTATTTGGGAATCGATGACCTAGAATCACTCTGCTACATGTGAAAAATGAAACGCTGCACCACTATGAATGAACATTTACGACGCATAATTTAGTGGAGTCCGTTTCAACAAAACGTTAAAATTATCTGTCAAATATCATATTTAGTGCTGTTGTTAATGTTCAAGTAAAATAATGAACCTATTAACTATTCCAACACATACGTCAATGCCTAAATTTAATTAGTGTATGGTTTCCACGAATGCATGGGGATTTTCGTAACATGAATATTGTGAAAGTTTTTCACTCCATTCTATGAAATCTCCTGGCAATCGTGATAGATCACCTATTGACTTTTATTACACAACACAATATAAATTTGTAATATATATACTGAGGTGACAAAAAATGTAAACACACTTTCACAGTAGATATCTATTTATTTTTTTCCAAGTTGGACGTAAAAATAACAGTAATGTGTATTATGATGTTCTGTAAATAGATGTGACTCACATTACGTTATGCTAGCGTTGCTACAACAAAATGGATCCAAGATTGTCGTTTGAACAGAAGAAAGCAAATTATTTAGAAGTGGTATTGGAAAACCGAGAATGTTGTTGAAATTCAACAACGTTGGAGACGTGTGTGCAGAACAGAACCGCCAAAGCGAGTAACAATTGCACGCATTCGAGACAAATTTGATCATATGCTCAAATGTTATCATATGCGATATTCACAATGGCAGATCTGGGAGACCTCGCACAGCAACAAGCCCCGCGTCCTCAGCTACGGTTTTGGAACGTTTTGAGCACTCAACGCAGAAATTCTACAAAGCAATGTGCTCATGAGACTGGGATTAGCAGAACCAGCGTACTGATCGGAGAATGCAGTACTGCGAGTGGTTTCGGAACATGGTGCAAAAAGATGAGGCCTTCGTAGGGAAAGTTGTTTGGTCCTATAAGACACAATTTAAGTTGAACGGAACTTAACAGGCATAACTGTGTCTACTGGTGTGCAAACAATCCTCATGTTATTTTTCAAAAGCTTGTTAGTTTTCTGGAATTAATGTTTGGTGTGGGTTGTCATCTAGGGGTCTAATTGGACCATTCTTTTTGAAGGAACAGTAACTGGTCCAGTGTACCTGAACATGATAGCACAACCATCTTACCCGCCATTCATACACTCAATGGAAATGAGGAATGTCACTTCCAACAGGATGGTGCACCATCACATTATCACCGAGGTGTACTTGCGTACTTTAATGATGACAATCTTCCAGGGCAGTGGATAGGACTAAGAGGTCCGATTGAAATTCCACCGCGTTCTCCTGACTCCGTTAGACTTCTACTTACGGGGAACTCTTAAGGACGTTGTATATCGTAGAAAACCAACTACACTGGCAGCACTTCGGGAAGAAATTGAAACGGCATGTGCTGCAATGGCTGAAGACAATTTCGCAAACGTTGCTCAATCAGCATGTATGTGTGTGTGTGTGGCTTATTTATCAGTATACAGTAAAAATTATTAAAAAAATAACTAAGTCAAGTTGGCCATATATATATGATTTTCTCCTTGTATTTTGATACTCCATAAATTCTCCGGAGATTTCCACATGTTAAGTGACATATAATAGTGTCCCAACTACGTGCATTTCTGCAGTTCGCCTTATTAAGTATCATATGTATAAATATGAAACATATTTGATTTAATTAAAACCAGGCCAGATTAATATTGAAAATAGGCTGACTATAAAATACGCGTTTAACTATTTCTCTTATTTTTCTTTGTGGTTTATCTTCGTATGCATTGTGTATGTTTCCATAGTTAGTCAATTTTCCTCAAACCAGACACAAATTCAATCGATTCTAAGTTCTGAACAGGACACTTGGCACTACCGCTGAAGATGACCAAAACAGAAGCAGTCGAAACGCTTGAAAGAAAAAAGAGCTGCTTTTAGATTCAGAATAGAAAAGAAATATAATATTAATGAATCAATAGATAGCACAAGACACAATCATATTAAAGAATTGCATTTTGTAACACTGTTGTTGTATATGATGGGGATATATTCAAATAAGAAATTAACAAATATTCAAGTATTCGTTAACAAATATAGTTTTTGTGTTGTATAATTTTAAGTCTCATTATCATTTTCATGAAGTTTATACATGTTTTGTATTCATTTTTGTTTTTTTCTAAATAGCTCTCTGCATGTTTTATATTCATATCTGGTCTAAAATTTAAAACTCCCCTACGTGTTATATACACCGGTAATTTATCCCACTTTGGTAAAAGAATTTATTCTATCCTTAATTTTGTCTGTTCGTATTCCAAAATACAATGACAAATATTATTCAATTCGCCACACATTGAGCATTTTTCTTTTGTAAATTTCTTTCCTCTTGCACTTAAGCATATCACTGCGGATCTGAACCATGCCATTCTCTTTCTCCTTCTTTCAATATATTTTTCTCTTCGATAAATTTTAAATGTTTTGTATAGTTTTAAAGATTTTATCATAAAATTGACACATAATTCATATTTTTCAATATTCTACCCTCTTGTTTTAATCTCATTTCAACATTCTGTCCTTATTCTATCTCTGCCCATAATGTTCCCATACCACTTTATTGAAGGGTTTTCTGAATTTTAATTTTCCAAGTTTATTTCCGTTTAGTTGAGATTTAAGTAACCATTAAATAAGTATATAGTTAAAATATGTATTAATGAGATGTCATGAGCAGTTAATCTCTTCTCCTGATACCTTCATTGTCTGATAAATGTCGAGGCTTACTAAAATCTGGAGAGATTATAAAACTAGTTCTTGTTGACTATGTTATTGTGGTACAAATTATGAGTACTTGCTTTGAGTTCACGACTTTGTAGAGAAGGGATACTGCACTTATTTGAGTTTGTTATCAAAGTGTTTGAATAATTTGAAACAGTGAGTTGTGAAGAGCAATTTTATGATCGTATTCTTCGTTCAAAAGTTCAGAGAGAAGCACAGTCTTTTATTAGACACAAGAAAGAGGAGATATTAACTAAGAGCATAACCTAAACTAAGTATTGAGCTTTGAAAATAGTTTACATGAAAACATTTTAAACATTTTTAAAATGTCCTTACACAATGTACAATGGATGGTGGACACGGCGCTCAAGTTTGTGCTCTAACGGAAGAAAACGTTAAAACCGCTGCTGTCATTCTGAGAGAAGATCCTCGAATAACATTAACCACACTGTCAAAAATTCGAAAATGTCATTAGGTGCTACCCACATGTTAGTTGAAAAGTTACACATGGGACGTTTGTGCACGGTGGGTTTCAAGACTGCTGATTACAGAACTAAGGACGTCCGCGTGTAGTTTGCATGTAGTTGAAGATGATTCAACAGAAAAGGCAGAGTTTCTTTCAAAGCTAATCACTGCTAATGAAACTTGGCTGCATCATTTTATCCTGAGAGCAAATCTCCACCATCATTAATGCAAAAAAAAAAAAAAAAAAGTGATTGCATGTGCTGTGAGATTATGATCATCTCATTTTTCAATGTTCAAAGAATGGTTTACCAGCATGTTATAACGTAACTGGATAACACTACAGAGATGTTCTGCAAACTCTTTAAGAGGATATCATACGCAAAAGGCCAGATTTCCGTACAACGAGCTGGTGCTGCACCACGATAATACACGACTACACATCGCAAATATTGTTGCTGAATATCTCACAAAAACCAACGTGAAGTGTATCCTAACCCCCCCTCCCCTATAGTCATCGTCAAGGTGGCCGATGTCGTTAAGGTGCAGAATCATGAGCGGGAGTTCTGGGGTTCGAATTCCGCCAGGACCGTCCTCTTTGACTGAGGATTTTCCCGGGTTTTCTTCAGTCCTCATAAATGGCGAATGCCGGGAGGTACCCTAAATTTAGGCCTGGAACGTTTCCTTTCCCAATATATCATTTCATCTCATATATCATCAGTGCACAACATCTGTGGTGCCTCTGTAGTAAATACGGGCGTTAAATACTATTCATTCATTCATTCATTCATTCATTCATTCCTCCCTATAGTTCAGATTTAGCCCTATGTGACTTTTCTTTTTCAAAAATTGAAGAGGCACCTTCATGGGAGGCATTTTCCATCATCAGAAGCAGTTGTGAAGACTGCAGAGGCGATTCTGAAGAACCTATCAAAAATGGTTTCCAGCTTGTCTTTGAAGACTGGCAGGAACTCTGTGACCAGGTGTATTGCACTCAACGAGGATAATTTTGAAAAAGGCATCAAAATTATGAGAATGAATAAAGGTATGTTGTCAAAACAATCCATCTCTATTGAACAGCCTCGCACATTATCAGCTTACGAGCTGTGGACTCAATTTTTACAGTTACTGGAGTGATCAGCGTGATGCAAAGAGTGACAATATCCTACATACTGTAATAATAATGATTATTGCTGGCAGATAAAATCCTTATATAAATAACAATAGAGTAAAGACATCAGCATTGCAGAACTTTTAAAATCTGAAATTTGGACACCGAACGTATGAAGTTAACAATCGCGTGTTATACACATCGTGTTATTTACATCGTCATAGCTCCCTGCATGTGTTTTCCATACGAACCTAGGTACTCAGGACAGTAAACAACTAACAGCATCCTACAGCTAGCGAACCCTGAACCTGTAGCTACATCTAGACAATATTTTAGTGTCCAGGCTTCGTTCCTTACCATAGTTATAAACTGTTTTTTTTAAAGCGTTAAGTAGCAATGATAAATTTGAAAAAAAAATCGCAGTTCTGAATTTATATGCAACAATGCTGTAAATAACATGCTAGAATTAGCACAAGGAAATTTTTCTTTAAGGATAAGGCGAGTTACTAAGGCTTCTCGCTTTTATGTTCATATTAGCATTGCCTTAATAATCGAAAAGTATTCAGTCTGCCCTCTTTTTCGACACAAGATAAACACGATGCATTGTATTCATCTCACATGCAGCTTCATACACTCCAACTCCAGTTCATTGAAGAACTGCTTGAGCGTTTTCCATTGTTATTGCAGTGCTGCCAACCTACTCTTGATTCGTGCTGCCACCTGCGGTCTTGCAACGGGTAAAACGGATATACAACTATAAATTATTTTTATTTGGTGTTCGTAGTTTCGTATTGGAATGGTAATGACTATTGGTGGTCTTAACATTTCAGATATTGTTTGTGACCTCCAAAACAAAGAACGATTGTTATCGAGAATCTCGAATGATAGTTTAACATTTTATAATCCAAGATAGTTGAGCTGTAATATAAAGGAAAGTCATAAAGGCAGAGAAATTAAATTAGTTTTGATTCTACAGCTAAAGAAAACACGGATTTCAAAAACGTAATTTGCATGAAGTAAATATCGATATATCTCGATATGAGAACGAATCCCGGGACACAGTCTCAAACGAAGTTGGTTGCAGAGAGGGTTTGAAGGGAGGCAGAGGACGACGGTGCGGTAAAGGGGGAAGGGCGGAATGAAAAACCAATCTCCCCTACACATGCGCCCTGCGCCACTTTCCCTCTCTCGCTCTCACTGTTTTATCTAATCGATCAGGGCGCACGACGACGGCGGCAGCGGTAGCATGAGGCACTGGATGCCCCACACACAGAAATAATAAAAAGAGTACAAAAAAGAGAAGGGCGGCGGTGCGAGGGGGTGGGATCCTAGCATCGCGAGCTCGGATTGGGGAACTGCGCCCGTGACGGCGTCTGCGTTGAATCGCCCTCACTCCTTCTCGCTCGCTCTCATCGATTCCCGGGAAGTTCGGCCCACGGGCGGCGCGGTGCGGAGGGTTCGGCGGCGAGGGGGGGCCGCATTTCCCGGACAGCGGGGCAGTTAGACGGCAGGCGGTGAACGGGGCTGGCGCGTTCCAGGAACTCCAGCGAGGACGGCCGGCCGGCCGGCTTGCTGCCACACCGGCATGGGTGAGTTGTGGAAAACGCTACGTTCTAACTAACATCTTGCATGCTGCCATCAGAGTCTCGTAAGTCACCTGCACTGGAACGGTAACACTCTCTTACTTGTCCTGCTGCATGAACCTCAAGGTCAAGTCTGCAAAATTCCTTCTACTTTATTTAGTGCTTTTATTTTTTAAGCTTTACTTTTTGCCATGTGCATCTTAATGTCATTGTTTTCTATTTAAATGTAATTTTTCACAGTTTATAATCACAAGTGTCCCTTTAGTATATTTATGGGTTATCGTGATGTAGTACACTTTTATAAGAAAGAAAGGTTTTGACTTTGTCTGCTGTGATGACTCAAGTACTTGAGAAACGAGTTTGTATATCCACGCTACAGTAGAATGTCACACGACACAATTGTATCGATTGGCTTATACACGTATACTACAATCTCCTGAATATTTAGTGTTGCATCGGAACACAACATCTCCACGAAATTCTTACTCGACTGTGTTACATAATGGACAAACATTGTGGTACATCGATACTTCCATTTCTGAATGGTTCGGGAATACCAACTCTACATGTTAAACGATAATTATACGAAGTTGGCGACACTCCTTAAGTGTTTCAGATTTGAACAGTTGGCAGCGCCCTCTGCATGTTTTAGAGATTTCGGTGTAAGTACACAATTTTACTAAATTTCTATGCCTCCAGCGCATACAAATAGTGTCTTTGACTTTAAGTTTTGTACAATACATACGTACACATTACAAACACAGAACAACATTACTAAGTGACGATGGTGTTCAGACCTATGCATTGCACAGCAACCATATTCTTATTTCGTCTGCTTTTTTATTTCTTTTTCCATTTGTTGCTAGTAGCTTTTATTGGTAATAGTTGTATTGAGTGTTAAACGTAGCATTATTTTTGAATAAATTTTATTCTCTGTTTGAAAGCAAATCATTGGTGTTTCCATATTATATGCTGCATAGGTTTAAAATGTCTTTATGTTGCCGAAGCGAGTGTGTTTTGTTTCCCTTGCTCTTCTTCTTTTTTTCCCCCGCACCATTGTTACTGGGAGTGAATGGAAGAACCAGTAGCTTGGATTGAATAATGTCGGCCTTGCAATTTTACCCAGAACCCCCTGCGCGACGGCTGGCAGGCGACCATCGATCTGTGTTGACACCCCACGCCCCACCCCTTGCACAAAGATATCACGGATTCGTATGCATAGCAGGCCACTGCCCTTTTAAAACTTTAATGACGTCCTCAAGTATTAATTGCCTATTAACCATAGCTGAGCATATATCTTGATAATTTTAATTCACTTAGAAGAAGATCAAATCTCTGTGAAAGTCTTCCTTCAGATAAGAAGCTAAAATTGAAATATTTTCTGACAGCTGAAATAATAGTTATTTTAATGTGCAGCTCTACAAGAAGGCAGCACGTTTAGGAGAATAATAAGAGCTACAGGTGCTACCCTAAACGCCTCTCCTGCAATATTTTAAGAAGCAAAAAGAGCAGAAATCCCGCGGGAAGAAAACCCCATACTCATTTAATCCAGAAAGAGAAAATACTTTTTAATCCATGTCGCATATTTGGACCTGCAATGATGATTTATAAAAGTGAAGAAAAATGCAGGGAAATTATTTGTTTTTAACTGAAGAAGACAATAAAAGTTAAAGAAATATAAAGGCAGTCATTTATTTTTGAAAGCATTTATATCGGTATTTTTCTACCAGTGCTACAAAATCACTATTTCAAGGCTATGGTGTGGCAAATGCAAGACACAAGTTCATCTTTTTTGAGTAGTCGAAACGCAGACTTTTTCTTTACTCAAATTACATCTTAAGCGTTAAACTCACCAAAGTATTAAAGAGGTAAAACCCAAGATAAATGTTTAATTATAACATTACATTATATTTTAATTAGATGAATAAATGATTGTATGCTGTTCATGGTGTTTTAAGTACTTAATGTGGTGATAGTACAAGATGCTTGGGGCATATAATATTATTATAGGCGTAACTATTGCCGACATTTTTATTCCCTCGTCTTGTGATATATGAACTGATAAATTGGAACTTATCTGGACTCAAACCAACAATTTCTAAGCTCGTAATTGATCCTCAGAATGAAATATTCCATAATTAGTCTAGAACTAAACATGTACTACTATTTAATAACAGGAATGTGTATACTCTATTAATTTAGTCATTTGTAGCAACGGAAATTTATTATCTTGCAAACAAACTTGTACAAAATACACCAAAAGTCTCCTCTCTAAGTCGTTGAAAACAAAATAAAGTTCTATGGAATGCATTTTCGTCTATTAATTCAGAGAAACTTAAAGAAGACGTTAGAAAAGGATTTATGGTTTTATTCTCCCTCAAGTGATAAAAACCAGCAATTTGTAGCTTAAGTACTTCTTTTATTTTTCCAATTTAAGTTAAATGAATGGTACGAACATACCAGAAGTTCTCCTAGAATGTAGACTGTACTGCACAAACTTTAACTCTTTCGCTCAGAAAAATTTGAATACTATAAAGGCGAACTCATAAAGAACCATACCCCTTCCTTTTCTTCATGTTCTCCCTTTATTGTGTTTAGGGTCTAGGAGACTCAATGGCAGTTATCAGTTTCTTTCCTCTCTCCTCAGTTATTGCTCCATCATATTTTCTGGATTCTCGTCCATCACTTTTCTTCACTGTTTGAACATTTTAGCTTTCCTGTTGAAGTTCCTTTAATGTGCCAATACATCTTATAAATTCTTCAGAAGAGCGCTGACAAAAGTGTTTTATAATGCACTTCTTTATTGTTATAATAGACGTAATTTTGCTAAAGACATATAGACTTAAACAGGCATCATTTCTTATCCTTCTTTATTTTAAGTATCGCCATTTATTTTAGAACATTTGCGCCTGTTTTCTGTGAATGAAAGCTTCAATGCTAGCTTCAAAGCTATAACATATCAACAGTCGCTAATTTAAGAAAATACAAAGTAATTAGTAAAAATTAATTTCTAATAAAATATATAGATATTCCTACAATTTGACGTATTTTTCTGCATGCATTATAATATGCTTGTTCTACCAATCTTATTACATATGAAATAAAAAATTATCCCATTTAAAAGAATAGGTCTCCAAACTTTCTTTTATTCACAATCTGGTTTTAGTTTCAGTTTATTTCTGGTGACTCAGAGCAATCAAGTTCAGAGAGACAGTAATATATTTATTATAAAAATTCTGAAACTTTAAGAACGCTTTCCCTCTTGAGAACTGGAAAGCACTTCTTTCAATAGAAAGTGTGTTGTCGCAATGCATCTTTTCGAACCTTTATTTTTGTTAACATTCTAATGTTGCCTGTAAGCTATAAGGGATGACGCTTGTATGAAGTTACAGTGCTTGCTAATACTTAAAGACTTTGTCATAGATGAGCTATTCTTACCATTTTCAATATTTCCGCCCTTTTTTGAGTGAGAGAAATGATAAAATTTGGCAGCATCGAATATAAGCTCTTTTAGTTTCAAGGCATAACAATGTATCTTAGTAATGTGGTATGAAGAAATAAAGAGAAGAATTTAAGGGTAGAATTCTCTGCTTGTTTGAAACATAAACGTAGACATTTTCATGCGATAACTCCCACTAAGTCAGGTCATAATTTCATAGTTGGAAGAAACATCATTGCAGGAAAATTCTCTATCATCTTAGAGCGTTTAACCCTTCAGAGGGCTCTTGTACGTTGTGTAATATGCACATTAAATAGCGTACTTGCAGAAAGTTGAATTGTTTCACTTACTCAAATGATAGATACTGCTGGTAGCTGCAGAGATGGCGGGGAGAAGGCTTTATTTGCACTGCATGTGTATCATCATCTATTCAGTTGGACGTTATCGACACATCTCCCAGCAGTACAACTTAATTCATATCTGCTAACAAGCTCAGATGGAAGGCTCAAATGATTACTGCAGTAGGTGCTTTTTCATATTCATAATCATTGACTGAAGCATTCATAATTGTTAGAAGATATAAGTTAGCAGGTTTTCTTGACATCTCTTAGCAAACATTTATACGTTTGTAACTTGACATGCTTCTTGTATATTTTTCTTCTCTCTTGTTCACTAGTGATATTCAGCGAGTCTTTGCTAATTTTTTATATTTGTTCTAGATAATGTTACCTTTCCTTCCGCTTACATCCACTCATGCCCAAAGTTATTAAAGGTTTCTTGTAAAAATCTTGTACATTATCATCAATAATTCTTACATTTCTTTGTACCCTCTTATTCGTCTATTCGTCTGTTGAATTTTTTTTTCTCTCATAGAACGTTCATATACATGGTAAACGATTAAAGTGTCAAGTGTTGCTATATACAATTTTCCGTAAAAAAGAACATCTTTGCTGCTAGGCTTTGTCTTTGTTTTAATTTCATTATCCTTACCATTAACATTACTAAACAAATCTAACTTTGTAATAGAACGTTATTGTCTCTTGCTTATAGAAATACGTTGTAGGTAAATCTAAAGCATAACATGAACCGCTAAAAATTAGATAGTAATTGTGGGAAATGATTCTTATGATAATAAATTCTAAGCAACATGCCTTTCGGAACTTCTCTTACAGTTATGCTCATTTATAAAGATTCGTGACTCACAGTCAAGTCATAATATTAAAACTATGGCATGGAAGTAAAATTGTTTAGTCCTTTTTGTTGAATATTGCAGAAGATATATATATATATATATATATATATATATAACAAACAAAAATAAAAAATCTACTTATTCCAAATGCCTCAAAAGTGTGCAAATATGCATATGAAAAGATAATTATAACTTGGTTTTTGGCGACGGTCATATATTATTATGTAAACATACAGTGTTGCAAATGATGAAAAAAATATCAACGTTTCTTTATAATCAGATCATATTGGAGATAATTTGACGAACTTAAAAAGTGAGAATATTGAAATATCTATAAAAAATTAAATATAAGAAATATACGTAATATTAAACGGAAACATAAGGAAGAATACACGAAACGAAAGTAAATAAACTAAGAAGAAGAGAATCTTACGCATAAATAAAAATTCATTGCTACTCTCACCAAAATATTAATTTAATTTTTCTATTGAAAAATCCTATGAAGAGAGTAATTTAATTTTATCTACTCATTTTAAGAATCTCTATTTACGACTTCCATGCCAGTCCATTTTACGCAAATCGACTGCAGAAGAAAGACAGTGAAGTCGTTTGAAGTGCGTGCATAATGTCATACGTGAGCAAGTGCACCGTAAGGAGAGTTGAGTGTACACTTTATACCACAGGAGGGGCAAGTGTAAGAGACAAAGAGAGGGTAAGAGCAGCTATGCATTGCAGACATTCAAACAACGTTCCCTAATACAGGCATGATAAGGACAGACATTCTCTAATCTTATAATTTTATTGCTTCTTTCAGATATAAAAGGCTACTCCATAAATACTTAATTTTTATATTATGAAATCTATGAAAAATGTTTTGCAATAGCAAATGTCACATAAAGTTATACTACTTTTTCCTAAAATACAGAGAAACTATTGCTACTAAATGCGATCACGAAACTTCTTAAAAACCAATTTAAAATATGAGATATTAAGGAATAAATACTGTACTTTTCTAGAAAACTGCAAAAGGTCATTTGAACTGTAAAATAAGGAATATTAAGTGTTCAAAGTAATATGCTTCAAACTATGAATATAGTTTTGATGAAATATGGAATCTCCATAGCTAAAATATGAGAAAAAATGAACAAATATGGAATAATATTAATATTTCACACATTTTCATTTATGTACGTACATTACACACGGTTTAGTTCTGTACGTGACATTTTAAAACATCGAAGGTCAGACCTAAGTCTCCGAAACTCTTTGCGTTTCAAAACAGCGTCAGAGGAGTAAGGGGTCGATTATTCCTTGCAGCTCAGGGTTAACAATGTAGCAAGTGAAAAGCAATAATACAAGGCAGCCATTTGAATTTGCATAGATGTTGGTGAATTTGCTAGAGAATGTCAAATAAAGTTTAGAAAAGACGTAAATATATATAAGATCACTTTAAGTAAAAAAAAATAATAAAATAAATATTAAGATTTGTTCAAAATATGACATTTTTACAAAATGGTATGAAATCTGAAAAATAAAATTGGGCTTATTGGCTTTTCTACACAGGCTAAAACTAAAGATATGCATTTAACCACTCTTGTGATGAAATTTAATATATTTTCCCTCTATAGTGATCGATTATGCTGGTGAAAATTTCTTGAATACAAATTATTCCATTTGAATTAAGATTACGTAAAATATTTCAATGTTCCAGATCTTTATTTTGAAACTTATTACTCAAGTATTTGGGTAATCGGAGGCATAAGTAAATATTAATGCACAATTTGCTTCATTGTTGAAAACTACTGACAGAAATTATCCATGTAAGTGATTGACCACTTTCACGTCTGTTGCGATATGAAAGCTTTGCTATTAATTGTTTACTAGTTCAACACATTGCTTATTAACTGGGAATGCAAACCAGCAATTGGGCGCAAAATTTTTATTTGGGAAACAGAAACCGCTCCACAAACTTCAGTATAATTTTACATTCATTTTTTTTTTTTTTTTTTTTTTTTTTTTGTTAAAATGAGCGATATTTTCCTTTATGTACCTCTTTCGCTCTCTCTCGTTACCCTCCGTTTAAAAAAAGTCCTGCTCAAACAAGCAAGAAACACGCGAAGTTAAAAAAGAAAAGCTAGGGGGAAAATCTCCATAGCAACTTATCAGATAACATGGCAGCGTTTGTGAGCGTAGACCCGTGACCCAGATATCTTGCCGCCGATCGAGGACGCTGGAGTGTACTCCATCAATGTGGAGCCTTTTATTGCCAACGTTTGCGAACTGGATGCATTACTGAGCTTTTCCGAAATTTCCAGTCAAGTAAATAACACGAAATGACGCGTAAAGTAGCCTGCACATAACGTAAACCTAAGTCATCAGTTGGGCTCAATTTCCTAATATAACACTATTATCCATTCAAAGTTTTAATCCGTCGGTCCTGGTGGTCGAGTGAAAACTTTAATTGCCTCGAATCCAAGATCGCGGGTTCAATTCCGGCCAGGGTCGATGGATTTTTTTTCGGGCGTAAATATCCTAAGTGTGGTTTCCTTTAATTTACGGCACGTGAAAGAAGCTCAAGCCTGAACAAAGGGGCCTCTTAGCAAAATTTATCGTCCAATTCATGTCCTGAATTGAATGGGGCGCTAATGACCTGAGATGTTAAACAGCGTCCAAAAATAAATCAAATAAAAAAAATTGAATCCAAATATTTTATATTAATAAAAGTATGTTCTTTAAATACTTTTCTTTGTTTGCAGATACGTTTTTGAACAATAACTTTCAGGAAGGCTTCTTTATAGTACATAAAAGAAGGTTTAATTCTAAGAACTATTTTCATTTTAACAATGATAACAAACTGCATGCAAATAACTTGACTTACATACATTGTCAGACTGAAAGCTACTTAACAGAGGCAGATGACCTGACGTTGAAACAAGAAACCAATACGACCCTCTTCATATTACGAATTAAACTACTTTTATTAAGAATCAAAGCGATGTTCAGAAGAACCAGCCATTTTGGCCTTAGTCTGAAATAACTTCTGATAACGTTACCTTGGTTAGAGCAGTGTGATCCAATAGGCGGCCCCCAGGCAAGATACGGCTTCAGGGATTCTTTTTCTCTGGCCCACGAAGGAAGTAGTTTGTGACATTTCTTAAAAACTTTAAAAAAATTAATGTAATCTAAAATCTAGCACGTACATTCTAAGTTGAAGAAGTGAGACAGAGAGAGAGAGAGAGAGAGAGAGAGAAAAGATCAAATTCCTTCCTTGTATCTTCTGACTGTGTTGGTTCCGATTCCAGAAAAACTGTGGAGCTTTGCATTCTGTGAACAACAAATCAATCCCAGTGCAATGTCGCTTCAGCACCAAGGTGAATGTGCGCAGAAGGGAAAAGATTGAAAATTAATAACAGGACTAGGGATTACAGCTGTTATTTAACTTTTTTTCCCCTTGTTATCTTTGATACTATGGCACGTGTCAGTCAAACAGCGTGTGTGATCATAAAAGTGCTTCGGCATTAGTCCTGCATTCAAGTACTTTTAGCAATTTAACATATACATTATAACTTTATGATTGTATTTTATAGTCAGTATTAATTGTTTCCATAAAAATTAACAATTTAAATTTAAAAAAAAAAACTAAGAGTGGCACTTGATACATTCTTAAAAAAAACATATCCCATGACAGAAAAAGAGTTGGACCACACTGGCTTAGAAGAAACATTACAATGGCTCTCAGCAGATTCAAGATAAAAAAGGAACATTTAAATAAATGGAAATCATATGGTGGTCTATCCAGATATTAAGGTTATTTTACAATATTAAAAATATTCGCAGATGGTTGTTTAAGTGTTCTGAGACCTAAATGAACCAAATGACAAAGGTAAGATTAAGATAAAAATAGCCCATTGTGTGCCTTAAGGGCAAAGGCATCGTAACAAGTGGGGAAAGCTCGCTTTTTCCTAACATAGTGAGGTATTCCACGCTAGTTGTTCGTATGCTGTTTAAGACACTGGCTGATTTATTCTTTGGTTACTCCATTTCTCACTGCACTAGTTGTTTCTCGAGAGATTTCCATTTTTCTTTTCCTCTTGCTACTCTTGATCAATTTGGACCTGCATGTTCCTTGAAGAGGTCCGTTCATTTTCTTCAGGGTCTGCCTTATGTCCTTTCTCCTATTCGGGGGTCCCACATAGAGATCTTATAGGTTCATCTATTGTCCTGCATTCTTGCGATGTGATCGCCCCATTGCCATTTGCTTCTGGTAACTATTTATGCGATGTCTGTTGTCTGAGATAACTGATGTATTAATACTATAGGTATTTTGTCCTTCAAAGTTATTCCCAAGTTCTTGCCTTACATTTTTCTTTGGCATATTTGTATTTTGTTCTCTTTTGTTCTGTTATTGATCATGTCTGGCAGTACTTTTAATCATACTAATGCAGTTCATCGGAAAAATTGAAAACAAACGCAAGACTTGGCTTAAAATATTTCACATACATGAGTAAATATTTTGATTTAGATATAAATTACGACTATTCGGAATCCCCTGCATGTTGTCAGCAGTGATTTATCACTTTACACAATTTAACGAAAGGCGTCAGTAAACTCCTCGAAGAGAGCTAATGGATAAAGTATAAAATGCGGGACAAACCTTAATAACTTCACCGATCCCACTGAGCTCTGAGAGTGTAATGTTTAGTTTAAACGGTAGCACGCTGCCAAGAGATACCTGGAAATTCTCTAGCATTGTCAATGATATTTTTAGCACACAGAAAATTGAACACAAACTATGAATATGTGTTGCTTGTCATATTATTAAGAATATCTCATGGTGCCTTAATTATTAAATAACGAATATATGGATAATTTACTCTCACTTCCATATCTGATCTATGTTAGCACTAAGTAATAATGAAACGTGGCAACCTGAACCACTTTGTTTTCTTGAGCGAAATCTGAAACACCACATTTCTCAAGCGTATCACGTTAACGTAACATAAATAAGCAGCTGGATGGTGTAATTTCAGTTCCAGGGATAAAGATCATCAAGGCTTGTCCCGTTACTTATTATTTGATTTATTTACGGACCCTCTTTAACATCTCACGTTATCAGCATCCCATTCAATTCAGGGTTTGAAACGGTCGATAAATTTTGCTCACAGGCTTCTTCTTTCAGGCTTGAGGTTCTTTTACATGGGATCCACGGCTTTACTTCCCTTCCTAAGGAAGCCATATTTAGGATTTTTACGCCCGAAAAAAAATTCCTTCATCCTGGCCGGGATTAAACCCGCGACCTTGGGTCTGCGAAGCAAATATAGTTGCCACTACACCCAATAAACGACAAACTTGTCCCTAACTATATCACGACAGTATACAGTTCATCAAAATTAACATGGTCTTTTAAATCAAGATTTTCATGAAGGTTCTCTCAGTAAAAATGTTAAACAAATGTATAAACAAATGAGTTCCGTTGAAGTTTTAACATCACACTTCCTTTTACACAAAGGTATTCCGATAAAACTTTCATTGTTGAGCAATTTTGATTCAAAGCACTTTAATTGTTTCATTAAGATTTTAAATTCCAAACCTGGATACATTAAAGTCGTTTTCTAAAGAAATCAAGCAGTTCTCATTCTGGAGCTCGTAACTTACAATACAGTCTATTCAAGAGTCAAGAATTTCCTTATAGATTTGTCCTTTTTGTAAAAACTTTTGATACAACTTCTTTTTTTGTCTTTTTTCTCATCTACTTGTTTCGTTTTTCATTGTTCTCATTAGTTGCGATTTCTGTGCGATATTCGCATTTTCATGTTCGTTATTTGTAAAATAAGATTCTGTTAGCAAAGGCCACAAAAAGATCATATAACGTTGAAAGCAAAAGTAGGGAGAATTATCAGCTTTGAATACTAAATTAAACTAAAGACATAAAGATAACTTATAACTTAAAATTATGTTTGAAAATCTTGATGTATTTTTGCAAAATATGGCATATAAAATGTAATTGAAACGAAAAGGTAACTTACTCTAACCATAAATCAACTGCAAAGTACAAAGATAAAACAGTGCTTTTCACTCTTATCATATTTAGAGTCAAATTCTACAAGTAGCTTGAGATCGGTATTTAAAATATAAAAAGGACATTAACTATTTTTGACCAAATGTTTTAATAATTATATCGCACTCTTCACAGTGAATGTTTTTATACGGTCTATGATACGACATAAATGAACTAGTTATCATGATACTTAACGCCAGTTTAAATAGGATTCGAACAAATAAAATAGCTTCGAAATCAGATATAAAGTATTTGCGTACCTCTTATCTTAATGGTAATATTAATTTTATGGTAAAATGCCGCAGTTTCTCACTAGAGGGTCCGTTTACTCACCCGCTTTATACGCCAGTTGAGACTAAAGATGTATGTAGTAAAACGACAAAATGGTTCAACGATTAGTAAAAAAATCCAGTAAATGTATTGAGAATGGTTGAGCCGAAAGTACGACGTTAAGTTACTCCATGAAGATGATATTAAATTATATTTTTTATCGTTTTATACCTTAGAAACCCTCACATAGCTACTTGCACACTCTGACGGTTCATAAGAAGTGACAGTCCTATGTGTATAATAATTTTCGTGCAGATCAGCCCTTTAAGCTTCGAAGTGATACATGTCTTCAGAAACTTCTACTGGCCATTGCGGCGTTTTACAGAAAAGAGAATGTCAGCATAGAATTCATAAGTAGTTCAATGACCTATAACAGAACTTAGGTGCTCTTTTGTTTGTTAAAAATGGAGGATATTCTTGACAGAGTGCTTGTAACTTCTACAACTATCCAATTCAGTGTTGTTTTCTCACATGAAATAACCCAGAGTTGATCATACTTCATAGTGTTAGCAGAGTAAATGTGGTTTCAGAAAGCCACAAAGAGAGGATCTCTTGCAACAAAATATAATTCTGCAAGTTTGACTCCAATTACTAGATAATATTTGTAGAATTATTCGCCAGAGCATTAGAAATCGAAAGCAGGTCATCAGGTAGGAACGATATCTTTGCAGATCAGATTCAAATGATAAAAAATTGCTGGTATATGGTACCATTTTTCTCATCTCCTTGTTCTACGGTACACTAAATGCTACAACACTACGATTGATAATCTGTATGAAAACAGCATATGGTAGCTTCAGTCAACAAAACGCTTCTACCAATAACAAATGGATATGTTGCACTGCAGTAGAAAGAGAGGACTTTTTCCTTCGTCAGTTGTATACGATATTTTGAACGAGACAATCCAATTAGCATAGAACTGACTTGGTCTGTCCGCCCGCGTCTGGTCGATACGGCGTTATTCCTGTGAAATGAGTCACGCGAATTAGTCATGGAGGGGAAAGGGAGAGCAAAAATATAAAGAGAGTGCATTGTTTACGAAAATACTACCAAGGGGCACTGCTGCGATATCGCTACATACAAATATATAGAAATAAATCAGTGAAACATTGTAGCATCTTCAAATAGGCGCTGGGCACTGAAATGCAACGTAGTTTCAGTGAAACTTGGTTAAACATTCCAGCAAATAAAATGGCATACGAGGGCGATCTAAAAACCTCTAAGCCTAATAATTATAACTTGAGCATTATTTTTATTTGTCAACATAGTCTGCCTTAAGGTCAACATGTTTATTCCAGCGATGTTCTGCTGTCATTATCCCGACTATGAAGTGGTTTTCTGGAAGGTTTGGACTTTGGGAACAGATTTAAATCATAAGGGTGCAAAACATGGGGAATGATTAATACTTCAAAATATTTTCTCATTGTTAAAACACTTTTGTGAGCAGGTTCTTTATCTTGATGAAAAATTAGATTTTTCTTCTGCAAACCGGATCTTCTCTCCCCAATTTTTCATGAAGCATTGCAGTAGTATTCTCCTGTTATGGTTGTTCATTTCTGAACATAATCGGTTAGTAAACTTTCTTTAGCATCCCAAAATACCGATAAGATAACCTTTCCTGCAGATGGAAGGGATTTTGCCTTCTTTGAGCTGAACAGCCTGCTTTTGTTCAATGTTTTGACTGCTGCTTCGAATCTGATATGTCCTGATGGATCTCAGCCTCGTCCAGATTTGTAAGTGGAAGTTGCTGTTAAAAATGCCAAACACTGTTGAAGTATTTTCATTCTAATGTGTTTCTGCTGTTAGCAAGCGCGGCACCGATCTTGCGCAAGGCTTTATCATACGCTATTCTTCACATAAAATATAACCTACACTTCCTTGATATGGCCAAAGCCTTCGCAACTTAACGCACTTAAACTTTCCGGTATTCTAATAGCAGATCATATATTTGTTCAATGAATTTTGCTTTTGTCCTTCACGTGGGTCATCGGTCTGTTTTTTTTTTTATTTTATTTTAAAAATTTGGTATGAATTTATTTTGATTTTAAATAAACTTTTACAAAGAACTTTAAATACTTAATTCTCTCTATTTTATAAAATGTCCACAGTATACTGGTGTATTTGAATAAAATATTTAAAACAATGACTTGTTTTGCACTCCAAAATACATTAGAAATGGCTCTAGTGTAATGTTTAAATATTACCTTTATATGAAGTTGGTATTCGCGTTTGACTATTGTATACTAAAAACCACAATAGCTTTTCATAAATAGATGTGTACATCAAATTTTATGTTGTATCATCCTCAAATTAAAGAAGTGCACATATAATAAAAGGAGGATTAAAATACTTCTTCTGTATTCTAAATGTTTCTTTTGTATTTTAACAAGAAATTAATGAAAGTTTACTTGAAGAAAAACAGTTTTTAATTCTTTTATTTAGCGTAACTCTTTCTCTTTGTCCACCACTTTATTCTTTTAGGAGTGCCGAAATTTACCTCCGTTTATTCTAATAGATTTATGGCAACTCCCCTTGGAATTATCTGTAATTTGTTTAACGAACACTTTTCGCCATTCTTGCCCATCTGATGAGGTCATAGCTGCAGCATAATTAATATAACATTTGACAGAGACAGAAAAGGAACATTTAATCTTACTGCTCGAATCTCTTTTTCAGTAAGTTAACGATAAGTATCAGATTATCTTCACTGATTGTTTTAAAGGCTCGTCTTGACATCCGCATTAGACTAGGTCCATAAATACAGAATCAGCTTAGTTTTAAAGGTGCTATAAGGTATGTAAAACAAAACCCATTTGTTTTACCATAAATTGAGTGCATACAAATATGAATTTATAACATGGAAAACTATATATAGTAATAATTATAAAAAAGATACAAATGTTAGTGGGAAAATGCCATATATATTCTTAGCTTTAGATCTCCCAAATAGAAAAAATATTCCAAATCTTTCTCTACAATACCCTCTCTAGAGATGCATAAAAGATGTTGCATTTCAAAAAGCAATGGTAGGTTATCAGTCTGGAATTATGTAGATTTCAAATAACTGTTTTAATAATCTGAGTTATTGCGAATTACAATGTAAAATATGTAGTGCACTAAGGGACTGAAGCGATGGCCAATAGATATTTTTACGAAAATATAAAAAGGATTATTAAAGGAGCAGAAAATTGCCTACGAAAAAAGAACATAATGCTAAAGGCATCCCTTTCATTAACTACTACCAAACAGTTTTCCATTAATTTAGCCAGCATTTGGAAAAAAATATGCCAATCGGTAGAAAGTATGAGGGAAAGCGTTAATAATTTTAGTTCACTGATAAGTTATCGTAGTTCTGATCGTAACAAGCTCTAACCGAGAGAAAATTACTGTGTTGCCATGTTTACGCATACTTCTTTCACGTTGCCTGGTAACGCTTGCTAGAGGGGTTGGCCCCAGGTAAGCCCACCGGACGCCATGGGGCTACAGATGAATATTTATCGATATCTGCTCCTTACGTAACCCTCTGTTTTTAGGGGAACGCGTTAGCATTAAAGTTCCGCGGTCAATTCTTACAGAAATACTGCACCTTACTGGTTAGCCTGCACTACAGCATATTAAGTTTGCTTAGACTAAAATGTCTCTGATATAGTCGTTTGTGATTACTAAATCTCTGCAATAAGAAAGTAATAATGTATACATCATGTATTATATCCTTTCATAAATTTCCTTTAATTTACATAAAGAAAGACGGAAATGATAATTGTAGAAGTGTCGAGACTGAAGATGAATATTTGCTAATATTTATTCTCCATGACAAACGCCCTACATCTTGGACCCTTATGAACTTAGTAAAACACAAAAATTACATGATATATTCAGAAAAAATCGAGAGCGGCGTCCAGGCTTTGATTACTGTTCCGAATATTGCAAAATGTCAATACGCAAGGGACCAATTTAAACATATTTACTTATGCAGGGTTCTCATTCCACTACGCAATCGGAAATTGCTTTTGCTACCGGAAATTACTGTGTAACGGCCACGCCATCTGCCGAGGAAATCAATGCTGCGCGCTCGGAACTCAAAGTGCGAATTTTTTTCTTTGGTTATATATTAGTAATAAATATTAATATTATACTCACCATTATAGTATATGCTCGAAGTGTCTGTCCTCCACTGTGAGTCATGTCTGAATCCTTTTGAAAATATGTATATTGAGACAATCGCTGCAACTCGTCCTCCCGCATAATGTAAACTACCTCCCGGATATTTTGTTTCAGCACCTCCGCGGGTTTTATTTCAGGAATATTGGTAATTTTATATTGATGAAGATGCAGCAGGCGAAAGATTATATACATTGCCGAGAGATGCACAACTTTCTGGGCTAAAGATTTTCGAAGAGAAGTTTCTTATTGATATTTCATCAAGTTTTCTTCTGTTAAAACCCGATTTTTCGGTCTCAAATTAAGATGGTGCAACGTTACAATAATAAATATATTGACAAATATGTACAAGTAACATCTGAAACTGTTTCAAATATCGATCACACACGACCAATGTGTAAGGAAACAGCATAATGATCATAACAGAACGAGTGATTACGTTGAACACATCTAATAAATGTACCTTTCTCAATCATTGTGATTGCCCATGACTGTCAAGTAGAACTGTATAGTCATTTGGAATAAACCTGGTTCTTCATCAATGTATTCCGCTTGTAAAAGGCATACTGGAGCATCTTGTTAAATTCCAGATGAAAATTGGAAATGAGCCAGTAACTGGGGCCTGGTGAACTTGGTACACCCATAGCTGGTAGTCAGGTGTCATACATGCAATGAGATTTTTGTAAGGCCTGAAGGAATACACACCTAGAGGTCGAACGGAACAGTAATATGTTTCATGACAAGCCGGAATCTTTAGGAACTGGATACTTGAGAGAACCATGCTGTTGATTGTGTTGTTAGTAGCCAATAGCGGTATCTCCCTTCGCTTCTTCTTCAAATCTTCGCACGCACCCTTTCCTCAATACCAACATTGGTTATTACTCTGAGGACTCGTGAGGTTACCTTGTAAGTAATATGGGGTCAGGAAATATTAAATAAAAACTTCAACCATTGATAATGTATTATAGAGTGTGTGAAAGAAATCCTTACATTCTAGAAATATTAAAAATGAACTCTTCCTTAATGAGATGGACTTTCTCAAAGAAAATTATTTAATATATAATTTCATCAGAATGTGTCAAAATCATGTAAAAAGAGATTTCGCGTTTATTAAGTTAGCATTTCACGAATTAGGGCAATAAACCGATTGACGTTTAAAATCACAAGGACTGAAACCTGAAATACATATGAGGAAAGAAAAATTCGCGTAACCATTATAGGAATTACAGAAGATAGCCAAAGATGAAAAACAATAAATCATGGAAAAGCAGTAGCTACTCGTAAACAGTCTTGTAAGAAAAACTAATTTATTTGTAACATAATCTACTTGCAGTGCAGGAATGTGTCATTTGACACCAAGAACTGAAAAATAAATTAATTTCAAATAAAGAGGGCTTTAATATGTTACTCGTCGTCAAAGTAGATCGACACTAGTGATACATGTCGTGGCTGAGGCGTTTTTCCAGGGTTTTTTCAGTCCTATCAACTGCGAATACCTAAGCATAGGTCAGGTACCTTCCAAATTTTTTTTTCCCAATTTCTCTTTCGTCTTATGTATCATCAGTAGAGATGGACCAGTTCCTTCTGGATATCAGCATAAACTTGAAACAAGTTAGGATATTTGCTGTCAGAGGGGGCTAGAATTTGTGTGCATGTCAGAACCCCGCTGTTGTTTACATCGGAATGCTAGGCAGAATTCAGAGACTCCTCCATTATGTAGTTGATACTAAGGTAATTTCGCATCCATGGTAGTAAATGTTCCATTACTAAGCATCAGTGCTCATCGCTGTGATGCGTCAATAGTGAAAACGGGCGTTAAACAATAAAAAAATCGTCAAAGAGAATATAAAAATGTTTTATTTAAATCAACCTCTGTGAATGTGCTAAGAAACTAGTGGAAGCAAGGCTACGGGAAAATACCGCAGAGGGTCTTTGAACCTATTATAATATGTATACATGTTTAACTAAAACACTGGAATCGAGAATACAAATAATACATTTTCTAATGTACACG
The DNA here is from genome assembly GCA_030762175.1 of Metallyticus violacea. Lineage (NCBI taxonomy): Eukaryota > Metazoa > Arthropoda > Insecta > Mantodea > Metallyticidae > Metallyticus > Metallyticus violacea. Next base: position 59,666,234 of record CM060836.1, read on the forward strand.
TTTTAATGTGAAAGGTCTTCGATCGGTCTATTTGACTGCCTAAAATATGTGTATTACTTAATAAAACTTGCAAAGGGTTACGCAATATATTATATTACTAGCACCGCAATAAATATATTCACAGATAAACTGAAAATTAAAGAAATAATGCACTGTAAATTAACTAAATACATTTAAAAGGCAAAACCAGAAGAATATTCCCATTAAAGCTCAAAAACCGCAACGTTAAGATTTTACCTGTACGTTCCTCCAGATGGTGAGAGCCCGTCGCTGAAATTTAAAACCTCGAACCTCGCTCAAGAAAGTTATGCATAATTCATCAGCAGCAGGCTAAATGATCACATGCGTCACGCACGAAATGATAACACCCATTCATACATGACCTGACACTCGCACTTGTCTTCCTTCAATAAATCATAGTAGCTTTTTAATTCTAAGCAACGGCGTTAAAAGATCAATTAAATCAATTAAAGACATTTTTATGCATTGTTATCTGCTTTTCCCAGCTAAGTCACATAAAAGCATGTTAGTATGATCCATTAATTTGCTTTATGTATTATTGCTAAGAATAATATGCTTGTTGCATGAAAATTATATTACCAACCATGTTTAACGTTTCCAGGATATTTCACTGTCAGCAGTACTTCCAAATATTAATAATTTATGTGACTTTTTATCTATTCCTCCTTGTGCACTTTTATATTTTACATCACTGTAACAAATTTGTTTTTTACTGAGTTCATTAATGTTTCTCTTATACACCTGCCTAAAAATGGCTTACAACATATGTACCTTAAAAGCCTCCTTTAGTATTAATATAAGGTAAGAAATACATATGTTGTGTGCAATAACGTATGTAAAATTCATAATTTTTTTAAATCTTCCTTATTAAAATTCGTGTACTCATTGTAAACTTACGTTAAATTCTCGTGTCCCCAGTTCACACTTGCGCGAGCTCCGTATTTGCAAAAGCGTAAAATAAGCCCATAGTCCATCAATGCTTAAATTCCTATTTTTAAGTAAAACGTAAGATCGTAAAGAAAATTCAAGAAGACAATTTATTCCTATCGAGAATCGAATTCGAGCCATCAGCCAAGAAGCAAACACTTAATGCCCGAGTCACGAAGCTATAAGTTTTAAATTTTAACTATATAAAATATCGTCTACTGTGTCCCTTAAAGGACAAAGATTTGCTAACAAATAAGGGTCCTAACTTAGTGAGTTATTCCACGCTAGTTGTTCGTATGCTGTTTAAGACACTCTTGATTTTCCGCTAAACTATTTCTCACTGCACAAGTTCCTTTTCGAGAGATTTCTATTTTTCTCTTCCTGTTGCTACTCTTAACCAATCTGGACCTGCATATTCCATCTTCTTCTGAGTCTGCCTTGTGCCCTTTTTCCTATCCGGGGGTCCCACAAGGAGATCTTTTAGGTCCATCTATTATCCTGCATTCTTGCGACGTGATCGCCCCATTGCCATTTGATTCTGGCAGCTTGCTGTGTGACAACTGTTGTCTGAGATAACTGATTTATTAATACTACAGGCATTTTGTCCCTCAAAGTTATTTCCATGATCTTGTGTAGCATTTTTTCTTTGGCATACTTGAATTTTATTCCTTTGTTTTCCTGTTAGTGACCATTTCTGGCACCCATAGAGTAATACTAGCTGCAGTACTCAGCTTTAGTTCTAAGTAGCAGACCACAGCCACTAGCTCAGGAGTTAAATGCGAGACAGTATTTTGTTCTCGTGTCTTCAAGATATTTGATTATATCAGCTTCCTCTAGCGATGCTGGGACCTTACGTGCTGATACATGTTGCCACGTAGATGTTTTTAACTGAGCTGAAAGAGCTCAGTCACTTCATGGTACCCAACTGAAGATTTCATCAGTGCGAAGCCCCGCAATTCAGATACGTGAAGAAACGTCTTACAGCTTAGATGCAAAATAAAAATCAAAGCATAATTGGTCCTGGTAATCTATTTTTATCGTAAAATCAAAAGTGTGACTTCCTTTGGAAGGGAAGTAAAGCCATTGGTCTGGTGTAAGAGCCTCAAGCATAAAAAAGAAGGCATCTGAACAACATTTATCTGACGTTTCAAGCCTTGAATTAAATGGGATGCTATGTTCGTTCTTGGGAAATAAACGCAATAGTCTCACGATCAAGACTCGGTATTATGACTGGTGGCTCCCTCCATACCTTTTAGTACAAAATATAAAACGTGAGAAAGTAAGTAAAGTGGCAGCTTCTGAATGTTTGAACTCCAAGGTCCGTTTTCACATCACCATCTCCTTCTGTATTGGGTTTGGTGAAACTATATGCTGGATCGTATATCCCTTTGTCACATTTTCTTCTGTATTTAAACCTCCAAATTTATTCGTTCATTGGAGAACAAGCTTGAAAGCAATTTCTGGTAAGTTTGAATTTTTCTACAATAAATTTATTGACAACTCAGATCATGTACAATTAAGAAAAAACCAAAAAAGAACACTGGAGGAAACTTTATTATAATAAAGTAAGCACTTAAGAGTTTCCAAAAGTACTTTATAGCATAAACCGTATCTGAAAAGTCGGTAAGCAAAAAATATATCATTTATATGTAAAGAAGGGTTTAATTCATAGTTATCAAGATTAAATCAGTGTTCTCTGCATCGTTGCGTTTACGCTACATTTTCTTAAAACTTTCCCTGCATCCCTTGCAAGATAACATAAATCTTATGAGACTCTACTGCGGATTTAGGATTAGATTTAGAACTAATTTTACGTTGTGTTAATCCTGTTAAAATTCAATAATTGCACGGAGAAGGCTTGGAATTCAATTACCAGCATCCCCAGTATGGTGCCTGCTCCACTAGAGGAAATTGTTTCACTTAACACGCACCATCTGATGCCATCTGATACAGTGCTTGTAAGGTTGACAGAAATGATAGTTTGTGTTCACCAAAGTGATCATAGATTGCCTTCTTAAAATAGAAAATAGGCAGAATGGGATTTTCAGACTGAATTATGGCTTATACAACAATAATAATAAATTTACTATGATATAAAGTAAGATCACTCCATAGTATCTCGATTGTGTCATGTTTGACAATTTCAGTTTCCTTACTTAAGGAATGACTATTTAAAAGTTCATTTTCAATATTTTTCCACAAATTCCCTTGTGTTACATTTCAGACAGAAAATATTTTAAACACCGTGTGGTCAGTTAGAAGTATAGTACATACAGGGATACCAAATTCGAAATTAAATACCGGCAATATAATCAACTACATGGCAGTACATTCAACTATATCCGATGCTTATACTATAGACAAAGTAAAATATTGTAGACAATAGTAGCTTATAAGTAATAGTAATAATATAATAATAGATCTAATTAAATTAACACGATGTTATTGTATGGACATTTGAAATACATATTTAATAATAAAATATATTGAATTGAAACCTACGACATCGAAACAAGCATGTTACAAGTAGTACATTTTTTGTTCAAGATGGAGAGAAGACTATCTAAAACATATTACACCTACTCCTTTATAAGAAATGTGTACTTAATACTTGAATGTACAGATTTAAAAATATATTTTTTATTCTTCCCTCGATAAACTAAAAAAAAACTCTTGAGTGTGATAATTTCAGGTTAGGCTCCATACAAAGTTCTCTGCTTTGACAATATTGATACAAAGTCTGTTTCTATCAGATGTCCAAAGATTGTTCATTATGCGGAAAGTTATTTCTGCAAAAGGAAAACATTTCTACAAGTTATAGCTAACATGCTAAACACTTTTAATGAGTTGTATAGAATTTATTTATAATTTAAAATATTTTAACTAAAAAAATACATGCACCACTTTTCAATATTGGTCATATTTTCACCTTTCAGAGTTGCCAAAACCTCTTTTTTGGAGACATACTTCATTCAGTGTAAGTCCTAATATTGTCCAACACTAAGAAGTTCTTCAAACTTGTGTAGAAATTTGTCAAATTTCAAACAATATAACCTATTGAATGGGGAATTTTCATAATGAAACAATTTTTATAAGTAGGCAAGAGATCTTCTATACACTTCCAGAGCTTCAATCTTGAAATGTTGAACTTTTTCTTTCTTTAAAATTTTAGTTTTTGCATCAAAGTGTTCCATCTAGCCTTATTTTTAAACTTTTTTGAGATCAGCCTTAACTGAGTATACATCATTTGCGTAAGCATAATTTTTCCCCAGAATTAAAATAGTCTTTGAAACAAAGAGAGGACACGATGAAAGAAATATAGGTAGCATTCAGGAAGAGTAAGTTCTGTTTTATTATTCAAAGATTTTCCCAATTGCCTATGAAATTCCATATGATCCTATCACAATTTTCTTGCTCTCTTTAAAAAATTTACTTTCTTTTTCTTCCCAGTTGAGAAGAAGACAATCTAAATCGGGATGTGACGTTAATGTTTCTACGCAAAATCTAAATATTTCTTGATTTCAGTAACATTTTGAGCACTGTGTCTAAATGTGTTGAATATATTCAAAGCTAGAGCTTAAACTTCAAATGAAACAAGCTTCATACAATATTTAATATTAGTGATAATGGTACATTTAACAATTTTTCTGAAAGTTAAATATTTTCTTGGAAACAGAATTTTTTTCCACAATTAACAGATGCATTGTCGGCTACATATGCATAACGTATTTAGTATCCAATCTCAATTTCCTAAAAGATTCAATTAGCAAACAATTATAGATTATGATGATTCATTTGGTTCCTCATAGAAGTCGAGCAAATAATCATTCATTCAATATTGTTATAAAAATCTGCTGCAGGAAAAAATATATATTTCTTTTGTTTAATGCATCTGTACTCATTGAAAATGGGCAAGGAGGATTTGAACATATTTTATTTACCACTTTAATTGAGAATGGCGAAAGAACATTTTCAAAGATTGCTTCCAGTTTTTGTTCTGCCAATATTAGGTGTCACCATAGAGAAGGCTGTCAAGTTTGTTTCCTTAATCGGAACGAAGAAGGAATTGATCACATGTGAAGACCTTGAACTTTTTAACAGTTAATTCATATTTTTAGTCTTATTATGTTGATTAAGACATTCCTTACCACCAAATTTAACGCTAAAACCTTTGTTACAAAGAATGCAGAAAGAGTTCTTTTGTTTACTATTCATTCCTTGTAAACATCTTCCACGCTTTATTAAAAACAAAGTTAATCACTATGTTCTTCTTACATGGCGGAGTTTTAGATTATTTAGCAATACTTCCATTTTCTTCAAATCTGTAAACACATTAAGAGCAAATTAAATCAGACGATGCGTATAACTATTTACATTACGCTACGTTCATAACAGTTTTATGTTTCATTATTCCCATCTTTTAAAGAAAAATTTCCCAGAGTCAATAAAAATTTTCCTCTTCTATGAAAATTTTTCTACGGCTCACATCCAAAAATCCATTTTCAATGGAAAAAGTGTCCCTATTCAAAATATGGCTTTCTGTTTTAATTGTTAATTTACCCACCGGACACCGGCATGAGAATAAAAATTGATTAATTACCCACTAGGCCCATGAATTAAAGCCTTTTGGCAACCCAAGTACATGTTAAGTTTTTTCTTTTGATGTTCTTGATGCTAATACATAAGTTTGTAAATCTTCAACGGCTGGAATCTTTGAGTTAGGCTAATTTAAAGAAAGCTTTTGTTTCTAGCTTTTTCCACAACATTTATTTCTTTTAAAGCTTAACTTTATATTTTTGAAATTCCTCTTTGTATAGATTCTTCAAAATATTTCTAATAAATAATATTTTTACATTTCAGATGTATTTCCTTAAGATCTGATAATCTCCGAAGTAATAAATTACCATTTAGACGTTTTTCACATTTTCCATCGTTTTTCATCTTCTTTGAGTTCAATCAAGTAATATTAATGATAAAGATGTATATAATTGCACTAATTATAAGTGTTCTCTCCAAAATATAAAAATGTGTAATTATGAAAATTAAAATCATCATGAAAAGTTTAAGCTTTTATTATACCAAACGCGGGTTGAACATAAAATACGAAAGAATAAAAAGTTACTATAGGTTTGCGGATAGTATAATGGTATGTAAAACAACGAAAATAGTAAAATAATACTAGAATAATAGAAAATATAATGCACGAAACTAAAAACTGACGCTATAGGAGCAAAAAAGAGACAGGAAATTAAAAATGTAGGTCGAAATATGTCAGATATAACACACACTATTGAGAACTGTAAAAGTTAACATTTCTAAGGAGAGTGTATGGAAACTTTGCACTGCAGCTGTAACGGACCAATCGATCCATTGGGCGGGGTCGAGCTCAGACACGTGACTATGGAAGAAAAAGAAGGTGAAGAAGAAGATGTATTTGGTGATTAAATATAACCTTCAGTCGGCACCATCGGAACACAGAGATAGAGAGAGAGAGAGAGAGAGAGAGAGAGAGAGAGAGAGAGAGAGAGAGTACATGAGGGTGGTACCGCAAGTCGACAGAAATGCTGCACTACCACAACATATTTCCCTCGTCATTTTCTTTAAAACCGTTCATATTTTCTTGCGGTTTATTTAGCTGAATTAGCTTAGAGTTTCAGCTTAAGGTATACTGGTAGAACATTTCGATTATCGTTAAGCTCTCCTCACCTAATTTCACCATTATAAATACATTTTATTTGTGTGTTTAGTTGAGTGATTTAAGTATTGTTTTATTAATTTATCTTTAATCCATGGAACAGGTGTGCTTTCAAAAAATGAATCTTCAGACAAATCAGGGGGCTTGACGTCATCCTCTTATTTTAGTCAGATATAATTCTACAGTTTCTGAAAAGAATAAAGAACTGTGGGAAGAATACAAATTTAATAAATACCCAGCAGGTGATATGAAAAAAAAAAATAAATGATCTACAGATGACAGAGGAACATATTGTGGTGTCAAATTCTTGTCTTCCACTCAAGGAACACCGTCAATATTATTTCACTTGTGGATAGCTGTGGTGTGTTTGGCCTATTGTTGCAGTGTTAAAAAGAGAAACACCCGAATATTGCACAGTACTATCCTAAATACTTGGAGGGGAACATAAAGAAAGAAGATGAGTTTCTGCTGCATTATCTTCGGCGGTTTTAGAAATGGAAATGAGGCCTCAAGAGCCTGCAACTGAATGACCAAAGATCTGCCGTAACTTCCGATCAAAAGTTCAAGATATGGCTTTGCAGAGTCTTCTGTTAAAGATGATTAAAACTGCTGAAGCAGGCACATCACATCCTCAAGGAAGGGTCGTCCACAAGAAACTATCTGCAAAATGGATGCCCCGATTGTTTGTAACTGATCAAAAATGAATCGGAATTTCAAATTTCTAACCAAAAGTTAGTAGCAATCAAACAGATTTTACGCATCGATTCATGAAAAATTACGAAGCATAAGCGAACCTGAAACAAAACTGCGAAATAATGGCGATTCTTTATCGCCAAAGAAAGCCAAGACTATGGAGTCGGCCGGAAAGGTTATAGTTTTGAGTTTTCTGGGATACTAAAGTAATTCTATTAATTGAAAATCTTCCTACGGTATAGAGCCATTATTGAAAGATACTGTACAGCCTTCTTGACCAACCGAAGAAAATTATGGGAGGGTATATAAAAAGTCTTCTTTCATCAAAGCTCCCCACTTTGTCTCCACACAATGGCAAAAAATATAAATATAATTTTCTGCACCATTTGCTTTAATCGTCTGATTTGGAGCCATCATATCTCCATTTCTTTCCGAAACTGAACAAATCCCTGGTTGATTTCGACAGAAAAGAGCTTAAAGGAAAGGTTTTTCAGCCTTCAAGGTATCCAAAATTCCTGATGGCATAAAGGCTTCGGAACATAGTTGAACAGGGAGTATCAACTCTACGATATAACAATTCCAAAATTGGCTTTCACTCACAATGCATTAAAAAGTAAGATACAGACTCATTAAAAGCTATAAATTGGGAATATTACTAAAATATGGGGCTAAATTACACTAACTTTTGTGACAATATGATCAATCTTTCACAACATTTTCATGCGAGAATTTCAGTGCATTGAAATGAAAAGAGATTTTCTATTTTGAAGAGATTCAGTACTTTAAATGAAAATAATACAGCTAACATTAAAAATACAATTCGAAACATTATCCATATTTGTGAGTCACAGTCGAAATCACTGCATGGAGGTCTTATGGACGGTTTCCTGCTAAACGTTCTTCAAGAAAGAATGAATATTTAAATCATTAAGTATAAACTGCGCAACGAGGTGTCTTTAGCAGAAGTGTGACTTACAAGTACAATATATATTATAGTGCACCCCTTTCCACTATATCAGCACATCTTATATGACAAGATGGCTAATAAACGTTTGCTTTGAGAAACTGTCATGGATGGAAGGACCAGTAGAATTGGAACAGAATTACATAGAATGGATGTACGGAAGGGTTTTCAAGTCAGTACTCTCATGAATTTACAACAGAAGTTTGTATTGTCTATACCAGTTTAAAAGTATTTTATTTTATATTCAATAAGGCATTGCCTATAAAAAGATATATTGCCTCTTGGTTACTCTAAAGATTATTTGAAGATGTATTTAACACCCATTTTCACTTTTGAGGTATCACAGAGGTGAACATTGGTAATACGAAAGATGAAATGATAAGTTGGGACAGGTTGTTCTATTTGGAAAGAAAGCGTTCCAGACCTAATTTTAGGATTCCTTCCCGACATCTACCACTGATAAATGCTGAGGAAAATTTGAAAAAATCTGGCCATACTTTGAAAATGCATTGTAGGATTATTGTCACCCAAAATGCAGAACTGCAGGTGATGCCACAACATCTCATACATATATCTCTAGCAGGTTGCGTACATCTAGGGGCACCCTAAACCGTAAAGAACTAAAGAGAAACTCATGATAGCAATTTTCAATTATCACATGCGTAATCATTGCCTCCTTGAGGCTTCTTTGCTTTTTACCATCCTTTCGAGTTTTTCTCTCTAGCTCCTAATGTAATGTGCACATCCTTTTTAATATCAGTATTTATTTTATGTTGTTTTATCATGGGTAAACTCTCAGTTTTCTACTTTATTTTGGGCTTTTTGTCGTTCTCTTTACAATTGTTTTTAAATGATTAGTTAAGTTTTAGTTTTTTTTCCCTTTTACACTCCCAGTGACCATTTTTTTCCATATTTTATTTTGCTTCCTTATAGCATGAAATTCAAAACACTGCTCACATATCTGTTCAATTTAAATCAACGCTTGAAAAACTCATCGGAGAATTTTGGGAAAAAAATACAGGAAGAAAAATATTAAAAATAAACTTACGGCGATATATTGGTATTCAAAAATTAAAACTGTGAATAAGAATCTAATATTTTTTCGGGTTTGAATAACTACTTAGCCTCAAAAACAAAGAAAGAAAAAAGAAACCGACAGCTGTTCTTGATTTATAATACCCAAACTTTACAACCCAAACAAATAGCAGAATAAACAGTGAGGTGTAAGTATATTAGCATTAGCATAGATGTCTAAATATTTAATTTAAATACGAAATGTTTTCAGTATTTTTAAGTAAGTCAAAGTACATTGCGCATTTACAATTACCTACACACAGAATTATTTAGTTTTAAAGGTTTAAAATATAAATACGATATTTAATGATTTGCCTTTATGCTTTAATTTATTTAATGCTTTATGTAATTTTGCATTAAACTAATAAAGTTTATATTTAAATCGATTTATTTAGATCTATTATTATTTAGTGTTTTACAACTTATTTTTTCTTTTGCTTTGGAGTTTCATTTTCTACAGTTCCAAAAGGCAATAAACTTTTTTTTTTCAGAGATTTAAAGAATTATTTAAAATATGTTCCATTATGTCAGCAATAGCTTTTTCATTACAAACCTAGAGCAGAAATTGGTTGAAAATTAATATAGGTTCTAAATTAATTCTCAAAATAATTTACTAAGCTTAGAACTTAGGAAATGGAATTCATCCTGTACCACACTCTTTATATTACAAGATCTTACATAGGCGCTTGATCAGAACAATATTCACCTTCTTAGGTATCTTAGAGCTTTGCTGCTATTTTTCGAAAACGGTTAATTTGAGATTATCTTCATGTGCTGCCATAAGACACTTTCAATCATAACAATAAGCCTTTTCGTAACCAGACTTTAATAAGAAATACATTCAGATGACTTTTACTGTAGAGCAAGCCTTTTTACAACTTTTACAGTTTATTTTATTAGAAACATGTAATGCATAAAGGGCATAGTTCATATGCTTTAGTCACGTATTAAGGAAGCTAAGAGGAAACATCGACAAATAAATTGAAAATGTCGCTGCTTCCACTACATAAGATTGTTCACTGTGCCAGGCTACAGCTTTCTCACCACCGCACTGCACTGATTTGTTCCTTCTCATCACGCACACATTCCAAAGATGATTTATTTTTTGTTCTTGGTTGCTTAGCATGCAGATGTATGATGTTAAAAGTTGTTTGTTCTTAAGGATATCAAAGAACACGTTTCTTTGTTGCACAAGCATTTGTTTTCGTTTTTCTTTAGTGAATTTGACGTTCATGTTTTGTTGAATTGTATTCTCATCAGATATAATATACAAATGTAATTACGAGAGAATACTGCTATTCTTCAAATGTTTAGCATGTGTCAACATTAACTTATCACGTACATCTGAATTCTAAAAATAATTTATCGCTATAATTAGACAGTCATGAAGTACAGTATACACATGTTTTGAACTATCCGTTCAGAGACCGGAGTTCTTGTCACGATGTTATTGTTAGATCGCGAAATATTCTTGAAGTATTTTCGTGTTTCTCTTGGAGCTAAGACATAATACAGATAGCTTGCTACTTCAAAAGCGTGTGCACAACATTCAGCATCTGTGGTTGGAATCTAGAGTTTGCAAGCTTCTCTTCATCTCTGTAAGAAGGCGTTGCATATACTTATTTTGTACTGTAGTCTCCAACTTGCATGGTGTAAAGAAGGTAACACTGGTTTATGACTTATTCTCCTAGCAGCAGACATTCACAGCTCGCCATCTTATGTAATTCAGCTATTCAAAAACTTTTCATAAGCTGTAATTGTAGTCCCAATATATCTGTTGCAAACTTTGTACTGCAATGAAATTTGGAAAATGTGAGAAAAAATACGACAAGTAATGAGATGAAATGTCTAGGAGCGAAGGACACTGACCATGAAAGTAATGAAGAAGTACGAGAAGAATTAAGAATATACAATCTGAACGAAAAATCTAAAGATTAGAAGACGACGTGAATAATTCACGCACGGAAGATGAAATCAGAAAGACTAGCACAGTATTTTAAAAAGTATAGACCAAGAGGAAGCAGAAATATAGAACAGCTCATTAAAAGATGACATGAACAAAATATGTAGATTGCTATAGACAGCACGAAGGAAGACCTTTCACAAAACATACAGCAACTTATATCGACACACTGCGAAAATTATGAATTTGCCAAATCGGAAGGTATAACTACTCAGTTTCAATTAAAAGATGCGTAAAGTATGCAAGACGTTAGTAAAAATAAAGCGAGCAATAATAGAGTTCCATACTCCTAATACTCGAATTTGATCGATAATTTTAAAGCATTGCAATTTTTAAACAAAATATTGGAATTTAAACTTAGAATCCCACAGTATAAAATAATATCCTTGGTTTTCATGTTTCTGGAACCTATAGAATTCATATGATAAAATTCGTTTATAAAAATCCTTGAGGATTGATTGATAATACAGAAATTTGACAAGTATTTTAAAGAAAGAAGCGAAAGAAAGTTAAGGGGAAAGATATCACCAAAATTCTCTAAAAGGAAATAATTAAAATGAAAAATACTTATCAGGAAAGGTAAGAGAGAGTATGCATGATAAAAGGACAAATTCATCACCATAAAGTTTAAGATTGAGTTATCAAGAAGAAATGTGTTCATATGTGAAGAAGCGAAAACTGGCTGTGGACAACTAAGCATATGTTCGCATATAACAAGAAAACTGCTTTTATCAACAACTGTCAATATTAGTTCAGCTTTTATGTTATGGTTTACGACCGTACCAAATTTCAGGCACTCATTCTAAGTTTTATACATTCCCTATTCTTTCGGTGGATGCTTTCACCAAATGTCTTAATATTTTGAAATGTTAACATTATTCAAAGAAATTAAATTGGTATTGAAGCTGAACCACTTTTGAAAAAAAAAAAACACGTCTGCTACTGAATGGGCGCTTTAGGACTCATAAGTGCTTTACGACACAGTAATAAAACTAAAAAGTTGCCTGACTAAAGTCAAACAGGAGCTTCTCACCTACTAACCTTTAAACTCGGTTAACCTTTAACAGGTATCCCTCTACCATCCTATGGCTCTGAAGTGCAAGGTAAGTCCACCACGCTCTTCTGCTGATCTGCTCAAAATGCAAATGAGATAACTCTAGTATAAATATTGCTAAAACGCGGCATCCATTATCCCAGCTTAGTAGCGTTCATCTTGAACGCCTCCTCCTCACCAAATAAGAATGTTCAAAGGGATATGAATTCAAAATAGCTGACGGCATATTGGCTTTCACTTCTGGATAATTTCATATCCTTTTAAAATATATTTCAAAAATGTGAATAGATACTCTTCAAATATAAAAATAAGTAACATAATATGATAATACAAGATATAAAAAACAAACATTAAGTTCTAAATGATCAGATGATGAGAAACACTGGGTGGTTTCACTCAAATATTAGTTTGTTTTCATAACCAAGTGAATAAAATATATAACTTTTGAGAAGAACCTAAAATAGTTTAATAAGCTGCTTCATAATAAGCAAAGACCTAAAAAGTGGCTCTTCTTTTGAGCAAGAATAAGTGATAAAAGATATAAAACGCAATAAAGTATTTAAACTTATTTTTCTAAGCGATTATATTACAACAATAACCTGCTTTAAGACATTTGGATACAGGGACAATTATTCGCTGGAATTTCTATAAAATAATGCTGGAATGTTTTGCATCATGTAAATAATCATTAAAAGCAACATAAATTCCCTTTTAACACATGTATCATGCGCTTATTTTAGACAGCTTGTAATATTCATAAATAAATTAATAATTACAAACTACATTCCCTTAAGTCATTCCAAAATGTTCCTTGTTTCAAAGAACTGGTTCACATATTTCTCACTGGAAGGAGCATGGAAGGAAGGTTACCTAAAACCCACATAATACTAACAATATCTGCTGGTGACAAATGGTTTTTAAACGTATTTTACTGGGTGAAATTACAAATAACATTATTTTTATTGTAATTATTATATTTTTAAACGTTATACTAAATTCCTGTTTAAAAATTTAATTTTCTAGCGCTGAAAAAAGTTGTCGTATGCACTTAAGCATGCGATCAGCTGTTATTGATTTTCTTCCAGCCTGAGGTGTTTCCAGAGTCGTCAAAATGGTTACTCGTGCAAATACATTTTAAAAGCTGTTTACACAATATCACTAATTGCACTATAGCCTGATTGCGAACTGCCATGAGGAATGTAAAAGTTTTAAAAAGAATTTATTTTTGTATCAGAACAAATATATTAATAACCAACATTCCGTATTAGACCAAAGTTGTTAATGCTGGTGTGTTATAACAAATTTATAGCAGGCCCGAGTGTTACAAAATGCAGTTTCTATTTGAATTGTCTTGTGTCAAAAGAGCTGATAAGATTAACGTTTATCACGGAGTGCTTAAGAAATAGTAGGCTAGGAAACTATCAAAGCCTGACTAAAATTAGTTTTATTCTTAAAACCGACGAGAAAGATAAGATTGTGGGGCTCGTTTAGCTAACATAAAAACACAAGAATAGAATAGAAATCTAGCGAAAAGCGGGTAACATACAACAGAAGTTTAGCTGCGAAAGCAAACTTTTTTTATTTAATAGTGTTTAACGTTTGTTTTTACTGCTGAAGCAGAAAGCAACCTGAAACCTACTGTTGGCGTCACTGTAACCTATAATCTTTGTGCAAGGGATTTAAATGTCTTGGTCCATGTGACTGTCCTTGTCAAGGCCAGGCCAGGAAGAGCAGGCGACTACATCACCGGGCGTGCCAGGTCACGGCACGGGGGTGACGCAGATTGTTTCAAGGGGAGAGCAACGAACAATAGTAAGTAGGATGACGTCACCGGATCGAACTCGTCTGCTCAAGGGGGGATGCACCCCTCCGGACAAGAGTGGCTCAACTTTTTAAATGAGTACATATCCAATCGATCAACAAAAAGAGCAAAAAAAAGTTCTGCAGTTATCACGTATTGCTCTACTGAAAACGAAGTTATTATTGTAAACAGTAGAATTGCGTAAGGAAATCAAGATCCTTTATGCATTTCATTCTTTACTCTATATCCCAGTGTTTCATCTCTAACTACATGAAAGTTTCCTCGCCTTTATTCCCAAACAGATTATCATCTTGGTCAAGCCTGAATACAAATGTATAGCATAGTAATATTTTTTACCTTTGCCCACATTGAACTGGAAAGATCTGCCAAATGAGAACATTCCAGGTGTATAGAATCCCTTATCTTTTATCATCAATAAATATTTATTCGCCTTTAGCTTCCTGGAAAAGCTGCTCAGAGCTGCTCTATGATTAAGCATTGGAGATTATGAAGAGTTTCTGCAATCAGAAGCTATTAAAGCTGTCCTTTTGATTGAAGTAATACCTCAGAGTACAACCTCGTTCAGGTGGTTTGTATTCGAAATTGAACCTGTGAAATCACAATCATCTACTTCACGTCTCTTTAGAACTAAACGTGTCACCCTTTCTGTGTCTGCCTGGATCTCTTTTTCCTCTAGATACAAAATTTAAAATAAAATATGAAATTCTCCCTGGAAGCACGTGTTTGATATGCTCTAGTCAGTTTTGTCTATATGTTTATTTATTTTATCGTTTAAACTTCCTACTTTCAATTTTTCTTATAGCCTCATTTCTTATTTTATCTTCTCGCGATACTTCTTTCAATGATCTTAGAAATCTGTTCTCTTGGGCATGAATTCTGCTGTTATCCTTTTTAGTTAAAGTCTATTTTTGCTGCCATATAGGCAACTAGTCATTGCCATTACTTTGTAAAATTTTATTTGAGCTTCCTTCTAGTCTCGTTAACATTCTTCTAAAATATTAAAAGTTGACTTTTAAATGCTTCTATTTTCAACTATAAATTTTTATTTTTATCAGCAATGAAGCAATCGCTATAACTATAGACTTTTATGTGGATATAATAAGATTATAATTTTAATAACATTATTTAATTCATGTATACTATAAACTATTTTCATTGCCATATATTAAAATTATAGTCTGCGAACAAAACAAACCTCTCATTTAAATTTATTTTAATATATCAGCTGTTTTTTTTCCACATCCTTACAGCATCGTCTAAATATATATCCCCATACTCTCTCTCTCTCTCTCTCTCTCTCTCTCTCTATATATATATATATATATTAAAATAGACGGTTATAGGCTATACTCTTGTCGTGCATTTAAGTTAATATTGGCATTAATTAACATTTTTTCCTTATTTTATTTTTATATTAATTCTGGTTCCTTCATATCTTCTTTTATATGCTTTATTAGATGTTGAGGTATGCCTCTTTGATGCATAACTCCCACAAACTATTTCTATATACAATATCAAACACCTTTACATAATCAATAGTAAAGTATAGTTCTATATTAAACTACCTAGGGATTCAATTTGTTATTTTAAAATAAAAACATTATCCATGCAGGTACTTCCTTTTCTATGTCATGACTATTCTTCTAATATATAAATTCTGTTATTTTTGTAGTCTTTTTGTAATAATTTTTTATAAATTTTGTATTCTTCATTTTATAGGATACAAAAGTCCAGAATGTACACCATATACGATTATATATGAGTAGGTTTAGCGTATTAAACCTAAGTACTCTGAAAATTTGTTAGAGAAAACATATGAGATATAAATTTGGAGAACTGCGCCTATACCAGTGAATAATTAAAAGCAACAACCTCGCCTATCATCATATATGCTGAACCTCCACGTTAACTTCCACCAAAAATCAATGTAATGTACATAATAAAATTTTGTTGAAAATGTTTCGAATGCTTTTTTGGGGGGGAGGTAATGTTTTTATGGTGTTTATCATTTGGGGGCTGCATGCCTCGGCAAACTAACTTATATTAACTATATAAAACTAGCCAATTTCTGAGAAATATGAGATTATTAAAGCTCTTTATAGTTAATCGTTCTTTATAAACGAAACGTTAAGTGTCGAGTCTAAAAGTTTATTTTAGTCGTTTCTTATGCTCGCGAGTGGACAAGCACGTTGGAATGATATTGCGTTTGTTGCCCGGACTCCCTCAAATGAAGTCAGATGCAATCAGTGAAGCTTCACGTTCAGTCAATATATGTATATCGGATATCAATCTAAAGTGCAAATTTCAATCATCTCTTAAATACTTGATTTATTCCACTTTACTGCTTGCTCCAGTAGAACTTATATATCACTGAGGGTAAAATAAAATAAGATTCATCCTGACTATACTGGAGTATTTTCTCTTACGTACGTATGCTTAATTACCCAGTCTTTTTTCAATCAATCATTCATATTTAGATATTTTCATAAAATTTATTCATTTTGATCTACTGGAGATTGGAAAATGAATGTTTGGCACGGAATCCCTTATGCCTACAGACAGCCAAAATTCAAGACGAATCATTTGACACCAGAGTAAACGCACTAATAACACAAGATCAGTGCTCTCTGATTTACATTTATTTCCCCGCTCATTGAGTCTACTTAAAGTGTTCTTCTGTTCCAGCACTCCATAGGAATAATATCCCTTCTTAGCTCAACGAGACTTCTGTTTTAATCCTATTTGTACGAGTGATGAAAATGTAAGGGAATGTAACACCCTCTATACATTTGGTACCAATTTGTTTAATCTTATCACCGAATGGTTCTCTTGTTTGTCTTCAAACTCAATTTCCATAAGTTTATTTGTAAAGGTCCTAACATCCCCTAGAATGGTAGTGATACTTTGTTTTATCGAAGGTTTTCAAGTTTTCTGCTCATTTCTCGCTCTCCTGTGTATTTTGCAAATTTCTTTTGAATTAGCAAGCAGTAGTTCACTAAAGTCTGTCCTCACCTAATTTCTAAATTTTGTCCTTACAGGAGTGAATTGATTCCCATAACAATTTCTTAGTTCCTGAATAAGCAGCGTTCGGATGTACAAAATTTTAGATTTTGAAATAAGATACAAGGCTGTAAGATTCCTTTGTAGATCTCAGACATGATCTAAAACTTCTGAGAATATTAATAGAAGACCGAAACAAATACGAGGCATTATAGTAGAGAATAAAAAGACTTGTGAAACAAGGCGAGAGTCACAGATCAGCTGTTTTCTACAACTTAGAGAATGTTCTATAACGCAACTAAATGAAAGCCAATAAATGATCGGAGAACGTTTATTGTTTCCAATTGCAACACCCAAGTGTAGGCAAATAAAATACAAGATGGAAGGGTGTTTAAGGTAGGTTTTTGATATCCTTTAGATATTGAAGACAACGAACGAAATATGTAGGATGAGCTTTTTGGGATAGCGTTTCGGAATTGCTGAAGTTAGACGTCTGCTACGAAAGAAGCTCTTTTGCCTAGAGTACTAAAGGATAACCATTATATTTGGTGACAAATGCTGAAAAGTATTACTTTTCGGTATTCAGTGATTGTCCAATTGCTTTCACTCTCTTTGTTAAAGGTAATACAGATTACACCAAGGAATGTGTAAATCTATTGGTTTAAAGACCAGCCTTGAAATCTCTTCAAAATTCCTTCGAGATTACAGTATATGGCAATTTTGAGACACTCTGTATGTGGCAAGACAAGTATTTCGGTATCCACTTTACGCTGGAAGATTTATGTGTTATTGTATATACTCTGCATTGTTAATGAGAAAGTCGTTGCAACAGTACCTTGCGATACATTGATTTTCGTCAAGTTCTACAGCGCTAAAAGAATTTTACATAGATAAAATAGTTGAATGTTTAAGCTTCGCCTTTTAATTTTACCTTAGTTTAACCTACCAATTCTACTTTTTATAATTTAAGTGATTAATATATTTCACTATTACCTGTATTAATGGCCCCGCTACGCTCACGCTGATATGGGTATACGAGATCACTAAAGTCTGTGACTCGAATACGCCTTGAAGTTTTTTCCATGTTTTCTTTAATCCTCAGCAGTGACAAATGCCAGGAAGGTCTTCTGAACTTAGGCCTGGAACGCCTCCTTTTTCATTTTCTCACTTCATTTCATATATCAGTGTCCACCACCTGTAATGCCACAATAGTAAAACGGATGTTAAAAACTATGTAAACAAAGTGTGCCAACTTACAAACATTAAAGTATTAAGTTGAAATATTTTTCAGTTTCTCTCAAGGAAATGTAGAAATCTATGAGTTTACACATATAGTGTTCCCTTTAGGCGTGGGAAGTTTGACAGATGTTCCCCATAATTTCAGCTTATATTATTCCAGTTTTCATTTCTTCCATTTACCCTCACTTCTGCATTCATCTTTTCTTTTAATTCTGCTTTAGATAAGTATAATTTACCAATTATTTGCACAGCAGCTTTCCTTCTTAAAGTAAAATCACTCTAATTTCATTTTAATTCACAAATTTACAGAATTCATCTGCCCGAGAGGTTGAATGAGCTTTGTATACTAAACTTTTTACCTTTAAAATATGTATTATTTTTAAAAATAGTGCTAATGTTATTTGGCTCTTTAATAAAGCATTCAAAATATCCATTTTTTTACTTATTTGGTTCAAATTGCTTTAGCTGAATTATTTGGTGCGGTGGTAATGATATTTGAAACTTTTCTGAGAAAACTGCGTTTCATTTTTCTCTCGTCCATAGATATACGAAAGTTGTAATGTCAGTCTAAAAGATTGTTCTGAAACTCTGTGTTGAGGACCAAAAGATAAAAATCTAATTAAATATTTGCAAAAAATATATCTTCCATTTAACCAATGCCATATTTATTACAACACATAACATGTTTGCAATATTACATTGCTTATGCAGTTCTGTACTCTCCGATTTTCTGTTTGGTGCTATATGTCACATTATGGCTTCACTTCTGAAATCATATTCGCTTTATGGACAACAACAATTTTATATGTAGCCATATAAGAGCATTACAGAATGACATCTATACCGATGAAAATCATTAAAAATGAAATTGCCAAGATGGTAGCAAGAGAAACAAATTTATTTTATTTATTTATTTAAGGACGCTCTTTAACATCTCAGGTCATCAGCGTCCTATTCTATTCGGGGCATGAAACGGCCGACAAATTTTGCTGAGAGGCCTCTTTTTTCAGGCTTGAGGTGCTTTATCGTGCCGTAAATGTACGACACGGGACCCACGGCTTTACTTCCCTTCCGAAGGAAGCCATACTTACGATTTTTACGCCTGAAAAAATCCATCGGTCCTGGCCGGGTTCGAACCCGCGACCTTGGGTTTAGAAGGCAAGTATGGTTACTATTACACCACCAGGACCGACAAGAGAGAAGAGAAACAAAGTCTGGTAATAATGTGCTCTAGCAAAATAAAAAGTATAACGTGCAACCACAATAAAAATGTATTTAATTTTGATATAAACAAAATGTCAAGCTTTTGAAAACATCACATGAAAATCCAAAATACGAGGATACGTGCTAAGTTTTACAAAGCTTAAACTACCTTTTTATAATACTAGTTCGGGAGTCATCTTTGATTTCTTCAAAGACTGCCTCATTAGAAGTCGCTTCACTATCGAATATAAACGATGACCATAACGGAATTATCGAGTTGTTCATCTCAGTTCCTACAATAGTAACATTCAAACTATTTATTTTAAATTTAAAAGTTCTATGTATTAGTGTACATAATTTTGCGTTTAATTAGCAGATATATAACTAACTTTGAACTTTCTTTTGTTCAACTTCTTAGCTTCTAGATGCAGCATATTTCTGATGTTTTCTAAATTAAGTGTTTAGAAATGCTCAGAATTTAAAATTATCAAATTAGACAAGTAATACAAATTAGGTTTGAAGTTTTATAATGAGATAAAAACATGTTTCATATCGATACATTTGCTAAAAATCGCGACAAAAATATAGTCTAAATTTGGCGATTTCTCTTTTTACATTTTTCTCCCATTGACTAAAATAAAAAAATACATTGTTCCCTGTGAATTTCAGGTTTATTAAAATAATAAATGAATGAAATTAGTTCTGGTTAATAATTATTTGAACTCTTTAACAAATATGAATTTGTGAATGAAACATTAGCATACTGTGCAACTTTTGTTTGATTGGAACTGAGACGTGTACCATTGCTGCACGGATATCGGAGTGATTGAAGGGGGATGAAGTGCTATAGGCAGTAGACGATCTTGGGTGAAGGGTTCCGAGGGGGTGGAAACACAGAGAGGAGATGGGAGAAGGGAAAGTCGCTGGGCTCGTGTCTCTCCCTCTCTCTTCACTACATGGTTTTTTTTTTTTTTTAAATTGGGTCTGTCTTGCAGCAGCGCGTGGGAATCCATTCAAATACTAGAACAATAAGATACAATGAAGCTATAGAAGGGGGGAAAGCAGGATGCAAATGGGGTTGGTATTGCTCCAAGCAGTGCAGCAGTAAACAAGCCCTGTACCCTTTAAAGAGAGAACTGCATTCTTTCCTGGAGTGGCCTATTTTAAATGTGCCCCTTGTTTCTTGCTGCAACTACAGTTGAATAGTATACGTGCGTGATGAGTTAAGGTAGGCTCACAACTGGTGAACACAGTTCATAGAATAGATACTGCATTAACTAATGGTCTCGTGCTTGCTTAGTATTCTTAGAACTGACTAGCGCTGAGGATGGTCAACTCTTCTGTGACCTCCTTAATAGCAGGAATACGATTAATAAATGCGGACTCTGCTGTTATTACATTCCACATAAAAACCGTTGCGTTCCCTTCAGTATAGTTAGAATAAAGCTGCCCACAGTAACTGTCAATTAAAAATGATCCCAATTCATGGCGATATAAAACTAAGGAGATGGAAATATATATGCAATAGATACAAACTATAACTCTGTTTTAACTATTTAAGGCAAATTTCTCTTTGAAGTATTTAACATGACAGTGTTCGAACTACTATAAAGAACACAGAAATCAACTCAGATACTCTCCTTGTTCGAAATTAAATTTATTTCTAGTCAAACGAGAAAGTTCTAGTGTTGTTTTACATAAAAGGCCTTAAATAATGACGAATGGAGATTAAAATTGACTGCATGTTACATAGCATTTCCCTAGAGTTTGTCAGAAAGTAATACTTTCATTTTTTTTTCTCTTTAAATACGTTGACAATATAATAAATTTGAATTTGGCGCGATTCCCCAAATCTTCTTGTATAGACCTTGACAATAACAGTTTTATAAGTCAACAGGTGGTAGTAATGCATTGCTTAGAAAATGAATAACATTGACGTGTGTATAAGACAGCAAACTGCGATAGAATTGCTGAACGCGGAAGGTGAAATGTGGGTTCGTATTCATGCAAAGCTGTAGAATGTTTTGTGTTAGACACTATACGAAGCTACAGGGTAAACCCCAATGACTGATGAAAAGCGGAGCGGCCGTCCGGCCACTGCAGTGACTCCACGCAAAATGTAACGAGTCGATGAAATCATTCGTGGTTGACTGCCGGGCCCAAGTAACATAGAACTGATTTTTACAGGGAAGGAATACATTTCTTTGTTAAAATGTGGACAAATATCCTTGAAAATAATGGAAATTATATTTAAAAGTGTGAAATTAATCATGAAAGTTATGCTTAGAAGTTGTGTAAATCTCATTAGTTTCCTGTAAATTAAAAGAGAAACAAACAAATGTTACTTTCTGACTGACTCTTGTATTTTCTTAAGAACCCGCTACAGAAATTTTGTTTATAGCAGCCCACATCCCTTATAAAAAAAAAGCATTGTTTTACTTCAGGAGGAAATTACTGAACTGAAACCAAAATTTGGAACTTAAAGAAAAAAAAAAGATTAATAATCACTCTCATGCAATGCGTTTTTCTACAACATTGCGTGAATATGGTGTTTTATACAGTGATATAGTGGGTAAAGAGAGCCTAATTTGTCACAAAATCTTTTTCTTTTAATTTATCGAAGAAAAGAGCTAGTTAATGCGTTTGATTTGTGGAACGAGGAGTTAGCACTCGTACCAAAACGTATCACTCTATGGGCGTATGTATATATATATATATATATATATATATATATATATTTATATGTATATATAAAACTAGTACAACCTTTTACAGGCTGGCGCTTTAACAGCTTTTTAATGATTATTTAAGTTTAAATTCTACAATTTTGCAAACTTTGAGCCTCATACATTACCGATAAATGAATTTTATTTCATAAAAAGAATTTTACGTTATTAATGCCAACATTATTTAAGAAATTTATGGCTTATCTTCCATTAAAACCATTTTAGGGAAAATATTCATCCTATAGCTAGCTATTAAGTCATATTCCTTGTTTATCATTGCATAGATGGAAATATTATTCATCACTTTTAGGCAATTATTTCAAAGCATTTTGTAGCCACAAACTAAGGAGTCCCCTTCAATACAGTTTATTCCTTGCGATAGATAAACGAATGTGCCGTAGATACGTATATTGATTCACCATTAGAATTCCTTTTCTTGTGTCATGTTGACATCAGCATGTATGTTTGAGGAAAGTTGTTTAGATAATCCTTAGTAACAAAACAGTTTGTTCCAGTCCACCGGTTGTTTGTCCATTAATATGTAATTATTAATGATTATACGGCGGATATTTGCTAAATACTAGAAATAAGCAGGGATATTAGCTACTGAAAATTATAAAATAAGCATATAAAACAACCACAACAATCCTAAACAAATATAAAAATTTGCAGATATGATAGCTTATAGTGTTGCAGAATTACACAATAATGTTTTATAAATATTTTATTCTAACATAACAGAGAATTTCTCTGCTTTAAATTTTAGCAAAAGGATAAAGTTGAAACGCTCTCGATAACTTTTTCCTTGGCATTGCTTAACAACGTATTTCACAAAATTATGTACAAAACGTTCCAGTGCAGAACAACTAAATATGAATCTTTAAAGCTCTTGTGTCTAAAGAAATTAACAGGTAACTTAAGCAAATTTGTTTTCAATTTAAGAATCATCGCTTTCTGAATGCGTAAGTAAGTAATAAAAGTTGAGCCCTGCAAGCAGTTCTGAATACGTAACGCAAAAAGTAAAGTCAATTCTGCGAATTCACATTTTTCTTTGAACACAAATTCATGAATTTATTATACACTGGTTTAAATGTCTCCTTGTACTTTTGTGGCATCATAAAAGAGACAATTCTGCAGTCTCGATAATCGTTTCCTTTTCCATTTCGTTGTGTTAATTTTTTACAATTTTCTCTAAATTGCCACCACTGGATGTAGCATTCAATTTTTGCTAACCGTTTTGTTTATTATGGACAGTTTAGATGACATGAAAACTTGATCGTAAATAAAAGAGGCTACGATTTCACGGATTTCCATTTCTTAACGGTTCTGAGTTTAAAAATCACAAATTAATGGCTCTGTTGACAAAGGCTGGTTTAGACTACCATGAAAGCGCTATCTCTTAACCTCTCCATCGTCAAATATTTAATGTAAATTTTGTATTATCGTGAAAAACTTCGGCTTTGCCTCGTTTCTTAACTTCCCACTCGTCCAAAAATGGTACTTTAGGCATTTGTATCATAAATAACTATTTGCCCACCAAGTTAACGCTAAGTTGCAGATGGATGTGAAATATGCCTGTCAATATCTTGCAGATAGTGTGCTATAAAAGAGATGATTACAGCACTTAAATTAAAATACTTGCTGTACATTAAAACTAACATATTGATAAGTCAATAATATCTATTATACAACCGCTAACAAACATAAAAAGCATTAATGTTGAGGATGCATAACCTTGCGCAAGATTTGGGTTTTAGAAAAAAATGTTAAATAGCCGTAAAAATGAGAGTGAATATTATAATTGTAAATAATTGTAAATAATCCAAACGTTTAAGCTAGTTTTCTTTAAAGGTAATATTGTTTAATGCCCGTTTTAAGAAAGGAAATATGTAACATATATAACAATGTAAATAAATTTCATAGTTAATGTTATTTTAACCATAAAATCGATATTATATCCAGAATTGGTTACTTTTCTATAGAAATAATGTTAAAGCTAATAATTTCTGCATATCACCAAGGGCAACAAATATCGCAGGACTAGAGGAGCGATAAGGCCTGAAATGGTTATGAGAAAATGTTGCACTCTTGGGAACGCATAGCGGGTTCAGATTTGTTCGATTTTAGGGACGCGTTTTCCGCAGACATTGAGGTTATTTGCTACACAGATAATAACTCTGGCCTTTGGTACCCAGTCCGAAGTGTACCACGGAAGAATTTTAAGTAGAGGTCGGCCTGACGCCAAACACGCAACCTGTACAGTGCTGCCCAAAAGTTAAACCAAAATGAGACGGCATTGCTTAGTTTGCTATTCTTGAAAATTACATCTTATGATCAAACAGGAGGGTGACAAAGTCTTCCTTTAATGTTATGAAAGGCCAACTTTAAAGTTTTTCTTAAATTTCAGGAATGGTGTTATAAGGCTCATGAAAAGTAATGCATGTACCTTAGATTTATGATAAATATGAGTAAACCATAGGGAGTTTAAATAAGATTGTCTTATAATCCGTACAAAACAGTAATGTACTTCGTTCATTTAATTTCCAAATACTTTTAAGTTGCTTGCAATTTGTATTATTTATTTATTTATTTATTTATTTATTTATTATTATTATTATTATTATTGAAAGTTTTCTTTATTAAAAGGTTGTCAATAACAAAACATACTGGAACTACAATGCAATTTAGGAACAGTTATATACAAGAAAACTTTATAAAATTCAAGTATGAAGTAAAAATAAAAGAAAATAAAAACCTGCAGTAATACAACTTTTACAAAAAAAATCAAATATAAGAATACAATTTTGTGACAGTTGTACTATAGATACTCTTTCGCAAAATGTTAAGGAAACCCTTTAGTACCAAAATTGCTACCTTGGTTATTTATGGTTTTTGAAATAGTTGGTGTAACACATGTTTGGGCAAAAAAGAGGGTGTTGTTCCTCTTGCTCCTACCATCAAACGAAAACAATTTAGTCCATAAATACGTCTTTTTTCTACATCCCTTTCATACGCTGTTCTATATGAGTTCCATATCTAAGATTTAATTAAGAAGAGGATGAAAACTTAAAACGTGAACTTTGTTGAAATTCTTTCTTGTGATATTTCAATACACAAGTGTAGAGATTAAATATTATACCTTAAGCTATCGTGAATCGATTTTTGTATTTCAGAATTCCTGTATATGACACTATTTCTCAACAAATGAGATTGATCTGTAAATCAAGTAAAAAGTTAACAAAAAATATCAGGTTAGGTGACAACTGATAAACAAAACTAAACTCCAAATGAAAATCAATGTATTATTGCTGCTATTACACATATATGAATGAATTTTTAAAAATAGTTCATATCCTGAAAATTTTGTTACTTATTTTCCAATATCAGCACATTACATTTTTACTGCTCGATTTCAGACTTTCTTTTTCTCTTACATTCTTCGTACTGTTTATAAGTTAGAGCCCTGCCTTTGGTCACTTTGGATACATATTAAGTGTTCGTCAATCATAGAAACTCGCTTTTAATGGAGAGCATGGCGAGTCAAAACAGTTAAGGTACAGTGAAGGCGCCGCCCTTGTACTGCCAGCAGGATGTAAATGGGATGAGTGGCCACCAAGCAATACTTCATGCACAGTTACATTGTGTGGACTGCATTCGCTATGACTCGAATTAAGTGAATATATTTAATTGCTAATAATGCAAAAATGTTGAATTAAGGCATTAAAGAAATAAGATACTAAATTGAGAAGTATATTTTCTGTTGTGGAATCTTCTGCTCACAGTTCAAGCCAAAAGAACATTTTCTGAAGATACAATAGTGTATATATTAGAAAGCAGCCTCGTTTGTAGCAAGCTATATACTATCAACATGTGTAGCTAATTAGATGAAAGAAAATAAAAATAAAATCAGATAGATTTATGCAAAGAGATACTTCTTTTGTTAAACGTGAATGCACTTAGTAGACCGTAATTGTAAGCTTTCTTAGTATATGTGTCTAGGTTTTCATAGAACACTTGGTCCTACCATTTCATCTGCAATTTGCTCTTGAATACAATTTTTGTGAGCTAACTAGCGACATTTTTTCGTGGAACAACAATAAAATACAAACAAATCAAAAAAGTGTTTATTATTTGTTTTTAAAGAAATGGTATTAATTCTAAGATATGATCAATAGATTACTTAGATATTTGAAAAATATTATATGTAAAACAGAGCAGTTATATTTTTAAGGTTGAGGAGTGTTCTAAAAATATGTTCTAAGTTTAAAAAAATCACTCAAGGATGAATGTATTAAGAAAGAGTCGTGACATTCTTTCCAAACAGTTCTGATTTTCTGCGTTCTAGGAATATAAGTGACTGACTATAAGATTAATGAATTTCTTGATGGATGTTCTGTGTTTGCATTAAACTTATTGTGCGTGAGTAAAAAACAGAGTGGATGTTTTATAAACTTATAACCTTTATGCCTAGGTATGTAACATAGGCATTAAGAAAGATAAAAAGGAATCGATACTTTAGTATTACATTGCCACAATCACATTCATTTTAATAAAATATAGCATTTATTTTCCCGCAAATAGTACTCGTAAATATTAATCATAAGCTTATAATTTTATTTGTGACAATTATTTTAATACCTTCAGTGCAAAAAACATATGAAAATAAATTACCTGGTTTGAATTAAGTAATGGAATTATATTTATTTTAAAATTGTATTGAAGACCAGAAATTCATATGCATAAAAATACTTTCAACTAGATGGTGTAAAAACCTAAATTTTAAACTATATTAGAGGTAAGAGGTTTGACAATACACCAAGTAATTAATGTGCACTGTTGTTTGTTGTCCCAGAAATAAAGCATTGTTTTTTTTTGTCATTTTTCTGTCTAATATGTTACAAGTGTACATGTTTTACGCTTTTCGCGTCAATTAAAATTTATTTTTTAGAATAAATGCAGACATTTTCGATTGTTCCATCTATAATTCCATTTTCTAGATGTCCATTACTGCAATATGTTAACATTCTTAAACATAACACCTGATTTCTTGATGCAATATGATTAGAACTTTGTACATATAAGAAAAACAGATGTGCGAATATGATTTTACTTTAAATTCCATTTTTAACTTCATTGTTTTCAAATTCCATAATGAGAAAAAAGACTATCTCATATTTCCACATTATCCTCTACAGCTATATTAACAACAAAATATAGTTTGTGGAAAACGAGAAGAGATCCTACTGAATTATCATTTGTGAAATCAAACTAAAGTAAATATAAGTTTAACAATAAAATATATCATCTCTGTATAGATTCATCCAAAATGCCCTGTATGAATTTATAGTCTTAAAGCAGCAATGAACAAAATGAGAGTTATATCTGCTGCTGCTTTTCGGATCTTCTGTATGGTTATCAACATGTATGAAGATAAACTTTAACTGGGAAAAAACCAAAGGTAAGGAAGGCCAGTAGTGGCAAACTGTTTCAGTAGAAAATAAAAAGGATTATTACACAGCTGTGAAGCCTGCTAAGTGAGTTGCTATATGGGCTACAGCACTTCGTTAAGATAGACATCAAGTGCCTGTCTCGCACTCTGCACAAGAAAACGGCTGCTCCTGAACTTAACAAATAATCTGAATATATTTAATAATTTTAAACTCTTACCATAAGTGCAAATTATTCGATATAGCTTGAGTCTGCTTTTTATTTCTCTGTTTAAATTCTTCAATAATTTTTCATTGTTATTTTTATATATTGAAATATAAATTTATTAAGGCCACTCCATCACATTCATTATGCACATACACACATATGTATTATTTTCGTAAATACAATAACTTTGACCGACGTTTCACATTGTAAATTTATCAATGTAATCTGATGAACATATACATAATAGAGAATGGTTAGCAACTGCATTATAATTTTGATTTATCTATCATACCTGAGCGATGAAAAGAAATGCAATCAGATTTCTTTTGCCTATACCCATCCTGTAATGTTGTATTTCAGCATCAGAATATTTCAGGAAAAACAGTTCTACTTCTGTTAAAACGTCCTTTATGATGACAAAAAGCATAAGATAACTTTAGTTTTATTCCAATGCATCAGTTTGTACTGTTCAAGACTTGTCCTTCATCATTATATCCGGTATTAGAAACCAGTATTAAAAGAATAATATTTAATTTCTGAATTTCAAAATATTTTAAAGAAAATTATAAATAAGGTATTTACATGTGCACAAAATATATTATCCGTTATTAGTATTATTAAATCTGCATTCTATCTTTCTAAATCTGTATATTATTTAAATTAAGATATATTGTTTGCTACATTTTCTATATTTGTTACATATCATTACATTTTTTTAAAAGTTTACTGATATGCAACGTAATTACCTTTTAGCTAAAGCTAGCAGCTTAACAAACAAAACAAAAGAAGTATAAATCAACAGTTATTGTATATATTACGTTAAACATCGAGATCCTGTTACCTTAAACATATTTTTATATTTATACTTATATCCTTAAAGCCGAGCGGGGTGGCTCAGTTGTAACGCTTGAAACGTGCACTCTGGAGGTACAGGACCCAATTTCCTTTGAGCGACTATCTTGATATTGACTTTTTTCTTGGTTTACCCTGGTCACTTGGCGAATGTTGGGGGTGGATATTGAATTTTCCGCTCTCTCATTTCATTCCGTTGGTTCTGTTATAGATTTTGAGGTGGGTTGGCGCGATGTGAGGGTGGCTTGCACTTTGTCAACTTGTTATTATCTTTCATTTTCAAAGAAAATGAAAGATAATAACAAGTAATAAATTATGAACCACTGGTCTACATATACTTTTTATGCACATATTCAGAAAAACGTGTCACATTTTATCTAAAACGTGTAAAGTATATCATTAAATGTTTACCCCAGTGCACGTTGTACTTTATTTTTAGTTTTACAAGTGACGAGAAAGGTTGTCCACAGCTGCTATTCGCTCCGAAAATTTAATCTTCGGCGTTGGAGATTCTGTGATGATTAAGGTTGTCGCTTTGTCTTCTGTGATTCTGCCTCCTCTCATACTCATACAATGCACTTTATTTTAATTTTACAGCATAAAGAAGCACAAACTTCTGTTATAGTGCAGTGTTATTTTCTAAATAAATTTCTGCAGCATTTTATATTCATATAGCTATTTGCTCATAAAACGCCTAGCAATGTCCATGGGAAAATATTTCTTACATAAAATATTTGGTACGTGTTTCTCAAATAAGAATTTACACATTAATTTAAACATAGACATCCTTCAATGAAAAAATGGTTTATATACTATCATACTTTTGCATGAGAGGATGTCTAAATAAAATATTAATAGAGCGGTTTCAAAACATGTAGGCTCACTCTGCACAACACACAAATATACACAACTTGTGTCTTATCCACAGTTCAAGAAGGGTATACAAAGGCAGGAAATATTTTAAAAACACAATTACTATACAATAAAATGATTCGGGAATGTTTAAAAATTACGTACGAAGCATAGTGAATTCTGAGTAAATTGTTTAGCAAAATTTCTTTACGGCAATCAAAATGAATGCATTCACATAATTATGATTTATTGCAAAATTTAGTCTTTTGGTTTACATAACGAATGTTAATACACATATGTATGCCATTTTAATTACGTAATTATGCAAAATAAAAACTTTTAATAGATCTTCTCAATGAAATACTTGCAGTATTAACTCCATTCAAAGCCTACATAAAAACGAAAATTATTCATTGCTTTTCATGGCAGAGTTTATATACTCTTAATCACCCCCACTATCTATAATCTCATCATAGTGATATAGTTTCCAAAAGGATCAATAGTTTCTTTGAACGTCTTAACTCATTAGTAAGTTCTTCATTAAGCAGTACAACCTCAAATAAGAAATCCAAAAATGTTCCTATTTCACTAACGGTTTCTGTGCTAGTATAACGGTCTCAGAAAATTGTGTGGGAAAATATTTTATCCGTGATTTAAATGCAATGTAAGCCTAGTATGTCAGTTTTACCAGTAAAGTTCCATATATTGTGTACTAATTCCTACAGTTTATAGCTGCAAAAGCATCCCTTAAACATGTTCCATTCTAAAGATATTATTAAGAATTTAGTTAGCAAACATAAAAAGCTGATAATTCATTTAAGGATAGTCAAAATGCATCCTAGGTATTCCATTATCTTTCCAGTAGAGACGAAGAGAAGGAAGTTGCATTTTATTAATATTTTAAAACGCATGATAAAATCTTGATAAATACTACATACGTAATATGAAGCAGAAAAAAACATCTAGATTTATAAAAATGACTTGAAAAATAAAAACTTTTGAAGCAATTGGTTAACAAGAAAAAGCTGCTCAGAAAAATGTTACACAAAAGACGTGATATTTCAGATAACTTTGTAGCGTTCTTTATAAACGAGCAAACTGACGGTTGATTCTGTTATATAAAAAACGCCTAAACAATTATTTTTGTTCGCTATACACATATATAAGTACTTTATGGTTATCTCCGTCGCATGATTTGTGCTAATGACCTAAGCAGTTTTGCGCCCTAAAAGAATAATCATCCATTGCATGAAACATTGATGTGGCGTGTGACGCAGGAATGAATCCTGATTTGTTGAGCTAAGGTTGAGACATTTATCTTAATTTTTGTTCATTTCAGAGAATGAATATAGAGTTACTTTAATGTTTAACATCTCCAGATTCTTCGTCGTCAAATAAAAGCATTGCATATAAGATGCTAATGCAAACAGTACATACAGCAGATCCGAGACATTTGTTGTAAAAGTGCCTAGAAAAGTGTGGGAATGAGCCGGTGCTCACTTGTTTAAATCTGTTGCGGAAAAGGGAAGGCGAGCACAACGGTATAAATAGAGAACTGACGGTGTGGGAGGGGTGTGTTAGGTAGCCCAAGGGTTGGAACGGGGCTGCACCAATGACCCCACACCGTCACGCGACGCATTGTTGCCAACAGCTGGTCCGGGCACGTGGTCCCCATCGCACACTAATTCAATGTGTTCCAAGGGTAGCGTTTTGATTAACGCCGCCTTCTCCTTCTCATGCATTTTCATATTGCACCACAAGTCCTACTTAATTAAAGCAGCCAGGAGGCGAAACATCAGCTACACAAGAAGGGGGGAAATGATAACCCTGTTTCGTATGGTATTCATTTCAGAACTAGTCCCTAGGAAAAAAGAAAATAAACCATATATGTGGTCATCCTGCCTTTCTCCTTTCTCAAGCTTAACAGAGAGCGGGGGTTTTAACAATCTAATAGTGTTGGGATCGAATCCCATTGAGGTTTAGTCCTATACTTACTTAATCAGATAAATTATATTGCACATTTACTAGATAAGTTCCCAGTTTTCGATATAACTTAATTTTAGAGGGAAAGAAAAAAAAACAAGCAGGCCATTTTCAACATGGTATTTGCTTATTTCACACAATGTTCACACCTTTGAATTAGCACTTTTAAGCCCTTAAAAAGAATCTGAATTTTTGCTTGCAAAACGATCTAAATTTTGGGAAAAGAAAGTAATCGCTGGGGGCTAGATTTTAGCTGTAGGGTGGATGGTCCACTTCGCTGAACCCATTGTTCATCACAGCATGCTTTGCAATCTGGGCAGTGTGCACTGTAGCGCTGTAATGCAGGAAGCAAACATCATGGTTCAGTATACCGCGTCTCGTTTCCTTAACTGATGCAGTTTATAGTAATAGTCTGTAATGAAACTGGTGTTTCTCTCTTTGAAATAAACTAACAGAAAATTATGGCCAAGAACTTTTTCATGGACTGGACAACCCTGATCTTCCTTGGTCCCGATTCACCAGGTTTACACTACTCCACGGACTCCGTTTTGAACATGAATCATGGCAAATAACCATAATTTATCTCCTTTCACGCTTGATTCCACAGCTTCTTTCCTGCTCGTTTCACACAAGGTCAAAACCTGCTTTTGAACTGCCGAAAGAAGTCGCGGCATCAACATTTTTCATATGGAGATGTTCATGCAGAATTCTAAAGACGACTGTTTTTAAAAGGCTTAACTTTGCAGCAATTCTTTCAGTTTTAGTCCACCATCGCTCAACACCAACTTTTAAATAAGAGCGATCGATTCCGGTGTCTGTACCTCACTGGTCAGCCCTCGAAACTGTTCAGCCTACACTTTTACTGCTGAAGGGTAGCTTGATCATACACTCCATCTAAGAGGGCTTTAATTTCTGCGGAAGTAAGTTTTTCATTTGTACAAATGCATATATAATGGGACATGTAGGGCGACTTAATAATGAAAATTATTTGTTAATAATTTTAATAGTTTAATAATTAGAATATACTAATAATAAAATCCATAACTGCAATAACACTAAAGTATTCGTGAGGCAAACAAACGCGAGCTCATTGACGCTCATTTGGCGTGTGTGAAACATAAAAAAGCCAGCTCTGCGCAGGCATATAGCTGCAATGTTTGGAGGTTTTGGTAAACTTTAAACTGCGCAAATATCTGGAGCTCCAGCTCCGAGCGACAGCAGAGAGAACTCCTCAGTGCCGAACGGCATTTGGGGGAGCTGGACCAGAGCCGCAACAAAAAAGAAAAGTTAGCAGTAACAGTGTAAATGTTGAATGTGTTACTTCTTTTGTTAAACATAGCTTAGCCTGTGCGTTGTCCTCCGTAACTTTTTGACTCCAATATGTTGCTCCTTATTACAAAACTGAGCTTTTCACCTTCCGTGCATTGCCTTATTGCAATTAATTTGTACACACACACACACACACAATAACCTAAGCTAAACGTCGGGTAGTAGGTACTCGTGGTGTAGTGGTAACCATACTTGCCTCCTAAACCTTAGATCGTCAGTTCAATCCCCTCCAGGATCGGTGGATTTATTCGGGCGTAAAAATCCTAGGTACGGCTTCTTTTGGAATAAAAGTAAAGCCACGAGTCAGTGTCGTACATTTACGGTACGAAAAAGGACCTGAAGCCTGAAAGAAGAGGCCTCTGAGCAAAATTTGTCGACCGTTTCACGCCCTGAATTGAATGGGACGCTGATGACCTGAGATGTTAGAGTCCATAAACAAACCAAATCAATAATAACCTCGGGTGAATACTAGAAGCCGGTGGACCCAGTGGTTTGCTGCGGTGAGTTATGACCTGATGGCCTATTCTCGCCTCCTTTTCATAAATATAAATTTATAGGGGATTGTGTGCTACTAAATAAGCTGGTAAACATTGTAATGGTGGCAAATCTCCTTTAACTGCAGTAGAAAAAATAGTTTCAAGACAATATAACTCGAAAGGACCGTGCTACCTTCACATTACTAGTCCAACGCTCTAACCATCTGAGCTTACACGTTGTTGCTTTCAAAGCGCAATTATCCACCTTTGGCTTTCTCCGCTGCCGCTCGGGACTGACTCGGAACTGGAGCCCCAGATATCTGCCCTTTTAAAGAAAAATTAGAAAAAAGCGTCAGTTTATCGAGAGACGTTCCCTGGCCATCGTAACAACGTCCTACATGTAACACATTAGCATTGTAGTACTATGAAGTAATGCCTATAAAAAGCTGCAAATGCATCAGCTTAACTCAACTAACACTTCAATGTATCATTTATTTATCCTAAAGTGCCTGCGGTTAGAACCCATGATGTAAAAGATTTATACGGATTAGGATTGGAGTACGTCCCTAGTGCTCAGGCATTGCTTAGTAGCTGTAGGTAAATGATGAAATAGGCGGGTGTTTTTTCGGGGCTGTAGTATAATATATATAATCGCAATTTTCAAATTATGAAAATTCGCACACCCCTAGTTACTTATACGGTTCTCTCCAAAGACACTAACAGACACAAGCGTTGTGCAATTGTTGATTAATAACAAACAAGAACCACCCGAGTATAGAGTTTTCCTATTATTGCGCTGCAGCTTGGTCAGGCCGGAAACTCATGGAGCCTCTCTAGTATTAGATTATTTTCTAGCTGAGAAAAAAATTAAAATAATTTCATAAGGTAACAAAAAGAACTAATTATTAAGTACCGCTTCTGTTCTTATATTTCAACAATGCGCTCTAAAATGTTAATAGCTATTCCTGTATGTCTTATTAAAATAACATTAACTAAAAACATAACATTGTTATAATAATGTCACAGTTCGTTTGTGACTTTTCATTATAAGAAAGTTAACAGAGTTAACTTAGAAAAGTATACGAGCATTAGGTTACTTTGCTCTTCTTACAAATTCTGTGCAAAAATAACACGCTTTGCAATGAACAGTATAGCAGGTGCAATACTTTAATTCAGGATTTAGAAGAGAAATACACCCGCTCTTAAATAAAGAATTGAAAAACACAGAGACTAAAACTTGGAAGCGCATCTTTTATTCGTAAAGAATTTATTTATTTATTTATTTATTTATTACAAAATGCCATGGTCTATACCACGCAGAAATTAAAAAAAAAAAAAAAAAAAATAGAGGCATGCATCAGCCTCTGACGTTATTTACAGTTTTATGGTACAAAAAGTCATTAACCAAAGAAAACCAATAACAATTAACAATGGCTTAAGATAAGGTTGTTTCTTATAACAGCTCTTTTAAACTTGTCTATAGATGGCGTAAGTTCTTAGAAAAATACAGCGAATGGCCGCAAGTGAAGATAATTCACAGAGTGCTTTATTGTTTAAATAATGAGAATATGAAAAGAGAATACCTGCCAATTAAAAAAATGAGTTTTAAAGGAATATGTCCAATAAAATTTAAATTAATACCTACTTAACGGTACGATCATAGAACAAAGGTCAATTTTGGAGTGTAATGCCTCATATCAGAAATAACAAATACGCTTATCATAACAGAGACATAGATATAAAAGCCGCACAGGTTGAATAATTGAATTAGAATACATAAACGCATGGCATTACCATCGTTTACAAAACTTGGACAATAACTAAAAGACAAGTTTCCAGAATACAACAAATAAATTTTTCTTAGAACTGCAGTTGATACACAAAAATTGGATATAAAAAAATTAGCAACAGCATGTAAACATTATAACAAATTAAAGTCCTTTCAATATTAACTTTATGTAGGATCAGCCAAGAACTTGACAAGAAAGAGATGATTGGAATGTTTTGGAGTCTGTACGGATCAAAAAGTTCAAGCCTGAAGAAGAATAAAATATTTTGATCTCCGTGTGGAAGTTATTTTTTGCCTTGCATCTCCATAAATTCATTATTTTTAAGTTTCTGGACGATCTTTAGACACTTCACACTATGGGTGGTGAGGTCGTTAATACGCGGACTCGTGAGCGGGAGGTGTAGGTTCGAATTCCACCAGGACTGTCCTTGCTGATTGAATATTTTTTCCAGGTTTTCCTCAGTCCTCATAAATGGCAAATGCCAGGAAGACATGCTAAACTTAGGCCTGGGACGCTTCCTTCCTTTAAAAAAAAATACTGGAGCAGTACTTTCACCCTTTTTAATTTGGTTGCTCGGTATTGCTAGAAAGCCCGCTAATTTTTCTGTGCATTAACCGCACAATACAACTGCGGCTGCATTGTCCCTATCATTGCGATGTAAACAAAACACGACTACTAAATATACTTGCACAATGCGCCGAACTTGTAAATTGAAACCGATTTCTAAAGGTGAAAGACAGCGTACGCCCTAACTCTCTGATATAACGCGTAGCACTTATCCTGATAACGCGTTCATGAAGCATTTGTCTCACCTCCCTCCATTACGTGTAGCAAAAGTTATCTGTTTACTGGCCTCTTCTTCCGGAGCCACTTGTGTCGAGTTTGCATTCACCCTCCTCTCCTCCTCATCCAAATCGCCAAGGTGAGACAATTGAGTGAAGAAACTTGTTCCGATTCTTATTATAATCTTGAATACTTTACCAAGTAACCATACACCCAAGAATATATTAACTGCTGAATATCACACTTTCTGATGCTGTTAATATTTATAGAAATGGAAACAAACAAGGAGTTGTGTTGTAATTCTGGACGGTATCACAGTTAAACATAAACTTAGAAATGCATACAGATATTCACAATAACAGCTCTTATGGATTTTCCAAATGTTTCAGTTTAATTAAGAATTGAGCATTTACAAAAGCTCGGTATGTGGGCACTATTACATTTAGATGTCCATGGTAACGAAACATAAGAGATTCTACAAAAACTTGGAATCATTTTAAAAAAACCCATCCTTACACTTAATTTACTAAGAATGGAAGCGGATACGGAGTTTGTGTGCTGCTTCTATAAATACAACAAAATATTTTAATCCCGTTTTGGCTATTTGTGTGTCATTTGGGGAAAAAGTTTAATTTCTGCGTTATTTGTCATATGTTGTATTATATCAATGCATAATAATGGAAAGACAAGCAGAAATAGAATAAATAATGTTCTTCGTTATTTTATAACTCGAAGCATTTGACGTAAAATCGCCTAAAACGTTTTATGTGAATCATTTGGGTTTGCAAAATTAGATATGGCATCCCTAAGTTTAATACGTTGTTCTAGAATTGATGCCAACAAAGATTTATAACGCTAGTTATGAACTTATTTTAGTAGCAAGGTTTCGAGGCAAGTATTAAAATATACCCCCTCCTATAGTCCAAATCTGTCTCTAAGCGATTTTCACATTTTTTGATATTGCAGAAAAGCCTCAAGGATG
Source organism: Metallyticus violacea (assembly GCA_030762175.1). NCBI lineage: Eukaryota > Metazoa > Arthropoda > Insecta > Mantodea > Metallyticidae > Metallyticus > Metallyticus violacea. The sequence continues at coordinate 59,703,317 of CM060836.1, forward strand.
AAGAGGTTCAGAACATTGGATGATCGGTTCTGTTGACAGAATACATTGGAATACGCTTTCATCAACATGCCGAATTTGACTCCCAGTTGAGCGAAACTGGTATCCGGGTGGAAAGGCGAATGCCAGTAGAATCAGAATACAATCATTACCGCACTTTAATTGTTGACTTGAAGCACAACTACAATCAGTGGCTAAACGCTGGAAAATGGCCTATTATTGTTGACTGTTTCTGATTACAGATAACTCAAACTCTAATTTCTGTCTTTTTCTATGAAGCTTGCCGCCTCTCCCACCTTTCAACCAAAGATAATCTCTTTTAGCACTGATAAAATTCAAGCACTGGTATGTTGAGGAATTTTGTACTTTAGAAAGGCAGAATTTATAACTTCCTCTCAAATATATTTTAATTTTTATATAGGGAATAGAGAGGGCAATTATTCTTTACGGAAATAGAAGCGATCCCGTAATAATAGCAGCAGCAGCAGCAGCAGCAGCAGCAGTAGTAGTAGTAGTAGTAGTAGTAGTAGTAGTAGTAGTAGTAGTAGTAGTAATAGTAGTAGTAGTAGTAGTAGTAATAGTAGTAGTAGTAGTACCGGTAGTAATACCAGCAGTAGTAATAGTAGTAGCAGTAGTATAAGTAGTAGTAGTAGTAGTAGTAGTAGTAGTAGTAGTAGTAGTAGTATAAGTAGTAGTAGTAGTAGTAGCAGTAGTAGTAGTAAAAGTAGTAGTAGTAGTAGTAGTAGTAGTAGTAGTAGTAGTAGTAGTAGTAGTAGTAGTAGTAGTAGTAGTAGTAGTAGTAGTAGTAGTAGTAGTAGTAGTAGTATTTATTATTCAAATTAAACTAGATGTACATATATTGCACATCACAGTTGCATGGGTCGCAAGACCATTCATGCTTTTGTAAAATACTTCATTTCTGATATTAATTCCAACAAAAGAAAACAACAACGCGCGCGCACACACGTAAAACAGATTATATAATTCTGACATTTATATAAAATTTTCGTATTATTTATGTACAATGTTTATTGAAATATCTTGTCCCTGAAATTGCGTATTTCAATTAGGAAAATGGCCCGGTTTAGCTAGTTTTGCCTGTTTACAATTAAGTCCCAAATTGCCAGTTTTCCCCTACTAAAAGTCGAAAACGAATGCGGGAGAAATTTTATCTAGCATCTTCACTTAGCCAAAATGTACACCCAGTCTTCCGGTTCCGAGCGTAATGGGCAAATCCTTCTGCCTTCATCGCCAGTGCCTTCCAGGCTTCCAGTCTAAGCCATGCTATTTCTGACTTTTTTATGCCTAGCTTCCTGATATAGGTCTCTTTACCCTATCTAGTTTTAATTTCGCTCTGCAGGTTCAGAGATGACATCTGCATGCATTATGCCTATATTTATGTCAGACAGGCGTCTTTTGACGTTTTTTTCACTGCGTCATAACTGTTTTCATTGACACGGTAAAGTATGTATGGAACTGGCTAAGAAGCAAGAGGCCTAACTACTCAAGTGGGATTTTTTTAAGGATACTCTTGTTATATTTGAGAGCACAGAATCATGTCTCCGCATTTCTTAAGTAGAATTTTGAAAAATCCTATGAAACACTTTATGTGTTGATATAAATTAATTTGTTTATGGACTACTGGAAACTACACACGCTGTATATTATATAGAGAATATTCAGAATTAATGATTTATAGTCTGTATTATATTTATTGCTTCTTTAGATGGATAAATATTATTAGTAATTTATATCATATTTCGAACTCGTGAAACTCCTAACGCTGTTATAGCTATTGAGGAAACAAATTAATAGATTTTTTTTGTTTTGTTTCAAGGCCGGTACTTCGCCTACTGCGTCATCAACAAATAGCGTCCTGTAAGAATCAATACATTAAAGGAAAATAACAGTAAACGTAGCGAACATTTTAATAACAGCTGCAGTTGCGCCGGGGGTAGCAATGGGTTTAGAAGACTATCATTAATCTACAATGATCTCACTTTTATAATTTAACTGTTCTCACCGCGGAACCTAGCACACCTCAAAACATTGTGTGTCTCATTACACTACGCTATTTATGTTTTCAGTATCGTGTTAACAATACTTTAGCTTCTAGTTTTAAGTTTCCTTGCTCAGTTATCGGCTGAACGTGTTCATATGCAAATGAGAAACGTGTAACTGCATCATAATGGAGGGTAAAGAGAGGGGGAAAAAAACTCCAGAGCCTCTTGCAAAAGTTCTGGGAATACGGCACGCGATTCCATGGTTCAGCGCACCAGGAGGTGCAGAAGCCCATATAACTCTATGGTATGTATTACTGAAGCAACAACCAATCCTTGATTGTTAGGCCCAGACCACTGAGATATATTCAGCTACTTAGGGGAAGAGGGGGGGGGGTTTCAGAGCAGCGCAGCGTTAACGATAGTCTGTTGGAACTGTTGCTTCAGATGCTGCGTATATGTGACTTTTCGTTAGTTGTTCTAATTCTGTAATGCTACGAAAAGTCACATTAAAAAGCAAGCATGACGATATCTCAGGTATCGGAGACAATAACCTCGCTTATTACACTAGTTCTCCTGTTAGAATAATCTGCTGATTAGCCAAACAAGCATAACTGGAGAATGTGCTAGGCACATGTTGGTGGTAGTAGTAATAATTTTCTTTTTTTTTTTTATTAGTGTTTAACGCCCGGTTTTACTACTGAGGCACCGCAAGGAATGGATATTGATGATATATGAAATGATAAATTGGGAAACGATATTTTTAAGAAAGGAAATGCTCCTGATCTAAGTTTAGGGTATCTTCTCGGCATTTGCATTTATGAGAACTGAGGAAAGCCTGAAAAAAAGGCCAGTCAGGGAGGACGATCCTGGTGGGAATCAACCCCAGACCTCCCGCACACGAGTCCGCGCCTTAACGACCTCGACCACCCGTGGAGTGGGGTGGTGGTGGTGGTAGTAGTAGTAGTAGTACTATAGTACGTTGCTGTTTTTAGGATTAATGCTACTGAGCCAATCGAAACCACACACCGCGAAGTGATACTTTGATACTGCGGGATAACTAATGACAATTTAAATTCTTAAACATCTTACTATCTTAAATACGCCTTATAGAAATATGAATGATTTAATAAACTTTTTTCTTGTACTATTTAATAATATTTAATATAAATGTTTCGAAATGAATTTATTATAATACATTTCAAATTCTGTTTTGTCAACTGTCTCAATAACAAAAAGGCACCATTATAAATAGCTTAAACCAAAGCAACTTCTTAAATTCTCCAAATATTTTGTAAATTAGCCATTGACTTTACTGTCTCTTTTCGGAAAGAAATAGAATGTAATATTGTGTTAAGTAGCCGAAAATATATCGCGAAAAAAGGTGTGTTTAATGAAAGATTTATAAATGTGGAATGTACGAAATATTATAGACTGCCAAAGCTGCGGTGTCGGATGAAATGTTAATTAAATACATTTATTTATGGACTTAGTTTATATTAATCAATTCATGTAATTCTAACCGAAAAGAAACCATAAGCTTCAGCGGGAAAAGTATCTCGAAATTCTGAGTAATTAAAAATGCTTGCTAAAAGCATAAACTTAAGGCTAAGAGAGACTTTGGTGAATTTTTAGCAATTATTTATGAGAAGATACTTAATAGAATGGGATAATTAGAAATTATATTTACAACTTGGTGCAAGTGGAGTATTTAAGGCTTTAATGTTCTAGTATGAAAGTGAAAATGTCGAATAAAGTAAACTCTAGGACATGGCACATTACTGCACAACATAGAGGGAAAATGCGTGCGTAAGCCAGTCTATAATAACAACACGGAGTACGGAAATCAAGTGCAATTCTTGCTGTTGGCTGCCTCAAGTCCCGAGCGACAGTGGAAAGAGCCGAAGTGCTGTTAGCGAGGCCACTTGTAACAATGTAAATGTTGCATGTATTATTATTTTTTTTATTAAACATAAAGTAACATATGCGTTGACCCCCCTAACTTTTAAATATAAATTGATAGGAGATTGTTAGGCGTGCAAAAGAACTAGCTCGGGACTTGCAGCATCAAGCAGCAAGTGTTGCACTTTATTTCCGTGCTCCGTGTATGGATAAATGTCTATAATTTCAGTACTAACGAAACAGAACAAACTCTTCACTTCTCTCTTATTTTCTGCTGAAATTCGATTTATGAGCCTTGTATTGATACTACATTGGCATTGATACCATACATATAACCCGAAAGATTTAGAGTAATACTTAGCAACATGGAAGCTTAGAGACTCTTTCTAAATTATTATTTTAAACTCATGGTTTCAGCTCTTTTGAAGATCTTATAAATTTAAATGTGCATTGCTAAAATATATTTAATTTCCTAATACATTTAAGTAGTTTTATTTTTTTACGATTTTCTTTCCTTTCAGTGCAGCATCTAGGGTGTGTGTGTGTGTGTGTGTGTGTGTGTGTGTGTGTTCTAATGTCAACTCGCTTGCTTGATCAGGGCATTGGAGTTCCGCACACGGGCGGCAGAGGGCAGTAAAGTAGTTCATTTGCAATGTACGGACTATATCACACTGTTTGATGATGAAGGTGAAGATGTGTTTCATTTGATGAAGGAGCAACAAAGGAATGAGAGGCAGGAGAAAACCTGCCCAATTGCCGCTTCGTCCACCACAAATCCCACTTACGTTCTGCTGGGATCGAACCCGGCTCGCCTCAGTGGGAGTTGAGCAGTTTAATCACTCGACCATGGCGCCGCCGAGCATCTAAGTGTCTTGTGGCATTTTACTTGTTTTACGTCTTTGATCATTTTTAGAATTTATGGAATGTAAAGAACAATGTACTTCTTTTTCGTTTTCTTAAACTTTTTGCTTTATATAACAGCATTGTAGCGTTATCGTCGATTTTTCGAGTGAATCCATGCGACATATCAGCGTACTCCTATTGTAAGTTGCTCCAGCTTACCTTCTCAGATGGGTTACAGGCCGGAAAAAGCTAACTATGGAACAGTTTCCGATTTAAATATGACTCCAGATTCATAGAGTTCAAGGTAGCACTGAAGAATTAGCATAAGTTTAAAACGCAAAGAAAAGAAAACACATACTTTTCTGAATGCTTGTCATTTATGGATCTATTACTAAAACATTCACTGTGATATTTATTTAAGGGGGAATGAGAATTCTTAAAGTTAATGAATGTTTCCCTGCCATTATTTTATGTGCCATTTTGTAGCGAAACGCGGGGATGGAAGTTTGCTGTTTATTTATAATTAGTCATAAATATTTATTTCCGCCAAGAAGTTTATAGCACCTGGAAATGGAATTCAACTATCCAATTCGTGGCATTGAAGATATGTGCGCTCAATAATACCTACTCAATAATATTCGTCAGACATTATGTAATGTAAGCGGCTGCTAATTATGTAATCTAATAAATAAAATGTAATTATATGCTTGGTACGCAATACAGGGACCAAAACTTATGGAATTGGGATGACAGCTCAAACTACTAATATCTTCACAAAAACGGTACTAAAATTAATTAGGTAGTTACTTACATAAAATATTCCGGTTAATCGTATCGAGTTTTCCACTATTGCTATGCTATTCAAAGCTCGTTTTCCATATACAAAACACAAAGAGAATTGTGTAATTTTATAGCAACTCAGTGAGTGTTTTGAGAAATTTCCCCAAAAGATTATTTCTATATTAAAAGCTGTTTTACATCTATAAATGAATACATTACTACAGGAGTACGCTAAATGGCATTATACCAGCGATAATGTTTCTATGCAAATACAATAATATAATCCCAGCTTCTAGCATCAGCTAACAATAAACCAAGCATTGAAGCAGCTGCACTGCGTCTTCGAGAAACCCAGACACGGCTATAACTGTGGAGTCGCACCAGTGAATCACTCTTAATCAATGTTGAGATACACTGCTGAAGAATGAATAGCGCAGTTCCGCATCACCAGGGGCGTGTCAACGATACCGCTGCATTTTACGAGAAAAAATTTTGCGTCTTTTAGAGCAATGAACGAGAAATTTATTCTGTCTTCGGAGCGGAACGAAAAGAACAAGTAAATAGCATTTGTCTTTAAATTATAACAAGGTTATATTTATAGAATAACAATTCTTTGAGTCATCTATTGCTCGTCTGATACAACATTGTCAAACATCAGTTTCAAAATGTCTACAATAGTAAAGTGTGTGGAATCGAAATTCATACCTAATGAAAATGTTTTAGAAATCAACTTAGCTTGTTTCCGATTTTAACTGCAGTGGAATATAACTTGAAGTGCCCAGCATACAGCTTAACGCCAGAGAAACAATACAAACAACAACAACAGCAACAACAACAACAACGATGATGATGATGATGATGATGATGATGATGCAGTTCTAAATAAAACTAAAATAGAAAAAATTAATTTACTTGTCTGAAATACCTATTAGCAGAAAACCAAAACTTAGATATATTCAAAATTGTAAAATGCTCAATACTTGGTGGTTTAAATCAGCTAAAACATATATTTTATGTAAAATTAGTAGCAATAATATGGAGCTCCTTGATTTTGCGATTTGTTTGTGAAAAAAATGCATGAAATAAATCGTCATTGTGAATGTGCGGTATAAATTCACAAGTTTTTATTCAAATACCCCAGTGCACCGTTGTTTCAACGCTTTGCCATTAGGCGCGCTGGTAACTAAAGATAGCGTCCTATATCCTATATATCCTACAATTCCAGAAACAGTCTATTACGACCGCATGGTGACAGTGGAGAATTTTAGAAAGAATCATTAATCGGTCTCATTTAAGAGTCACTCTGAATGAAATATAGAAACGTAATGGCGCTACAGTCTACTGCTCTCACCTACTTCACATGTTTGGGTAGATTTAGAATACTGCACTGGCACCTGTCGTGTCATGCAAATAAATTGCATAAAGCATTTGTCTCAAAACTTTCTAAGTTTTTCTATACATATACCTTGTATCATTTATTAGTATTAGTTGGCAGGAAACATAATCATTTTTAAACACAGTAAGTTCTATTTACATAACTCTGTGTTATATCATAAATAACATTTAGCTTATTTCGGTCTTATTTTTAAAACTCTTACTGCAGTAACAAAAAGTTCATAGCATTATTTGTGCAGTGTGATTTCTCTTAAGTTTTTTTGAGCATTTTCTTTATTAAAATATGCAGGTTCTTTCTTATGGCTAATCTTCATTTTTTATTTCCAAGAACATCTATAATCTACTGTCGCAAAATGTTATATCATCCTTTCAATGTCTTGGTATTGAAATCAGAAAGGAGGTCATGGCTGGAACTTAAACCATGAATTACCGTATCTATGCTCTAACCAATATTATTTAATTTTTTTCACACAATGCACCGTGCATGGCCGCTCAAAACAAGCCTACGACTTTCTATCCAAGCAGTACAAAGTGATAAGAGTCATAGATTAGTCACTTGCCTAGCGTGTGTCATTTAGCCGCCTTTAAGAAGTGCACAGTTGTAAACAAAGCAGTCAATCATGGCAAAAGTAAACACATGTAAGCTATGCAAGAAAGGGAAAGGATTCATCGTTAACATTTTATAAAAATACATTGCTATTTATCATCATGCCATTACGGAAATACCAATAAGAAATACATAAAACCTATACTTTGTTTTGTTAGTTAATTACTTTTTTCTAACGTAGGTATACTAAACACTCTTTAAACCAGAAAACGTAAATCGGCCTGATAGGAACAAACCGGGGGGAGGGGGGCAGCAGACATTATGAACAATCCGTCAATTATTTCATCCAATTAAAACAAGTTACTTTCTTAACCTCCACAGGATTGTAATTTATCTGATGCAGCGGACTATACCGTGCATCTGTATCTTCCCACTACACGTTTGAGTACACTATCATACTCCCAGTGCTCAAAGTGCAGTTAAAAGTTCCATTGTCGGCTATGATGTTCGAGCTTCATTTAACTGTTTTGAACTCGTAAAAGTTCTTCCAGTAATGTAAAATCTGGTGCATTGGATATTTCGAGTACAAGCTCACCAATATACAAAAGTATTAAAAGATAAAAATTCTCCTTCCTAAGTCGATAGGCTATAAGGCAAGAAGTTCAGTAGTCTTGTGCGGATGAAATGCTAGCTATTTTGTAGTAGATGTGATGATGTAAGGTTGTGCTAACTTTGCAAGAAATGTTCTAATTGTTGTGTGATATGATGCAGTTTTTCCTCTGTTAACACGTGACGCTTGTCCAACGCTTATCCCGTTGTTTTGAATTTATGAACTGTGTAGCTGTCAGATGTATGAATCAGCGCAAAACATTCTGCAAGACACTGAGCAACCGATTCATTTCTTAAAATGTTATAAAAATTCAAATGCGTTCTTCTGTATTAAACCTTTAAAACATGGCAAACAGAGAAATGAAACGCGATAACACATTTCCATGTTTATACATAAGACATGGGGATTTGAATACGCTTTCCGGAATGTATTCTAACTCATTACGTGGTGTTATTCAGTCGGCATTGAAATCTGTTACATATTTCTATATAAGTTTTAATATTGATTAACCTGAATTTCTTTATATTTATGTTAGATAATTTATTTAAACAACGAATTAATTATTCATGAAGTAAAGTTCATAAAGATAAAACAGCTACAGAAAGTTAAATGGAATAAAAACAAAACGCATGTATATTTCTTAGGTGAATATGAAATGACGATCGATTTTGTGTGATTAAAATGTCTAACATTAATGCGCATGAACACATTCAATTCGATCTTAATACGATCCACATGTACACGCATCTCACTCCGGATTGAATCCGTTCCATTTCCAATTTTCAGTAGGATCAAACTTGGCTCTTGAATCCTCATTTACGCACACATTTTCAAGCCTTTTTGAATAGTGTTTAACGACCGTTTATACTACTAAGGCATTACAGGCGCTGGACACATGAGATGAAATGATAATCTGGGAAAGGATTTTTTTAAGGAAGGAAGCATTCCAGACCTAAGCTTATGGTACCTCCCCGGTATTTGCCATTTATGAGGACTGAGGAAAGTCTGAAAAAATCTTCAGGCCAGGAGGACAATCCTGATGCAAATCGAGCCACAGACTTCCCGCTCACGAGTCCGCGCCTTAACGATCTCGGCCCTTGTGGCGGTATTTTCAACATGAAAGCGTATTCATATACATTTGAGTTCGACATGTAAATGCAGCAATTTCTCACTCTTCCGAACCTAAACAGACACCAACCGTCCTTATCGGCGACAATGCGCGTCCTTGACTATCGGTATGTGCAGCTGTGATCTGTAGTTGTGCATCCATTGATAAACAAAACGAAGATGCGATAAAAGTTTTATAAACAAATAAAAATACAATGAATTTTTAGTGAATATTTCATTTCTGTTTAAATAAACAAGAACGTATAAAACGTGTTAATTTTATTAAACAAATTCCCTCTTGTAAGAGTTGTAAAAGAAAAGTATTTCATGTGACCGGAGCCTGCCGTTTTGTTCCTTAAAACCGTTTTTGCACTTAGGCATTAGTTCATCATAAGAATACCCATCTTGTCACCGCTTTAACAGTAATTTTGTATATTTTCACTGTATTGAAGCATATGTGTGTAAGTGCGCTCTCCGGCCATAGCGGAACGCTTCTCCGTCTTTTAATTCTGTTCTTCTTCTCCGTTTGTGCAGGTATTGGTGCTTGCTCCAGCCTATAGCAGGGATGCTGGGAGCGTCATCTTTCTTCTGGTCCCGCCCCGCTGCAGCTTCTCGCCTGGCAACAGCAGTAACATGGCGGCGGCTCCGCTTGCAGCGCTTACATTATCCGAGTTTCATTGTCCACAGCGAGAGTGAAAGCTATGTATCACGTTTTCAATTCCAATGCGACTAAGTGAAGCTGGGGATTGCAAAGCGTTTTGTTGCAAAGCTATTAAAGAGCCAAGAGCGTAGCAATTGCTTTTGTTATGTCATAACTAAATTCCATATACCAACGATATACTATAAATATATAGTTTCGGTTAACATGCCTTCAACCCAAAGTAAATGCTTATTCATTTAATTCCCTCAGAATATCCGGCATTTTAATTCTTCTGCAGAAAATATTACTATAATGTGTTCTGATGTAATCCTCGCACCCAAAGGGCTTTTGCATGTAGTAAGAGATCGATACATCGCTACTAAGTGTCCTCAATGCTCAAACATTGCCTATTTACTTACTCTTTTTGTTAGACTAATTCCTTAAAGGGTTATACAAGGCATTAAAAAAATCCGGCGCAATATTTAGACGAGAATAGGCAAATAGTTCATAAGAGATGCTATTAAAAGCAAATGAAGTGTATAGAGGAAATGCAACAAAAGTTCATTTTTGGTGAAATTTGAGAGTTTGGTTCCAATGGATTGTAGGTATGTAATACTATATTCCATCATATACATAAAGAGAAAAAAAACATATGTAGTCCATAAAAATCAGCAGAGAAAAAACAGTGTTGGGAGAAAAACAATCAGAGACCACATGCATTAAATGATTGTAATGTTGTATTACTTCAGAAGAGTCTGATTTAATGTTGGTCAGCTTTGTTTTTATTATTAACCTACCTATTCATTGTTGCTGTTTATATTTTACAGCTGCTATTTGACTGCATTGTTGTTCAGGCAAGGCTGTGTTACTGTTGTGTAGAATTTTGACGTGAAATCAAGTGGGGAAAATATCACAGTCCATCAGAGTAAACCAAAGAAAAGATATAAACATGAACAATTTAGTTACGCTAGCAAACACATTAGAATAATGAATCATATTATCGGCGAAGATTGGAAATATAGAATAGAAAAGAATATTTCGTGAAAGTTACAAAACAGGAACGCGAATTAATAATCCGTGAATTCAATTTACTAGGTGATAAAACATAACAGAATGCGCGCTTGTGTTCTTTAACATCCGTTTATCAGTGAAACGAAGAAGACCACGGAAACCGGAAGAAGACAGCAATCTCAGGGACCATTCATACTCCTACAAGATACGTGTACAGAGGGAAGGAAAAGCTATTGAAATTCCAGTTTGTTACAAAGCCTTTGAGTCTTCATGTTTGGAATGAGTACATCAGAAGATGCCGCAGAAAACCATCTTTCTTCAATATAATTGAGGGTTCCCAAGATATTTTTATATCGTGGTCTTCATTTCTTAATAAAGAATATAGAAATACATATCCTATGAAGCTAAAAGAAATACGAGAAATTATAGCCGATAAAACTTTTACTAGATAACCATTTAAAAACCTACAATGCCTGAATTCTATTAAGAAAATGCTCAAGGCTACCTGTAATAGAGAATGAATAATTTTGACTGAATGATTATTTTGAATGGTGTTTCATTAATGTAACATTTTCCTCAACAAATATCAGTTGTATATAAATTGGTACATTCCATAAAATAGTTGGTAGACTTTGTTTTAATCTACATATTAATGTGTACTTTGACTTTTTATTGTAAATTAATATAATCAAATAACCCATGACATTTATTTCAAAAGAAAAGCATGTTAGAAGAATACTTTAAGAATTGTTCTAGAAAAAAAATGCTATATATCTAATGTGCTTAATTTTGTGTTTTTTAAAACTTCAAATCACATTGCTGTAAAAAAGTAAAAAGTGGATTTAGATTGATTTTCCCTTGTACACTTCAAATGCTCTCTTTGTCATGTTTATGGGAAGTATGTACAAGTTCGTCAAGCTATGAAGCTCTCGTTCATGTTACCGAAAGAGAATAGAAGATTGGCTGCATTTTATCTACTCAATTAATTTAAAACTACACCGTAAAAATTGTGAACAAAAACAAATAAACTTTATTTGCACTAATCTGTTTTGTATCAGAAGACTAGCTCTATCGGATCAACGTCAAACAGTTTACAGTTACTTGATGTCTACATCAAGATATTTGTTAGCGATTAGATTTCTTCATGCTGAAGAATGAAATCCGCATAAATCTATTTAAAAAGTTTAAAAATAACGATGAATTGTGTTGAAGCTAAACCCATGAATGGGTTCAATGTTTTAAGAAGCATCACATGGAGGAAAAAAGGAATGCAAACCTTCTGAAAAGCCAGTCCATAAAACCTGCTCTTTATTATTTATAGGCATTACTGTATTATTACAGCATCTGGCTTAGCACATAAAAACGTTAATTATTGCCACGTGCTTTATCTAGTTATTTACACTCTGAAATCAAATGGAAAAGGGCACCACGAACTGCCTCTCACACTACGGAGGTTTAGCGCAAAGAGAACTAAATCGAAGAGGTCTTTATTCTTTTGTTCAGGCATCTTCCTCATCATACGATGATGTTAATCCCTCTTTTCATCTATTCTGGGATTCCGAGTGTCGAAAAATGATAGGGCGTAAGGTAATTGTACCCTGTCTTTCTTCCTGTTTTCAAATCAGGACGACTGCAATGTTAATCCTGCCATTATGTGTTTCGTGTTCTATAATGAGGAGAGAGGAACTTAGTCATGGATTGAGAGGATGAGGATAGAGAGTCAATATGGATGGTGTTTTGAGCTTATCGCTGGATGCTTGTGATATTGTCGTTTGATAGTGCCGCGCATTTCGATTGGAAGGAGGAGGTGGTCTGTTATTAGTTGTGGCGTGTGTTCCATAGAAAGCTGCAAATGAACTAATTTATGCTCGACTCAGACTGGTAGAAGTCAGCAGCCAGCAAAACTACTGTCTTTGTACTGATAACAAAGGTGGCCTAAGACTGGCGTTATCCTTCATCGCTCAGTTTGTTATCTTTCACCACCGAGTAACGCAGCAGTTCGCCTCTTGTATAGCTATTAAACTACTGTTAAGACCTCATTACTCGCCGCCAGGAGTAAATTTTGTTAATTATCATTCATGTCTATAGATTAGTATTGTCTCTATTTTCATATCTCATTAATAATTTAGCAAACTAACAATACATCTGAATTTAGTAATGTAGATATGCCTATCAACTAGAGATACTGCAAAAACAAATTAAGTTACTCAAATTAAATATTTAAAAATGCTTGTTATTGGACTGCAAGAGATAGATCTCCAGGTTTATGCCTTTGGATTTGTTTCAATAACGGTTAAAAATATATGTGAGGAATCAAAGCTGTAGTTACCACTATTTTGGAAAGCACTTGATAGGAGATTGTATATCGGTTGGACATATGCGTACATCACATAACAGACGGTGCCCACCTTAGCTACACTGAAATGGATTTCATTTATTGAAGTTAAGTCAATAATAAACTAAGTTGCACTTGAATGAACATACAGTATCTATTTATTCGCTTTGACAAGTTCATGTCCTTTTTTGCGAACACATTGTTCTTGAGCTTGATGGTATTTTTTATTTGTATGGTGGAAGCCGTAAATCGCGAGTCCTATGATTTCGTGCCTATGCGTTTGGTTGCTGTTAGTTCATAATCTGTTTATCATGGCATCCGTTCCGAAGAAGTCGGTGTCTATCTCTTTCTTCTTCTGTTTCTTTCTTGTTACTGCTTCTTTGTACGCTTCTGTGTTTGGTAGCTGTTTGTTGATCCTTATATCTTCCAGGAAGACGGTTTCTCTTGAAGTAAGTCAATGAACTTCAGATATAATTTGGAACTTAACTGCTGTTTTGGAAACCTCTAATTCAGATATGATAATAGAAAAATGCTCGCGCTCAAGGTGTAATGCTAAAAGTGTCGTCCTGCTTTATAATAATATACCTATGAGTAAAAATAAATTTCTTCGTGTAATATAAACGCATAGATAGCTAAACTATTTATGTGCCTGAAGGTTGCGGTTCCATTTCGCTTTGAATCCATTAGGAGTTTTCCAGAAAACAAAAAATGTAATTCTATAGGAAGCATGTTTAAGTGATGAAAGTGTTCCTGTCAACTACGACCCAAGTATTTGATTACAGAATGAATTGTTGTAATGAAAATTAAAAATGTCTAATTTCGTGGGTTTCATTAGAATTAATTTTAATTTGCTCATAAATGAACAAATACAAAATTCTAGAGACCTAGAAGTTTATTTGATTTCATTAGAGATAAGCAGATCCCTACGTTATTAGATATTTACCTCTGTACATTTAGCATCGTAGCAAAGCTTTAAAAGTCAGAAATTCAAATCGGGTGTTTGTCTTAGGTTTCGGACACTAAGAGTGAAATTATAGCTGAAATGTTTAAAACAAATGTATGACATTTTTCTTTTTTTATACTACAAAAAATGCTCACGATTTAGTGCGAGTAGTAGCATGGTTTTAAAAAGGATATTAAACTGTTTTAAATGCTAGGTTTGATCAGGCAGAAATGCATTTTGATTTCTACAAAAGTTAGCACAGAAAAATGTAATATGCCATTCTAAAAACAACGAAATTATATTTACTCAGAATTATATCGTAAATGTAGAAGACATTCCTATATATGCCATTATCAATACTCTTACAGCAAGGCAATGGCTTACATAATCGTATGTGACAGTCCTTGCTGTTTTTTTGCCAAAATCTCTTTCCATAAGTTGTCTGCATTTACCTTTTCATTATTCGTTTAATTTTTTATTCATTTTGTCGCTTTTTGTGGATGCTTGCGTACAAATGAAATATATGGACTGTTCAATAAAAAATGATCATAATTTTTACACACATATTTTATCGCGATAACATTTAACGTTACAATACTTTGTTAGATTAATGCGTAATGTACACAGGCACTAGTTTATTGTTGTTGTTTCCGGTTTCCGCATGTGAGAAGTGTGCAAGTTGAGACATGTTCAGTTCTGCCTACAAGAAGATTGAGGTGGCACGTGATGAACAATATGCTCCTCTGAAAGTCTGTTTTGTCTCAACGAATCTTCAGTGGTGGCCTTGCAATGGAAGAAAGCGTTCATCTTGTCCAAATGAAGTTATTTAGATCTGCGCCTCACTGTTTACACGACCTAATTCAACACAACTTACTTGACAATTTTTCCTTCAGGATTCAGAAGTGCACACAGTACGACTACAATAAATAAATATATGGAGAGTCCGATGATTGATAATTCTTTTAACAATGATTTGCTTTAGCACGGCGCTGGATATCATGGACTAAAATATTGCGTTATGCAAATTAAGGCAAGAGAAAAAAATCAAAGCATTATAACTCCGAAGATGTGGATTTAAGCTTCTGGGTTTCGTTTTCCGGTTCCTTACTGAAAATTCGTTTATTTTGTATAGGCATTTCTCTCTCACTGGGAAAAGCATTCACTTGATATAGATTAATTGCAAATTAACATGGATTGTAATTTAGTCATTGGTAGTTAAAAATGGCCCGAAATAATATTCCAAAATTACTTAGAAATAATGGGTAAATAATGACCACAAATGTTTGATAGCATTTGTCTGCTCTTAAATGCAGCTCTCCTCGGCAAAAAGGAAACTGTTAAATATTTATATTTTTCTTGTCATGTTATTACAATTTTATTAAAGATATAGGCCCCCGCCTTTTTAAGAAGAAAAAAGGGGATAAACAAGGAATAGGAGTGCTAATAAAGAATATGACAGTTTTTGGCCATGTACGAGAGGTGCTGCACTCTGTTGGAGGTCAAACGAGAATGTAAACATCGTGAATCTCGGTCAATACAAGCCGCTATTTTGATGGTGGAAGCCATACTTTACCATCTGAAGTGATTTTGTTTTTTCCGAAGAGTCAAGAAAGTTTGAGAGTAAATAGATATTACGGTTATTAATTTTATCAAATTGACATCATGCTGTAGTACACAAATTAGACATTCTTGCCATATATTATTTGTTTGTCTTTCATATGCGTTTGTGCATGTTTTGAGGTTAGAATTTCGAAGGTCGCAGTGTCACTAATATAGAACATTGCCTTTAGTAATCGCTCTCCAGAGAATACACGCGATGCAGAAAACAAAACAAGTAAGAGAAATAAAGAGAGTGTCTTCCTCAAAGCATTGCAAATATTTAAAGTGTCATAAAATGCTGTGTACGTTAGCAAATTAAAAAAAATGTCAACAAGTGAGGCTAATCAACTAAAAATTGGGTAAAAAAACAATGGTGCCTCATGAAATAGAAGAACAATTACTTCAATATGATCTTACAATGGAGAAAACTTCTTTAGACTAACAAGAAGAGACTTTTGACCATGGCATTCCAGTTAGCAAAAAGAAACGATCTCACATCATTTTTAAGTGAGAGGGCAGGAAGGGTGCGGTTGCGACTTTTAATGAACAGACACTTACATAGGCTATCTTTCAGGAAATGCACAGCCACTGCTTTCCGATTTACGAGGAAAAAAGTGACCAAGCTCTTGTGTTAAATGTGCGATGTGTGGACACGTGTTGATTGTGATTACTGGAAAAAAGACAAGAGAAGATTTATGTGTTTATTTATTCTTTCTTGTTAAATTTATATGAAAAGTTTTCCTTCATCATTTTAATAAATAGTTTTAACTAAACTAAACTTTCAACAGTATTCCATATAACTACTCGCTTTCAAAACAGTAGAAATGTAGCTTCTTAAAAAAATGTTTTTTCTACATTTCCAGTCACGTAACGCAATATCTCGTATATCCCATGCACTCTTTAAAATACCGTCACGGATGGCCGAGGCCGTTAAAGCACGGACTCATGAGCGAGAGGTTTGGGGCTCGAATCCCGCCAAGATCGTCCTCCCTCAGTTCCTCAGTCCTCACAAATGGCAAATGCCGGGAAGGTATCCTAAACTTAGGCCTGGGACGTTTCCTTCGTTAAAAAAGTCTTTCCCAATATATCATTTCGTTTCATGTATTACCAATGTCCACCGCCTGTGGTGCCTCAGCAGTAAAAACGGGCGTTAAACACTATTCAGTAACTCTTTAAAATCTCGATGTGGCTACACATTGTGAAGTATTTCTTAAGCTTTTCCCTAGTTATCTTCATGGTAGCATTCGAAAACAAATGGTATGCTATATTTGTACCTCTGCCTCTACTGATCAATAAAGAGTAAAAGTAACAGGAACTTGGGTGAAAAAAGCTTCCATGAGTAGCATAGCCTGCATTGGCTCACTTTACGTAATTAACACACTTACATATTTTTTCCTTAGTATTTTAGTATGAAATGTGTAATGTGATGCACAAAATTAGGCCTGGAGACAAATGCTAACTGTAAAAAAGTGAAAAAATTCATTCGCAACCCAAGATTACAGCATTGTACCGTGATATTGTTGTAACAAAAACTTAGTTGCACTGATTAAAGGTTGTTGCAAGTTTTTATTTGGAGTTTTAACTCCAGAGTGCTGAAAAATCAGGCAATTTATAGACTTTTTTCTCTCTAGAATGAATGTAATTAGTACAATATCCCTCTCCAGGTGGGTATTTGGTAGTAAGTGGCCACCCCCTACCCCTTAAAGCAAAGAAGGACATGCTACCGACCACCACTATAATTAACTTTAGACAAGGGCTCTCCGGTGGCGTGATATGCTGTCTGCTTCGATTAGGGTCGAGATTTGCGAGAACATCACGTGATTGCCTATAACGATCTCCAATCCAAGGCGCTGTAAAAGTGTTAAACTGTTAAGGAAACCATAAACTCCGAAAAGATATTATACTACATGATAACTTATGATGAACTAAAATCTAAATTGTTAATTTTATATATTTATGAACGGTGCCTTGGCCCAGGATTTATTGTGATTTTTCAAAGTTTTGGCAAATATTTCATAAATCTTGAGCTATTCTTATTTTTTAAACTTTAAATTTAAGTTTCCTAAGAGTATTCTATCATTAACGTTTTATTTATTTACTCTTTCAGACGACAAAATGCATAAATTTATATTTGATACTTAACAGCGACCTTAGAATTAAACTCTAAAGAACTATTAAGATAAATTAACTAACAACCCTAACATATAAACTGTTGAGATCATAAGGTAAGCTGCTTAAATTGCGGCATCTTAACACTTAAATTGCTATAGGTCTGGGAATAAGGAATTATATGTAAACAAAAAATTATGACAAAAACACTTCAATCTTTTCATCAGAAAACACATAATAACATAGATGATATTTTATACTGGATATCACATATTACTCAATTGGGAAAAGCTTGCAAAATGACGTTATTAGGACGATTGAACCAATTAACGTCATCTCTTATCTAACACAGAGAATTAAGAACTCCTTTTTCATAGTTAACAGCAGAAATATTCAATTAAATGTTAGTTGCTGTTAAAAATAAATAATATTCAAAATTAATTAAATGTTTTAGTCTGAAAATGAAACATCAGAAATGATAGACAAATGTGTTTTGAATTCCATCTTTTTGCGTTTTCTGTTTATAAAATAGATAAATAGGTTAAGAGATAAAAACGCTATTAAACAAATAAGTACTATACCATATAAGTGTCGTAGATAATCTAAAATATACGCAGACCATTAGCGCTGTAATGGCGTTATAACTCTAGTGAGTGGTATTTAACATTATCCACCTGTTTTCTTACATTTTCATATTTTATACATATCAGCTAACCTCTCTTTACAGAGGAAGTGTCAAGAATTATGAAAATATGTTGTTTTATAAGGCTAGCTATTCTTAACGTAAATAAAACAGTTATGTTACCTCGTTATAGCAACTTTCAGTAGCTACACACAACAGCAAATAATGAAAATAACATTTCAATAGTAAATGATGTCGAACTTCCATTAATAATTTCATCACTATATGGGATATGAATACAGACTATTACCACAAACTGGAATACTTTCACAATTAGTTTATTTGTGTTAAAGGTATACATAGCGGAATTTGGCTTAGTCACTTTGCACAGTAAATGAAATTATAACTTGTACACTAGGCCAGAGAGTATAAATAAACAAAATCAACAACTTAACTTGCATGTGATAAAAGATAAATTTTAAAGAGACATAACGTCCGATAATGGCGGACATCATTAGAAAAAGCATTTCAGAGATGAGGAACTGAACAGAGTAAAACAAGGAATATAAAGAGATTCTGATGATGAATGAAAATGTGAACCTAATGCTGGTTACCTGAAGTAGTAAGAAACTCAAATCAGGTAATTTGCAAGATTGCGAATGCACGTTTCTTCATTTCTTTAGTTGGAACTATGACAGTAATTAGAGGGAAGCACTTACACGATTAAAATTGCGAGTATTACAGATCAACTTAATTCAAATATGAGCACGTTGTAGTCTCTCAACTGGGACTTAACTTCAATTAGTGAATAAAGAAGCATGGTTAATAGACATAGAGTAAATATGATCCATGGATTACAGAGCAACAAAATATAGTTACGTTCTACATATTTGGGCTATCTGAGTGTTCTAATTTAGACCAAAATTAGAAAATAATATTCACAAAAATGCCAGAAGTTTACTGTGTTACTGTATTCTACAAACATTTCATAATTTTATTTGATATTATAAAATATTTGGAATATTAATTGACCAATGATGTCTTCTTCCTATTTCTTGGTTGTTGTTTTGGTTTATTTACGGACGCTCTTTAACATCTTTAACATCTTTAACGTGTCCTATTCAATTCGGGGCGTGAAACGGCTGACAAATTTTGCTCAGAGGCCTCTTCTTTTAAGCTGGAGGTTTTTTTCGTGCCGTAAATCTACGAAACGGGACTCACGGCTTTACTTTTCTTCCGAAGGAAGTCATACTTAGGATTTTACGCCCGAAAAAATCCATCGATCCTGGCCAGGTTTGAACCCGCGATCTTGGGTTTAGGATGCAAGCAAGTATGGTTACCACTACACCACCAGGACCGACCCTATTATTTGGGACTTAGCTGACTTATTAACCTATATTGAAACTTAACTGGAGCCTCCATTCATTGAATTTCTACATCAGCCATCCCTTCAGTATGGAAGTGTTTGACCTTTGCATTATTGTTTTTCACACCATTAATATAAACAATATAGAGCTAAAATTCTAGCACAATATTAGCGAAACTTCAAATCCACGAATCACAACAAAAACTGCCAAGAATGGATATTGCTGAAATTTCAGAAAGATTAAACTAAATCTGTCCCTAGGGTTAGAGTTCACTGAGAAACTGGAATATGACCCTGTCAATTTACGTAATTCGGCAATGCATTACATTTTTAATAACTGTACAGTGGGAATGGCTAATTTCAATTATTAGTTAAAAGTATAAAAAGATACTTTTATTTCCTTAAATGTAAATTTATTCGTTTATTGCAATCATAGCCTTAATTTTAAATTCCTTATTTTTAGGAAGTAATTTAAAGAGTTTATGTATGAATTATAAGGCTAAATAAAAGCTTTATACTTCAAATTTAAATCACACGTAGATCTATTCGAAATATTTTAACTCATTCTCAGCCAACGAACATTAAATAGGAATAAAACTAATATATTTCAATGTATGAGTGATTTAAATTTATTTTCTCAAACTTTAAATGACGGTACCAATAGAAACCCCATCTAGAAACACTACCAGCATTGTGTTTAAATATCAGCAATAATGGTAACATAATTATCAAAATGGTATTAAAGAAATTACTCTCAAAAATATACCTAAAAATAAGATATTATGAAAACAGCTCTAAACATAAGCACCCAAACGGCAATGTAATAACGGTGCTTGAACTCGATGATGACTCCCGCAACAATATTACTCTACAAACAGTAAAAGGCAAAGGCATATTCAGGTCGCAACAAAAGGCAAACCTAGGTAATCGGGAAGATACCATATAAATGTATATTCAAGGCTACTTTCATTAGTAAACATTCTTCTATATAACAAATATATCCGTATTTAATAATTAATATTTCAATGTTTTGCAATAATTTTATGTAATAGTTCTGAATCTTAATTTTTGTATAAAAGGAAGTTGTATTATTCGTTGTATTGCAAAATTTGGTTTTCTTGTTAGGACACTATTGTTATACATTTATGACAGATTTTTTATGCATTATTTTACTTCTTTATATTCACTTTGTCCTTACGACAAACCCCTAATTGGGACAAGTTATTGTAAATAATAATAATAATAATAATAATAATAATAATAATAATAATAATTTGTTTTACCTGAAAGAGTTAAAACCATTAAGATCTCTGCACTCAAACATGTTAAAATAACTCATACATAAATTAAATGAAGGTATGCAACTATACATAGTTAAAAGACAAAATGGTAGGTAAGAATACAAATATAAATTAATAACATAAATAATAAATACGACAAGTAAACAACATTAGATGGTGGGAAATCGACCAGAAATATAATATTAAGTATTACATGCAATAATAGAGACACTGGCAGAGTTGACGTTCTTCAGCATGCTTAAACAAGAATATGAAATAATAATTAAGATGAACAAAACGAAATTGAGGGGCCTAGTTCTGCTTACTAAACAAATGCCTAAATAACAAAGAGTGAAATTAAATTTCAACTACCACTGACATCTTGCGACAATAAAATCGTGAGTGGGAGGATTCAGATGTTCATCCTCCACAGTAATAAAAACGGGCGTTAAACGTCATTAAAAATCATTGAATTCCAAAAAGAATTCGGATTTTCTACACATAAAATATGTAAAGGTAACGTGATATGGAACGAAGTTCTTCAGCTACCTTCCTGTGGACATTAAAACTCAAAATAAAACGAAACTATTTAGAACTAGTTTAAAGAAGTGCTCGGTTAGTTGTACATTCTTTTCTATAGACGAATTGTTGACAGTGTTGTATGATTATCATTATACTACTGGGCTTTAAAATGTTTCAATTTATTGCAGTCTAATGCTTTTGTAACATTCGTGCAAATTGTTTCTTATTCTAGCAGTAAAATTAATGTATGACTCTCACAAATTGCAAATGTTATTTAGCCATCTTATTAATGAAGTAAAATACACCATTAAAAGTATTTCCTGCCTTTAATGCTAAACATATAACACCAGCGAACGAGAAAAAGGTGGAGATGCAATATTGCGATCACATTACAAGGTAGTTTGTACAATGTAAGTAAAAGAAAACACTTTTATAATGAATTACAGTTTGACAGTCTCTAAAACTACTGAATAGAAATTAAAACTCGTAAGTACTCTGAAAAAAAGTTCCAAAATCAGCAACAATAAATAGTTATGTAGAATAAAAATGAATATAAATGTTGTAAATGTGTATTTTAAAAACATTGTCATATTGTTCAAAATGCAGGTATGCATGCCAAAAAGATAGAAAATCTGGATGGAGGAGTAAACGGAGAAAAGCTTATCTAAAATGATTCTCATAACCTGACCTTTCTATCCGTAGTCTACTGTCTCCCATTAATGGCACAGTAAATGGTGGGAACTCAATCATTTCTTTGCTATGCAGATGAACACCAGACCACTTCAGGAATCAACGAATTCCAGCATTAATTGCTGAATTATAACTTTATTTCGTTTGGCCCTCTTTTTATGCCGTTCAGTTTGACTGCAAGAAATCGTTTCTCACACTCATGTACAATAATCGTCGGATTACTTGGTAAAGTTGTCCTAAAGAATCCCTTCTAGTAACGATGACAGTCGCCTTCTAATCGAATATTGCTGCCACGACGTCGCTCTGGGTGTAGAAACAACCAAAGTCTCTGGGGAAGCCATACAAAGAATAACACAATATGTACTTCCCTCTTTTTCTGCTGACTTTCACCCCAGTAGTACATGTTTTCTCAGCTGTCCTCTTCGTGACAGTTATGAGCACCTTCCTCAGTTTGACTCTCATCAGAATCATGTTTGAGATAAATTTTCACCATCATCCCATGCTAAATTTAAAGGCATTACAGATATGTGCGGAATGAGAGAATTAATTGCGACACTAAAGAGCCCGGAATTTGTAGGAGCATAAACTTCTGGCATCCCTTTCGGGAAGCATGATTTTGTTGTAGGTTGAAACTGATACCCTAGTCATCTGATCAACGTTACCATTTCGGCACTTCATGTATGCATTGTTACGATGGACATTCTCAATGGCAGTGTTTCATTAAAATAGTACTTTCTGTATATATATCAGAATAAAACTCTAACTCTAAAATCATATTTTCTGTAAGGTATATAACATTCATAATCCTGTTTAGTATATTACTTAAACATTTACATTTACCAGTGTACCTTTTTTTTTTTTTTTCTTTTCTTTTCTTTTCCAGAAATATCAAAATCTTAACCCTGTTTTATGTTTCTTCAAAATAGTTGTTAAACATAGAATGATTTTAATAACTCATAGCTGCATAAATATAATTATTAAACTCTAGAAGTATATAATCTCATAAATTACAAGTATTTTAGATATTTCTTAGCATGAACGTACATTATTGATCATAGCGCTCTAAAAAACTTATCGTTTCTATTTAAACCATTGAGAAACGTAGAACATGAGAAGGAATACTAAGATGACGTTCGATATAGACGTTAGGTATTGTACCTATAATTAACTGAAATGCCTAACAGAGAAGTAAAAATCTCATTACATGATAGTGTAACTCTGTTAAGAACCATGTAAGAGCTCACTGGCTTGCAATGTTAAAACTTTTCGAGCTATTAAAAGATGAAGTAAGTTCTTTTATTTTGCTGACTTGAGCAGCTCGGCAAGTTGCTGATTATAGACATTATTCTAAAAAAATAACAAGGAAATAAGTACCATGTACACACATAAGCAGCATTTTATATTTCATTCTCATTGTGAGCATTTTACTATTATTTAATGACTTACAATTGTAAGAAATACTTCAGCAGTTTTAATTTAGAGGAAATGATATTATAGGGACTCTCCTTTCTTTATGCCTGTTCTCTTACTTTCTATTATTGTTTTCCTTGAGCTATTGCATAATGTCTCTTTAAAGTTTGTGATATTAGTCGCAGTATTTTGTTATAGTTACATTTTCCAATTTTTACTGATAAACGTCCCTATTTAATAAACGGTAAGAAAAAGACAAAATGAATTTTGGTCATATTTTCCTGATATTATCCAAATGTCACTATCATATTTTATGCAATTTTAATGGTGTGCTTTAGTACTTAAAAATTAAATCAAGATGCTATTTTATCGATTTGGCTGGAGGTTTGAATATTTTCTCTCCTGAGCTACAAAACTTAAAGCAACATGAATGACAGGCTTTCAGTCATATATGAAAAAATAATAATAACAAAAAATGTTAGTAGAATTAGCATACTACAAATGGTTAAAAAGTGCATGTGTTATTTTATTTTCTAAGTAACATAGAAAGAGCCAAGAGGGCTTTAGAAGCAAAAGTATTCGCGATTCTTTAGAAGAGTCATTGGGTTATTTTTGTGCAAAAATGACAATAGCATCCAGTTAATGTGCAACTCCTTTAATAAGCATGTGTTGCTTAGTACTATATAGCTATATTAACTGTAATAGAGATTTTAGATGCAATTAGCACTTTTATTTCTATGAAATCTGTGCTTATGCTCTAGTCTTACTTCTCTAGTAATGTTTTTTTCCTTTATTTACAAAAAAGTATTATTGTTATTATTATGTAACATAATTATATTAATTTAGCATTTGTATATTGGTATTATAATACTTAATATAATTCATTCAAAATGTGTCAATGTCTAAAATTGTTATTAATCTATTGTGAATGTATTAAATATCTTACCTATACTAAATCATTTTAATTACATTTTATGGTAAAGAAACTAAATATTACAGAAAATTTATTATTTAACTAAATGTTTTAATCTAAGAGCTCAATGAATTCAGATGGACTTATAATACAGAAATAAAAGATCTCTAACTTGAATATTAGCCACGTTCAGGAATGATGCTAGATTGTGAGTTCCGGAAATTCCAACGGCTATTGCTATTTCAGAATACGGGGCACTAATTCAAAGCAGTACGTTAGAAGCTCGCGGCACTGTTCAAAAGGAAAAGTTATTGCAAACAAATGTGCAATAGTTGGTCTAAGGTTGTAGCTACAAGATATTTGCAGGGACTGTATCTGTATTTTTGGCGTTTTAATCTGAGTATCAATGGGAGGTAGTCACGAAGCAAGCTCGAGGCTAACCCGGTATGTTCCTCCCCTCAACACGTCATGCCGGATGGGCTGCCCCATAGCCGCTACGACATAATATTCATGTTGTACAAGAGACAGCGTTGGAGTGGCCTGCGGATGGCTCAATAGCACGCCTATTGATGCACGCTCGAACTTCTAACAGATTAAACACGCTATAAGTAGCGTCATTGAAGAATGTCATGATCGTTATTTATTTATTCCATTCATTACGATATTTCAATGTAAATATGTGACAGACCACCAACCTCTCTGTGCAAGAGACATCATAAATAAGATGATTGGTTTCATTTAAGGGGGAAAAATATTGTTTATGGCCGAGATATATTCCTAGAACCCGAGCATGAAAAATAAAAAAATTGTAATTAAGTCATTAATAGCGTAAAGTTTAAATTTGCCCTACTTTAATAGAGTTACCACTGTTGAAAATGTAATTATGTTGGTTAGCAGGGATTTGCTTACATGAGTTTGAACGTGCAGCTCGGACCGTCGAAATGTGTGGCAGCATGGGGAGAATGAAGCACTTCCCAAAGTTTCGAACTGGGAATTTCAGCCTTGAATATGAAAAAGCGAGGATCGTATGGTAAAGTTGATGGTGATCAACCCAGGGAAATTACTGAAGCTCTCAAACTTCGAGAACTTTCAAAGGAGCTAAGCTTGCACCTTCCACTGTGTGGTCACTTAAAGAAAATAAGAAAAGTGAAAAAACTTGATATAAGTATCCAACTGAATTAAACGATCATTAAACATGTCATGCGTTTTCACTGCTTTTGGGCAAAAAAGTATCCCATTCTGGATCGCATTGTAGCCCCACAGAATTCTCTACGACAACCGCAATGGCTGAATCTGGATAAAGTATTCAAACAAAATCGAAATTACACAGGAGGAAGATTTGGCGACTGCATGGAGGTCAAAGACTGATTTAATACAATGCAATCTTCGCATTGTGGCCTAAACTATTACTTCGGAGAAATGTTGTCAAGAAATTGAAAAGATGCGTTAGAAGCTACAAGAAAAATAGCCAGCACTAGTCGAAAGAGAAAATCTGCTATTCTTCATGATAATGCCATTTCACAAAGTACACTTCAGAATCTGGATGGACTGAGCTAAGAAAATTTACGTTCACTTGACCTTTCTCCACTGACTTTCACTATGTGTAGGTTCCTGAATAATAGTCTCCAATAACTGAGACGACATTTAAAATTTTCATCATCTCTAGAACACACTATTTTTATAAAAATGACATAAATAAACTTGCTGCAAATTGGCAATATATCTAGATGCCGATGGTAGTTCATTTTATGAAAAACGATTAATTTTTTAATTATTGATGCTTTATTGAAGTTTGAATTACAACATGACCATTAATTTCCGAACACCTAATACATAGGTATGTAACGAAAGAATCAATGGATTACGTATAGAAAAGTTGATTGGAGTTAGCTATTTTTATGTTTACCTATACATATGCATGCGTTATAAACTTTTTGCACTGCTTAATCATCACAAGAAATGGAATGCGTTTTCGATGGCAAGTTGTCAACTTAGGTTTGAGCACACTTCCTATTTATTACACATCAACAAATTTATGTATTTTTTAAATTTATTAATTAATTACTTCCTCCTACTAGAGATAGCCTGTCGACTTCATTGTTTTTTATAATACACACAATTTGAAAAATTAGTAAACTAATGAAGATATATGGCATTCTTCGACAGTTATGCTATAATAATGGACGATACTTTTTTCTTTTATTTGTTTGTCATTTTAATCATGTGCTAGAAGGATCCAAAACATTATATAATTTTCTTTAATTATAGGAAAATTGTATTCATTAATACAGACACAGAAATGATATTGGATAAATATAACACATTTATTTTTAATTTCTTAGGTACCTCCATATTTTTCATGGTATAGGATATACTAATTTCATAATATCGGTTTCAGATTTTTAAATTGAATGTTTCTATAACATTTCATTTAGATTTCTAACTGCAGAAAAAAGCATGTTTTGAAGAGATAACCATAGATCGCGAAGTATAGTTTCCATTTATCGCTAATATATGCTAAATGCAAAGTACATTTCTAATGAATTGAAGAAATGGTCGCCATATCTTACGACCAAGAATGATAGATTTAGGAATTCCACTGTAAAGTTCGGCAGAAATAATAATTTAAAAAAAACCGTATGACAGAATGCGAAACAAATCATATGCCAATTACATTTTTACTATAGGTAAATAATTCACGCAAGAAAATAGTTAAACTGGGACATATTATTGGTGTACTGTTCAACGCTTTTCAATGAAATGCCATGCAGGAAATCAAGAGATTTGAATAACCTCAGGAAGTACTTAACTTAAGCAGTAAAATAAAGTTAAGATTTTTAAATTATGGGCATTCATTTAAAATTGTATTTGCTGAATTCAACAGTATGAAACAAAAGTTGAACTATTTACAAAGACCATTAAAGAAATGTAGTGTAAAGGAAATGCATGTGGCAAGATTGGATACTGATAGTGATAAAGGCAAATTACGGAATTTATCTTTTGCGTGAGACATTTTAATTTAAATAAACTGTTAGAAATATTGATGTAACTAATACCTTTACAGAATCAATGCTTCGTTCTTACAAGAGGTTTATAGCAAAGTACTTACAGCATAAGCGGATGCCTTGAGGTTTGCAGATGACCTGGAAGGACGATCGATGAGAGGAAACGAGTCCTTATGTCTAACGAATACAGTAGTTTGTCTATTTTTATACAGAAAACAGTTACTAACTAAAATAATTAAAGTTTAATTTAATTTAGCCAAAGAAGGAGTTTACACAATAAAGTTGTTAAAATAGTTGGTCATTTATAAAACTTTTCTGACTGCTGTGAAAGCAACTTCCCAGCAAAACTCTTATGAATCTCCATCATGTATAACTTAAATGGCACAGAGATGAATCTCACAGACATTGCAGCCTGCTGGGTTATTGCAAAATTATATTTCAACCTTAAGTCAAAAGTGTGACATTTCTAACTGCACTTGTCGGCTAGAGAATGGAAGCAATGAAACGTTCGCAAGGGAAGGATCACAGACGTGGATGACCGAGGTCGTAAATGGAAGGTCTAAACATAAGTCTTAACTTTCTTCCCCAAAAAATTTAAAAAATTTAAAAAAAACCTATTTCATCTCATATGTCGTCAGTGTAATACCAAATTAGTGTATTAAACATTCTTAAAAAGGATATATCAAACAGGTGTATTTTAAAGATGGAAGGATGCGAATCTAATGCATCGCTCACTGATACACTGTACAAATAATTCACTACCAACAGTAACACAGATTATACTTAGCGACTTGCTCTGACCTCCCAAGAAACTGGGCCATCTTTTCAACGTCTTCCTTTTCCATTCTTTTCTTTAGATTTTTATTTTAAAATGTTCTTGTTGATACGTAAATCTGGCATCCAAAATACACGATTATCATATTTATCATGATATATTTTATTTTGTAATTTGCATTAAATTTATTTAATTCTTCTCTTGCATTTTCACTATACGCTGTTCTGTAATGTTCACACAAAGCTCATTTCAAACCTCTACATTATTTTAATTTGTTGTGAGTGTTCAACATTAACTCTTTTCTGATAGTTTGTTAATGCTTTTTATTTTGAATTTTACTTATCATTACCCCTATGCTTTACAGATCATGTAGCTCATGTAATATTTTCTAGAGACTGTGAAACAACCACTTTTCTTGCTTTATATTACAACTGTGCTACGGACGAATTCTGATAGCCATTGTTTGTGCCATGAAAAGTTATATTTGTCTATGAAGATCACATGTTAATTGCTTTATTTTTCATAGGGCAACTAAAGAAAACAGTCACGACAGTAAAACATCCTGTCATTAATATCAACATTCAACATTCACTTTCCCGTGTCTTTAGCGTTGGACTGTGTTTAATTCCACCTTACTGTCCTTTCCATCATCCTCACCCTCATCGGCTTCACCTTGAATATCATAAGATTCCTCGTTTCAAAAATTAAAATCCTTTCTCTTAAGATTTTGCAGCTATATATCTGGAGTGGATCTTGTGGATAACCTAAACAAAGAACGAAACTTGAGGAAATATGCGTCCTTCACGTATTTTGGTGTTCCGAGCAGCACTCAAGAGAGACACAAGAAACAGCTGGGAAGAATGAAATGTCTTGCTCCTCGTGTTCACTGTTGGCCTTGATGTGTCAAGTTGATCATAAGGCACGCGGTGAATGCCAAGAGCGGACTTCTGGCGACGCCTTCACATCTCTTCATTCCGAAATGATATTGTTGTAGTTGTATTATAGATATATTTCAACGCAGAAGCCCTATTTTAACAATTTACCCTTTGATCCGAAACGTAGCTACTACATTCTCAGATTCTAAAGCAGCTCTATATTTTCCTGCCTTCAATTCAATGTGTGTCTAGGAAAATGACATATGAGCAATTTTATTAACAAATGTTACACTTTAATTTAATTTAATTTAATTTAATACAAACTTGTTATTTTGGTCATTTATGTAGTAATTATTATAATTTCCTTTCATACTTTCTTCTTAGAATATTACTAAGCAGCAGGAAGTAAAGGGAATGCAAAATATTATTTATTTACAGAAAGTATGATACTTACTGAAAGGAATCAATCCCAGCATTTATTAAAAGACTGATTTATGAGCATTTATGTATATAAACAACAAAAGTGAAGTAAACCTTCATGGATATAAACATATCAACTACTGACTTATCTATTTCAGACCAGGACTAGTCAAATACTCTGAAACATAGAATCCTCGTGAACTACTGAGACCTTAGTGCAAAACTTGAGTAAAATTACGAGGGCTAGAAAGAAAGTAGTGGCAACACTGCTAATACATATATGACAGTGTTACTGTTCTCAGCACGTCTAGAGAAATTGCATTACTGTTCAACACACTTCGAATCACTATCACTGCGAATACCAGCAAATCAAGTAGAGGGATAAAATTGAATCGCCCTTTGACTATCTTTTATAAAAGTGAGCAGCATGCATGGATTAAAATTGAGGTGACACATGGCATGAGGGCGAGAGAATGTTATAGGGGTCTATGAAAATCCTGTGGCAATGATTTTGCCATATCGGAAGATGGCATGCTAGGTGTCATTCTTTCGACAAGGACGTGACAGTGTGGAAGATGTGCCATGTACAGATCGTTCTGTTCTCGATGGTTTTATTCAATCATTGCTGCAGGTAGATCGGCGATGGATAGCCGGGGAGTTAGCTGCAGAAGTCGGAACAAGCCACATCACAGGGTAGTAGCCTGCTCCTTTTCACATTGCCATGGGTAGCCGAGATCGTTATGGCGCGGACTCGTGAGCGGGAGGCCTGGAGTTCGATCCCGCCAGGACCGCTCTCCCTGACTGAGGTTTTTTCCAGGTTTTCCTCAGTACTCATAAATGGCAAATACCGGAGAGGTACCCTAAACTTAGGCCTGGAACGTTTCCTTCCTTATAAAATCCTTTCCCAATATTTCATCTCATATATCATCAGTGTCCGCCGCCTGTGGTGCCTCAGTAGTAAAAACTGGCGTTAAACACCATTCCAAAAAATTTCTTTCTCAGATATCAACAAAAACGTTTTAGCTAAGGATGTGCTGCAATTACTTTTTTTTTAACCCTCTTAGTTTAAGTTTCTTCAATATACCATGTAAAATTATCCCGTTTAGGAATGTGCCTCAACATTTTACTAATGAGTTTTAAGGTAGTAGTTAAAAGCAGGCTGTAATTTGAACGTCATTTAAGATGAAACAGTTATTGATAAACATAAGGATACAGATTGCTGGATAATTAAATCCCTAATTACCTACTTGTAGCTTTATTGGAGCCAATTTCTGCCTGTCTCATTAGAGAAAAATCACGGGTAGATATATGTGGTGAAAGAAATAGTATACATTTTAAATAATAAAAAATATTTAAAATTATTTTCGGGAGTGGCTTGCAGTAAACACTTTAGTTCTCTTGTTATGTCACCGTGTTTATAATTTACCAATAACTGTCCTGTCGACAGTCATATAGTTTTTCGTTTTATTCTGTTACAGGCAAAATTAGCATTTCCTGAAATTTCTACTCTTTTCATGGAAAGAACTGACTGAATGAATTCGTTACGCAGTTCTATAAGACCGCTCATGCTTTTTGAATATTCACAATCCATTCATATTCTTCATGCAATTATTAGCATAATAACCATCGAAGTTTCACTCAAATAGAACAAAATGTATCGTCACTTTAGTACTATATCATAACCATGAATGCTCTAGAAGCAATTAAAGTACTTTACCCCTGTTTATTGAAAGCTTTTAGATATACATACTACACACGACGCTCCTCTCCTCTCTCGGAAAAAGTACTGTCTTGATAATGATCAATACAATCATTAATGTCAAGTTTGTAATACGGTGTTACTTATTAAATAATAAAATATGACATTATAGTATGAATAAAACCCTAAGTTACCTATAAAAGTATTTAAAGAACATTAATGGCAAATTGTTGAACAGTTCTGTATGTACATACAAACCATTCTGTGTATGCACTTTATGCAACAGTACCGCCCTAAGCACCCTTCTGTAAATACAATACATACCAAGGTACAACATTTTTGAAGGCTGGTGTAGAAAGTACTAGTATCAACAAACAGAAAAAAATGTATATGTCCAAAATCATTTCAGTTCAATATCTGTATCTTTATATCTGGAAGATGCACATGGAACAGCGATTCTTAGACTATGACTCTCCCGAGGGTCCACGAAGGATTAGAATGCTGTTTTAGAGAACATTCATTCTTGAAGTAAAAATACAGCTTTGTGATGTGTCCCGGGCTATCAAAGAATGTTATAACAGCATTTATGCTTTCCTAATAATTTATTGAGTGAAAATCATTCTATGTCTTTATTTACGTAAAAAAATTATAAGAACCATTTGAGAAAAGTAAAGCGTGATCCGTTTGAGGTGTAAAAAAAGTAAAAATTTATAACACAGAGGTTATTGCACATATCTCTGAGCGGTTTGTTGTAATATATGCAGAAAGGATGTAAGTTTCGATAGGACGGTGTTTCCGACCTCAACCGCTTGCTGTCTCAGCGCTAGCATGCATGATAGACCAAATGGTGGTAACATCTCAACAGCGCGCTCGGTGTGTTGTATGGTATGCAAGATTTTCGAGCGTTTTATGAACCTAGCGGGCTTACAGACGTGAGTACAACTATTATTATGTCCCTTCACATGAGAAATTGTTAAATGATGCAACATGTTCCTGGCCATTATCTCACGCTGCCTCACACAGGCGGAAGGGTACGTGATAGCAACAAAGCGTAAGCCATTCGACAAGCCCTGTCTCAAAGCCCACTGCAGCTCTGCAGCTTATCAGCAGAGCAAGGTACGCAACATGTCAAAGGATTGTCAGCCAGTACCTCAAGACGTTTCCATACCACATTTAGCGAAAGCAAACAACACAGCTTAAATATGATGCCTACATAATTTTTTTGTGTAAATTAACAGTATATGCACAGAAATCACAGAATGAAGCCGACCTACGATAGAAGATTAGAGTGACCTCCAGACATACTGCTTGTCACGTGGCGCAATGTCCGCGCGGCATGAGTTGTGCAGGATCTGCATTGCGTGCTGATGTGCTGGGCACAAAAAAACCCTAACTCTCCAACACATATGTACATAATTACCAAGTAATAAATCTGATTAGTTTCTTGTATATATGGTTTTACTTTTCCGACATCCCAATCGATCATCCTGTAGTATCAGAACTCAGAACACAGATTTCTCTATTACGATCTATTAGTAAGTGGAATGCAGCATCGTTCCTCTCATTTAGGAATTAAAATTATGGAGTAACGTCGCTGCATTATATACTGTTAGTTATTTTTAGTATTAATGTAATGTGCATTTTATATATGTTTTAATATAATACTATTGTTATCATTATCACTATTGTGTAAGGACTAAAGATACGCTGCTGTAAAAGCCATATATTTAAAAAGGACACATTAATTTGTTTGTTTATATCTTTACATTATGTAAACCAGTGAGAACAATTTTAAAAAATTTTATGAAGTTCAAATTTAAATTTTGAATTAAATCTTAGGAGTTAGCGACAGCGAGAAATCTTTAAAGGGGATTAAGTAAAATTTCAGAATAGGTACGGAGAAATAAAGATAAACAGGTATATTTAAAACAGAAATAAAGGTTAACAAGTGGTAATATATTCAGAGCTGCCAATATTCTCAATTTAAAACTGTAATTTATACAACCTTCTATTAACATATTTACTTTATATATATAGTTAAAGGCCGAATAGAATGAGACAAGTATTATAATTTCTAAAAGATGTGGTATCAGTAACGCATGCGTTTTAACGTTCGTATTCTCGAAGCTATCAAAATACATATAGCTACATAAAGTGCATTAAATAAGAGAGGTTCAGTTTAATCTTGTTAATGCTTTCTAAATAAAAAATTAAATCATGTCACTTTGGTCATAAATTTAAATGTTTCCAGTTTAATTGCTGATTGAATAATTGTTCGAACATCGCGGTATAGTTCAACTGTGTAAAGTAATCAGAAGCAAAAGACGGGGAGAGGGGGTGTTGTTAAGCTCTAGTGTTGCGTTTTACGATAACTCTCGTCAGGCTAGCTCTCCTTTACCAAATATACTGAGCAGTACATCCATGGGTAGCACTCTTATGATTGCTACTTGTATTCCCCGCTCAATGATCTGCATCAGACGCTGAGACCAAGAACAGGTGATTGATTAGTTGCTCTGATAGTCCAAGGCCGTTTGACATGAGGACATACAACGGCTTCTGCAACAATGGGATTCATGATTCCGCGGCACCTTTCTTTGACCATACTTTATATATTTTCGTGAAAATCCATGCTTTGTATTACATGATAGCAGTCGTCTTTAGAAAACAATAATAATTGAAGGACGCAGCGGAAAATAGACGTGTTACTTTTTTTTAACGGCAATCGTAACACCATCTATTGCTTTTTAGTAGTACTTGAAGATATGCTATTCATGTAGTAAAATAAGGGGCTCTTTGCGGTGAAACTGGCTAAAGAAAAAAAGGCATACAAGGAAAGAATGAATCACCAAATTTTTTCCAGTAAAAGAACGTGCGCATTGCGCTCATTTCCATCCCGGTCTACAAGCATCACGAGCAGCACTGTGACAGCCAATTTAACATCAGAAAAAGTGTAAGTCTGTGAGATTTTGTTTATATTTTTTCAACTATTTTTGTTTCCTCACAAAATGGAGTCCTGGAAGTGAAAGATGTGACGGAGCCTAAAACGAAAAAAATATTAAGTTATAAGACAGGGTGTCTGCAGCGAATAAAAGATTGAAATTACAATCACAAGAAGTGATATGTAAGCGACAATGCTTTGAGTTAGTGCCAAAAGAAATAAAAAGCAAGCTTTTGAAACAGTTCAATCTACTGAGATCATATAATGATCAGAATATTTAACCTCTGTGGTCTGAGTTCATGTACTGGGGAGATAAAGTAAAGGATTATTTCTGAAAACTCCTACACAAATAAAAGATATGTGTTCTTTCTGAACGTAATTCAAAATAAATTATTTATGTATTAGAATCTTACATTATAAGGAATCAATGTATTATTTCAAAAAAAATATACACACTTATTTTAATATAAGAAGTTTAATGAATGTATATTTAAAATAAGATTAATACATAAAGATTTCAAGTTAATTTCATAGAATAACACAATGAGCCCTTTCTTTCCCACAAATGTAAGTAATAATTATGTATATCGCATTCTTATATGCGCATTATTAGTTATAATCAGTAATAAAATATCTAATACTTTATAATTAAATTGAGAAGGGTTTGTAAAATTAATAAGATTAAAACGTCATCAACAACAAACACTGCACAAACATAAATGTTAGGATGCCTCTTGAGAAGTTAGTAAAATAGCGATGAAAGAAAGGGCTTCTTTCTCTGTACCATTTAATTGCTTTCCACTCTCCTGCTGTAAAATTAATTTGATGATAAGTTGTTTTTAAAGATCTGATATAAAAGATGTAAAACATGAAAGAATGTTCAGTATAAGGAAATGTGCAAAATATTTTTGCTGGTGAGAGTACCGATTTGTATTTATTTTATTCATTTATTTACATTTTACATCTGTGGCACCACAGTCGGTAGGAACAGATAATACAAAAGATGAAACGATAAATTGAGGAAGAAGGCGTTTCAGGTTTAGGATATCTTCTGGAAAATAACCGGTCAATGAAGACGGTTTCAATTCGAACCCACCAGGAATCCATTGTCTCAGCAACCTTGGGCACTCATGTCGGTGCTCTGGTGTTCATTTACTATTATTTGGTATAGAAAAGAAAAATAAAAAACTGGAAGAAGAAGCTCGTAGTTCAATGTATTTATAAACCATTTTTAAAATTACCTAAATGTATTGTATCTGTTTTTTTGCACTGAAAAACCAATGTGTAAGATGTTTATTTGTGTAAGAATGATAAATCCAGTCTCGTTGTTACAATGAATGTCATATGCACCATGAATGTGTAAAAATGAACACAGCAATGAAAATAGAAAAATTGTTTTAAAGACATGGACACAGGGAGTAAATATTATGATAAAGTTCATACAGTTCGAATCAGTGTTAAATAATAAACTTAAATAGGAACTTTACAAGAGATTTTATTTATTCATAAAAGCTGCTGATGTAAGAGTTAAGTGGTTAAAATCCATTTACATCTTCCTTTATATAATTTACGAGTAGTTTTATTCGGGAGAATGTTAATGAAATTCAGAATATACTGGAACATTCTTCTCATTCAAGAAACTGGATTTACAAAATTATCTGCAAAAAGATCCATCTAATATATTCGGTGTCCTCTGAGCCCAAGATTCACGAGTTCAAAGCCGACCGAAGTCATTCCAGGACAAAAATCTCCAGCGTAAGATCTCCGGGATGAATCTTTAGTCAAAGATCTCATGCTGTTGATTTACGGCATTTTAAAGAACTTCTTACTTGGACAAAAATTATCGGCAAGTTCACGTCCAAATTATACCTTAGTTTCCTCAGCTGGAGCTAGAGTCGATGGGCTTACCGTTTTCGCTAGTATTTAAAATTTCTCCATGGTAATCGAAACCTTCTCCCCGGAAGGTGCCTATGATCTGGAATGTAACGACGGATACTAACGACGGCAACGACGACGACCAAAAGACTGCAGTTCGAGTTATAAAGGTTATCATGCCGGTCAGCCGAATAAAAGTTGTATTTAAACGATAGTATAGTATACCATTAAATTTTTGTTTTATATGAAACCCTCTTTAATGTCATTTCAAAACAATAACACTGAAGTACAAAGAATCGTCTAATTTCTGAAATTTCCTAAATATCATCAAAATTAGTGTGATCTGCGTAGATGCTCAAAGTACTCGAAGCGCCTTCTTCTTAACTATACAATTAACTCTGAAAGTTTTAGACAATAAATGTCATGTAGCGGCGACTGAACAAACCCAATAATTTTGAAGATATTTGTTATTGGTGTTGATAATAATTTACAGGCTAATTTATTTGCATCTGTGTAATTTTCATTTGTACAACAGCCTAAAAGGCACAAGGTAATTGACAACAAGTTAATAGAACTAAAAGAACTGCCAGTAAACAACCAGCGTCGATTTCGAACCTTACAAACACAAATTTTAAAAATATGTAAAGAATGCATGGTGAAAATAGGCAGCATTTGGAGCATTATTTACAGGTAAGTGTCGATTTTGTCAATTTCACTGCACTAAAATTATTATTTCTAACAGTTTGTGATAGTGGAAAAGATCTAACTAATGAACAATTCATATAATCTAAAGATTCTAAATTTTTGTTCCAATCGACTATATGAGAATTTGTGTGCAAGTTTTATTTTATTATTTATTATTTTTTTTTTTTGGCTCTCTGGATTTAAAATGTAGTAATTCAGAGGTAAGTGCCATTTATAATAGCACAAAAAGTCTAATCGCTTAGTACTAATTTATAAATGGCACAAAGAATCTCGCTTTATATGACGAGGCAAGCTTGTTTACACACTCGGTCGTAAAAACTGCTTACCTTGGTAGTTAAAACAAAAATTCTTAACATTTGCTAGTAGTCGGCAAAGAAGTCATAACAAATCCATCCTTGACCTAGAAGTGAGGCGCAGCAAGTTGTATAGGTTTTCATTTCAAACTCTCTCAATCACTACTACTTTTAAATAAATTTTAATTTAAATAAGAAACACGACATTTTAAATATTGAACGGGAAGTTTAAAGCTCATATTGATTACATTTTAGTTTTACCCTCTCTCACCACCCCATTTTGAAATTTCAAAGGACATCCTTACCATATGCTATTTAAAAAATTAAAAACAGGATTAAACTGTTATCACATCTTTTGTTGTCTACATTTGGCTGACAACCTGTATTGTACTTATCGATGTTTGACAGAATAATGTCAGATAAAAGACAAATTTAAC
The DNA here is from genome assembly GCA_030762175.1 of Metallyticus violacea. NCBI lineage: Eukaryota > Metazoa > Arthropoda > Insecta > Mantodea > Metallyticidae > Metallyticus > Metallyticus violacea. The sequence continues at coordinate 59,740,960 of CM060836.1, forward strand.
TTAAAACTACAGTTTATTTTGAGTATCATTATATTTTTATCAAATTCATTGTTAAAAATATGTTCCATGGTTGACTAGACAGTAAAACAACTATTTCAGCTTAAAGAATAAACGATATACACCATTTTGAAACTACTTATTGATTAGACACAACCATTGCATAAATGTACAATAGTTTTAGAGTAGTTTTCAAACAAGTATAACAGTCCCAAAGCAAGTAACAATAGAAAACAAAGATGTAACGGTTGGTTCCTCTTTATAGTTTTTGAGTATTATAAGGTAAACGTGCTATATGAAATTACTGAGTGGAAATAGCTGAGAGGGGAATAAAATCTAAAATATATTCAACGATGGTTTTAAACGTCCCCTCTAATTACTAATTTACGCAATTTTAAAATTAAATAAAATTTTAATTGAAAGTTATACAGACTAGCAAGTTTTGTAATAAAAACCGTCTATAAAATGAATATATCAGAATAACCACATTTTTGTTTTGAAACATTGGAATTGATTCGCAAGTTATTTATCGAATCAATAAAGAAAAATATCCATTGTGGCCTTCATATGCTTTGAATTCCGTTTTCATTATCACATAAATTATACACTATTACAAATTGTATGCAACGTTTCAAGTAAATTGCGCTCCAGTCAACCATCTGCTAAATACGCTCGCAATGTTCGGCCGGCCGCCGCCTGAACAAATCCAGTCTTTATCGATATCTTGACAGATGGATGAACAGGAAGCACAGATTATGAAACATTTAAAAAGGTTATGTGTTATGCGAGTTGCTCTATCTTAAGGTATGATCTTTTGTCGTACGGGGGTAGGTCCATACATTTTCTATGAATGATAAAGACAAAAACTATATTTCACTTTTCAGTATAATTACCCTTTATTGCAATACACTTCTCATATCTTTGAATTGACATTTCAATCCCCCCCTTAAAAAAAAAAGGTCAGAGGTGCTGTCTGCAAAATGGGCATAAACACCATCCATCACTTCTTCGTCATACTTAAATTTCCCTCTTCGAAGATCCTTCTTGAGTTTTGAGGAGAGGAAATAGTCACTGGGAGCTAGATATGGGCTGTAGGGTGAATAATCGATCTCCTTGAAGCCACATTGCTTCATAGTTTCCTTTGCAATAAGAGCTGTGTGCACAGGCGCGTTGTCCTGAAGAAGGGGCACACTACCATTCAGATTTCCTCGTCTTTTCTCTTTGATAGAAGCACGTAGTCTGTGCATTAGGCCAGCCAGCATAGTACTCCCCATTTACTGTGGTATTCCTCTCCTTGAAGTCAATGAAGAGTATTCCTTCACAGTCCCAAAAATTGTGGCCATGATCTTCTTCGTTGACTGAGTGACCTTGGTATTTAGAGGCGGTGCTTCGCCAGGTTTACGCCTGCCATTCCATTGATTTTGTCTCTTTTGGATAAGGGATCATAGTAGAGGACCAATGTTTCATCTCCTGTAACAATGGTTTGCAAAACTTCTCTCTCGTTTCCACGGCAGAGTTCCAAAAATGCCTGACAACAGATGACACGTTACTGCTTTGGGACTGAGGAAAGAAGTCTAGGCATCCATCTTACACTAGCATTATTCATGTTTAAATGTTCCTGAATAATTCAAAGGGATGTTGTTTTAAAAAGGCTCAACCTTGCTGCTATTTCTGTAACTTTGAGCCGCCGGTCTTCCATAATTTCTTCTTCCACAAGAGCGATGTTTTCAGCAGTGAGCACCTCCAAGGACCGACCTGCACGCTCTTCGTCTTCAATGCGTTCTCGACCCATTCGAAAAAGTTTGGTCCATTCTTTTACGGTAGGATATGAGGGGGTGTTTCCCCAAATATACCGTCCAGTCGCTGTTTAATTTCATTTGGAGCAAGTTCTTCTTTTGTGAAGAACTTAAAACAGCTGGATACTCCATTATTAACATGTCACAATCTTCTACACATAGCCCTCCTTATGCAACTATATCTGAACAACTAAACAGAGTGGAGGAAGTTACAAATGCTATTATTACTTAACAGATAAGGTATGACACTAGATAAGGATTTTGTGAAGACGATGATCCTTTTCAGCTAGGCCGGAAACTTGTGGACTTACCCTCACCCCATTCACCCCACTTTCAAATTTCAAATGGCAGTCCTACTTTATAATACTTATAAATGAAAATTCGGCTACTGCCCCTTTTTTTCTCTATCACATGGTAACCTGATTAAATTTGGACAGAATAAAAAAATGCGACAATTTGCTGTTAAGATAAAAATAAGTATTTTGGTAATATTACGATTTTACTCAATTAGATGTTCAAACTGTGCTTCTGTAATCTAATTTCGTAACCTCTGGACAATATGCTAACTTACATTCACATTTTTTGTAGGGCATACATTATTTATGAAGAAATTATTATTGGAATGAAACTATTCCATTAAATTCTCAATAGTTTTGGTACTTTTATTCTGTGCAAATTAAAATAAAACATGAACGTTGCCAGGCAACGATAGAAAACAAAAGATATGACAACAGTTTAATTACTCTGTAAAATTTAACTATCGTCCGGTAGAGGAGTTATTTGAAAGGTTGGCGGGAGTAAGGGGTGAAACCTAAAATGTAATCAACATCAATATTTAAATTGGGGTTTTATAATTAAATTTATTTACAATAAGCAATCCAGACTGGAAAGTTTTGAAATGAAAGCCCTGTGTAAACAAATAATTTACATATTAACTAAACAATTAGGTATATATAATATTGATTACAGTTAACATCATTTTATAAACGCATAATGTTAAGGGGCTTCATAAGCTGAAGCTATTAAGACAAATCTGTTTTTCTGCAAAATGAAAACTTAGAAAAATTGCAACATTCGATTGCATGGGTGTAAGAGGCCAGTAGATCGAAGATGCCACTGTTCGTAGTGCCAAGTGACAACGTTGTTCAGATGTTAGTGCGTTTGGTCATAGTAGAAGCTGTGCATGGGAGACTCTCCAAAGTTTAGTATTAAATCAAAGGAATGTTAAAACATCTGTTGATGTCAGAAGGTTTTTTATAATATGTTTTGAGTTCGTTGCCTAAACCAAGTGATATTTTCTCTCTGCATTCTGTTTCTATATCCTGTTGATTAATTTTCCTTAGCCTTATTATATATCTTCCTCCAAACTTTTATCATTCCTTGCTCTCTTCTCCCTCACCCATCCATTTCAATGCTCTCTAAACTTCTTTTAATTTTCGCTACCCAGTATCTTTCATCGCAATTACTAGGAGACTGACTGCGCAGGGAACTAAGTTTGCTAAATCGGGGATAGGTTAGTCTGTTGGGACCTGTTTGCACAGAAAGACACTGGCCAAAGCGTGCAAGTGCTGGGAAATAGGAGCACTTTGTTGAAGTTAACGGACTCTAAATACGAATGTGTATATGCGTGTGTGCATGCATATTTAAGTGTTTATGCTTAGGCGATAATCTATAAGTGTCTGTATAATGAATGGCATATATGGTAAAAAAAAACTCATGTAAACAATATACAATTATGTCTGTAAAGAATGAGCAATAAATGCACATTACTGCTTACTACTAAATACTCTGTTTTTGCTTTGTTTATTATATATGCAATGTATATTAATAACGAATATAATTAGATACTGACCCTTGACAAGTAGCCGTCTCATTCACCAAACGAAAGGGCTAATAAAAATAAATGACAGCTTTCACTCGTCACTGGTGTAAGATGCAAACTCAAGAGACAAAGCTAGTACGGTTATGAGTATCTTATTTAAATCAATCCTGTTTAAAAATGTTTGTGCTTTATAAAGATTTTAATTACTAAACCTGATTGAGTATATATATACAAAAATTATGCATGTTTTTGAGACAGTAACATAGCACTATTAAAAAGAGAGAAAGAAATTTCTAGGCCACGAAAACCTAGAAGATGCAGACAGGGGGAAATTGGCCATATGAACCCCAACCAAAAATTTCCTTTTTCTTCTTCTATGGCGCTACAACCCGAAATTTCTAGGCCACGAAAACCTAAAAGATGCAGACAGGGGGAAATTGGCCATATGAACCCCATCCAAAAAAATTCTTTTTCTTCTTCTATGGCGCTACAACCCGATATCGAGTCCATGACCTTCCGCAGTCTCGTCTTCTTCCTCTTACGACTTCATTGATACAGGGCAGTGTTGCAGGGAAGGAGGGGCATGTGATCAGCATGCTGCATCATGCGGCTTTCTATTCGTATATCAAAAAACGCCATATTTCCTCCATCAGATAGCTCAGGAGGCTAGGTGGACTCCTTTCCAAACTTAGAAGCATTCCTAAAGCAGGTACCGGGAATCGAACCCGGGTCCTCCGGCCAGCAATCAGGAACGCTAACCACAAGATCAAGCAGGCGGTCCATCCAAAAACTACGTCACAATATATTCAACTTTAAAACGAATGATGTGTAATAAAAAGCTATCCAAAGGATGGCCAACTGCAAGCCTATGGGAGTTAATGATAAGTGTGGAAATGACAATTATTATTGCTTTAAACATAACACCTTAATAATGATCCTTTAAATAATTGAATTTACAGGACTTATTATAAGTTATAGCTAGTGCTAATTATATCAAATGAAAGAATACTATTTGCAACTGTTATTTTCAAAAATTGGTCAATATTTATATACTTTTTCTTTATGGTTTGAAAATTACACGTCACCATCACATGTGGCAGTCTCCCCTACAACTAGTAATATGTAATCCATATGTAGGGGTAAGTCACCAATTGTGGCTTTTTATGGCTACTACTACTGGCACATTCCGGCACCTCTGACAAGAAGGCCCGAACATTGTAACGTACAAATTTAAAAGCAACGTGGAATTTCATTTGCTTACAATCGTGTATTATTCCTTAGCTGTAGCATTTTACTGACATCAAAGCTACAAGATGACCTAATAATTCTCGAACCGCTAACCAGCAACTCCGCTGCTGTCTGGCTGTATAATTTTTTTCAGTCTGCTGAATTTCATGTTTACGCTGGTTTTTACCACTAAGTCCGTGCGCATTAGTTATCTTAAAGGGTAGTTATTTTTTAAACGAAGCTCTGTTATAGTATTTATATAGAACAACTATACGTTAAAAAAACTAACACTTAACCCATGAAGTTCGAAGAAATTTTTCAGAAAGATTCAAAAGGTACCGTATTGTTCAGGCTAGAAGTGAGAAAAACGCACTCTCAATACCGAAATAATATTGCGCATCGCTTGAAAAATGCCAGTAAAATATCTTCAATTATCTTTCGCAGCAATCTTGTGATTGTATGAAAAGATTTATAAAGCTGGTGAACGTAAAATCTTACAAATTAATACTGATGTGTGAACTAGGGTCCGATGAGCCAGTAGTCAAGCGCAAATTTCCGATCCCGCGCCTACCACCTGTCACTTTTATCTCTGGGAAACTTTAAAAGATAAAGTATATCAACATAATCCAGATACTCTCGAGGAACTAAAGATAGCATCTGGGGAAACATGAATGCTGTTTCTCAGAGCGAACTGCAGCAAGTGATACAGGTGTGACTTCTTAAACCAGTACCAGACACGTGTGAAACATGAAGGCACAAAGTTCCGACACCTTCTTTGTTGATTTTTTGTGAATAAATTATTTTTAAGTTTATATTAAACTATGGTTTACCTCATTCACCTCATTACGTCTCTATAACCGCTGTATGCCAGCACTCTCGTCAAAACCAGTAGTTACCGCGTTGCGGTCTACACGTAATTGGTTCATTCGGTATTAGTTTGTTTTAACAAACTACTTGGAAAATTGAGTCTTAATATTAATACGTGTTAATAATACAATAAATTATTGCAGATTATGTGAACATTTCCTTTCTACGTTAACTGTAATTAATGCCTGTAGGTTTACGTATTGAAAAATATCTTATCTCGTTTAATGTAAAATGTTCCGAGTTTGATTACAGCTAGGATTGTAAGCCTAACACGTGGTTTTAGTATGAAAAAATCACATTTAATATAATAGTGTCAGCTATGAAATCTGGGCTACAAGTGCTCGAACGTTTTGAGTCACTTATTCGGGATAAAAACTCTGCAACGAGATAACCTTAGAATTTTCCAGGCTATAGCTATGGGAGAGATTTGCGGTTGTGTTCGGCCAGATGGTGTCGTCCGTAACCTCGAATTTCCATATCTTACTGCGATTACAAACTAACCTATACGGTTTGATAGGACCCGAGCTTAGTCTCTTTTCAAATACTCGTATACATGATGCCCTACCATTGAACGTCCCAATGGAGGTCATTATAGTGGTACCAGGTACACGGAAATGTGCTATTGCGCAACGTTTCTAGCGCCTAGACCAGTCCTATGATGTCATTGTTTCCATGATTAGCTGACGCTAAAAGTGGAAGGAGCTAAGTGCTCAGAGGCGGAATGTTTTAATTCTGGTTTGCTTTATTTATTTCTTTAACGCCGGAACTGCTAACTCACAATGAAAAAGAATAAATAAACATTCCGAGAATGCTCCTCCGGCAGAGGGCACCAGGACACATGATTTTTTTTTCTCCTTGGCTGCTTTTGCTACCTATTATTTAGGATATCAGTCAACCTTTGTAAGCTAACCTGCTGTCTTGGGTTATGAGCATATATTGTTTCTACTGTCGTCTGACCGAAAAGATCTAGCATTACTAGGTGCAGTTTCTAAGGAAACGAAACCCTTAAGTTTGTGTGTGGTGCTGCCATAAGCTATCCCTTACAAACGTTTCTTACATGTTTCTATTAAGGTGAACCGCTTGGTATAACGTTATAAAGGTAAAGTTTTTATTACTAGTATTAAATAACCCGAGTAATTCATTTTGTAATTATTTTAATTTTTTCAATGACCACTTCTCAAAATCTAAAAAAATCACTCCACTAAATTCAATATTATAATTGTCCTCAGCGTGATCAGAGTGAAATTGTGTACAATGTTACGCAATATTTAATATAATATGCACACCCACAAAGTAAGTTTCCCTGGGGTCGTTTACAGAAAGAAAACACAATTTCATAGAAATATTTATTGAAACAAATACAGAAATTATTGAACTATTTTTAGAAACATATTCTCCACCAAGTTGAGACATATATTATTCGTGGAATCAACGTTTGTATCCCTCTGATGTAGAAGTCTGCCGCCTGGGATCGAAACCGCAGTGTGATAGCCGTCTGCATCTCTCTGCGTTACTTTGAAAATGCTGACCCAGATAGTAATTGCTTGGAGCGAATTCTGGGCTGTAGATTTGGAATGTACACAACTCCTGACGAAACTGCTTCAGAAGAACTGTTGTGTGACGAGCGTTATCGTGCAGCAAGATAACACCGGCATTAAACGTCTCGCGCCACTTGTTTCGAATGGCCCGTAGCAATTTCGCAGTAACGCTGAACGTTCACCGTCTCACCTCTTGTCAGCAACTCGATGAACAGAATGCGCCGCCAGTCCTAGTGCTCACCACTTTCTGTACTGATGTAGTTTGCTTGAATTTCGTCTTGCAAGGAGATCCAGTACGACGCCAATGCATTGACTGCTTCTTGGTTTCTGCGGTAAAGTGCACGTTTCATAGCTTGGAACGATCGAATCCAGAAACTCCTCGCCGTATTCATGGTACTGCTGCAGAAATGTAATGCTGGTTCCATGCGTTTTGCTTTATGTTTGAGTGTCAGTTGCTTCGGCCCCAACCAGACAGATGCATCAACAGATCCAGACAGATCCGGAACAGATGCTCCGTGACAATTTCGTGCAAGGAGGAGCGGGAAATGACTGTTGAGTTCCGTAATCGTGAAGCGACGGTTCTCCATAATGCGTTCCTGCACCTGGTTCGCAAGACCGTCCGTAACGATGGAGGACTACCCACTGCGCTTATTATCTCGCACATTTTGTCGACCTTCTGAAAATAGTCTACACCAGCAGTGTGCCATCTGCTTGCTCGTGACGTTCAGCCCATAGACCTGACACAGCTGGCAATGAATTAGGATCGGCGATTTGCTCTGAGCGTTCAAAAGGTTTATCACAAACCGAACCTCAGTTGGCGGGGGATGGGATAAGAGCCGCCATTTTCAATCTCCACTAAGATGTTATGTGATTAGTCGGAAAGTGCCACCTTTCGACTGCAACATCATTACTCTGTCACGTATGCGCACTATTCTCTCATGATGCTTGGTCTGCTATATATTAGCCGTAAGGGAAACTTACTTTGTGGAGGCGCCTCGTATATGAAAAAGATACGGACTGTTCCAAAATGTTACTGATTTAGCTTGCATGGTTACTGGTTTGTCAAAAGATGAAAGAAGGCAGGAATGCTATCCAAACAAAGAGACGTTTAGATTATTAAGATAATCCAGCCTAAGAAAGAAAAGAACATATGACGTTTAATTTATGAATTTTAAATTGTTATGAAGACCGTACTACCTTCAGTAAGTTCAACAATGCTCTTAAAAACAGAACAATTAGAATGAGGGAGAGAATATCTCAAAATTCAAATAAGAAAATTACGATTCAAATGGAAGAAGTGTTAATGAAGTGATTAGTTATTGAAACCTCCCTAACCTTCAACCAGCTTCATTACTAATTACGGATATTGCTAGTTATCACAGTGTGCAACAGCCATTCCCTCAATGAACATCACGCTGGACCCCATATTCCAGTCCTGAAGATAACGTTAAGTGAAACGTATTTTCGCCTAACACTATAGAAGGTCAGTACACAATACAGAGAAAACATTTGATGCAACAATTTTAAAAACATTTTAATATAAGCAGTCGTTTATCTGGTTGTTTCAGAAAGTTTTTAAAAGCACTTTTAAAAGCAATCTAAAGCTAGAAACCAAGTCTCATAAAAAGAGAATTTAACTTGAAACTCAGTGGAATCAAGCGCAATTATAACATTTTTTGATACTATCGGCGAAGTATTTAAGTTCAAATTATGAGATTAATGAAAGGTTTTGTTTTCGTAGTATGATTCTTATGAAACATAAAGCATTACATTTGAGCAATTAAATAATAAAATTTAACAGTCACTGTGTACATAATGGAAGAAAACAGAACTATCAGAAAAACTGTAAAGTCATTTGTTAAAAAAAACTGAAATTGACCTTTTAATTACATAATTCTTACAGGTAAAAAGCGCTCACACACACACACACACACACACACACACACACACACACACACACATTAAAATGTAAAAAAAATAAAACACCCTCTTGTTATTGCAAAACGTGAAGTAAGATAAGCGTGTTTCGAAATAAGTGAAATAAGATTAACAATTGTCTCCACTGTTTTATAGGATACAGCAGCTTATTGAATGTAATAATATTTATGTTGATGAATTCTCAATCCATTGTACAATGCCCAAACTGAAATATTAGCAAGAGCCTCTTTTCCTGGTTTTCACGATTCCTGGTCCGTAAGAATTATGGAGCACACATTAAGTACCCACCACACTTCACCCCCAAGGCAGTGCATCTACATATTGTCACCTATCTCTTGGCTAGTTTTTGAGAAATAATCTGAATTACAAAATATGCAAAAAAAAATATCAAATTGTAAAAAAATTAATGGTGGGTTAGTTTAATTTAAACACAGTCTCTATTCAAAGAAAGGGTATCTCTAATTTCAGAAAATAGATTTATTATTATTATTATTATTATTATTATTATTATTATTAAAATATAACTTTTTTAGCTTCTTGCCAAAGAATTGACATTAACGTTTATTTCAATTATGTCAACACATGCCTACTTTTAAAAAAGTTGTTTTAAAGTACTATGTTAGATGATTTAATTACATTTTTCTGAGGGAAAACGTGATGTCTTTCTTTATTTTTCAGCAATGTTGCTTCCATTCAGTTACGCGTCTAGCGCTAAGTCAGTCCTGATGTTCTAGTGGTAACCATACTTGTCTTATACATACAAGGTCGCAGGTTCAAACCCGACCAGGAGTAAGTAGCTTACTTCGGAAGGAAAGTAGTAGTAATAGTAGTTAGTTGTTGGTCCCTGTAGTCTTCTCACTTGGCGCTACGCTCGGGGTGAGTCTAGGCCTGCCGCGGCGACCTCTGCATCCTCAATCTCCGTCTTAGGACTTCGTTGATACAGGGCAGTATAACAGGAGCATGTGATCAGCATGCCGGCACTCCACCTATCACCTCATGCGGCTTTCGTGATCTGGTCCCGTGTAGAAGATTTACGTAAAAGAACCTCAAACCTGAAAGAAGATGCTCTGAGCAAAATTTATCGGCCCTGAAGTGATGAGGGGGCGCTAATGACGACAGATGTTAAAGACCGTCCTTAAATAAACCAAAATAATAGTAATACAAGTAACCTAGCGTGAAAATGTAGTTTCTGCTGTTTATGTAAGGTTCAACTTTCTCAAATGTTATTCACATTGTAATATATACCAATAGTGTACATCAAAAACCGCAAAAGTTTTAATGAGAAACTGTTTTTGCATATGTTTCGATATCGTGCATGACCTTACGTGCAAAATATTACACCACATGGTATGTTATTTCCGCGTAAAGTCAGATCTGGGTCCTTGAGACCTTCAGTTTCCCATGACTTTGCATCTCTTGAAAAGTGGGTAAGTATGTGATGTACCTAGCGGAGTATTCTTGAAGAGGACTATAGAGTCATTGTAACAGGTATGCTATATTGTCAGTGCTAATAGCGTGATGTTTCCTGTACACATCTCACAAACCTCATTTTTTCCCTACTTTTTTCAGATGCTTATTTAAATTCTTCCTTCAAAGTTTAACAACCATAATTTTTTTAGAGAGAGTTTCATTTGTTCACCTTCCTAAAGACAAAGAATTAACACCTTCCTAGCCGCAAAAACTTCGCACTTCTTTCTCATTATTACAGCTGCTCGAAAATGATAATAATTCAGGACTTAAAATACATAATTCTTAACAAAAGTATGCAAAACTGTCCATGTTTCATGCTCCCTTAATGTGTCTCTAGTGCTAACAAGACAAATATCATATAAACGTTAGTTAAGTTCTTCAAATAAATTCAATGATACACTAAAGAAGCTTATAGATAAATATAATAAAAATTAAATAATAATTGCAGGAAATTTAAAAACAAGAGTTGGAAAATCCCCCATTATAAATGTATGGTATTTATGGGAAAGAACTAATAAACGATAATGGAACAAAATTAAGGAATTTTGAAACATTTAATAATTTTAAACATTCTTTAAGAAGATAGACATACATAAATAAGCATAGTCAGCTAGAGGATCAAGATATTTAATAGACTATATAATTTCAAACGAAAAACTAAAAAAACCAAATTAAGGATACAGCAGTACGTAGAGAGGTAGATATATACAAATCACTTTTTAGTAATCTGGGAAATTTTCTATTGACTACGTGGAAAAACTACAAAATAAACAAAAATGAAACAAAAAACCAAAGATAGGAGGAATTCAAAAACATCTATTATAGGATGAAAGTATACAAGGTTCATTTTAATGACACAAAAATTAGTGGTGAAAATGATTTTGAAAAAGAATACTAAAATATTATGTTGCAAACAGCAAAAGAGGTACTTAGTAATTAAAAGAAACAAAGGCCTTAGATACTGGAATGAAGAAATACAAGCAGTAAAAGATAAAAATGAAGCATATCTTAAATATCTACAAACACCTAACGAAGAAACTGGAGTGTATTATAAATTAAAAAGGAATGTAGCAAATGAAAAAAATAAAAGAGAGCCACCTTAAATTCATGAAGCAAGTTTCCGAAAAAAAAATAGAACATGATATTTATGGAAGACAAAATGCAATTTGGAAAGTAATGAGATACCTTAAATCAATATAATAATCGTGTATCTTAAAAATAGAATGGACGAATATTAGAAACAATTATTATACAATGACAATATAGATGACATACAAAATGAAGAACAGGAAGGAATGGCAGTATATTTAATACAATTGAAGAAATGCAAAATACTGTTCAAAGAATAAAAAAATACAAAAACTCCAGAAATAGACAACACCACAGTGGAACGGATAAAGTGTGGAGGATTTATATTACAACTACGCCCATAACGTTTAATGTGGTGTTGGAGAATGAAGAAAATTGCAAAAGAATGGGAGATAACAACTATCTCAATGTTTAAAAAGGGAAAAAGCAATGCATGCAAAAACTATACAGGGATAAGCTTATTAAATATAATGTATAAAATATATGCAAGGATCATTATCTCCAGACTAAACATTTTATGTAATGAGAAAATCAGTGAGCAATAAAGTGTATTTATAACAGGCAGATTATACATGAAAAATGTTCTTATAATAAAACAAATTATATAAAACGAATAGAATGTAACTTGGAAACACATACGGCATTTGTAAACCTAGATAAATTATTTGACAGAGTTAGACCGCTTATTATTATGGAACATATTATATCAAACAGGATATCCCATACATCTAACAAAAGTCATAAAAACTTATATAACAATTAAAAATGATAATAGATGTAAATGGAAAGTCAACAAAAGAAATAAAAACAAATTGTGGTCTAAAACAAGGATATTTAGTCTTTATCCAATATTATTTAATATATATATAAACATCACACATAAAGAATGGAAAAAATATAGAGGAACTGAGTAAGGACAAAATAAATCAATAAATATTTTGCTATTTGCGAATAATATAAAGTTAATTTTTGACAAGGAAGAAACAATATAACAACTAAATAAAACAAATAAGGAATTCAATATGATAGTTTCACAGATCACAACAAAAGTAATTGCGTTCCAAGGTAAATACCTAATTTGAATAAAAAGTGTGATAGAAGTAAAAATAATAGAACAAGTATCACACTTTCAATATTTAGGTTGTGATGTCACATATGAGGAAGATGAAGATGTTAATGTAAAAAGACAAAGTTCTGAGCTGTATAGAACAATTAGAAATACTCTTAAAAACAAAGTGAGAAAATATACACTATTAAGATTCTACTCGATATGGCCGTACCGTTATATTTTATGGTAGTGAGGCTTAGGCTTTAAAAAGAAGAAGAAGGTAATAAAATTCAAGCGGTTTTTTTAATATCTATAAAAGATTGCACAAAAGAAGAGCATATTAGAAAAGAATTAGATGTGCAATCAATATTATAACAATTAAGCAATTAACGACAAAATGGACAAAACACTTAAAAAGAATGACAGAAGATATGTTGACATATAACCCGAAAGGAAGAAAGTCAATTGGAAGACCAAAAGATGGATAGAAACAAAAATGTGAGATAGGAAAAGGAAGCACCTGATTGGCGAAGGAAGAAGAAGAAATTTCCTGTTCCAACGAGTAGCCTGATAGCTGAACTGTAGAGGCGTTTTTAATATGGATCAAAAACAAAACATTCTGCATATTTCTGGCTATATTATACAATTCAGTTTTCACCTTCACGCGCATGTTTTAAGTCTCCCTCTGTAGTACAGTGATCAGACCCATAAACTTAATTTTTGTAAATTAATTTTCAATAGGTCTGTAGCGGAGAAATTGATCCGAAATTAATGTTTTTCACCGACGAAACTGACTTACCTTCATGGACAAGTAACATCCAAAAAAAGATATATAAGTTTTTATACAAACATATCACCGTAAGACTTTGCGATCGCGCATTATCTTTAGTGCGAAGCATAAAAACCTTTCTGTGCATCTGTAAACTTTAAATCGCTAACATAACATCATTTAACATCATTATATTTTAACAGCTCTAAGTAATTGTGTTTATAATAATAATCTAACATTTTCTCTGGTACTGTCAATGTTTTTACGAAAGTGCATTATATTATTAATATTTAACATGCAATGCGGTTCCATAGTCTTCCAAAACAGTTTCATCTAAATAAGTGGTAGTACAACTTAAAAAATTGAACTTTTAAAGAATATTGCAGATTTTCAACAGTAGTTGTTTGCTGCGAGGCTCCCAAAGACTGGGATAGTATCTTTTACTCTTTCATACACACAGTCTTCCGCCTATATCGTCTTCTTTGTTTGCAGCATTAGTAAAATTGAATTTCACGGAAAGAAAAATCTAAGAGTGTGTGCTTGAGGGGCTAAAATTGCTCTTTAACTACAGTCGTTTCACTGCACCAGCGACTAAAGCAAGCAATTGCTAGCTTTGATGAGTTGAACCTAATAGCTTTCTCTTATTTCGTTCACATGGGCCGCATAAGGATCAAGGAAGCACTGGCTCGTGCACGTTTTCTTTCAGTGCTAATGTTAATAAATATATTGTGCTTGAGTAATGCCCAAGTGGATGGAAGTAGTACTTACTGACATCGCACACTTGCAGTACAAAAACCATGTGCTCTGTATTCATTCGCTCGATAAATGTCGCCAGTGGGTTCATAGCCTCCCACCAAAGGTTACGAATTTGGATGCGGTTGTTAAAAATATTGCAATAGCTAAACTACTTTGTATTAAATGGAACTTCTAAGGGAGAGAAGTCAAGGTGCCAGCCAGAAGGCAAAGTGCAAGAAATCCAAATATCAGATCGGAAGTCAATTAAAAACTGACAATCAATTATCAACTGGCTCAAAGAATGAACTATTTTTAGTCCCATTTTGTGCACCCAATTTCCTTTATTTTCCTTGCATTTTTAAATCTTTGTGTTTTCATGTGTTACCGAGTTCTGGGATGCATTGATAGGAACGAAGGACATTTCAGTATTTAGCCTTGCTCAATGCGGCATCTCCAGGAGAAAGGGTTGAGATCAGGAAGACGCTGGGCTGCCAGGATCCACGGGCATAGACGAGGCCCTTAACAAGTTTCCATAGAGAACACCGACGCCGGTGGAGTATTGCCCCCCCCCCCCAGGTTTCGAGCTCCTCAGAAGGTCCACTTCCATACCAGACGTCTGGCAGAAACCTTTACAAAGTGCAAGCCATCATCACACCGTGCCAGCTCAACTTGCCTGTCATTTTCGATCCTGAAATGATATGAAATGGGAGAGAGGAAAACTTGTGAAAAGCGTTCGCCTAAGCGACTAGGGGTAACCATAAAGAAAGAAAAAGAAAAAAATAGGATTTGAACGTGGTACCTCCCGAATACGAGTCCCAAACGTTGCCACCTGAGGCATCACGCTCGATTGTCAATTCAAAGGCAAGGTACATAGAAACTAGACTCAAGAAATAAGAATTCCCTAATCGAAAATAAACAATGATCTTGCAATGAATGGCCATTTTTAGTCTCGTTCTGAGTGCCCAGTTTTCTTCATTTTCTTTACATTTTTATATGTTCGCTTTTTCATGTGTTACTGAGCTTTGAAAATATTTTACCAATAGAGGTTAACCATCTGAAATTATATCCTTTATTATATGGCGTTTATCAAACGTTTCTCCTTACCCAATCACATTTTTCCCATTATTGCTTGCATTTTACACATTTACTTCACATTTTTATGCAAACTACGAAAGCAACTATTTGATTGACTTGTATATTCCTGTTTCTGTGTTTGCAGCTGTATAATGGAATAAAAAAACAATGAATGTTAATGTTTACGTTACATGTATATAAATAAATAAAGATTTCCCCCGCCACAATATCCGCCCTCTTTCCTTGAAATTGGACATTCCAATGGGGATGAGAGTGAAGCTGATATTATTATGGTACGCCAGGGGGGAGGTCCTTAAACCTGTTGAGAGCGCATGGGAATCTTCCCCTTGCCAAGAAAAACTCCTCGTGGCATGTCCGAGATTCGAACCTGGAATCCTAGGAGGGGTAGCCAGGAACATTGATCATGGAGCTGGTGGTTTAAAAGTATTATTATTATTATTATTATTATTATTATTATTAACAAATAAATATATTAGTGAAACAACTGCATTTACGGGTATGACCAATGATGGGGCAGTGAAGATTTCTATTGATTAACCAGCAATTTCTTTGCATTAGCAGAGGAACAACTCTGGACGGGTGTTTCACATCTTCAACAGTATAAACCGCCTTCCTGTAAGAAATTTTCTATGGACTAGAATAAGCCTAGTAGGAAGACACAACGCACAGATTGTGAATGAGGAAACAATTCTATTCCAATTGGGTGACTCCTGCAGCATTGTCTTGTTGCAATATATAATGGGCTGCAATAGCGTCACTTTAAAAATTCGTATATTCGATCTAATTGCTCGCAGTGTAACTGAGCGTCAACTGCACAGCATTTAGAACTAGTTCGAAATGGACTCCTTTGAAATTCTACCAAACGCAGATCTTCATCTTTTGTCCAAAAGAGCCTTGATGAATCACTAATTGAGGCTTTTTCCCCCTCCAGAATACACATGCTCATCTTCTCATAATTACTAAGCAGAAAGGGCTACTGCGTGGCACAATGCTTTTTCACAGCCGGTCGCAGGGACTTTCAATAACTTGTATGTAAATATCAGATCATCGCTATGCTTGAGTTGCAGTTAGTTCATTGGATCTACTATGTCAAGTAAGTGGAGGTGGTAAAACAGGGTCGCCTTTGGAAATAATGACAAGCGACTCGAGCACTGTACACAGAATCGCAAGTTCTATAACTGAAGGTCGTTCTGAGCAAGAATTGTTTTCAAGGCCACTAACCCAATTACTGAATCGCTCCAACCACATCGAGATCTTGTTATAATTCTAATTAATGACAACTTCACCTTTTGTTGCACATATTTCTTCGCCTACTAAATTCGCGCTTAATTATTTTCTACAAAAGAACCTAAAAAGTATGCAAATTGAAATTTGGTAGCAGCAAATTTTCGGTTATATTTTGGAGAATTATATATATTTACACTCCACTTGAAATATTCTTCATGAATCATAGCCTCATATTAACAAGTTGTTCGCTTCCTATAAATTCGAAGAAAAATAAGTATAATATTTATAGGAAAGCATTTACAATCAGCTCAATATTAATAAAACTGTACTTACGAAGTTAGTACGGAAATTATCCAGTCATTTTATACATCGAGAAGCAATTGTGCGGTCATGATGTAACTTGGCATCCAGTCTGAGGACATAATCTTATTCGATTATTCATTTAGCAGTCAGATAGCATTCATTGAGTTTTTGTACTGTCACTATTGCAACAGTGATTAAGCTTGTTCATTTTCCATGTCCATTTAGATAGTTTTCTTCCTTTATTTTTTGCGCAAAACATTGCATATCCCCAGACCTATCAATTCCCTCGAGCCCAGAAGTTCTACAATCCCAGTCTTTTTGCTGTTAAAAGAGCAGAATCCAGAGCGTGGACGAAATAAGGAGAATCCGAAGAGTCAGCTGACGATGCCAAATAGAATTTCATGGATTGTTTTTACATGTGAAAGGATTTACAATAATACATTTGTACTCACGATACACCCCTATGCGTTTCAAAAATTACAATAAAGAGAATACGCTTATCATAAGTAATAAAGACATTTTTAATAAAAACATTCTGCGGTTAGATTGTGCAAGAAATAAATTAGCATCAGATATATATTAAATTCTTAAGCATTTGTTGACAACAGCATACTGCAGTACACACAGGTAAGTTACCCAATAAATAATACTGTTGGGTAAATGGGAAATAACGGTATCCTGCAGCCGAGATGCTTTGGGAAAATAAATCTTGTAAATGATTGCACAGTTATTTTAATTTATGAACTTGAGTCACATATATAACATAAAATATAAGAACACAATACAAAAGACGATATGCTTGGTATGAATACTAAGACAACGACAAAATGATTTGGATAATACGGTATATAGTTTTTCTAAACAATTTTTGGAGTGCAAGAACAGGAAAACTTTTGTTACTTGTTAAAAATAAAAAGAAGAAATGTTTTAACAACACTGCAATTATATTCCTCAGAATTCGGAATTTAAAATCAATAACATTGGTATATACAGAGATTCCAGAATATGTCCTTATCCCTAGTATGGGGTTTTGCGTTTCAGCAACCAGACATGCCACAGCGGGCCGCTGCATATGAGTCTTGCGCTAATTTCACACCAAACTATAATTTTCCTGTTATAAAAAAGGGTTTCTTACAATTTGGGTTTTCAGAGCACTAACAGTGATTGTTCACAAGACCATTTTTGTGGAAGCACGCCTCGTCTGAAAAGAAGTGCTTCAGTCACTGATGAAAGAAACCATCACAATAACGCACACTTGCTACGGGATGACCTTGCCATAGACATTGTAAACATATCAGGTTTGAATTTTAACAATTTTGTTATTGCATGTGCAGAAGGGGCTAAAACTCCAACTTTTGCTAATTTTGGTAATGGTTTTGTTGTGGAACATTAAACATTTGCGCCCTAATTTGTCTCCTATCAAAACTGTACGTTTTCGCATGTGTTTGTTGTTTTGCACTGAACCATTAGTATCAAAGTTATTCACAAAATCATGAATTTCAGTTCTGGAAGGATGCAGTTGCCCAGGGAACTTCAGAATAAATTCCCCAGAACGCGACAAGCTGATTTGTATTTATTTATACACAAAAATACGTTGCTCCAAAACCTTCGCGAACGAATGTAGACAGGTGACAAGTTCAAGGACAGGCAGGAAGAAAGACGCCCGTGAGTGGGGAGGGGAAGCGACCTTGGCAGAGATGCAAAACCCCATGCGAGAGGTGAGGATGTACTCTGGAAGCCCGGTATTATCGTGATTTCATAGCTGAGCGCAAAAACAGACTTGCAGAGTAATTACATTTTGTAAAGACCTAGAGTAATTAAAAATAAAAAACCTATTAAGGTAATCTAACTAAAGCAATTAATTATTGTTTTAATTAAAACTTGCTATTTACGTCACAGTTAAATAAAGCCATTGTCTAGATAGTTCCTATCTTGTGTGCTTAACTCCGAAATACATGTAAATTAAGATTCTGGTAGAATTAGAGAATAAACTATATAAAATGTCTTTGCAATAAAAATGTTTAAGTAATATGAGACATATATTTGCCTTAAAGTAACGTTTCCAACTAAACACTTATATTTAAGGAAGTCCGTTTTTTAAATAAAACAATTATTTACATATAGCAAAAATATAAAACACTAACGCTGATTTTAATATAACGTTCTTTGCAGATTTATAGCTCCATTAAATTTATTATAGAAATATGTCTTCTTCACAGAAGGGTTACAGTAGAACTGAGGTAAACAATAACTTTCATATGTATTTAATGTCTTGCCACACCTACTTCAGACTTTCACATACATCACCATGAAGGTGCAGCAAAACTATTCACTGGTTTCTATGACCAAGTCTATGGACTTGCTTATGAAAGAGACCTTGACAATATAAGTACATCCACTCAAAATCAAGTAGCATATTTGTTAAATATCCAGCACGAAATTTTCTGAAAATGTTGGTTCATTCAATGCAAATTTTGTAATTTCGACATCTAAATACCCATGTATGTACAGAGTGACCCACATGAAGTGCTAGAAGCTAAAACTCTCTTAAATGGATGAATATAACTAAACAATGATTTGTCCTAAACATTTCGGAGGAAAGGACTTTCATGTTGGCTTCATGGGCAATAATTCAATAGACCCTATCATAGGGCTCCAAGGGGAGGCAGTTTCAGAATTTTAAATGAAACTATGATATATCTTTTAGATATTTTGATTCTCTTTAATAAGGCAAGCAAGTTTTGTTTTATTTGATTCAAAAATGAAATCTTGAGGAGCTACAGTAGGCTTGAAACATTACCATACACCTTACTTAAACTTTGTGAACCAGAAAAAGAATACTGGACATGTTAATAAACATTATATTCCGTATTGGAGTATTAATGACTGCCTCCGTGGTCTAGTGGTAGCGTTTGTAGCTGCTAACCCGGAGGTCCTGGTTTGAATCCCGGTCAGAGCAAACTATGTTGTTTTTTTTTTTTCGGAGTTTTTCCTTACCCTGAGAAGGTGAATGCCAGATAGCTTTAAGTCGCCAAGGACACCGAGCTCAATTACGCCATTATTAAATCATTCGTCCCTACACGCTTACACCTGTAGTATTCATCCCACAATCTACAGGCCTCGCGAGAAAACCATGCAGTCAAAGCGACAATAAATAAAGCATAAAACAAAACAAAAATCCACATGGACGATAACTGTGGTATTCTTTGTGACTTATCATAGGTTGTTACTTTTTTAAATACACGGTTACAAGTAAAGCTTATTGCCATTTTGTTAATTATGAAGTACCTTCACTCTTGGAAAATGTACCTCTCAATGTATAAGCAGAAATGTGCTACCAGCAAAATGGTACACCGTCGCGATTTGCAATATGCTAATGTGAATTAGTGAACAAGTTGTGAGATAAATGGATTGGTCGTGCTGGACTGTTAAGTGGCCATCCCATTAACCTGGTATTGAATATTTGGATAAATTTTCATGGGTATAAGTGAAACAAAAAGTCCTATCTACAGCATATGCAACCAAATACAGTATAAAAGAACAAATGTGTGAAATTTATACCACTATTAACTCTCTGTATGTTGACAAATATTAAAGGAAACCTCCTAAAAGAATTACTAAGAGTAATTAATAAGCTGGATTTCTTACTAAGAGTTTATATACTATTATCATTTAGCATTATACGCTTGCAGATCTTTTTCTTGCTAAGCTATCTGTTACTTCATTGCATTTAACAACTGGGACCCAATCAATTGTTACTTTATCGTATTTTGCCAGCAATATAACATTTTGTAGGTAATCGCATGCATGTTGTGCTGCTGAGCTCTTCCTGCAAGTATTGTATAGACACATTGTGTGATTTTCTGTTTTATGGATTAACGAAGTTATTGTTTATATGTAAAGAACAGCATATTATGTTATGATTTGTTTACTATTGCGGATCCTGTGCTTCCAGAAATGTAGTACACGAATTAGTTTTATTAATAACGTAACTGGAAAACATGCGTAGCTACTCCAAAATGTATTTATTTTAGGTTATTGTGTAACATGGCGCGATGGTAATATGGTACCGCTCCATATTTGGGAATATAAAAGGAATTTGGCAGAGGGGGAGAAGAAACGCAAGACTAAGATAAACCTCTCAGACACCAACCACTTCCTGATGCACAGAATATGGCGAAAAATGCAAGAGGAAGGAAGAAATAATAACGCTTTGTGAGAAATATGACGAATCTGAAGTTTCTGATGATCATGTGTTCATGACTACTGACAGCATTGAGGCCGAATTTTCATTTCCTTTCCTGTTCAGTAATTGTACTTAATACATTAGGGGGAGAGCATATTTCCAACACATTTGGTCGCGAGAGAACAGTTACATATGTTTTCTGTAAATAAAATACATTACTAGTTACTTAACATACATGCTTTAAATTATTGTATGGGAGGCAAAAATACATTATCTATTAACTAATTTATATTTTGAGTAAGGGTTCTCCTCAAAGAGGGAAAAAAGTTGGTGTCATATTATCACCTTCTCCTCTAGTAACAAAATAGTTTGATCCATCATTTACTGTTTAATAACGCTGGAAACTTCTGAAATACTTATTATTACTGGCATTCATTCATATTTATTTTCCATTTGGATCGGGAGAACATCATTCCAAGTTTTGGTGAGCTCTCACTGCTGCCTGCACTTTGAGGTCAGTCTAGCTGGAGAAACACACAAGTCAAGGAGGAATCTTGAAACTTGTCGCTTGCAGGCCAGTCCCTACTTCTCAGAAGTTTTCGAGAAGCGAATAGTAATCACAGAATTGTAACCACAACAGTCGTTATCAAACTGTATGACTTTACCTTCGAGTAAAAGTATGTACAAAGTTTATAGAACGAAAGCTTACACCCCAGAACAGATTACAGAGAGCGTGTGGCCGGAGTAAAATCACAAGAGATGAAAGGCCATAAATACTGATAAAGTTGTTTGTAGTGCATTTAAAATGTATAAATGCCAATGAATTAATACAGGGAGTTTCTTTGGCCTGCATCCGTAGTTAAACCCAAGTCAAGTGGGGATAATAGCGCTATTCGCGGACTCCATCGATAAACAAGTTTTCCTTACATTTCTACACCCAGAACTTTAACCAATGTTCGTTTAATAACGTAGAAATTGTTCCAATTTGTCCACATTCGTGCAATTCTGACATCTGCAAAAATTCCATTCACTTGCTACAACTTGCTTTCGGATTTCTTCCAATTTCTGTCCCAATATTTTATTTAAGTTGTTCCATTCCTTTGTTCCCAATGCCTCTCCTCCCCCTTACTCTTCCTTTCGTAACCGTCCTGACCGATTTGGTCCTCATCTCCTGTTCGGAACAACGAATTGACTTTGGAGTCTCAGGCTAAGTTGATGTTTCGACCTGTTGTTTTAAATTATTAGGCTCAAAACCTCCAACCGTCAGACACATGTGAGCCAAGTAATATGAGGCTTTAGATAATTTTGTTGTAATGTTATTAATATACATTGAATATATTGACTTAGTTTTCTTTCATAATTTATTAATCGAGCAGAAAAACTTCATACTTTTAAGTCAACGTGTTGAATATATTGTAATTTATTCATTGTATAAGTGCGAGAGCTTGTAAAATGCTTGTATCTGGGTATTATTTCTCAAAAATTTGATGCATTATTTTACATTAAATGTAATAATATTTCAAAATTTTAAATCTATTTAAATGATATTGCTGTAATTTATTTTTACACAAGTATATAGTATTATGCACTATTACTATTGTTGAATAAAATAGATTATTATTCTTGTACTGTAAAGGAAAGAAACTTTCTCCGGCCATATCCTAGAATTTTTTTCTTCCAGCACACTTCCAAGTTTAAACCTTGTTTAAGAGTCAAAGGGAGTGTGCCGAATTTGTGTTATTCATTTGCACAACCGACAAATTTCTCTATAGCGGAAGGTATTTCTATAGACTAATTCGCTGCACTACAATAAAATGTACTTCAATAATACACTTTAATTAATAATAATGGCGCGTCAATGGCCTTTAATAATATGTAATACAAGAATTTCAAAGACTATAACACAAAAATATAAATATAGCTTGCTCTCTAACAGCAAACTGCGACTGATTGTCAACCTGAAGCCATTAGTGTTTGTTCTTATGGCCTAAGCGACTGTAGTGATCTTGGGTCAGTGCGCATTGCGCTCAACTGTAGAAGCAGACCATAAAAATTCTCGCTCATTGTGCTTTGATCACAAAATCGATTTTTGGAATAATGCTTCTGAAGATGTCTACTCTGGGTCTTGTGGTCGTATATTGTGCATAGGAAATAAGTCAAGACAAGACTTGTCTTCTTGCCATAGAAGAACTCTAGCAGTTTGACATACAGCGATTACAATTCTGTGACTTTTTCTTAGTGTTTTATCTTTTTCTACTTACTGTTATTTTAGTTATATTGTTAATAATGTTATATTATTTTTCATTTATATATAGTTGGAAAAAGCAAGGAAATTTTGTAAACCAGTGATAATTATTTTAACAATCATAGAGTATTATTTGAGCTAAAAAGGTACCAGAATCAAGTGATACAAAAATTAATTATTATACCCTAAACTTTCATATGCTTGCTTCTCACTTACTCCCTCGTGTGCTCTGACGCCATTTTGGAATCTCCCGCGAGTAAAAACGATTAGAATTATTTATTATGACACTGGAACAGGTGAATAAAAATGTTAAACATGTTTAAGCAAAAGCTTTGAATACCTAACGCTCAAGATTATTGATCTAGTAAAAGCAAATGCTTCAAATGTTGTGAAAAAAAGTTAATCTTCTCTTAATTTTGTAGCAAATACTAGATATTTGTTTAAATATGGATCAGAGTCAGACTTAAACGTTCTTGTGTGTGTAGGATTTAATCTGAGATCGTGGTAGGACGTTTCTACTGTTTTATGTGCAGTAGATAACCGAATATTTCCTAGAACTACCAGAGGAACTCTTTTGCTCCCAAGCAGAATAGAATAGTGATCCTAAGTGTCCATGTAGAAGTGGAAGAGACATGAAGTTTCAGAGGAAAACTATCTTATGATGTCATTCCTTAATGGGAGGAGTTTACAGCACGTCCTATGCAAAATGTAGTCATCAGATTGTTGATTAATCTTTAAAATTGCATTGATTCTTTTGTTCTTGGAAAAAGTTGTTTCAATGGTGATCTTCCAAAATTCCTCCAGCAATATTCTCCATTTTGTCAACCTGCTTGCATTCCAATGGGAACTATCAAAGACTACAAGACAAACATTGTAAGCACAAACTCAGGAATGTTGTAGAATACGAGTAGAAGCATTGTTCATTGATTTGTGTTTACATCATCTTTAGATGTTTTATAAACAAAAATAAATGTAGTTGCTTGTCGTTATGTATGGTTATTTGTTATCATAGTGTAACCTTTTATATCTTTGACGTATAATTGATCAGCAGTACCATTTGTTAATAACTGTTGCTTATTTGTCATGGAGGATCCAACTTATTTTTACACATATTTCCCAACAACTTAATTTCCAATATAGAGGCAGGTAGCCGAAAATATAAAAAGTGAAAAAGTTGTCATAATTTACGTTTTGACCTCGTATCTCAAGCATTATCCTCATATCATATTACTGTTACTATTCCACTTTCTTTTCCAATATAAACGCTTTAGGTGCTTTAGGTAGATACATATTAAGTTTCACGTCACAAATCAGCCATGTCTTAAGTTCATATGTGTCAACTTAACTTGGAATGTATTTATTGAAGGGATAATGAGCTCGGAATCCTGCTTTATGCTCAAAGTTATTCGTAACATTTGGTCTTCCATAACATCATTTTATCATTTTCGTCTTTATTCCCTACACATTTGTTAGAAAATCTCTACATGCAAAATCTTACAAAGGGATTCACGCGAAATGTTATCGGATATATTTCAGTCAGATTCCTTATCTCGCAACTTCAATACTCTTTGTTGGCTCCCCTTGATATCGAAGTACATGAACAAGAAACAAGAATCTTAAATAAACTTAAAAAAACTACTTTGACAATACTCATCATAAATTTTCTCTTCCTCTAAATATGTGGTCTATTTCATTTCATTTTCTACTGTTGCATAATACGAGTATATTGCTTCCAATAAATATTTTACATAATTTATTCTGATGGTTGTACACTTTGTAATTTCTAGATCTTCATGACATTTAATGCAGAAATGCATGTTAAAAGGTGGGTGTAACGGATTTTATGTAGTTTTGATTTCTGAAAGAACATTATTGAAGTTTATTAACTGCAGGAATCGACATTAGCTGTAGTATTCCATTAATCTTCATATTCAGAAAAAATGAGCGATCAAATAAATTAATGTTATTCTATATCAATAGCAATCTATAGTATATGAATGAAAATATATAAAATAAAAAATAACATTCAAACAGCATAAAATAACTTTCTGCATTACAGTATTTCACGCAGTAACAATGAGGAACAAGTTGATTGGTGTAGCAATATGCAATAATTAGAATACTAACATAAAAAATGCTTATGTAAGCATGTTGTATTCATTCATTCTGCAACGAGGCTTACGCCGGGTGACAATGGGAAAAAATGAAATTACAGTATTAACAGTATGTACTTACAATAATACATGTCCATTTCATAAAATACATTTCTACTAAAATAAATAAATATAAACAATTAATGTATATCAACCTATTTACATGTATTATATCCTAATTAAACATGTCAAAATAATTAATTACAATTCAATATAGTTTAGTACATGGCAAAGCTAATAAATACGTGTCAGCATAATTTAATATGTTTCAACGAAATTAAAAATATGTCAACTATAACAGAAATCTATGATCTATAATTGTTCATATTTAATTTTCTCTTACTTTTTAACTGATAGAGGACAGCCCTTAGACGGTCGCAGGCAAGTTATTCCAATAGTCGCTCTAAACTGTCCCTATGTCTGTTCTCTTACGTCTTCCTTCAGTTTTAAATGTGTGGTCTTCCCTTGAGTAATTTGAGTATATGTCAAGTTTAAGTCCTAAATCCCACTGTGTCTTATGACCCTTATATGCCTTATAAAGTATACAAAGTCTTGCTTTTTTACGTCTAGCTACCAAGTTTTTATTTATTTATGGACGCTCTTTAACCTATCTAACAAGGATTATATATATAAAATATAAAATAAAAATAAAAATAAAGTAACACTATTAACAATGTAACAAATTAACAGTAATTCTGTTAAAACCAAGTCTTCCTTGCCGGTTGCCCAACATGCCTTATCTCATTGTAAGGATTTTGATGTTGCTTTTAATCTAACACTTATTGATGCGTTACCTCTCATAGCTCTGAAAGTTTACTCAGAGATAGAGAAATGGCAGCTATATGTTTACATAAAGCGCGTATACCACCTGGTTTTAATCTTACATATTAATCCCCCCCCCCCACACTCTCATTTCTAGTTTCATCTGTTTCCATCATAACGTTACCTTCGATACTCAATATTTACTTTTATCACCGTCACTTGTCTTCTTGCCATAGAAGGACTCCACGAGTCCGAAATATAGCGATCTCAAGTGTGACTTTTTCTTAGTGTTTTATCCTTTTCTACTTTTATAATTACTGTTAATTTATATATATATATATATATATATATATATATAATGTCACATTCCCGGTGAGGATGACGCGGACGTAGCTGAGAAACAGTACAGTTAAACTTATTAATGTCTTTATTACCTGAGGCTAGAGAAACAACCTAAGGTGGGGCAATTTACAATACAACATGACCACCTTACCTTTGGAGAGTGTTGCAGACCCAACTTGGTATTTGATGTTCCTGGCTCGGGGCGCTTTGACGACAACTCTCTAACTCCTTATCGCCGTCGCCCACCCGTCGTGTAGCGAGAAGCAGCGAAGCCCAACCAAGAGAGAGAGAGAGACAGCCCACCTATCTAATCTTTTTATAAACAATTAATCCCTAGAGGGGTCTATGAATTGTATCGTCATTTTCCCTACGTTTGCAATGTACAGTAGCTACTGCTGGTGATGGACAGAGGTGAAGAGCCTATGTAGGAATTTCGGCTTCTCGGTGCGATGCCCAGCCGCGATGAACCTACCGCTCATTAGCCGATACTAGGGAAAATAACTGATTCTAAATCAAAACAGTTGAAGTTAGCAGCTGTCTTAACGAAAGGTGATTTACCTATTCCAATACCAAAACCTTATTATTAAATATTCCAAATTATTTTCGTGCCAAGCTGCGTATGCGACAATAATACATGACAATTCCTACACAAACATAAACATTGCACATAAGGGTAATAAAATTATGTTGAGTAATATAACTTTAGGAAAAAGTTATTTGAAAAAGTAAATTAATTTTTATCTGTAAACTGGTCTTGCATTCTTATTGTTAGACAGTCGCCGAGTTTTATAAATATGTTTCACTATATTATATTACATATGTTATAAGAAAACAATATTTATATTGAGTCACATAGACTCATACTGAACAAAAATGTTAAGGAATAAATTTTAAAAAATAAACATAAAATAAAAGCCTATGTTAAGCAGCACTGCAAGGATTAAAAGGAGCATTTATAGGATTATTCAAAATAACACAAACAACGCTCTATATGTTGTGTGGGACGGCAAACTGATAATTTTTTCAAGAGGGTGTCTATGTCCGTGATTGCATGGTATGGGCGCTATGGAGAGTCAAAGTATGATAACAGCTCTTCGCATGTAGTGATGGGCGTGTGTTCCATATTTTGTCAAAGAACCTCCATTAACTGAACAAGAGCGTCACACAGTGCATTTAATCACAAACGGCGTTCGAACTATCGACCTCCAATGCGATTATAGAGCGTACACTGGCGGTGCAAAGATTGGCGCACACGGTCAAAGAGTTAAGGTTGTATGCGCGAACTATTTCACGCTCTGCATGTAGGCATGCGGTAATGTCCTCCGCTGATGTTACAGGAGTCTCGAGAACTTGCACAACATGCATGTGGGGGGAAACAATAACGAAAGCGTTAAGTGGCTCACAGTAATGAACAACGGTTCAATGTACGTATGAGCTGAAGCAGAAGGAGGAGAACCTTGTCGCACTGATCATGCAGTATGAAATACTTCGCACACAACCATAAGTATGCGGCCCCGTGGTGCAAATCTCTGCGCCGTCGATGTGCGTACGCTCTGTAATCCCATTGAAGGTCAATATGGATCCCTAATTGTAGCTAAATGCACGATAGGAAGCTCTTGTTGGGTTGGTGGAGGTTTCTTGACAAAATGTGGAAGCGGTGAAACCAAGCCACTCCAGACATAGATATCCACTTGAAAAACACTGTCACGTACAACATACTAAGCGTTGTCAGCGTAGTAGTGTGAAAAACTGCTATAAACACTTCCAGAAGAAGAAGATCGATCAAAGCTAACTGCTGAAAATATGGGAGAATAGTGCACAACCGTTTAAAGATATTTAGATGTTCCTATCGTGCCCGGTGAATAGTTCATAGGAATCCATGTATAGCCTGAAACAACTAACCCAAAACTGGCACCATTGCTGAATATCAGGAAGAGAAGCGCACATGCCCAGAGGTAAGGAGAAGCACCTTACATTTACAGTGGTAAGCCTTGAATTCCAAGTCTCTTACTACAAAAACAATTTAAGTTTTAGGTGATCTGTACGAATGTGCAATGTTTGTATCATGTCTTAATGGCTATCATCATCCAACGAAATATTTCAAAACTAAAATTTAAAGTTGGATGGACATACTTATAATGAAGAGTGTTTATACTTCCTGTGCAATTCATTTTTGAATGGGGGATGGGGGTGCATAGGCAACAGAGCGGCCTCTTATAGGCCGGCAAGTCACGGTACTATCACCTATTGCCCAATAGAATACCTATAGATACACAGTCACAAATCAAGAAGATGAGAGCTTTATCATAGTATTGACGGATGAGCGAACGGGCTAATTTGCAAGAATAGCTTTGTAGTGAAAATTTGAACTCTGCTTAAGAATGCTCCGTTTTAAAAAATGTGTATCTTTTATCGCGAGATAGACTTTATCGCATAAAGAGGCTGCTATCTTGCATTTTCACACCTAATGTATTGTGATATATATTTCTATAGTAATTTGAAATACATCTGCGAATTTCATATTTACATTAAATGAAGAGAATAAACGTCTAGCATTTTTGAAGCACGTTTTCAAAGTATGAATCAAATTTTGTTTAAACGCTACGAGGCCTAACTCATAGCAAACGGTCAACTTGTTAATATTTTCCTTGAAAATATCTGAATTTTTTGTATGTTCACTGTTTTAAATTCTCTTTTGTCGATTACTTCTTGCTTATTTTATTATTATATTGCTTGCTAATGCTTATAATATCTTGAATTGCGAGTCGGGATAGCTGAATCATTCTACTGCATAAAGCGAAGTGCAAACAAATAAATAGCATGATAATTAAAAAATCACAGTAATTAAAAACATTTTGTCATTAACGCATCTCACCAATTCAGCCATATTGTACTAGAAGCTGTTTTTAAATACTCAGACTCTATATAAACTGTCGGTTCTGATTGTGTAGTGGTAACCATACTTGCCTTGTAAACGCAAGATCGCGGCTTCAAACCCGACCATGATCGATGGATTTTTTCGGGCGAAAAATCCTAAGTATGGTTTCCTTCAGAAGGGGAGTAAAGCCGTGTCGTACATTTACGGCACGAAAAAGAATCTCAAATCTGAAAGAGAGGCCTCTGAGCAAAATTTGCCGGCCGTTTCATGCCCTGAATTGAATGGGACGCTGATGACCTGAGATGTTAAAGAGCGTCCTTAAATAAAACGAATCAGAAAAGATCTATATAAACTACTAAAGAAAGGACCATAAAAAGAATTAAAACAATAGATTGAAAGAATTCCGGAACCCATTGCCACCTAAAAGTATCATAGGGGGTTTTATCGGGTGATGAAAACCATGGTAATGCGTCGAAAGACAAGCCTTCCTATCACTGGTAGAGCACAGTATTGCAGTACGCTGGTTAAAGATCTCCCTAACACAGATAATTTCTAAGCAGGTGCCGGAATCGAATCTGGCATTTCCCAACCAACAGTCAGCAATGCTAACCACTATAGCAAGGTGGAGATCTCAAAGCAAATCTATCTACCGCTATTATACCTAAGGAGAGCTCTCATTAGACTCTTGCTAGAGCCTTGTGATGAAATTGTATCATGTGCAGAGTACAGATTCCAAGTTCAAGGTTGAGTATGCATTAAGTAGAAGTTAAGCGAGGGGAGCGTATCAGAAATCACACACACTCGTGTTCAAAGTTTTCCGGGTCTCTTGCTGGGAGGGAGAAAATGGAATAAAGATGTTTTGGCAAGAGTGGTTAGTGAACAGATCAGGCTTCGCCTCAAAGGTAATTTTTACCTCTGCATACTAAAGGAGTGGGAAAGCAACTTCTTATAAGGAAGAAAGAGAACATTGCTATTTCATCATTTAACGTCAATAAAAGTGGCGTCAGTAGCTTCCAAAATTATGCACGGCCGTATAGTTTGCATTCGGTAGAGTGACTCAAGTGGCAAATTGTGTTTGAGCAGACAGTTTTCGTTACTAGAAAAACTATTACGAGTGTGGATGCGCTGTAGTTCGCCACTGCAAGGGACACTTTTTTCCGCTCCTTTATTCTATTTTGCCGTTCTTGAGCGATTCCTTCCTTTCCGATCGATAAACTTGCCTTTCTTCTTCCTTTTTTCTCACATAGCACGGTGAGATTAGCAGGCTGGTTGGCAATGTTTCAAGCGAATCGTATGTTGGTAAAATCAGGGGGTTCTACCAATGATGGGTGACAACTTCACTTCGCTTCTCTTCCTCGGAAACGTAGCAGGGAGAGCCAGGCTTGGGTAAGATGCAGACTTTTGACATTTCAATTCTGAATTGTTATATTCGTAACTTATACCAAATGACCCAGGTAGAATTATTTTTTCAATATTTTATTGCAAAGTTTCAATGGCTGAACGTTTTGATATTATAAATTGGTTTGGCAAAGGCCGGAAATTTGTAGGCCAGGTATTGAGTCACCGTAATTCAGACTCATCGATAAATTCCTTTATTCTCTATTAAACCAGGAGAAGTTATGATATTTTTGTTATTTATTTCATTAATATTTAAACATTCAAGGCTTCAAGCATACTATTTTCATTGTTTTAGAATGGTTCTTCATGATGTAATGCTGACATTTGTTTACATAAATTGAACGTTAGTTATTTGTTATTCTGTCCAATTTATTTTAAGATTAATTATTTTACATATATTGTATTGTTTCAATGTTAGAATTCTTCTTCTTCTTGCGTGTTGCAGAGTTACCTTTCCATGGCACTGTCATGGAGGTTTCCTTCCAGCATATACATATAGTTAAAACATGTCCGACGGGAGGTGTCAAACTCAGGTTATCAAAACCCATTTTATTTGAGACGATGCACTAATGCGAGGCACGTGAACCTACAAATAGGATATTTTACGGTAGAAACGAGGCTCCATCTGCTGGGATCCATGACAGGAAACCAGCCCGAAAAGGGAACATCAGTGTTTGCACTGCAATTCCTTCCAAAGATGAAATTTTTCTGGGTCATAGTAACATGGATCAACGAGGAAGTGTTTTCGATCGACCCAGATGATAGGATCACACTTTCTTTCCAAAACCATGTGTGGCAGGAGCACGGAGCGCTAGAATAAGTGCAGCTCTTTGAGGTAAGATGTCTCTTTGAGGAGTCTTGGGGGACTGTATGTACCAAGTGTTTATCCTGCCGAAGTTATGGAAATAATTACGTTCACGATAAGAACAGCATTTACACCTCTAAGGTAACCAGAGATTGGTTAGTCCATTATAATGAAATTTCTCTTATCCTGTTGTTTGTTTAATCCGATTCAAATCTTTTGGGTTCTTATGGTTAACAAATCACTGTAAATCTGATATAATGTTTGAAGGCATATGGGAGCCTCATTAATTGTTATACCTTTTTTATTTAATTTTAAGTGACCTAAATGTGCTATATATACATACATTGTATAGATACAATATAAAATAAAAATAAAAATAAAGTAACACTATTAACAATATAACAAAACAACAGTAATTATAACAGTAGAAAAGGATAAAACACTAAGAAAAAACTAGCGATCTCAAGTGTGACTTTTTCTTAGTGTATTGTCCTTTTCTACTATTATAATTACTGTTGATTTATGTGTGTGTGTGTGCGCGCGCGCTATATAAATGTGCTATATATAGCATGTTCATATTTCTAGTTATATACATATAAAAGCCACGGGTTATATGTTTCGCTATTTTCGAACTGCTTGAGTTCTGCTATGGCAAGACAAGTGAGGTAGTAAAAATAAATATTGAATATCGAAGGTAATGCTATGCATAGAAACAGATAAAACAAGCAACAAGAGCGCGTGAGAGAGGGGGAGAAATATTAATATGTAATTTTCTCCTCCCTCTCGCACACTCTTGTTGCTTGTTTTATCTATTCCCATGCATAGCGTTACCTTCGATATTCAATATTTATTTTTTCCACAGAAGAACTGAAGCAGTTCCAAATATAGCGATTAACCTGTGACTTTTTCTTACTGTTTTATCCCTTTCTGCGCTTCTAGTCATTGCTATTTTAGTTACATTGTTAATAGTGTTACATTATTTTTTTTTTCATTTATATATATTCTCGTGAAGGATATTGGCAAATATTTTCAAATATTATACGAAAAAAGGCTAATAACATTTAATTTTAAAAAGGTCACTCATCGTTCATTGTTATACGTACTTGCTTCAAACTTTCATATGAGATCCGGATTCCATAATAGTGAAATGCTCAACTAAACTACTCATCCTATTCCTCGCCTGCAATGCTAATATTATCTGGATTCGGAAAACTTAAGAACACGAGCGTATATTTCCCCATTGGTATAACACGTGCCTAATACAAGTTCAATATTGAGGTATTTTCTATATTACATTTATTAAGCCTTCATAATGTTTAATTTATTATGAAAACATTACCTTTTCTCTGTGAAGCAAATAAAATTGACCGTAAAATTTACACGTTTTGGATAAAATGACCAAACATTCTAAAAATTGTTATAATTTATAATACATATGTACATTGCATTGCTGGATTCGATTCCATCGCCCTGCTTATCTGATTCACAGCAGCAGCAATGCTCCGTCCTCACTTAACATCGAGGTAGAGGTTGTAGACACCCAGACGTCGTTCCTGCATCTAAGGTAGCTTTAAATATTTTTTGTTCTAATAGATTATATAACATAATTTTTGAGAAGTTCAGTAAAATAAAAACGTAAGCTCATCAATGTTTATTTACATATACATTTTATTTCTAAACATTCAGGCTATATTTGATCCAGTGAGTTTCCGCCTTTTCGTTCCGCCGTAATAAAAGAGGGGGGGGGGCTTTGTCAAAATCTACAAAAAATTCTTGACGGTGTCAAGGCAAAAACTTCTACCCATTAGAACAAATTTTTAAATTCTGGAATGGAGAGAAGCCGCTAGGGAGGTAAATCTGGGAATAAGAGTGGATTAGGAATAAATTCAAATATCAATTCCTAAACTTTTGCCATTTGTGTGTTATCTTTGGAAAGAGTACTTGCTTATGCATTGATTTTGACTGTTTTCCCTTCAATTCAACTTTCAAACGGTTGAGCACTGTTGCATAATAGAATCGTTTATTGTTTTACACGCTCTACTCCAGAAATTGTGATAATAACTTGAGTTCATTGCAATCAAAAACTAAAAATTGATCGCGTTCAAGCTACTTACGTCCCCTCAAAATGTTCAATTTAATTTTACTTGGTAATAAAATAATTCGTTCCTACCATAGAAGGCAAAACTCGAGAAGAGGCAATATACTGGAACCTTTTCTTAATAGTGTTTAATGCCGGTTTTTACTACTAAGGCACCACAGGCGGTGGACACTGATAATACACGAGATGAAAATGCAAAATTAGGCAATGCTTTTTTAAAGGAAGGAAGTACTCCAGGTCTAGATTAAGGGTAGCCCCCCCCCCCAGCATTTGCCATTTTTGAGGACTGAGGAAAACTCACTCAGAGAGGACGGCTCTGGCGGGAATCAATCCCGAGCCTCTTGCTAACGAGTCCGTGTCGCCTGTGTAGTCAATGTCCACCGGGTGGATGACGCATTGATTCAGGAGTGTTGCAGGCATATTGTAAATTTAGTATTTTCACAAAATGCTTAGGCATTTTACAAAATGATGGCAAGTTGTGAAAATAGAAAGCCATTCTACAGCTTGAGTGACCATGTTTCAGGCATATTGAAATACTCTGGTGCTAATCAGTAAAATTGTAAAAAAATTGTTTAATTGCATGTCGAGGCGGTGCCAATAACAATGGAGATATTATAATAATTATTCACCGCCATCCAGTGCGTAACAATACGTTTGTTTCGTTTTTATTCAGTGTTTACTCAGCACACAAAATGGAAAATGAAAACTACATTATTTCAATTCGCAATGATGATTATACCAACAAGACTCGTATAGCGGGCATAAATGAGTACCCAGAACAAACTTTTCAACGCATATTAGGCTAGATTAGATAATAAACCGAAGAAGAAAAAATGCAACAGCACTTAGGTGTTATTTAAAGGTTATCTGGCCAAAAATTAAAAAAATAAAAGTCCTGTTGCTGCTCATAAAACAATCTTGTACATGTATTGGATAATGTTTTCCTTAAGTCAATCCATATTACATTATTATTATTATTATTATTATTATTATTATTATTATTATTATTATTATTATATTATTTTATTATTATTACTATATGAATAACTGAAAGCAGGCTTTTACAATAAGTCAGAAATGAAATCAGTCAAAATGCAGAATGATTTTCTACCTGAAAATTTACAGTAATTTACAGAAACTAAATTTACAATATGTCTGCAACAGATCCGAGTTTCGTCACGAATAGAAGTTAAGAATCCTGGGATTGTAATTAAAAATTGTCGAACACTACATTGAAATATCCTTTCGTACTCAGGAGATA
This sequence comes from Metallyticus violacea, assembly GCA_030762175.1. NCBI lineage: Eukaryota > Metazoa > Arthropoda > Insecta > Mantodea > Metallyticidae > Metallyticus > Metallyticus violacea. The sequence goes on from CM060836.1 coordinate 59,776,009, forward strand.
CCACTTTCGAGAGGTTCTTTGGGACCGGCCATCCTGAATTTGGGTATTTTCTTGATTTCTTCTGGTCATTTAAGCGATTCCTGGGGCGGATATTTACTTTTCATTATTTTTCGCTCTCCCATTTCTCACCAATTAATTTCCTAGTTCCGATTGCATGGTCAAAAGTGTCGGGCAAAGCGTGCTTATATAGTGCTACGCGGCTGTGGATTTGTTACTGAAGAAAATCCTATCCTGGCGTCTGTTGGGTTATATCTGCAGGGTTCGCTGTTGGGGAAAACCATCATAGCCTGCCGATGTCAGGGACCAAATGTTTGGAAGATGTTAGGGACCCCGGTTTAGGTCCATGTGTCACCCCTTCCTCCCGGAGGTGCCGAAACATCTCCGCACATCCTTTCCTAACTTATCCTAACTTTATACAACTCAAATTGCGAGTCATTCCATCCCTTAACATTAAAATGTTAAATTCTGGCATGGAATCATTTATTTATTCATTCATTTTGTCCCTCCATTCTTAGGGAAGATGTGACCATTTTCGAATCACATAGCTGCCAGAAATGAACTGCGCAGAGCATATAACTGAAACTTTTGCATTGATTGTTACAAGAATAACGCTTAGTAATAATGGTATCATTTAATACATTTTCGCCGCTTTCCATGGAACTTTGAGTTTTACAGAACTTTCTGATTAAGCTATAGAGTGACAGAAACGTTTCATTTTAGGTGAATTAAAAGAAAATGTGGTTATTGTTATTATTATTAATAATAATAGTAATAACTTGTTTCATTTTACCTGGCGAAGAACGTAAGGTACTCTCTTCCACTTCACCAGGGATACTTCACGAATACATAGGTATATACCATACAGTATATACCATACCATACAGTTGATGGAATTGACGATTTGAGCATAATACTTGTTAAATGCTGCATAATAATTCTAAATTATTGATATGAGACGACAGAACTCCAGAGACGAGTAGGGGCAACTGTGAAGAATGAAGCAAGGTGAGAGGTTCGGTGTAAGGGTATAGCAGCATGGAATCGTTATTTTATCACGTGTTTAAATTGTGATAGAAGATAAGAAGTGAAAATTCGCCGAGAGAGACCGCCACGGGTGGCCGAGATCTTTAAGGCGCAAAATCATTAAGGATATCCGGGGTTCGAATCCCACCAGGGCCGTCCTCCCTGATTGACGTTTTTTTCCCCAGGTTTTCCTCAGTCCTCATGGCAAATGCCGGGGAGGTACCCTAAACTTAGGCCTGGAACGATTCCTCCCTTTAAAAATTAAATCCTTTCCCAGTTTACCGTTTTATCTCATATATCATCAGTGTCCACCGCCTGTGGTGCCTCAGTAGTAAAAACAGGCGTAAAATACTATTTAAAAAAATCGAAAGATAGTGCGGCGTTGAGGTGCATAGAATTCAACTCGGGAGAATGAGAGAGTGCAACTTCCTTATAACATTCAATCGATGCCAGGATAACAATTCGAAAGCTGGAGGGTTCTGATCTGATCTGATTTAGATTGCACACGTAATGAATGCAGGCATTGTATACATGTTGTATATGTTCAAGGTTGGTGGTGATGTCAGTAAACACAGAATGTTGCAATTGAAATGTAGCATAATAAATTTTAATACAAATGTAATTATTATTATTTTTCCCCCTAAATTGAATATGAGTAAATTGTTAAACTGTTTCAAGAAATGTAATATTGAAAACAATTTTACAGTTTATTTTGCTTGAATTTGCCAATTGAGATCACTGTCAAAATACAAACCGAGATATTTACAAAGGATTTTATTGCTGCCTTTGTTTCTTTAAGTTTCACGGTGATGAGTTTGTTAAATAATCTATTATGCCTCATTCTCTTACCTGCGATATTCCCGGATGTATGATACGGTCGTTTTGTTTAGCCCATTGTTGATTTCATTTATTTACGGACGCTCTATAACATCTCAGGTCATCAGCGTCCTATTCAATTCAGGGCGAGAAACGGTCGATACATTTTGCTCAGAGGCCTCTTTTTTCAGGCTTGAGGTTCTTTATCGTGCCGTAAATGTACGACACGGGATCCACGGCTTTACTTCCCTTCCGAAGGAGGCCATACTTAGAATTTTTACGTCCGAAAAATTCCATCGATCCTGGCCGGGTTTGAACCCGCGATCTTGGGTTTAGAACGCAAGTATGATACTACTACACAATCAGAAACGACATGTTTAGCCCATGTTGATACTGAGTCTAGGTCTTCGTTAAGCTATGGAGTTGATGAGTAAGTTTCGTTTAGAGGTTGCATATCGTCAGCATTTAAATGCTATCTGCAATACTATAAGTGGTTAGTGATGTCATTTATATAGAAAATATAATTAGTCCAAGTACTAACCTTGCGGCATTCCACACTCTATTGATCTCCAAATGCAACACACTGACGTCGGCCGGAGAGATAAAAGTGAAACCATTGGGTCGAGTTCTCAGATAAATGCAGTGACTAAAGTTTTGAAAGTGATTTAATTATATTAACCGAGTCGAATGCTCTAGAAAAATCAATAGGAGTAGGACAGTCAGTTCGTTCACAACCCCATAGCCTCACGGATGCCCTCAGTTGCGTTAAACGGGGCAGCTGCCGCACTTAACCAGCTGGAATCTTGACCGCTAAGTGTCTAGTAGGTTGTATTCGCTAAGGCAGCCGGTGAGTAGCTCTAACAATCCGCTCCAGCACTTTCGATATGGCAGGTGGGATGCTGATAAGTCTGTAATCTTGAGGAGTGCAGGGTGAAGTGACTTTTGATATGGGCCGCACAAATGCTTCCCCCCCCCCTTAGAGCAGCGTATTAAGGATTAATTAATTAATGCGTCAAAGTCGGTAAAATAATGTCAATGATTTTGTTTGTGAAAACGATACTGTTCTTATATATTCCCGTAGCTTCTGGTTTAGCGCATTGCTTACGTCACCGGAAGGAAGATTTGTCACGTGTAGGATTCGGTTCATTCCATTCGTTTTCTGGTTAGTCTGTGGTCTCTAGGACAACAGAACCGCAAGTAGTCAAGTGTTCGTTCATTCTGTCAAGATGGAAGCAGATTCTTTCTAACTGCTCTTTATGTTCTATCTGTGATTCGTAACTTAATTACATGTTGACATTGTTAATGGGTCACTTCCTTGGTGTAGTTAGCGTTGCTGACTTCTGTCTAACAAGAAGACTCGGGTTCGATCCCAGGGACCTGCTTACAAATTTGCTACGTCAAGGAGGTCTGGAACAGGGTCCGCCGGTGAGGACGGTTGCGGAGCTTCCTGATAGAGGGGTCGTGTCCTTTGATCACGAAAGCCGCGTTATGGCGACCGACGAGCTGTCGGTGTGCTGATCACATTGTCTCTGCAATACTGATTTCTACCAATAATGTCGCAAGGAAGAAGTAGAGGACGCAGTAGTCGCTGCGGTAGGCTAAAGTCGGAGACGGCAAACAAATTCGAGTAAATTAAATAATGAATAACTGCAGGAAAAAAAGTAAATACTATCAACGCTTGCTTTTAGCTTGCTCTATCAAACATGTTGTTTTGAAGGTCGACTGCGGATACAGAGATCAAAAAAGTATAGAGAACCTTTTGAACAAAACTCAGCAAAACATTAGTATTCAAGCTTACATTTTTGGAATATTTAGCAAAAATTTTATATATAGCTTATCTCATACACCCAGCACAGCAGGCTGCAACATGACCATGTTTAAGAATTAATTTTCATTTGATAACTATTCCTACAGTCAGATAACAAGAGGCAACTACTATTTAAATATCCTTTTATACGGAACCCTTAGAGGACGAAATTAATAGCAACAAGACCAATGTCAAAATTTTGCTGTTAGACAAGGGAGAAGTTGAATAAATCGCCTGTTCAAATAACTTTTTACATTTACAGCAAAGCATGTTGAGTGTTTAAAATAAAGTTCAGTTAAATTTGTCATTAATTAATAACTTAAAAGCTTAGCAGTCATACAGCAGTTTGTAACATTGTTACATAGTCCCTATATAAGTTGTACTAGATGTTAGATTTATAATATACTTTTTTTAAAACAGAAACTGTAATCTAGATTTTATATTAAGAATTATGCTTATAAAAATTCAGAAGCAGAAATCTTCAAGTTTAATTTAATTATTTAATTAAAATTATTCATTATAGCCTAAATAAGTTATAATATATTAAAATCTGAATTTCTTATTCAAGAATAAATTACAAAAATATGAATTAAATAATTGAGTATTTTACTTTTTGAAGTAAAAGTAAGGTTTGAACCAAATACGAGCTGGCTAATGACCACCTGTTTGTCTTCGGGAAGATATTATCACATGTAACATTATTGATATTTTGGTCTTGGATATAAACAAAAATGTGAGTGTATGTTTTACTCAGAGGTTAGATAGTGTTTTGTATGTTTTCCCTCGAAACGGCTACATGGTAGCTTCAACATGTTCTGCTTTATGTCTTTCTCCGAGACATTCATTAGCCCATATCCACTGTAGTACCTAAAAGCCCTTCAGCCAGACAACGGTATGAAGAGTAACTCAGATTACATCCCCTTTGAACTTCTCTTGAGCTTCATACAAGCAAGTTTAAGTAATATAAAGCGATTGGGCTAAAGGATCTATTCTGATCAATTAACGATAAAATAGATATGATGTTCCTTTTTCTCTGACTTTCACGTTCAATTCATTATATCCTTTACTTAAAGTGCGTGTATTTTTAAAATTGTTGTTATTTTAAGGAAAGATCCATTTCTTATCGACATAATGGAATATTAGTATTGCATGAAAGTTATGGCATAGCTTCCCATTACAGTGTAACAAATTATAAAGTGTAGGTTTAAATTATTTAAGTTGGAAAACTAATATGCAATTCTTCTTATTCTTAAATACTTCATTAGCGTTTCTTACACAAAATTCTTCTTGTTAAATATATTGTGATTTTAACGTTTTTGACGTTGAATCATAAATGCAGAAGCATCAATGTATGGTCGTTAATTTATAGCTAGTTATATTATATACTATAATGCATAATATTCGTATTTGCAGCATTTATGAGAAATGTTATTAAAATATTTAAATTTTACGAACAATGTTCTTATTGAAATTAAGTTATCTCATATATGGAATTAAAATTATTTTTGAATAATAATTATTATTAACAAATTCAAGCAGCTAAAATAATTTATTTTGTAGAGTGACATATGGCTGCAAAAGATTGTAAACAGAATAAGCTATTTAAAAACATATTTTAACATTATGGCCTAAAAGTGAGAAAAAAACTATTTTTTTAATATCACGAAGAAGAATAACATAATTTACTTCAACCTCTTATTTATCCCAATTACTATAATTTTTCTACATATCCACCTATTTCAGCATTGCTAATTTTAAGAGTATTGGAACCACCGGACGTTATTCATGAACCTTGTTCACTCACGCGATGTTTTACGTCTTGACTATTAGGTGTACTGCAGTCGCTTTTGCCTATACTTCCAACCCCAGTTCCTAAAAGATGTATACAGATTAACGTATACGCAGAAGATGCTGGAATTGTCCTCCTTCGGCTATATATCGGGAAATCACATTTTGATTGAAACAAATGAATTCGGTCACTGTGAAACTCCTGATTTCATTGCTAATTTTTTCTTTGCATTCCGAAACCCCTATTTCTGCTGATTTCGAGAGTACTTTTGTTGAAACGTTAGAAATTTGCGCCAGTTTCGTCTAGTTTTTACTATACGTTATCGCTTGCGCTATTTGTTTTGCTGAACCAACAGACTCAAATTTGGGCACAGTTTCGTGGAAAGAGACAATTGATGAGAAAAGGTCTGATTACATTTGGCACGCACATGACGAGCTGTTTCGCATTTGAAACACTTTGACACGCAAAAACACTGCTTTAAATTCAACTGTCTAACCATTTTCGCAAATGAATGCATACTGCCACGAGATCGGCACAGATCAGGTTCGGAAAACGGTGTTCAAGAACATGATAAGACAGGAGAAAAGTTGTATGGATGTACATCTAGTGCTCGAGAATTAAAAACCATGTGATGTAGACAAGTTTTATAACTAAAACCCTATATTTTTACATTTGTGATAATATGTAAGTTGCGTCGGTTATCTCTTAGGCAATCAACATTAATTTCGCTCGCAGTTGGCGTAATGCAAAACTTTCCAAAATATTAATTTTTAAAGCGCAACCTTCAAACTAATGATTTTACGATTAAATATAATACTTTACTAAATAATAAACATTTATAAATATGTATAATTTAGTATTTGATAAACCTATCAACTATTGAATTAATGCCATTTTATTCAGATAATAAACATGTTCATGTTTGCATATATTAACACTGAATGTTCATATTAAAAAAATACTATTTTGTAAGTACTCAGGATTCTTTATGTTCCTGATGCAAGACGATGACCGGAACTAAATAAAAAAACCTCGAACTTAAGCAAGAGTTAACTTTATCACTTATAGTTTCACCAGAATTCTTATACTTTCTGGTTTACGTCACTTAAAACATTTTCAGTTAATTCAATAAATGAACAGTCTGTCCTTTTCTTACTCTTTTCGTCAATATTTTCATTACCCCTTTTCCTATACACCTCCACAGTTTATCCTTGTTATATAGAATACAATATTCTAATGTTTTTGTTTCTTTGAAATCCACCAACATTTGCTGTTCTAAAATAATAAACGAACATTTTTGGACTGTTACTGGATACTTGCAGTTGTCTTTTAGCGTTTTCACGTTTTTACCCCTAATAACACAATCCTAAAGACAGTTTAAAATGCTTATTCTAACTTAATTCTTTAAACTTCTCCATTACTTTCTTTTGAAAGAATTCTATTTCATTACTCCTCGATTGCGAATTCAAAATTAGTGACTTCTCTCAACTAGTGATGTGTACTTTTTCGCAACTAAAGTGTGTAAGTAATTAGTAGTGATGAAACATTTTCCACCATGGACTTGAAATTTGCTTAGCATCAAATATACAGTTGAACTGAACTCTGCCTAGCGTTCCGATGCAGCCACAAGCTCTAACTTCCTCCCTCTGACGTCATGTACCCTAGCTTGCGTCAAGCTAGTGCTGATATCTTGTTTCCGAAGGAATAATTGTCCCATTCCTGGTAATCAGTTTAAAGCCGAGAGTTGAAAGCACGCCTGGATCCATGAAATTCGAGTCTCCCAGAGGACCTGTAAAGCCTGATAATAATGCATTTTCGAAAAACAATAGGAATATAATTGAAAAATGAGAGAAACCTCCAAAACTATACTTTGCCAGAACATTACACTTGCAATGAACCATAGCAATGAGGAACTTCAACAATGACTTACAACCTCTTCAGTCAAAGAACAGACTTACTCACCAGAAACAGACTTTCTATACTCAAAGCTTTGCAGTTACAGTTGCTTAAACAGAAGGTGGCTTAGCCTTTTGACGGGTGTGTAACTTGTTCGTCAACAATGTCCCAAGAGAGACTTACGAGCTTTGGAAAGCATTCTTGCTCGGAAATTTGTTTTGCGAGTATAAGGTAAGAAAATGTCCGTAAATTTTTTCTCAAAAGTAGTTCTATATCTGTATTATAAATAATAACACAATTTAATATTACAAAATATGTATTTTCCTGTAGTACTTTCAATAAAATGTATTTTATGGTTGTTTTTATTTAATTTACTTTTCCGATAAAGAGTCTAAGTCATGGAGTTCGCTTTGCTTTCCTGTCATCCTGATGTAATTATATATGGACACAATTGCTAATACAAATACTGTTTTGTTACTTTTAAAAACATCACAAAATTAGCTCTTGTCACATTTTACAAAAATGAGCTAAGAACACCAACATGTGCAGGCGCACTTTGGTTATTTACAATGTCTTTAGACTCCAAAAACGAAATACTTATATCTATCAGAAAAAATACCAAATGTACAAAAACAGCTTTTTTCATTGTCGTTTGAAACAAAATTACCTTATCAGCTGCCATGGATTGTGTTTATGTTAAATACTTTTTATTTTATCTTATGTTAAATATATATATATATATATATATATATATATATATACACATGTGCTCAAGCGGTTCAATGGGGAAGAAACTGGGCAAGGAATCCAATACATTGGTTGTGGATGGATTTTGTAGGATTGATTTTAAATACACAATATTGTAATTTAGAAATTCAAGTACGAAGTATATCTTGATATGTTAATAAATATTAACAAACTCAAAATATACAAGTTAATAGAATATCACTAATCTTCAAACTCAAAATAAATAATTTGCTCATGAATTTAATATTTTATTCCAAAATACGCATTTGATAATATATTCTTAACTTAAATTGAAAATGAATTAAACATCATCATTATTTTATGTGCATAAACTTTATTATTGGACTAAATATCAATTTTTTGTTTTTAAATTTTTATTATTAATTAATTAAATCAATAATTTCATCAAAGTTGATTACAGAGACTAAAAATCACTCTATTAACAATGATTATTTAACATACAAAAATTCTCTATAAAATATTCCCGATATAACCAAAACCCGGTGGGCGAATTATTCGTTAAGAAAACAGCTCCAACATGAAGCACAACAAGAATAAATCAGACTAAAAACCTACATGCAGCTACAATCAAAACTTTGCAGTGAAAAGACAGTGAAAAAAAATGTAAAAAGTACAAAATAGATCATTAAATATTTATCTAGGTCAATGTTCTCCATGTCGGTCCTGGTGGTGAAGTGGTTACCATACTTGCCTCCTATACCCAAGATCGCGGGTTCGAACCCGGCCAGAACCGATGGATTTTTTCGGCTTCCTTCGGAAGGGAAGTAAAGCCGTGGATCCCGTGTCGTACATTTACGGCATGAAAAAGAACTCAAGCCTGAAAGAGAGGCCTCTGAGTAAAATTTGTCGGCCGTTTCACGCCCAGAGTTGAATGGGACGCTGATGACCTGAGATGTTAAAGAACGTCGATAAATAAATCAATCAAAAAAAATCACTGTTCTCATCAATGAAAATGAATCAAACTCCAAATTTACACGAAGAATTTTGTGAATAAGCCTTACTGGAGGATATCATCGCAGAACGATGGAACACGAGTTCCCACCCAGCCAGGCGATAGCCTCGAGCTAGGACAAACCCTGAGTCGAAGCGTAGTTTCTTATATCACAGACGACAGTCGACTCTCCGTGTGCCGACAAGTAGAGCTTTAAAGAAAAAAGGAGGGAAGACTTCCTGGCGGTAAAGTAAGAAGACAAAGTATCTTGCGGAGCAAGAGTGCACATAAACACCCTAGCGGAGGATATGTATATACCGCTACCATTGCTTTACTTTATGCTTTATATATTCACCAGATTATTTCAACATCATAGCAACTGTGGAGCATTATTTTGATCTATATTCTGGATGTCAGCTGAAACTAAAGCAATTGAGAATGTATAAGATTGATAAATAGTCTCCATGTGTAGGAATAGGGCCATGGAGATATATAAAAATATCGTTTGCCCCTCTTTACAATTAACCTTTGAATATCAAAAACTATATGGACTTCCGTCTCCAGAAAGCCGTCATTTCTTTGAAAATCACCAAACTAATTTTGAAGCGGATACTTTTCATATAATGTTTCAGGCACTGATGAATCAGATGACCTCAGTGCAGTAGAAATACTTTAATATGTGTTGTAATTTTCTGTTAATTTATTACTATTATCATCCTGTTGCGTTAATAATATAAATATTTTTATTTTTATTGTTTTAGTATAAAAATAAGGAAGTCACACACATCTCCTTCCTATATTTAGAAATTATTTACCGATCTGTTACAAATGAAATACTTGATTTTTATATTCTGAAGAAATATATATTTGAATATTATAATTTACAAAGGGTTTTTCCCGCTCTCCTGAAAAATCAAATTTTGACAAGGGCTGTTTTTGTACTAATGTCTTCATTTTTAATCGTCAATTTCTTTTAACACTATATAAAGACTGTGGGAGCCATTTTGTTTATCATTTGTATTTCAATTCCCTTTGTATAAATTGATACCCGACATTAATTTGGATTAATGAGGTTAACTTTCAACCTCATTGCAGCCACTTTCTTAAACAGAGTTCTTTGTGGCTGTAAAAGGGGTTTTTTCTGGTCCAACAATAAGTTATTCTTGGAATTAAATATATCATGCGCCCTTGCACTAAATTGGAAAGCAACCACACTGTTAGCCTACAGCGAAACAATCATGTTATACCCCAAAACAAATGATGATCCTTCGTCTTTCGCGAAGAATAACATTTGTCACATTAAATACCACAAACACTGCAGTTAAGCTTAATAATTTGCTTAATTATTTTTGTTCTTTGAACTGGGACCTGCGCATTTCCAGTCTAAATTGAGAAATGAAAACATATACATCGTTATTCACTTTCAAAGCAATTTCAATTTGGGTGGCTAAATATTTTATATGTTTCAGTAAATGGTTTCATCCTAGAAAATCTTTTTTCAAGTATTAAGCAATTGAAATTAACCGTTAACTTTCAATGTCTTAACTTCCGTAACCTATAAATGGTGAACAAAGTACTCTAAATTGATTAAACACGTGTTACTTCCAAGCATTAGAACTGGATATTGCAGACCGCTTTAAAGTGCAATATGAGTATCTGTAATAGAATTAGAACATATAATCAGGAGCCGAAATGATATTCTCTGTCTTCTTATAGTTCTTATTGCAGGAACACGCCATTATGACAGTGTGAAGGGAGAGAAAATCGTTAGGAAAGTAACCTGGCGGTGTTCGAAACTCAATTATAGCTCAGTGTTGAGTTACATCTTCGATATTACAGAGCTTGGCTGGGTTTAATTTGCGGGGGTGAATCTATGTATATGGCAAGGTTCCAAACCAAATCGTCGAGGGGAGCAAAGCAGCTTCGTGGCCAACCCCCTCTCTAACCCTGCCGAAAAAAAAACTCGCGCATACAGTAGCTGCCGGAGGGATGCTGTGCTGGTCCAGAAAGTATCGATCTACTCGTGGAGCTGGCGTCTCCATGGCAACGCTCTGGAGTAGGGCGGCAGGATTCGCGACTAGTTCCGCCTGGACGGAACCCAACCCCGGTTCTAGCTTGCTATGTGTCATTTTACACAAGTAAATTTCTCATTTATTATGTTTCTCGTCTCCCTGTCCGATCGCTCCATGCCCTGCATTGTACGGACGTGGGATATAAAAATTGTATGTGACGCTTGGGATGAAATGTCCCCACAACTCCCTTCCAATTGAGCCCATGTCACACACTGGCTGCCCCTCAATGGTATAACATATCGGGTATCTGTCATAAGTGTAATTATTGTTGGATGCTTTTAACAAGTTTAATTCTAGTTTTCAGCTTATATATTACAAAGGCTACACATTTCGCCATGACCACACGATATAGAAACAATAATAATTACAATGTCTATATCATAATGCCGAGTATCAACAGAAAAAGAGATGTATACGCGTATGTCAGTCTGTCTGACATACAAAAGTATGCTGAAAAAGATGCATAAATGTACCCTTAAGGTCTTCTAAATAGAAGGAAAATTGTAAGGGAAAAACCTTTAGCGCATTTTCTAACACAAAGGGGGTTTATTGAATGCATCTTATACGAACAACAGTATCTAAACACAGAAAATCAGGAAACATGTAAATTACTGCATCACCTTATGGAGTGAAGCTGTTTGTTTTAACCAGATAAACAAAAGGTGCTGCTAGTTTATCTAAATGTAATCTTACTCTATTAAATACAGCTCATACTACACTATGAGAAGAGTTGGTCAACTGAAATTAGTAACGCAATTAATGATATCGAGAATGAAGTTGACTACGTTGAAAATAATACTAATAAATATAAGCATTAGTAACAGTGAAGAACATGTTAATATAGGGAGTTTCACAAGTGAATATTTTAATGCAGTGCACTCGTGAAATTTCCCTAAGTAAGCATTCTAGCTTAAAACATATACAAAGTGTTAATGAACAACACCGAAATATTTTCAATATAAATAGAGGTGTCCTAGACAAGTAATTTCAAATAGGAAAACCTAGGGTTACAGAATTAAAATTTCAAAGTCGTGGGCTATAGAAGTAAATACAATTTGGTGCTTAGAAATTAACACTAAAATTAAACACTTCTAGTATTAGACTGGCTTCACCCCTGCTTGATAATTTAAATAAACCTGGTTGCTAATAATCAATTAAGAGCATGTTCGCAATTTAAAGTTAAAATAATCTGCTATACACCTAATAGCACGCCACTGCTAATATAAATCCAGTTGTTAAAAACAAAGCCGCGATTCTAATTTTACGAGCTTTGTGAAACAGCTGTCAATTGTTTCATGCAACAGTTGGTTGCTTTATAACCAAAATATATAAGATAAAATAACTCATTAAATAAATTAACATTTGAAGAAATGAAAGCTTATCCAAACTTGTCGACATGCACCTGATTTATAGGGAAGGAAGAGATTGTGCTGTAAGAGCTGCTGAGATCCACATATTTCTTAATAGAAAGCTATCTACATCATACTACATTTTTATAGGCTGCTTGCATGAACTAAAATACTTTAAGGTAAACAACGTAAGCAGCGTGCATATTTTTTTGTAACTTTAAGTTCAAATATGTAAGTTTGAAACCTTTGACCTCAGTTCCCCATCTCAAGTTGCATGACCCTCTGTATAGTATACAAATATTTCGGTGTTGTTCATTAACACCGGTATTTGAAAGTTTATATGACAACTCTTTGTTCTATTCACAGGTTCAGCTAAAGAGAAGCAGTCCAGTTTATGCCACATCATAAATGTTTGCTGTACCTATATTGCAAAAATGTATTTCTTAAAAGATCACTACAATAGCTATTTATGATCAGTGATTTGTAATTTGTTTCTAAAATCACTGTGCAAGTAAACTAAGTACGAGGAGGACCTGCAAACGTTTCGGTTTAAAACGAACGAACGTAGTATTTTAACCTAGAGTATTCTTACTCTCCCTTAAGGTCAATACGTTTATTCCAGCGTTGTCCCAATGTCATTATCCGGTCTCTGAAGTGGTTTTCCGGAACGTCAGCAAAATACTCCTCTACAGCTGCAACCCCTCTTGGTTTGATGAAAAACGTTGACCAGCGAGGAAGAGTCTGAGCTTTGATAACATATAAGATCAGACGAGTCAAATCTGGGATGCAATGTGGATTCTCAAATAATTAATACGTAAAATAGTTCAACTTTTCCATCGCTGAAACACTTTTGTCAGCTGTTGCATTTTTTTTTTTTTTTTTCGTTCTGCAAACCAGGCGTTTTCTCAAGATTTTTTCGTTTAGGTTTAAAAGATTGTAATAGTATTTTCCGGTTATGTTTTTAATCGTCCGAAGACAATCACTCATTCGAATTCCTATAGCATCCTGAAAGATAGATCCGGTTTCTGTTCAATGTTTTGGCCACTGCTTTGATACTGGTGTGGCTTATCCAGTTATCAGTTCTTTTACTGTATCAAACATGTTTCAAAGTTTTTTCATATTCTGTTCTTCAGCAAAAATTAAACTACACGTTCCTTTGAAATATGTGCAGATTCAGCAGTTTCACGCAATTTAACTAGCAGGTATCTGTTATTGCACTCTTTGGACGTCCTTCATGGGGGTCGTCTTCAAGGTTTGTACAACCATATTTAAATTCAGCATTCCATTTTTAATCAATGAGAATGAAAGAGCAGAGTCCCTATAAACTTTTATAAATTTGGTACGAACTTCCTTTGGTGTTAAACCAATTTTTACCTTGCACGACACTCAATTTTATCCATTATATGGAATGCCCATAACATGTCTGCTTTAGAAAGTTGTATTAAATAAACTATTTAAAACAGTTGCTTGAGAAAGATATACCAACTTAAAACGTATATTACCAATTGCATGGTCACATATGGTCGAGACCGAGAACGCCCTGGTAGATTTATCGATGACTCTCCAAAGCTTCTTGAAGTATATAGAATATGTTTAATGTATCGAAAGATGAATAATGGATGAAATCCCCAATTATTCACACTTGTGTAATATATTGCCTTTAAACTACTATTATAGGCTGTTACATTTTATATCTTTAATTTACATCTTGCTATCTAGATTTTAGAATGAAGAGGTATAGTAATATTTATTTGAAATCATTGTAATTAAATGTTGCCCAATACAACCGAGACATTTTGTTTTATTATTACATATAAAATTAGATATAGCTTGTATTTTTTCTGAACATAAACACTTTCAACAACAGTAGTTATGTGAATCACATTCCTACCTTGCATTTCATATACTTACTAAATTGTCAGCGTTCTGTTTTTACATATGTATTCATTTTAAGCATTTTCTTTGAGCCTACCATTAAAAGTTGAAACAATTAATTACATATAAATATGAACCTGCACTATAATCTCGAAACAGGTCATATTATTACTTCATTAATTAATCTAGCAGATACGAGTATGTCCCTTTCACCATGGTTACCAACTCTATAGCAAAAACATTACCTTTTGCTTCTGGATTAAACTTCTATAATGTCCTTGCTTTGAAACTGTAACCTAATTTACTTAGCACCTTCTTGGAAATACTTGTATTTGTAAGTTTATTATTTTTACAGCTTAAGTATGTTTTTCTTTTATTTTCAGCACGTTATTTTTTATTCACGGTATCACTTTCATTTCATTCACAATGAAATTGTAGCCATTGTATCTAAAAGTTATAAAGAGAAATTAGAAATACTTCAGTTATTAACACATTATCAGAATATTTAAAATAGCATATTCCTCCATTTTGTTTTCTATTGGCATTTTAACTGCTTAAAGAGAATAAAAATAGTTTATACATATATGAATCCAATATATAATTTTGTCCAAAAGCTACTCAAAAGAATATTCGTATACGGAGTAATATTAAATACAAAGCTTTTTTTATTGTTTTAGCTTTAAGTTCGTAGTTTAATACTTTACGGAGTTTTATAAAAAGAACACTTTTTTTTTGTTCGTTTTCAATTGTTCAGGGACCACCTTGCATTGAGTGGAAACCGGAAGTTTACTTGTTGTCAGCCCCTTTAAATAGACACCAGGGGGTCGTTTTGTTAGCCAGAGTTATGCACGGTGTGTCAGAACCTCCGTCAGGTTGGCCGTCAACTTCAGGAGCCCCCTGCCCGCGCGGTTGTCAACAACCAAGGGACAGACACACACACATTATTAAGAGTGTGCTATCTGCTTTCAAGGGCACATTATTCTTAACACTATATTATATACAACGCAAAGAGCGGGAAATTTAAACATTTAGGATGCACAAAAATAGTTGGAAATATGTCATATTATTGAAACACATCTTTGTCATTGTAGTTTGGAAATTACGCCAAAGATTGTATCATTTCGGTTTTCACTTATGCATAGTATTGTTTTAGATCATCCACAATGTCATTAAAGCACATTAAGAAAAAATTGGTAGATAAAAAGGTTTTATTTTTAAAGAGATAGCTTTTAGTGACTGAGTAAATGAGCATTGATTAATGCTGTAATTTCAAAAATTATTTTGTTCCATAATATATTCAGAAGACTATTTTTAAACTTGCGTATATTTTATATAATTACTGTGTCTTATAGTGATGACAATATGAATTTAATAAATGCTCCAATACAGCAACAATAACATGTTCTATAGAAACTAAAAACAAATAATGATGTATTTCCGTAACAAAGCGAATTTTGTAAACCAAGTTATGACACTATGTAGAAGCTGATGATGGAAAATAAAATCACCAGAAAAAGATATATGTTCAAAAACCAGAAAATAATGTCAGTTATAGTGTACAGTCGAACACTTTGAAATATATTGGTTAAGTATCTGGTACCACAATTTCCATTCAACCATCTGCTAGCTACATAATCAACGGCGTGCCGATCGGACAAATCCCGACGTTATCTATTCTCTGACAGATACTTGAATAGGATGCACTATGTTACAGCAAAAATTTAAAATAGTTATAACAAGTACCTTTATATAAATATATGAGATATCAGAATACACAGGTAAAGCAATAATAATCATGTAACGTTTGAGCCATTTGGACTTCATAATTTTTAAATGTTTCAAGATTGGCGTGCTGATCGAAATATAGTGGTTAGAAAAGAACAGCCAAAGAAGAAAATGTTCGAATATGTAACGCGAAACTGATGAACCATGGATGTTAAAGGGTGCAGAAGAAGAGGATGGCAGATTGAAGTAATGCCTTTAATTTAAGGTCCTGCAAAGTCTGAAACACAAAAGAGGAGCATACAATTTACTATTCATGTAATTAATCAATAATGAAATAAGACATTTTTTTCAAACTCTATAAGAGCATTCAGTACAAATTGGCATCTTTTGCATTAAATGCCTTTATTTGTATTTCCAGAAGATATTCAAGCTAAGAGAGGCAAACTTTCGAACTTGTAATTTCCTATATGTATGTTACGTAACCACACGTAAGGAATTCCAATATCCCTTAGGAAAGTTACGATTTACGCGGCTTTTCGAAGATAAAAAAGTAGCCATTTTTCCTGAAAATGAATTTAAACACCGTTCAGTTCTTAAATGTGATTTAAAATATTTTTGAAACTTCATATTCAAATTCTCTCTCTATGATTATTGCTAGCAACACAGAGCTTCGCTTCGCACAAAAACTGCCAAACAAAATCACACAATACTGTAGCTTATTTAGAATTTGTTTAAAATATGAAGTAATCTCTTCAGATATTTACAAGTTTCAGAGGTAAGCAATAACGCATGAAAACTGATAGAAAGAGGATTCTTAAAAAATTCAAAATACTTCTATAAAATTCTGATTGTTTCCCAAATTGTGATCATAAAAGTAACTGAGTAATGCTTGTAAAATGAAAGAGTTGTTCATAACATGCTTATAGAAAGTTTGCAAAAAAAAAAAAAAAAAAAAAAAAAAAAAAAAAAGATGTAAATATTTCTAACATCATTAAACTTTCTTTTTTAAAAATTATAAATTGCGCTCCTTGAAAATTGGACATTTCAACATTTGTGCTAGAAATGTGTGGAACTCCAAACTATAGTCTCAAAAATACAAATATGCAAGGTGTTTGTTGATTTTATATTTAATTTCAACTGATCTTCAAAGGAATTAAACACCATTGCACCTATGCTTTGATAATAATGATATGGTCACAACAAAGTAGGTATTCCTGTATTTGAATCAATGAATAAATAAATATTTTTATGAATCCACTCCATTCTTTGAACTTGCAACAGTATGCAAACCCGGCAATATTTTCTCACACTTTTTTTTTCTTTTAGAAATATGCGATTTTCTCAATCACAAAACAGGCTAGGGGAACAAAATGTATTGACAGAACGTTTAATTTTACAAGAAAATATAAGCAAAGAAATAATTAAGAACATACGGAAAGGATTGGTATGGAAGAAATATAGAAGAATAGGAAATAAAAGAAAAAAGTTTCTGGAAAAAATTAAATTACGGATTGAAGATATTGGCTGACGTGCAAGAAAGGCTTGATAGTTTAATAGCAAATATTCCTCACGTTGTACAGATATATGAAAAAAGGTACGGAATAGAAAAAAATACCCTGAAAGCTGTAATAAAGATGCCAGAGAAGAATTTTCTTGGGTCAGAAGAAGTTGTCAAATTAATAGTAGAATCAATATAGAGATATGTTCAATGTTTGGAGAAAAATGATATCTGGCACAGTTTATTAGAATGTAAAAACTAAGTAAGGAAAGATAAATAGAGTGATCTGCCAACAGAAATAGTTGAATATAAGTTCAGAAGAAAAAAGTAAAGAAACAGGACGTTCTTTGGGATAATTGAGGAAGAATTAGTTGAGGAGAATGAATAAATAAGTTGAAGTGGAATGTGCGAAAAATAATTATAGATGATGGTTTTGATGGGTCACTCCAATAAATTGTGGTTGTTGGATCAATCAATAAAATTAGCAAGTTAATTGAGATAAATTTTAATATAAAGATTTTATAATTTATAAAAACAAAATTGTATGAAGTGATATTGGGTATTGAGGCAACTCTTATCTTCTGTATTTATTTATTATATTGAGTACTGAATATTAATTCATTTATTCATTCTATAAGGAAAACAGAATATGTCTATTACATGTTAATATGCAATAATAAGTGTTAATCAATATAGTAAAATTAATGGATTTTTGAATATTTTACAAAAAATCGCAATAATACAGTGACAAGTTTAATAAATATTGAAATACGAAGAATTACAATGTCAACGCATCTTTACATCGATTGCCGTTTCTCGCTGCAGAACCGCATTCTTCTAATAGGATAGCGCGTTGTTTTGCTATCATTGCTTCTGTACAAATCTGATATTGTTTTAAAACACTTGAAAGTCAAAAGTTAAATAATTATTGCTGCTTAAGCACATCCTGTCCAGAACAAAAAAAAAAAAAAAAAAAAAAAAAAAAAACGACCAGCCCTTACAAGCTGATGCAGCTCACCGGCTCAATGCGAGTATTCTCCGTTTATTTATTTCAATTGTTTCTTACGTATGTTAAACAGAGGTAAGATACGAACTGTTTCTGTGTACCCTGTGTGACAGATGCACAGATTAGGCTAGTCCCTAGCTCTCATCCCTGAGAAAAGGGGTGAAGGCGAAGGGGTGTGCAGTGTTTGGCGAACTAGGGGAGCGAATCTTTGGAGGTGGGGGAGACTAGTTTAAAAGTTTCACTGTTTTCCAGCAACGACAATATTTTTCTGAAGTTTTTAATTCTTGGAGGTAGGATGATGAGTTAGGGAGTTGTTGCTCTGGGGCGCGTTGCAGCGGCACCCTGTCTGCCCGGACCATGAGCTCTGGTCACCATGGCAACCAGCACAGCGAGATATTGATCTCTCGTTTAGCTCCTGTGCCTGATGCTGCGTGCTGGATGGACAGTCGCTGAATGCCGAAAATAGGCCTTTGTCAACCACCCTCCATTTCTCTTTATACCCCTATAGAAATCGTTGGAAAATCTGTTTGGAGTGTTTCCTACGCTTTCGTTAATTTACGAAATGAGAACGCGAGGATTGTTAGCAAAAAAGAAACATATATCTTGAAGTACTTGGTTTATTTATTTTTTATTAATTCCTTTTTCATGTTATTTATTTAGTGCTATAAATTCTTTGGTGGCGTTTTATATTTAGTTTCTCTGGAATTTTTAAGTTCCATTTACTTACCCCCCCTGTTAACACACAATTATCTCAGTTGTATACAAACTCTCATTTCTTTGAGAATGTATATTAAAAACCAATCGTTCTTAAATTTGCCTTCGTGATAAAGGGAAATTATGAAAAAAGAACCACTTAAATCGAACACGAACACGGCTCAGAAGAGCCAATCTGCTTAGTAAATGAACATGTACGACAGCAAATTACTTTAAATTATTAATATATCTCCAATTTTTTGCTGTCAGTTTGCTAAAATAACGTATAATTTTATATAAATAAAATAAACGACTTTAATGTTTCTTTCCATCTTCAATTATAAAGTCTAATTTTTCTGTAACAGTAAAGAAGCAATTGAATATTCAAGTAATAAAAATATATGATAGAACCACCTTTATAAATGCACTGACAAATACACCGTTATCTGAATCAATAGCATTCTTCCTTTTGTTTCGAAACTTGTCGTCTGCACCAGGGTTGCAAAGTTATAGTTTATTTTACATGCAACCTAACAGAAAAACATCCGCATGAGGGGAAGAACAGGAATCAACGCTGATTTTATATATCATTCTTTGAATTATAAAGGTCATTCTTTAATCCGTTTTAAAACTCAAACAGATGTGTTTTGCTTCATAACATTATGAGGAAAATCATATAAATTAATTATAACTTTAATGTTCAAGAATCCAATAGGACTTTAAACTAAGCTTCCAATAGATTTTGCAATATGCTGTGGTAGCAAAACTAACCTTTTTCATATTTAGTTTTAGTTTTATATTATAATTTATAATAGTACAATTGAGATGAAAGTTAATAAACTTTTATTAAATGGCTTTCTCAGGTCTGAGAACAAGAAAGGTTTATCAAAATGCCAGAAAACTTCCTAATAATATTTAAGCTCACGCACGAGAGAAAAAACGTCTTTTATGTTCCCTCTTTCCTTCTTCTGCCCTCATTATCATTCAACTTTTTAATTTAAGACTACTTTTGTTTATATTATAAAGCATCTAAAACAAATGAAACAGCTTTTAAGGAAGATTAAACTTAAAAATTGAGGTCTTTCTGACCATATATTTTCTTTTTAAGTAGATATGTCTTATTGGTTTAGAAAAATATGAAATTATAAAAATTACCAATGTACATGTATATATTTAAATTCAAAAGTGTAGGTTTTAAATACTATCGCGACATATAAGTTTTTAGGACACATTTCCAGGAATCAACATAACATCTGTAATAGTTGACTAAAACCAATGATAATACTGCAAATGAATAAAAGTTTATATAGACGTTTCTAATTTTGTTGAGTGAACAATTCATCACTCCATATAAATATAATCTAAAATATGTCAACATAATCTAAAGAGTTATAAGGACAAATATGTTACTGATTGATACTTTGTAATGTTTCTACAAGTTAAGTTTAAACTCTTTTTATAAATAAATTATTTATGCTTTATTTTTTATTTTATGTTTTAGTTCGTTACTGTTAAGGGGCAGAATATTTTCTTCGGACTTGCGAGGTTAAAATTATTAACTTTCATTTTATTTCTTTGATAATATCAAAATAAGGTAAGTATAAAGATTATCACAATCCATTTTGTACATCCTTCGGAATATTTTATAATCATTTATATTATATAAACTGCTTAATATGAGGTTCAAATATATTTTAATTGAATGGTTTAAAACAAACATACATTATTTAATAGTCCTTTGAAAAAAGAGTGGGGCTTAAATATAAACTTCAGTAAATAGTATGTCATAAGATACATGGACTGTTCTATTCGTTCTATAATGAACAATTTAATGTTTTAGTAAACAGACACTGGAAATTGTGTTTTATTTCTTATTTCAAATTATATTTTTAAAAAATGTCGCTCTCTTCTGGATTCATTTACTGGTTTTTTCATGGTGTTTAACACCCGTTTTTACTACTGAGGTACCACAGACAGTGAACACTGGTGATACATGAAATGAAGTGATTTATTGGGAAAGGGTTATTTTTTTTAACGAAGGAAACGTTCCAGGCCTAAGTTTAGGGTACCTCCCCGGCATTTGCCAGTTATGAGAACTGAGGAAAACCTGGAAAAAAAAAACTCAGTCAGGGAGGAAGGTCCTGGCGGAATTCGAACCCCAGACCTCCCACTCACGATTCCGCGCCTTAACGACCTCGGCCACCCGTGGCGATTTTACTGAAAATGTTATGCGGTATTTTTATATTCATATTTTAGTGACAAAAGCATGATACACACATAAGTTCTTTATTATCTTTTCTAATTATATTCATGCGCTCAATAAGTTACAATGGAATTATATCGGCATACACATTTGCACTTATTTATATACAATATTACTATACTAATTTACTGCTTCCAGAACTGTGTCATGCAAGCATCAAACATTATCCACCAAGCAAAGTAAATACTAACATTAATCAACAATATGGAGGCTGTACACATTCTAAGACGTTCGGAAAACGTTTTTCTATATAATTAATTTATTTTTAAATTGAATTTTTCCTTGCAGCATTAAAGGGTTAATGAGAGAAGGATCTATTGGGGACTCGAAGCGACTGTCCTTGTCGTGTTATAAAATCCAGGAGCACGTAGCCGAGCAACTGTGCGGGAGGGTGGGGGGATGATGGAAAAAAAGAAAACAGGAGAAGTCAGAGCAGTAGAAGAAGGAAGGGGTGAGTATTTTGAGTGTCAGACAGGCATCAGACGTAGCTGCCTGCCACTTGACCAGGAATGCGAGAGGTGGAAAGGGCAGGAGATCGTGCGTTATTGCAAAGCAGCTCAGCTGTGTAAAGCAACAAAGAAATTTGAGCTAGCAGTCTCTCTGATGCCAAATTATTCGAAAGAAAACTGTGCTGGAAACAACACTTGTCTTCAACATGAGAAAAAAAAATTCGTATTAATTTATTCGACATTCAAATTTAAAAATAGAAAGTTATCCTTAGATGTATAGAATCATTTTAAAACATAATTCCAAATTATGAAATACAATATTTAGTCAGTTTAAACTGTACAATTGCAACTATAGCGTTTCCTTATCATTAATTGTATCCAAATTGCTTCTCAAGCTATCGATTCATTTGCCAAACTTCTCAGTAATATAAACCTAATAATTTTCTAAAATAGTTAAATTCTCTGGAAACTGTTACATTTTCATAAACAAATTTTATATACATAATGATATCAAAAGAAAAATATATTGCTTATTTATTATTTCCATTTAATAAAACGTATGGTATTATGCTTCATAAGCCTCTTCAACTAATTTAGATGTTGCTTCCTATATAAAATTTACCTGGATTAGAATAGAAAGTACCTACACTCTGGGAACCTTCAACCAGATAAACCGAATCATTAGACACTATTTCAATGGCAGGATTCCTAAAAATCTATGGTCACTCATGGCCATAACAAACAGGAAATATAAATATTGCAGACAAATATCGAACATTACTGAAAAAGGAATGCTATATTTGCTAGTGCCATAGATCTTTCAGAATAGAAGTTTGCACCTATCGGGTGTCTCAACTGAAAAAAATAGTTCCTAAGAAATCCGAATATTCAAAAAAATCAGTTAGTACATGATAAAAACTAAGTATTCAATTTTTTTATAAATATTTCTAAGTGAAAGAGTTGTGTTAAATTAATTTCATATGTAAATGAGATCGGTCTCGGAGTCACTCCCAGAACTACGAAAAAAATTTAAAGATCGTTCATATATTCAATTAAAAATCTAGGCTTGCTTCGGGTCACAACCAACATTTACGTTGAATGTTACACTGTCGATTTATCGCCGCTAACCAGCACATTATAGGGATACTATTTTGGTTGAAGAATTTAATGACGGCCGACAAAAAGCCAGCACCCACATGTTCCACAATAAGAACGTGTTGTTTCTTAATAATATGTGAAGAAGTTTAATAATATAGGAAATAAGTGGGGGGAAATATTTAATAAATTATGGATTAATCAAGGTAGATTGGTTATTTAAGCAGGATTAATTATTTTATGACTGATATGTTGTAATTGTAGCAAGATGTTCTCTTCCTCTCCCACCGTCACTTCAAGTAGTATTGCTGCCTCGGCTTAGCGCTGTAATGTGCTGGAATTTTGTGGTCTTTGATCAAAGGTAACAGGAATCGGGAAGTTGGCTGAAGATTGACTAGATATGTGATTTTACTGAGACACGCGATTTATTGTCATTTTTATTTTTCACATCTATAAACCGTTCTTTCTTGAGAATGTCTTGTTCCTATTGCGTCACTATCGTGCGGTCTAATTAAATTTTTCACAATCAACTTTCATATCATATGCGCTAGATTTAGTTACGATACTATTAACTTCTCATACTATTTATGGGGACATCTATTTAGCTGGACATCACTGTATCGAAAATGTTACTAAATTACAGTCTAGCTGAACTGTAAAATATCACTAGATCACATGAGATGATGACGGAAACAACTTTGAATGAACTTACAATATATTCTCTACCTAAAACTCTTCCGATTCATATAGCTCCTGTGCCTTGTCTAAAACAGCAAGAATGTCCAACGACAAGCAGGTAAGTAAGTAAATAAGTGAAACAAAACGCCCATGACTTGAGATGTTAAATAAATAAAATAAATAAATAAGTGTAACTGAGAATAACTAAATAAGCAACTAACACTCAGGGCCTCGAAATCACTATCTTAAATAACCGTCGCAGTAGGTCGATCTGAACGCTACATACGATCTTTCAAAATATGACTTTAGAAAATCTAGAACAACTCTATTTATGTCTTTCTATTGGTTGTTGCAACTGCATACAATCTTTTTGGTCTTTCTGATTGAATATCATATTGGTATCTATTTATATATGACACCGTTACGTATTCTGCTAAAGGTTATTTGCCCTTATTCATCCGCGTTTCCTTGCACAACAAATTTTTATGACTCTTATCCTTAGTTAACAGGACAAAACAAAACTACCTAACAGCAATAATAGAAAGCCTCCGACTTCGATCCCTCTTAAGACTTCTCCAAAGATAACGGAGCATGGCCCAGTTTACTTCAGGCTAGCTATACAAATATGTCACAAAGAAATACAGGTTTTTATGTTCCTTTTGTCCAGTCGAGCATAACAATTGTTGTGTATGCGCACTCTAGCTATAAAATATTATGATCAATTTACAACAAGTTTTCAAATGTACAAGAAATAAATAAATTACTGCAATCATGATTACATATGAAGTATACATAACTGATTATTACAACACTTATAATTAATTGGAGTATGAAGTTAATAAATACCTCTTTATCTGCAATGAGTCACCCTGGATGATGGTTAGGACTGTGAAGACTAAATCCAACAACCCCCTATATATTACATTAGAGGTAACACTCTCAGCGCCAAGTTTGGGAAAATTTCGGTTTATCTGTGAACAGCACACTTCTCCAGTGACGCGATTGCCATTTTCTTGTTCTAAGATAATTCTTAACCGTTCTTGGTTGCATTGAATGAATCTTCAAAGAAGAGGCACTTAAGACTTCTACTTTTGTGTTTCCGGTTGTAATTAACTGCAAATCCTGAAGTCTTATTGGGGATTAAGTGCAATGGTGCGCTTTAGTACAATAGAAAGAGTCAATTCTGCCATTTTTTTCTTGTCGTCTTTGGTCTAATATATTGACTATCTCTCTTGTTATTTCCCAGCTTTTCACGCCTCTATGCGCGACTGAAGTAGAGAGACAGAAGCCATTTGCGATCTGGTGATGTGATCCGAATGCTGGCAACTTAAGTTTTGCTCATTTCAAACATTTTGTGGTGTTTAAGAGCAACATTAAATATAACCCCTGTATGTCCATTATTTCCAGCATATTTCATCATAAAAACCAGGCTAGGTCATTTTGGTTTTTGATATCAGTGTTCGGCTTTCTTAGACAGCAGGGATAAATGGACTGCATGTTGCGTTTCTTTAATGGACAAGATTTCATTCAGTATGACATTGCCGTCACAGAATCAATCTGTTCCGCTAAGCAATGCGTTTTCGTTAAAATGAGTTTCATATAGAAAAAAAATAAAAGTGTAAACGCACTTATCTCAATGTTCCAGATTTGGGAATTCACTTTACCGTAAAAACCGGTTTGCGATATGTAACCATAGCGCTTTTGTCATTTTAATGACAGTGAAAAGGCATTGAATAAGCAAGGGCCCACTAAAATTACCCTTAGTAAAAAAATAAAACAAATATCTACCAATGTAAGAAATAGAGGAAAATGAAACTCATTGAAAGAAATGAAAAAAAAAAACAAACAAAGCGTATAAAAGAGAGAACTAAACGAGAAAAAGAAAGAAATACAGAAACAGGGCGAAAGAATAGAAAACAAGAAAAAAATAGAAATAATAAAAAACAAAAAAGGAAAAAGGAAAAAATACTCCCATCTTGAAAAGCAGCATTTAAAAATAAAGATATTTTTGTGGAGTTTCCTTAATAAAAAAAAGGAAAAATGAATAAGAAAGAGAAAGAAAGAAAGAAAGAAAGAAAGAAAGAAAGAAAGAAAGAAAGAAAGACTCCTACCTTGCAAGCAGTGATTATGGAATAAATTTATTTTGTGAAGTTTCCTTAATAACCAAAAAGAAAGAGAAAAATGAATAAACAAGAAAAGAAAAAACACCCCCAACTTTCAAAGCAGTAATTAAAGAATAAATATATTTTGTGAAGTTCCCTTAACAAAAGAGAAAGAAATAAACAAACAAAAAATAAACAAGGAAGGAAAGAAAGAGAGAATAATTAAAGAAAAAGAGCCCCGTCTTGCAAAGCAGTCCTTATAGAAAAAGCTATTATTGTGAAGTTTCCTTTATAACAAAAAAAAAAAAAAAAAAAAGAGCAAACTAAACAAACAAGAAGGAAATACCCCCATCTTGCAAAGAAGTGAATATAGAATTAAATATTTTTATGAAGTTTCCTTAATAACCCAAAAGGATAATTTACTTTGTGCATTGTTATTGTTACACTATACTCACTACCCATACAGTTTTTTAAAGCATAGGCATTTGTAATGCAGCGGAAAAGTCAAAGAAGTTTTTGGGTTTTCGAAGTTTTTTTATTGTACATATATAGTCAACATTAATTTTCTTTGGATATATATATATATATATCCAAATATATATATATATATATCTCACCATGAAATAGCTCGTCGTATTTTAGAAACTCGTTTTGTATTGAGATAGTATTAATTATATAACAATGCACATTCTACAGGCTATCAAGCAACAAAATGGATATAGAAGTCTACTAACAATTGGAGCATTATTTATTTATTTTGCAAATAAATAAAAGTGCTCTGGATAATTAGATTAAAAAATTCAAATAATTTTACTAGTACTAGTTCTGCCCAATGTAATGATTATAAAACACAATATTATAGCAAACTAGTGCTAAAGAATTTTAATTTTAATGCACTGTAAATATGTCTTTTTCACCAAAAAGCTAATGTTATTGGCTTTTTCTATACATAGAATAAAAAGGAATATTTGCTTCTCTTATATATCTTAAAATATTCATAATACTTCAAACTGTGCATTATTTCCTCTCACAACATAAACACTTGTTGAAGGATATAAATGCCTTCGATTAAAACATTAAAAATATATAAAATATAAAATAATAAAACCATGAAACACAAATAATTTTCAATATTAAGTACACTGTTTATCGCATCACCCTCTAATCATTTATTTGTTGTTATTTTATGTTATTTTATTGCCATTTTTATGTTCTTTTTATTTTCTAAATACCCATTGGTTCATCTGCTCTATCAAACTATAGATATTTCAAATAGACAGTTAAATCTACGCTTATTCCTCTATATACCATCATCAAACGCTTCTAGAATTTCCGTTGGGAAAGCAGTTATTAACTGTTTTATATTTTGAAAATTATATTTCAAAATATAAATCATGACATTCCTTGCGCAATTTTTCCATTAGAATCACCTACATAATTTTTGTTTCATTCTTTATTTGTAATAATGTACAGTATTTAAGAGGAAAAGGTGATCCAGCACTCTCTTTCTCTGTTCTCAGTTTCCTAACAGTTTCCCTTCCAAATCCTCGCTATTATCTTTCCTCTTGTTTCCATAGATTCTCTGGCATAACATTTTTAATTTATTCATTACAGTAGATACTCATATCAAGCACTTCTGTTCCATCTTAGCAAAAACACTAACTATTGGCCTTCTCAGCCAAATATACATACCAGTCTTTGTCACACACTAGATTTTTCATCAAATAAGAGTGTCTAGATACAAAGAGCTAATGTTTTTGTTTATTTAGTTACTCGCTAAAACTACTGTTAGATAGCTGGACCCTATAACTTACTTTGACTACGAATGGCTGAAATGGCTGCCAATTACTGGTTTTTTCCCAAATCTCTTTATTTTTACTACTATCTAATTTAACTTTTTAGTAATCAGAAGTTTTTTTCCGATTATTATTAATTTCTCCAGTCGTTTCCCAATTACTATTCTTATCTTTTTATTTGGTGCGCATTTTCACATTATGCACCATGCTGCATTCAGTAGCTTTGGTTTAAAGAATAAAAGTTAGTTAATGTCTATTTTAAACATAATTTATAAGTATGAAATATTATGTCCAGAAGATTAGCAGTTAAGATTAAACACAATAGGTATTTATGATACAAGTGTCAAAAGTGACCTCGTTTCACAAACCTCCTACTCACAAAATAAAATCTCTTAAATACGTGTATCATACACTATTTTAGACAGCCCTTAATATTTTAAATTATAAACTATCTTTATTCTAGTCTTTACGAAACATTCCTTGTTTCAAAGAAATGGTTCCAGTATTTCTCACTTGCAGGAACTTAGAAGAAATGTTATCTAAATCTTTGGATAATGTCAACAATATCGCAACGGTAGTAATAAGTTATTTTAAAAGCATTCTGACGAGTGAAAATTAAATTTAAATATTTTATTATGTTTATTATGTTGTATTTTAATTATTATTATTATTATTATATTTTATTTATATATTACATTAAATTCCTGTTTAAAAATGTAAATTTTTCGTGCTGAAAAAAGCAACTGTATGCACTTGAGCATGTCCAATGATGGGATCAGCTGTTACTGATTTACTCCCAGCCTGACATGGCTCCAGATTTCCAACATGGTTGCTTGTGCGAATATACCTTAGAACCAAATTTATTTAATATCACTAATTGCTCTATGACTTGATTTCGAAACCGCCGAGGAATGTAAACACTAAAAACATATGTAACACATTAAATAAGTTATTTGTATCTGCTTAAATAGATTGATATTCATCATATTCCGTATCAAGTCAAGTTATAAAATGCAGTTTTTAGTTTGAATACTTTGCGTCAAACGAAATACTTTAGTATCATCTGTCTAAAACTATATTTTATCATATTCTGAACAAGATGAATGTTTAGAACAAACAGGACAGCAAAAGATACTACTATAATGCTGCATCACCGCAAGGACTGGGGGCCTTGAATTTCCCAAATTATACAAAATGGGGCTGTCAGCAGATTTCCACGTACTCGGCGAGAGCGCGCCATGAAATTGCGATGTCGCGGAGTAATCAATGGGAGCGCCGCTGGTTCTGGTAACGAGTTTCCGGTGGTGCAGGTGGCTGCTGGGATGGGATTCTGGTTGCCTAGGCAACATGCTCGTTCTCATCCGGGTTTGCGAGCAGCAAGGCAACGCATGGAAAGGGTCACGGGAAAGGAGGGTCAATACCAGCTTGCCCTGGCTCTCTACCGCGTCCTTCGCTATGTCACCGATTAATTGCGCTGTACGACATTGCATTTTGATTCCCAAAAACCACGCCAGTATTTCATTAAGTAGCTTTTAGCTTTTGGGTGTTTTAACACCGACCATTATGTATGACTTTATGAGCAACATAAATACATTTGTTCGGCTTTATTATAAATTACAATACTTTTAGTTGACTTTTGGAAACTTTACACGTTTCACTGATGTTGTTATATTTTTAATGAAAGGACGCATCTTTTAGCAACAACTTTCCTATATCTTCTTTTGTTTTGCCTATATTATTTTTATTTAATATTAATCCATTTGCTTCCTTATTTCAAAATGAATTTTTGCATCACTATAAAGATACAATTACAAGATGTTTACAATCTGGCATTCATAACTATCTAATTTCTCTAAAATGAAAGTATGTATAATAAAATATCATTTTGAATATTTCTGTTCATATGTCCCTAATAATAAAATAATGTGCTCTTTATTGCGAAGTAGTCATAGGTAAATACTATTAAAATGATAACATAGAGAAATATTGCAGTATCTCTAACATGCAAATATTTAAGATATTCCTCTAAAGCTCCATCATCCTTATAATTTGGCATTTTGAAAAAAATCAGTTGTTAGCTTTTCTAGAAATGTTAGATTGATGCACAAGCTAGTTTTTTTTTTTTTTCGCCACCGCAACACTGCGTTACTAGGATAATGTTTACTGTTTGTCATTTGTTATTTGGGGCGTTATGCTTGTAAATGCCCTTCAATTTTGCAGATTTGAAAAAACTTTGCGCTATTTGTAATCTAAAGAATATAAAAGTGTCTAGTGAAAAAAACCGAATACTTCCAGCAGCTTCTTCTTTTTTAGTTTAATAGGGGAACAAAGACAGCGGAGGCGAGTTGAAACATGTGTGCCGTCTACGGGGAGAAAGGCTTAGGAGAAGGCAAGGCAAGAAAATGTTTCTGTCCTTTCAAAGAGGGCCACTTTGACCTGAGCGATTCGCCACGTTCAAAAGACCATCGTGCTTTGATGAAGACCTTCTGAACTGTTTAATTGACGATTATCCACGTCAGTCAACCCCGAGAATTAGTAGACGTGATGAATTGTGACCAGTAAACCATCGTGTTACATTTGGATTAAATGGGCAAGGTTAAAAAATCCGGTGTATGAGTATCGCACGATTTACAAAAATCAGAGGGTAGCCATTTGTGCATCTCTTCTTGCTCGTCATCGATTAGCTCGTGAACATCGACCATTCCTATCCCAGATTAGCGCTGGGAGAGAGTCATAGATAATGGAGGAGAATATATTACTGATTCGTTTCTGTATGCCATCCATCTCATATTAAAAACTTTTATCACAGCCAAAAAACACCACGAACTAGTGGATTAATCTGATATGTTTGTATATAAACATATATGTGTCTATGAAAGTTGGTTTTAACTGTTTCAAGAACTTTATTTGCAAAAAGAATTGTTATATTAATGTTAAAACTTCAACGTACTTCAGCAAAAGTACTTTCAATTTTCCCAACTTAAAAATACTCCAGTCCTACGCTTAATACTTAAGGAATAAAGACTCTAATTTATACATCACAATCTAACATGGAACTGAATGAAAAGCTATACCTGAATTTTTTTATTTACGAATATGTTCTATTCTTGACAGGTTACTTTTTAAAGCCTATGACGTCTCATTTTTATATTTATATTTTTTACTGCATTAAGCTCTTCCGTATAAATACTTTAGTCAAGCTCACTTTAGGTAAACCAAAAAGAAATTTCTGCGCTTCTTGTTATCTTACTATTTGTGTGTTGAAATTTACATTTTCGAGAGATATAGGTCAATAGGTAACTCAAGCTTCAGTTATGTACATTGTTCAAATTATTTAAAGTATTACAGACCCTTCAAGAAGTAGAAAAGTAATTTGAATTATTGGTACATAATAACTAGTTAAAATACACTAATACCTAAAATACAAATTCTATCCTTAAACAATTTCAGTTCTTTAAGATTATCAAAAAACAAAACAAAAAATAGTTCGTTTATGATTAAAAACTTCTAATTTTGTTCTGCTTGGAACAAAAATAAATACATGCATACACATTTTGATTGAAAATTATATATGTTAATACAAGTGGGATAAAATTTTACTTAACATGTCATCATTTTAGGAATTAAATATATATATATATATATATATATATATATATTTTAAGCATGTATTATGCAGTCAGAATTAAATACATAAAATTATAAATATAGGACAAAATATATATTCCCGAATGTGAGACTTATAAATAGATTATTTTCCACAAAAATTGGAAATGATGTTTTGTGCTATTGATAAAATATGAGTACCACATTGTGTATAAAACTCTACGGTCACTCAGGATCTGAAAATAAGAACTTTTAAACACATGTCCAAATTTCAAAACCATTGTATTTTATGGGAAAAGTTAAATAATTACGCAATATATTGAAAGTAATACCACATCACAATCTTTGCAATGTAGCTGCACAATCGCCTTCAATTGTTCCATTAATCGATTCTTTCAATTAATGGAAGCGAGTTTTCAATTCAAGTTTTATGCGAAACGACATTTTGATCTAACATGTTTCTATATGAAACTTGAATTTGAACTGAGAACACATTTTCTTCATTTGTATTATCATTACAGATTCTCAAAGATGAATTTGTTAACCCTTTCATTTTCTAATGTTTAGACTTCTCTAACATCCAACCATTTATCGGAGGACATTTTATTTTTCTGAGATGGGCACTCAAAGAAAGGTTTTATCTGCCGTTTATAACAGAATGATGTAAAATGGTGACGTATGTAGAAAACAATGTTAAATTTGTTCCAGAGGGAACTGGAATGCTTAACATTCCCAAATTACAGTAGCTGCCTGAGTTGAAGGATTCATCAAGTGTACCAGTTCGCCAGGGAAGTAAATCTAACGTGTATGATTAAGGACCCATTTTCCTTTCTTTGGACATATTGCAGATACAATGTGCTAGTTTTAAAGCTGGTGAACTATAAGACATATTGATATTACTTGTACGGCATCTTAGCATTACAATCTATATGATATTTACATTAGATGTGTTTTGCATTCCATTATCAAAATCTTATGCTAATCAGCACCTAAGTTGAACTGGATATTTAAAAGCAGGTTTGGCACTTGTCCTTTTATCGCATTATATACCAGTATCCTTATAAATATAATATTGATATAACAATCGCAAATAAGAAGGATTATGTAAACAATGTGTTCTACAGTCTTTGGAAGGATACGACATGTATTTGTACTATGTGTGCAATGCATCTAATTATCACAAAGTTCTGACACGTTATAATGGGCTGTTATAAAGCTAAATAAGTAGCTACCACAGGTACCTAACAATAAGACAAGAAATTATGTATGCATTTTAAGTAATAATTGAAACTGTAAGTAATTTGGACTCAATGCTTTAAAATGCGCTCGTGCAAAAATACACTATTATTCATTAATTGTAAATTGCATAGGTCCAATTCCTTATAACTTTCTTGCTCCTTTGCAATAGCTAATACAAAAAGTGCGACAAGACAACATAAACATATATTTAAAATGATATAATAAAGTAGAAGTTCTGATAAAGTTATAATAGCACGCCATGGCCAGTTCCTCTCTATTTGTGGATAAAAGCCACCACAATGTTTCCGCAGATCCAAATTTTGATCGCCGTTTCTAATGACTTAATTTTTGCTTCTCGATGTACTTTTTACTAATGAACATGTCAGAAATATCTTCAGAAGTATAAATTATCTTCAGTAATATCAAGAGTGCTGATAATTTTTCGGCAATTTAATTGAGGTTAACGAATGTTTGTAGTCATTAGACCTGGACCTTCTGCCTCGAACAAGCATGAGTTTGGAACTTCAATGAAATTACCTAAAAAAAAGAATAAGCAAGAGGGGGGTTCGGTAAGATCATTGTAATACGAGAACAATGCCAATTTTTTTAGCCGAATCGAAACAGAGATTATAGGAATAAAAAAAGAACACAGGGAAAAACTATCAGTTTTTAGCACAATGCTTTAAAACTATCAAATAAGTTCCATTCTGATTGGTGAATAAGGGTATCAATGAGACCTTAGATTGGGTGAAAGACACTCGCATGCAATTATTACAGGCAATATCACGAGGGTCTGAGCTTGCCAATAAATTCATGAACGTAGTGAGTGACTTCGAGTGATATTTACTAGGACTATTTCACGAATAAAATTAGAATTTAAATATAATTCCCGTAAACTTGGCTTACGATATTGTAATAATTATCCTTTCGTATTATGAATACTTAATCTTTTCAAGTCATCTAGCAACAAACGAATGTAGATCGTCAGTAATACCAATAGAGAAGAGTCAAGCACGGGGTTAGGACTATTCCATGAATAGAATGAGAGTAATATATATAAAAGAAAAATAAAAATAAATATTAACAATGTAAAAAAGTAACAGTAATTATAAAAGCAGAAAAGGATAAAACACTAAGATATTGTAATCGCTATATTTCGAACTACTAGATTCCTTATATAGCGATTACAAGTATGACTTTCTGTTAGTGTTTTATCCTTTTCTGCTTTTATAATTACTGTTATTTATATATTTATATATATATAAATTTCATATATATATATGAAATTCGCGCACGGATTATTAACAATTGTATAACTTATTATACTATCTATGAATACCTACTTATTCAGAAAATGTGATAGGAAGTCGACTATTACAGTCGCTACCTTTACATTTACTAATATCAACTGAGAGAAACAAAACAGAGAAAACATTTAACCAATTTGAACAACGCGTTTATTAAGTTTTATGGTTGCTTAAGCAGATTTTGTTAGGTAATTTATAAAATGATTTCAGACTGTTTGGATAAATAGTATGCAAAAACAATTGCTTGAGTGAGTACACATTAAGTTAGTTAAATTTACAATTACTGAAAACACAGAAAAGTGGTCAGTGATGCGTGATTAGGAATTATATAGTGGAGGTATAGAGTTGGCTACACTTATCACAAGACAAATGCACGTGGCGTGATAAAACGGATTTGATAATTTTTTTCGATAATTTCACTGCGATATCCGGCTGTGATTGGTCAAAATTCAATTTTTTGTTTCGTTTCATTGGTCAATTTTAAGATGACGCCACATAAGTGATATAGGTTATAGTTTCTTCTCACCACATCTTGAACTTTTTAAAACAGTTGGCTCATATTTTACGATACAATTAATATATAACCAGTTTCACAAATGCATCCAGCTTCCACAATGTGAAAGTGCCCCTGATCTTGCGAAAACTTCTCCGGCTGGTTTGTATCGCGGGTTAACATACATCGCAGGCCAACTCGTTTCTTTGATAGCATCGTAATATGTTGCACCATTGTTTCGTGTTTTAAATAACATGGCTACATTGAACATAATTTTAAAAAATAAGTTTACTTTTATATCATTGTTAAGTTATAGATATTGCGCCAAATAACACATCCAAAGTGAATCGCGCCTTACTATGAAAGAGAAAAACAAAACTAAGACAAACTTCTTAAGTTATAGCACAGAATATACAGTAGGTATATAGCTTGAATATTTATCGAGATTGAATTCTGATTGTGCATGTCACGAACTTACTACCTGTATTATCCTTCAGATGGCTCTGCAAAAATAAAGGGATGGCATAATTTAATGAAACAAAAAATATTACTACATTTTTAATAAATTAAACAGCCATCGAAACCCTAATAATAATTAATGCCGAATGTAAGCAATCCGCGTGTTTACTATTGTTGACACTAAAGTTTAACTCGTTGGGTTGCTGTACTCCAATACCAACTCGGGTGATTGTTTTTATTTTTATTTTTATTATTATTATTATTATTATTATTATTATTATTATTATTATTATTATTATTATTATTATTATTAATTCAGGCTAATGTTAGACCCTACTTAAGTGGTAAAATAAGGTCAAAAATGTATACAGAAAAATTAACATCTCGAAGTAGTATTTATGCAGTAAAATTTTCTCTTTGATAACGGATTATTTTAAATAGTAATTTTGCAGAACGCCACTCATATCTCTCTCCTCTTTCTGATATTCTTCTTCCCCCAACATTTTGATTATCGTACAATAGATATCAAATGGCAAAACTACTGTAAGTGCGAAAGACTAAATATGTGACTTTCATAAATCAGTAATTTACTGTAAAAATAAAACTAAGCTGCGCAAACTTCTCCATAACGCGGATAAATTCAGAAACTTTATATTTTCTCAGCTAAATATAAATAAGAGATTTAAAATATAAAATAATTAATAATAATAATAATAATAATAATAATAATAACGCATAAATGCTTGACCATCATTCAGAAACTATCAATAAACAAATAAAATCGGAATACAAAAATACGACTTACCCACCTTAATTAATGTGGTGTTTCCTTTTACTTCGGTAACAAATACTGGAATGTCATTTATATTTGAAAATAAAAAGTACATT
Organism: Metallyticus violacea; assembly: GCA_030762175.1. Classification (NCBI taxonomy): domain Eukaryota; kingdom Metazoa; phylum Arthropoda; class Insecta; order Mantodea; family Metallyticidae; genus Metallyticus; species Metallyticus violacea. The sequence goes on from CM060836.1 coordinate 59,811,632, forward strand.
TTTCTTTCAGTTAATGTTTTAATTGATGAATCTGTAACTTCTGCGTTTAATAGCTGTTAGTTTAACACCTATGTTAGCTGCGGCGATAGCAGCGATATCAGATGGATTCATTGAGAAGTACATCCAACTCGGAGCAAATTTTATGAGCAAGAACATCAAAAATGCCGAAGCAAGTGTCCCTACTGCATATACTGTAGCTATAGCGAAATAAAACAACAAAAATCTGATTTTCTATGATCCAGATTTTGAAACGCCATATATCTGTTCGAAAAGCTATCGGATAGATAAACATTTCCAAAACATAAGATATGTTTTCCATAAATTTATCTGTTCGATAAATGTTTCTAAAACTTTAGATTGAGAACATGAAATAGATATCCTTTCGATAACTTAGCTGACGAAAAATCGACAGATATTTATTTCATATGTCTGTTGTGTAAGATAGCGGACAGTACGTGTGTAGAGTTGTAGCTCGCAAAGTTTTAACGAAGAAAACTGGAATTAATTTACTTGGACAGCATTGCTATTGCGTTATAATATCTCCGCGCACTTTACATCTGAGGGAGAACCAAAAATGAATTGAATTTCAAAGTTTTAATCTTAATCTTAATACTTACATGTTAGCGCCATCATTTATTTTATTTTCAATTATATATTTTTCTTCGGACACTTAAATTAAGAGATTGTTTTCAAATTCATCCAGTTATTATCACGTTTAGCGTTAATTTTGCCATCTAATTAATTAGTAAAGTTACTTGAAATTTTAATAATGTTTTACTCCTTTTTTTTTTTTTTTTTTTACTGCTGAGGCGCCACAAATGATGAACATTGATGATACATGAGATGAAATGATAAATTGGCAAAGAGTTTTGTTATTAAGGAAGAAAGCGTTTCAGATTTAGGATACCTCCCCGGATTGTTGCCATTTATGAGGACTGAGAAAAACCTAGAAAAACTAAAGTTAGGGAGGACAATACTGGCGGTAATCGAACCCCACACCTCCCACTTACGAGTTTGTGTTTTAACGACTTTGGCCACCTGTGTCGGTAATGTAATTAAAATATGACGCATGACTGAGAGTGACCTTTTGTTTCAAATGCATATTTCTGCCCAGCATCTTTGTTACTTTTTAAGGTTCTCGGTAAACTCCACGAAAATAATTTCTTTCCTCGCTTCATTCTCTTATAAAATATTCTCTTTTGGCTCCTTTTTTATTTGCTTGTAATGAAAATGCAATTTCTAAAAATATAAATGAATTTTATAAATCAGATGGACTTATAAAATAAAATTTGTTTTCGAGCGCAACGTACGTGTTGTACTTTAAAGCATTACGAGTTTATTACTAAGGAAAAGTCAAGGCTGCAAACAGCCTTTCCGCATTTCGCTCTTACATGACGTTACTGTAACTTTTACTAATACATTACACTCTTTCATGGAACAAAAAGTTACGACTCCATAGTTTAATAGAACGTGTACTGATATACTTATAATGTATTAGATCATACTTCTGTTGGGTAAATCCCTTATATTTTGTCTTTAAAATTCTATTGTTTTACAGCAATACGCAATACAGTACGGCGCTACTGGAGACTGCAACAGAAACTAAATTGCATACAGATAAGTCGCCATCTGTTAGACATTTTGAACTTTACTATTAAACAGATAGTTATCGAAAGGTTAAACTATCGCTAGGAAACGGGTGTAAATTATCTGTCCGATAACATTTATGGAACAGATAGTTAACGTGTGGATATCTACAGCTTTATGCAGCTGGGCCTAAGTCATTCAACATTTTAAAAGCTACTAAGGGAAGGTTGCCGATATCGCACCGCCCCCTAAATCGCACCATCTTTTTACGGGAAACTGCTAATTGCAGAGCACTCCGGAGACATTATTGTAAACTAAAAAAATTTAACAGTCCATGAGTTTCACAGCAAACAGTTGAATAGTTGTTGCGTTATTGTCGCATGAATGAAAGTGTCTATCAGAATATAACTTTCCAACTATTTGTGTAATACATCTGTTTCTTGTTAAGTGAATTTTAAAAAAGTTTATTTGTCTAGAAGGAATTACCTATTTACTTTCATCTCATATATGAGTAGCTGGTTATCATGTTGTATACTTTAAGAGTTTATATTATTGCAAAATGGTTAAGTTGCTTAACCGCCCCTTTCTGATATGCTCAAATCGCACTGGTGCCATTTAGGGAATGTGTACAAACTAATTTCGTTTGTTTTTTATTATTGTTTTTTCAGCAAATATCCAATCACAGCAAAAATGAGGTATAGTATTTGAAAGCCTCAAGATGTATTCAATGTCCACGAGGATTTCAAAGGCTAGAAATTTGATCTAAATGAATGTTGCAGAAAATATAGTAACCCAAAGAAAACATGTGTGAACCATCTGAGAGGCCAGGTAAAATAATAAATACAGCTTCAAAGTACAAACTAAATATATATATATATATATATATATATATATATATATATATATGAATGGGAGGAGATGCAACTCTTTCTGCCCAAGTTAAAAAAGAGCTTGTCACACGTCATGCATTAATGCTGGAAGAATTGTTACTATTTGGGCTAATTACATATGACGTAAGGAAACTAGTCTGTGATTTCGAGCATTAGGTACTGCTGGGAGCTGGAGAGATGGCTAGCGAAATATGCGGGAAGAGGGCTTTATCTGTCAAGTAAAGCATTACGACTGCATGTGTATCATCATTATCTATTCAAATACTTAAGAGTCGGTCCATCTCTTTGCGCTTAATAGTGAACAGTTGGACCTTATCAGCACATTCCTCTGATAGCCATCTCTCCAACTTCCGCCAGTATAGGCCACTAGATCGAATGTTTTCTCTGAACCTGATTTTGCTGCAAGTAACAACTTGAATTCTGAAAAAGAACTAGCCTAAAAGGGAAACAAAGTCCCTTTGATGAATAAACATCACACCTACAACAGAAAAGCACTGCTACTATTGTCAACCAGGAAACTGCGGATCGCGAGCTAAACACTTTGTGTAACAATTAACAGCATTGTCAGTCAGCAAACCATCAGCATCTTATCAGAGGAGGAAGGGCAAAGGAGCACAAGGAGCTAGTGTGATTACTTGTAGCCCTTATAAAACATATCTTGACAAACACAACCACAACGCAAATGGGAAATGTAATGAAAAAGAAAAGAAAAGTATAGAAAGGAAAGGCCAAGAGCTAAAAAGCAATAGTATAGGTTCTATTAAAAACATTATTACTGAAATAATAAGAGAAGACTGGTTTTGCTTTATGTGTGGCGAAGCATACTTAGATACTTATAAGATATGGTGTGTTCTAAATGTAAAAAATGGGTTCATGAAGATTGTGCGGTTATTGATGAAGACGAAAAAGATGTTTCATTTGCGACTTCTGTAAGAAATAAACCATGAACCTTGCATACTTTCATTTTATATGTCATTTGATATTTTGTAACTGTTCTAAATTGTTTAATGGTTTTCCATTTAATGTAAACTAATGAAATAGATTTTTTGCTATAACATTTAAAGTATGTAAAGTAATATACTGGGTATTTTTCTTTCTCGTTCTAACATATAAATTTCGTAAATATTTAGATTAATTTTGACATAAATTGTGCGTTTTAATGTAAGCATATGATTGCATTTAATGTTCCTTAAATAAATTAATGTATAACCTAAAACCCTTAGATGTTAAGACACGCATATTTCTGTTAAAATAATGTGTGATTTTGGCAACTTCCAGTGCGATTTAGAGAACTAGTTGTTTATGTCGCATCATTTGCAAGTATTCAAATTATTGATTATCATACGCTTAAATTGACAGTGGAAATAAATTAAAAATGGAATTATGCTAAAAAAAACTGCAAACAATATTACAAAAATCCAATACACATTATATTTATTACTTTCTCAAAAATAAAATAAAAACCTGAAACTGGTGCGATATGGGCAATCTTCCCCTAAACGAAAAGTTTTCAGTTTTTTTTTTTTTTTTTTTTGAATGATTTATTTATGGATGCTCTTTAACAGCTCAGGTCATCAGCGTCCCATTCAACTCAGGGCGTGAAACGGCCGACAAATTTTGCTCAGAGGCCTCTCTTTCAGGCTTGAGGTTCTTTTTCGTGCCGTAAATGTACGACACGGGACCCACGGCTTTACTTCCCTTCCGAAGGAAGCCATACTTAGGATTTTTACGCCCCGAAAAAATCGGGTTCGAACCCGCGATCTTGGGTTTAGGAGGCAAGTATGGTAACCACTACACCACCAGGACCGACAGTTTTCAGTTAAAGCAATATATTCATATTTCGTGATTACCCCGTATTTTTTCCTCAGATCTTGTTTACACGTGTTTTGTATTAAAATTGCAAAACTAAACGAAAGAGCATTGGATAAAGCAATTCCAACTTGAATTGCAGAATATGACCTACCAAAACTCGATGGGATACTGCGTCCACTGAGAAGTTTAGTTTATCAGCGTTTTACAGCGCTTAACGGGACGGAATAATGAACATTGTGACTTACGCTTGAGCGAATGCAGGCTAACTGATAAGCTTTGTAAGATAGGTACCCGATACGGACGATGTGCTGCAGTGAAAAGCAGCGCTATTCATTGTTCTCTAAACTGTATTTTGAAAGAAAATCAATAAAAGTCATCGTCATGACATTTCTGCCTGTAATAACTACACTTGATCAGTTCAGTCTTCCAATATCTATCCTGCCCAGAGAGTGATATTTCTAAATTCTACGTTGTGGTGTACATCATTTCCAAATGAGATTTTTAGTTGGTCCTGTATGCTTAGTTTTTTCATTTATTTCAGAAAGTTTTAATTCTGAGATGATATTTTCATTTCATTTGCTTAAAAATCTTAATTTATCTTTTGTCTCATGACCCATTCTTCACATACATACAAAATACAACGGACAGATACTGCTTTAAAAACGTTTGGCATTGTTTCTTCTCATACTTTATTTACAGAGAATTTTTCTAATGGTACTATTCATACAACTTAATCTAATTGTTCTTTTTGGTCAACATTTTCTAAGTATAACACTGTTGTTTCGAGAAATTTCAATAGAAATAAAGAAAGTAAATAGTGAATACTTTCCTAACAGATGGTAAGATCAAATGCAAACTTCATCGAAGAAATAAAATCCCTGTATAATACCGTTGTCTAATCTGGAAACTTGAAATGCTGCTTGCAAAGCTTCGGTTTGCACTCCAAGCTTATTAAAATAATTAAAATGTTTTCTATTTGAATTAATTAAGAATAATTTGTTATTTTATATCATTTAGTTTATATTCATGAAACCTGTTTTACTAGCCTTAATAGAATTACATTTTTCGATGCAACTGGAATATAACTCGGCGTTCCATTAAGCTAGAGAAATATAAGCATTCATTTTGCTACTGGTTTTTTAATCACTATACCTCAAGAAAGTGCATAACTTTGTATAATCGGAATTATAATCCCTAATTTTATCCCTTACATTCGGAAATTTTTGCTATTACCGATTCCATTTTCTGGGATCAAAATAGTAAAAAATCCCATCTAGTACACTACACACACGCTTTATGTAGGCGACTGTTTCGGGATGCAGAAAGTGGATATACATTGAGATGGCACATACATCTTCAGTTATTATTATTATTATTATTATTATTATTATTATTTCATGATACAAACTTAAAGCTTCATGTCTGTAAAACATTTTTTCCCTTTTATCTACACAATTGACCAAATTATGCATTAAACATTTCACTTGGACATATAAATCAAATGCAACTTGGTCTGTTTTCCTACTTGAGGACTTAATAAGTTACTCATAATTTATTACTTTAAATTTCATGCTGTCGCTGAATATGTTTCACTCTAATAATAGGGCGTACCTGTAAGCAATGTGGACATCTCTTGCAATAGGAAGTAGCTGTTCAACCGTTATCAATTTTAAAATGAAAGCATGCAACGGCAAGGTATTATTATTATTATTATTATTATTATTATTATTATTATTATTATTGTTGTTGTTGTTGTTGTTGTTCAAGTATAGCTAAACATGAGTGAAAAATAAAGGCGCAATATTGGCAGAAAAATCGTGAATTTAAGGATAGTCATTCTATCAAGTGTTTCTGAAAGAAAAACTGCAAGCTGCGCATTAGGACAGCAACATCAGTTCTTATTGAGATCAACAATCTGAAACTGCCTTTTATCTTGCGTTAAACATAAAAATATTTTATTTAGAAAAAAAAATGTATTTAAAATAAAAATTTCAAAAAATAGTTCCCTTACATTTGTACCATACACATTTTGACTACCAAGACTCAGTTTATAGATTTATATTTTTCGTTTAAAGAAATAATTTCAAAATTTTCAAAATTTTGGGATTTTTTTGTAAATGGCTCTTTAATAGAAATCTGACAATGGATATTTTGAAAATTAATAACTTCAAAATTTAATAACATGTCATAATATTGTTTACTTTATACTAAAATGGTTTTAAACATTAAGCATGCAAAATGTAATTGTGATAGCTATTAAAGAAACTGAGAAATAAAATGTAAAAAATATACAAACTTTAAGTTTCAACGATGTATACGGTCCCCTCAAGAAAAGACAATAGTTCCATAATGAATATCCCTAACACATTTCAGCTTAGCTCCTTGGTCTATTATCATTAACTGTCGAATAAATACTACATATAACTTTTTCATCCGAATTTTCGTGGTATTTACGACTGGTTAAATCTTGGCAGAATTTGAGGAAAAAGAAGATAACTTCTGGAATAATTTCTTATATTTAATTCAGCTGCTGACATCATTATATGTTCTATAGCAATATTTCAACCTAAGAGATTGTATTTTCTATATGTTTCAGCACTGAACAAAGACTGGAAATATTTATGTAATATTTTTGAATATACAACAAAGTTTATATTCATACATCTGAGCTGGTTCTAACATAACGGATATACGAACTGACTGTATTTGTGCACTTATTACTTACTATACCTTGAATTTTAGGATAAATGCTTCTTTTTTTCTCTGTAGGGATAAATTAAAATATATTGTTTCATATAAAATAGAAACTATAGGAAGGTCCTTTATGATGCCTATTTTGTCAATTATGACCTGTTTATCCCGCCGTTGGTAGCGCTATGAGTACTTCAGTAACGCTGAATTTTCAACTTGGAGGAAGTTACAGGCACTACGCTCTATAATCTGGCTTTCTCTGAAATGACTGTTACCTGTTAAAAGGACTATTTCAAACAATGCAAGGTTTTCCTGCAGAGAAATTTTTGTTGAACCAGGAACACTGGTGTGAGAATTTTCTTCTACGAGTGACAAATACTGCAACACTTCCTTTAACGCTCGTTTTGACTGCTGGGGCGTCACAAGGGGTGGACACTGATGATGCATGACGAAATGATATATTGGGAACGGATTATTTTTTTAAAGGAAGGAAGCATTCCAGACCTAAGTTCAGGGTACCTCCCCGGTATTTGTCATCTATGAGGACTGAGGAAAAACTGAAAAAAGTCTGTCAGGGAGGACGGTCCTGGTGGAGATCCAATCTCAGACCTTCCGCCCACGAGTCCGCGCCTTTAACGACCTCGGCTACCCGCAGTGATTTCTCCAGTGCTGCACTCACGCAAGTAACAGTTAATATTATTTTGTTATTTTATGAAATATTTCGAAGCGGAAAAAATTGTCATCTTATTTTGTCCCGGTTTACAAACACATTTCTCCCAACATACAGGAAGCTTGTTAATCCTATTATCGAAGAATGAACGGGGTGGTGTTTACAGTCAATTGCACACGAATACTTCCACATCTTTGTCGCTGCCGAATCACAGACGTCACAATGCTTTTTTAAATGTCCAAACTTACGGTAAATTTCCCATGTAAAAGCAGCTGTATGCGGATGGGCGTTGTCTTGGAGCAAAAGAACTTCTCGAATCGATAGTTGACATCTTTCTCGCCAACAAGCTGGCACTAATAAACTGCATTCATTGCTCGACGTTCATAAAGAAAATCAATGAACCAATTGCTTTCGGAGTCCCAGAAAACTGTCAAGAGAGCCTTCTCAGCTAACAGGCCAGTTTTTGCTTTGACAGGAACGGATTCCCATATTTTCCTGCACTCTATGGTCCGTGCTTCGACTCAGAAGTATAGTGATCAGATTACGATTCAATGCAGAAAAATGTCTCCAGTATTGAACCAAAAGTCTCTTGGCACATTCCCAAACGTGTAGTCTTTTGATCCTCAGTGAGAATTCAAGGAATTCACCTTGCCGTGACTTTTCGGTAATCCAAGTCGCCTGCCATGATTCTTTGAACACTTCCATAGCTTATTCCAAACGCAGAAGATATTTCATAAGTTATTAAACGTCGGTCACACTGGGTAAGTTCACGAACGGCCCAAATGTTCGTTTTCGTTACGCTCATCCATGGTTGATATCGGTGACTTTTATTTTATCAATTTCTCGTCCTTCTGTAAAATTTTGTGCCACGCACATCCTGTATCTTATACCCAAACTGTGCCCCTTTGCAAAATGTCTGCCGGTTATACGCCCCCCGCGCCCAAAACACTAATAATAATAATAATAATAATAATAATAATAATAATAATAATAATAATAATAATAATAATAATAATAATGCATTGCGCAATCGAAGAGTGTACCTCTTGTTCGGATATGATGCTGACAAATGTAAAAGCTCTGCGAGGCGAACCGTTCCTGAAATCCCCATGCAGAGCGTCTCAAAGATGTATCTCGCTTATTAGTAGCAGTAAAATCAAAATTCCTGTTTATATTTCATTCAACCTGTATTGATTTATTCTATGCAGTATTGAACGTGTCATGTGCTACTATTAGAAAATAATACCTTTTCTCTAATGAGGAAGTGTTTATTTATTTATTTATTTATTTATTTTAGCACTCCCACCTAGGCTCTAAATAAAGTAGAAATGCAAATTCAGGTACAAGTGAAACAAATGAGCATTCCAGCAATGATAATAACAGTGATGCTGAGAGCATTTTTAATGGTCATTGGATGCGAAAGATATTGTTATAGAGACAAATGTTAATGTACATAATATATGTGATTGTCCATATACATGAGATATGAATATCAAATTCAGTACTCTTCACATCCAAATGTACACATTAGCAGGCCAAATCTTATATTACAACTTACAGGTATAAACACACTGTTATAGGGGTACCAAAACTGTCATAGATTGCGGGGTTAGAACTAGAGGAAAACAAGAAGTGAGTCAGACCTGGAATTCGTGCATTATATCCGAAAAGGGAAATAGTAGCACTAAAATATTGTACAACACTTGTTTGTAACCAACACTCGTCTTATATATACCAACGCTTGCCAAAGGGCAGGGGATTTCGCTAAAATGATTGTAAAGTATGTCTAATATAAACTACTCGTTATCACTGTTTCGATGCGGTTCACTTTACTGAAAATGTTTCAATTGTAATTATTCTTTCTTGCTTTGTTCTTCTTCTTTTGTCAATGCGTATATGTTAATGTTTTTCCTATATTTCACAGTATTTGTTTTCTGTTTGTAGGAGCATTGTCTCCTTTTTTTCTGTGTATGTTCACTTTTTCTTTTTATTCGTTTATTTTCATGTTCATAGTTGTAATCATTCAATACGTACTTGTAATTTATTCATAATAATGTCAATGTTGCAAATATGCTGTATCTATTACCAGTTCTCCATTTTCTGTTACACTCTATTGTCCTTTCCTAGTTCTACTTTAGACCTCATTAACATGAGTAAAATATTCCTACCCTGACCAACCTTGCAACCTTCAGGCAGTGACCACTCAAGGGTTAAGACCTTATAGCCTAATATTTGCCTATTTGCGTAAAATGCCAAATATAATCCCAAAATTAATTTTTAAAGATGTATTAACCCCTACGTTGGAGGCAATAATGAGCGAAGATTATGGATTAGTGCTAGAGAGAATAATGGGGTAAAAGTTTTCTGCGATGAAGTAAAGTGAATAGAAGTGAGACAGCAAGTAGTAAAAATCTCATTAGTCATTCATTAGTGGGAGCTTATGTTAGCTTTCTCTCATTTGTCTGAAGTAGTTTCTGGTAATAACGTCTCATTCTGCAGAACAGTAAAGAATGCACCAAAAGACCAAAGACTTAAGTGGAAAATTTATTGCGATATTGGCTTCTGGAATTTCCACAGTTCCTTATAACAGAAAAGTAATATTCTGCGAGCTTTGCGTCTATGTAACAGTAATTTAATTTTTTATTATTTCATTATTTTTATATTTTTCATGCCTCTTTTTAATACCACGTGTATACCCGGGTATATACGTCTCGTATTATGATTATATATTATATTTTGAGGCTTGTTAGAGAAGGGGTTATTTTTAAAGAAAAAGTCGTTATATATATATATATATATATATATATATTCAATGTACGAAATGAAGTAAATAAACCAACCTTCTTCCTTACAGCGAAGAACAGTCTAATAGGCTTGAAATATTTAATTCTTTTTTTTTTCCTTAGTTCCTGTCTATATTAACACCTAGTTCACAGCCTATATACGTTAAAACTCCTTATAAATAAAGTTAATTATAAACCTAGTTTCTGCGCATTCACGTTTAATATTAGTTAACCTATAGTTTATAACCTTTTTAATAGTGTTTAACGCCCGTTTTTACTACTGAGGCACTACAGGCGGTGGACACTGGTGATACATAAGATGAAATGATATATATATATATATATATATATATATATATGAAAAATTGGGAAAGGACTTTTTCTAAGGAAGGAATCGTTCCAGGCCTAAGTCTAAGGTACCTCCCCGGCATTTGCCATTTATAAGGAGTGAGGCAAACGTGAAAAAAAAACGCAGTCAGGGAGGACGGTCCTAGTGGAAATCTAACCCCACACCTTACGAGTCCGCGCCTTAACAACCTCGGTCATCCGGGGAGGTATTTATAAGCTACTCTCATATAAAATTAAATAACAGCTTTTAAGAGAGAGCAAATATCTTCGTGGCATGAGATTTGCCAATGGGGAAGACTTCATTGAGCAGATACGGCATGAGCGGTAATTTCTCATACGGCACATGATGGAGGCGCGGCGGTAGGAATTTCATGCCGTCGTACGGTTTGATAAACTGTACATCGAGGTCGATAAAAAAGCAGAGGAGCTGGAAGATATTAATAGATTATTTCAGCAGAAAGGTGTTATGGAACCGGACAGCCAGCAGCATCCCAGCGTAGCAGTTGCACCAGAGAAGAAGTTGACCAGCGGCAGGTAGAGAGCGGCCAGAAGACAGACAGTGGAGTACCCAAGGTACGGATCAAGAAACTTGCGCAGAGAACTCGTGCAAGAATCCACAGCGGCAGAAAACAACAATGACAGATCGGCAAGGAACACTAGAACAAGTACGGTGGAGCATGAGGAAAAAACTGCCCATCTGACATTTCACTTACAGGATGCTGAAGGTCTAAAGGAAAAGTTTGCGAACCGCAGGTTGTTGGCTTTGCAAATATATAGGACTGAGAGAAACTTGGTTAAAAGACGGTAAAAGTGTAACTATTAGTGCCTTCATGGCGCTATTTGAGGGGAATGAAACAAGGGGCCTGAGAGGGATTTGTTGATTTGGTTTATTTATGGACACTCTTCAACGTCATCAGCGTCCCATTCAATTCAGAGCATGAAACGGCCGACAATTTTTGCTTAGAGGCCTCTTATTTCAGGCTTGAAATTTTTTTTACGTGCTGTAAATGTACGACATGATTTTACTTCCCTTCAGAGGAAACCATACTTAGGATTTTACGCCCGAAAATATCCATCTACCCAGGCTGGGATTGAATTCGCGATCTTGGGTCTACTAGGCAAGTATGGTTACCACTAGACCACCAGGACCGACTGGCCTGAGAGGGAGATATACAGGGAAGTGGTAGAAAAATGTGAAGCTCACATATACAAGTTTAACGTTAAATGAAGTGTAACTATCTGTATATATTGCTAATCAAGTGAGATAAGAATTGTGTATATTAGTTTTGAATAGGCAGCCAGTGGCGTCTCGGTAAACCAATCCCGCTCATTTTATGGATTTTACCAACATCATCGTGCAAATTCGATACTTTAGCTTAGTTATAATAGATTTTTATTTGTTTATTTACGGACGCTCTTTAACTTCTCAGGTCATCAGTGTCCCATTCAACTCGGGGCGTGAAATGGCCAACAAATTTTGCTCAGAGGCCTCTTTTTTCAGGCTTGAGGTTCTTTTTCGTGCCCTAAATCTACTACATGAAACCCACGGCTTTACCCCTTCCGAATGAAGCCATATTTAGAATTTTTACGCCCGAAAAAAGCCATCGGTCCTGGCCATCGATCGAACCCGCGATCTTGAGTTTAGGAGGCAAGTATGGTAACCACTACACCACCAGGACCGAATAGCGGAGTAAAGATATGTTATTTCCACTATTACACCTCTTACATATGATAGCTGCAGACTGTTCTTAAAATTTCATAAACTCCCTCTCATACTTCACTCACTTCAATTATGTAACAGTTTTCTGCAAAGCTCCATCGCGGATATCAACATTTAGGAAATACTTCCAGATACTCCCCTTCCACCTCAGCCTATGGTTACATCTGAATTGAAGCAGCTGTATATATCATTCTGAATATCTGAAATATGCTAACTTCAACTGAAGAATTGATTTCGTCACTGCAGCTCGTGGGAAAGCAGTGAAAAGAAATTTCACCTATTAACTTGATCTTTTCCCCCATTTTTGTCTATAAATATTTCACAGTTAGAGTCTAAAGGATAATCTATTTCAGACAAATGGTTAGAGTAAAAAACATAAAAAAAATGCATGATGCTTTGGGCAAAACACAGAAAAAAGCAGGAAGTAAAAAATTTATGCTAAAATAATGGAAGAGTTTAATTACTGGAGTATAGATAAAGAGTGTTAATGCAGAAAAGTTAAACTATTTCTGTTGGCATTAGTGTTTCATCTGTGGTTATTTTCAGATTTGTTTTCATCAAGCATGTTTAAGTTGGAAGGTAGGTTTCAGCCTTTAAAAGTATTCTCTACTAAAAAGGACAGTGCTTAACAGTGGACAAAATAAAAATAAAAGGGTAATTTTTCAGCTGAGAATCAATCAAAAGGAAATTTATCATGAAATACACATATAAATAAACAAAATACTGTTATTCTCTCGTATATTAAAGTATACCATTTTCACTTATGTCTGTATTAAGCATGTTCTAGATATTATGTTCATTTTAAGTTTCATTTCTTAGATTTGTAAGCTTAATTTAGGCGCCTAAAAACATGAGACCTATCCACAACACTCTAAATGCCAATAACATCAGCAATATCCCAACCCTTGGCTCATACACCAGCGTGTCTGCATGCCAACTGGTGACCCCGAGTTTGATTCCCCGTCGAGACATATTGCCTGGATAATTTTTTCCCGGGGTTTTCCTTTCCCCAAAGAATTAATACCAGGTAACTGTAAACGCTAAGGACTCCGGTTTCATTTGTGTCATAATTTTTTTCATTTCATCCACCGTCTCGAAAGATCTTGGCAGTTAGCGGCATTAAAAATATTAACAACATTCCTTTTATATTAATCCTATCTCAGGAGAACAAATCGCATCACAATCGCGATTTGTATTATTTACAATATGTAAAGCACTCCAATTAAGTATAATGACGTTACAGAGATTAGCCTGTATATAGGTATAATATATATATATATATAATTCTATATTTTTCAAATAAAAAATAACATTATGAAAGTTCATTGCTGTAATGGTTGTTATAAAAGGTATATTTTTTAATTTTAAAGCTACTACATAATTACGTTTAGCTGATTGGATTTCCATTTATTACCTCTCGTATGCAATATTGCCATAGAGAAGAAACATTGCTTTTGGAAAACACTACATGAAAAGCTTAGAATCATGAATAGTGATAGACTATTCCGCAGCAAATTATAAAAACAGTGATGGTTAACTATTATTACTGAAGTATATACGATTATATTTGCTAGAATAATATATCTTGAAGTTGAAGGCGCTTATATATTTGTCTAAAATATGAAATTCTAATTAATAGCGTGAAACAAAGACGGACGACAGTTGTGAAAAGTTGTCGGCGATGTTCTATTACAAGGAAAAGCCGTTTACAATAATTGCAAGAATAATTTAAAAAATAAACATAAAATAAAATTTACAGAAATAAAAACCAACTATTGAGATGCTGTGTACAGGGTGACATAAAGTCTTTACCGAGATGAGCCTACCTACTTCTAAAATACTAAGTCCTTTTTTCTACATTTAAATGAAGATATAAAAATATTATTTATTTTTCTATGTTTTGGGAAAATCATTAAGGTTGTTATAGAACATATTCATCTGCCAACTGAACAATGGAGCAGGACATCCCTTTCCTTCCATTTTCTGTAGAAAACTTTGGCAGTGTAGAGAAAATTTTCCTCTTCCGTCTTTAATCCCAATACATATTGTAGTTTCCAACTTTGAAAATGCTTTAGCGCGGCATTTGACAAACATGTTACTAAAAATGTTCGAATTATATATTTATTCTGCTTGGTCTTTGGCAGGCTGCTTTGAAAATAGAAACAAGTAACTAAAACACTGCCTAAAAACACTTATATTTGATTTTTAACAGAAACGTGTTCGGTGATGTGACTATTCCTTATCAATTTGGTAGTTTTAAGGTCAAGAGACCGCAATTTATTTCTACCGAAAGCATCACAATCCAGCAAGCATCGCCGAGGTAATGCGGCAACTTCTCTGTAAGATATGTGCAACGGGTTAGACTATAGCAGAAAATGCAGGCGCGAATGCTGAGGTCCATGGCTTTCAGGCTTTGGGAATTCGACCAGACTTGATTGTTAGGCAATGTATTACTCGTTACTGAATCAAAATAATTGAAACTCAGATATTATTTTAGATAGATTAAGAGTGTCTAAAAACAAAACTATGCAGCTATTATAAATATGCTTCTAATAAAAAGGAAAGTGATATTTCCAATAATCCCAGTTATAAGCTCAGCTAAAGTGAACACGAGAATGCTGCCGATTGCTATACAGGAAGATCCAATTTTTAATAAACCTCAAATTAATAACGTGATTATTCTAATGGGAGCTATTCAAACCTGATTATAAGAAGCATAAAAGTTTTATTCGCGCTTCCAAATAATCACATAACATCATTATTTTGGTACTCATTGAAAGTAAATTTCTTTTAAATTTACGTTCGGTATGAGAAAGCGAAATTGTTCATTGAGAAATAGTATCATAACATCCCCCCTCACCCTCTCAACAGGTTTCTACCACAGTGGGCACATAGATCTTTTGTAGTCTTCTTCGGTTGTTTTAAAAATGTTCAAGATATTACATTATAAATTATGATTGTTTATAAAACCCCATTACTATTTCATTTTTTTCTTCTTTCTTCTCTTTTTAAATTGATATTTATGATGTTAAAGGCGAAGTAAATGTCAGAAAAAGAAAAGACTGAAAAATACTGAGAGAAATGCATACATAGGATGAGGAACACGAGAAAATATTTTCATACTGATGCTCTATATCTTCTTTTATTTTCTCTACTATTTGGGTTTCTTTCTTTTTTCTCATAATCAAGAATAAAAATAGAATGTGCATCCGTCCCTCTAAAGTAAAAAGGAAGCATAATAGAGGTTAAATATAAAGGAAAAACGCATTAAGAATAACAAATGCATCCAGCTATTTGATCAGTTTCAAAACTGGGAAAAAAACAAAACGTAAATTTGTATTCTTCTTCTTTTCTTTTTTTATGAAGGGCATGTTAAGTATTAACCGCTTCAGGAAGGAAAGAAATAACAACAAAACGGAACGCAAGTGAAAATGAAAAAATTACCAAAGTATAATTTTAACAGTGTTTAACGCCCAGCTTTATTAGTGCAGCATCACAAATGGCGGACAATGACGATACATGAAATGATAAATTAGGAAAGGAATCTTTCTGGGAGGAAGCGTTCCATGCTTAAGTTTACGGCATCTCCTCCACATTTGCCATTGACGACTGAGAAAAACCTGGGAGAGGGGAAATGTCTATGTTCCGATGGGATTCGAACAAAATACCTCCGGTTCACGAGTACATTACTCAGAGGTCTTGGCCACCCATCTGGATCAGAAAGAAAGGTATTAGAAATGCAATAGACAATAAATAATTACAAATTGTATACATCAGTATTTATTGTATATAACTGGGGAATTATAAACAATTCAATTTCAAATTAAATATTACATGCTGTTTATAGGTTTGTGTAAAAAATTCTCCATTATATGAAAATAATACATTTGTAGAAGTAAAATATTATGAAAGTTAATGTGAACAAATGTATTATTCTTTATTTTTTAATTAATTCACAAAAGATATATACATATTACTTTTTACTAAACAGTCTTTTAGTATTTAATGTGTCCACCCTTGGTCTTAATTCCACTTTCATTAGTTCGGGCGTAGAGTCAATTGATTTATTACTTATTTAGCTTATTTTTAGGTCATGAAACCACACTTTATCACAGCGCAAATCATCTCTTTTTTGGTGATACAGTCCATTTTCCTCATCCGTTTCTTGATAATTGCCAAAAAAATTCTCTATAGAGCTGAGATCCGATGAATTTCTAGACCAGTCCAAACACTGAAAACCTTTGCTCCATGAAGTCTTTAACGTTCTTCAATGTATCACATGGAGTAAAATCTTGCTGGAAAATCGCCTTTTTAATTTTCAGTTCCTCTGCCAATCTCTTCAGTTCTGGGGTGGCTTTTTCTCTAAAATTGGGATGTACTTGTCGCTGATCACATTCCGACACTAGGAATTAAACAGTCCCAAAAAATCTTCTTTTGTGGAAACTTGGCCGTCTCTTTGTTGTGCTTCGGCGAGTTTTCCTCTGCATCGTTTCTCCTTACACGCGAGACATTCAACCCGTGTACTTCAAAATTACTTTCATCAGAAAACAGTACCCTTCTCCACTCTTCTTGTGTCCATTTCTGATACTTTCTATCCCATGTAAATTTATTTTTCTTCTTAGGTCACGTCAACAGCTGTTTTCTGACCGATCTTGGAGCTTTCCAGCTTCTAGAAGGTGTTTACGCACTGTTGAAGCATCCAAATCTTTTTGTAAATCAAAACTGTTCTTTTCAGGATTCAATTTGATGGTTCTCATTAGATAGGTATCGTTTTTTCTGAATATTTTTCCTTTTCAGCCACATTGTCATTTCCTTTGAGGTGAAAATGACTCAACTTATTTTTCCTTATAATCATATTATTAACACTCAAACTTGCATTACATTCAGCTGATATCTATCTCTGAGTCATATTGCTAAAATAATTCAAGGTTATGACCTTACTTCCCTTCTTAGGTGTGATATTCATTATGAATAAAAATATGTTAAAACAGCTAGAGACACAAGTAAATTGCTCAACTTCTAGTACTATTAATAAAACAATAACTGCAATTAACTATTTCAACAATTGATATCAATAATGGGTTATAGGTTTGGAGGAAAACAGTTATTAGCACTGAATAACTTATAAAACTAAATTTACCCGTTTGTTCACATTAATTTGCACAAGACTGCATTTAACTAATGCAATGGTCCAAATTGTGGAAATAACTATAAACGCCTACCTTTATTGAAAAATAAAAGTAGTAAACGACATTTTTTTCATGAAATACGAACTAATTTTCCTTCCTATGGTCAGAGGATGTGCTCGTATATTGTAAGTAAGCCTGTTCTACAAGATTTGAATCTTGTAGAACAGGCTTTCTATGGGGCTTTCTAATCAGAGGTGACCCGGTGAACTAGGTACATTTTTTAAACTTTTTTGTATGGCCAGCTCAACATCAAGCTCCCTACTGAATTAAATATCTAGAAGTCAAGCCTGGTACTGAGTTTTTTAAGAGCCCGAGAAGTTATAAAACCGAGAGAACCGCTACCTCAGAGATACAGCTTCAGTCCTTTGAGACAACAGACAGATGCCCCAGTTTGCTATCTCCTAAAATGTAACGCTGTCTTGAAGGGTGGAGAAAAGAAAGGTCACGAATTCTCGTTATACTTCTTTTAATAAATGTAATTAACTGATAAGCGTTTCATTATCTGTAACAAAAGCAAGCTGAAAATTCTTAATTTTTCAATATTTAACATAAAATAGAATATACATTATTAATCACTTGTCAAACTGATTTATTTGATCTTTAGTGACTTTAGAACAATTATTCGTATTTGCGAGAAGTTTAATGAGCTTAGAAGGCGTCTTGTTTTCTGCTAATAATGCTTATAATATCCATAAATTAATACATAATGCTCAGTGGCTTAGACCCAAAACCAGGGTTTGATCAATTTTTAGCATCTTCTGGAATTACCACCTGTAGTTAAAGTAACATCAGTATAATTACAATGTTATTGTTAATATTATTGCTTGCCGGGGAGATGAGGTAGTAAAGTGCCTGACTGCAAACTGGTGAGAAAATGGTTCGATCCCCAACCGTCAGCGACTTCAATCTCCGCTCCATCGTGTTTAACCCTCCAAGTGCACTTGAGCTTAGTGAATGAATAGCCCAAGAGATTCCTTTCCAATAAATGCCTTAGGGAGCGAAAATGGTCCAGGCATGATGCTGACCATGTGGTCCCCACTAGAGGTGAAGTGTTCCGGTTTCGAGGATGCCTTGACATTACTCCTGTGGTGCGTGCTCGCTCAACATCGCCGCATGCACATGATACATAAACACTAATTTACAGTAAATAACCTAGCAGCTAGTACCCTATACACGGCTAGTGTGAAACTATTTCTATACTTAACCTCTACATAGAAGCCTGGGTCACAAGTAACATTATGAGTCGCCTCTAAAGGAATAAAAGCTTAGGTAGGTATCCGAAATATATAAAATCACATAAGAGAGGTTTGTGATTTCGTACTTGGATGACATGGTAGCTCACCTGCAGCTTATTCATGGAAGACCGAAGATCCGTGATTCGAATCCCGACCGTGACCCGAAATTTTCAAATCTGACTCTTCCCAAATAACGCGTGGTTTGACTGATACTATAAAGATATGAAAATTACAATATTAAATAATCGTAATTTATAAACTAAGTTAAATTCTTGAAGTAACACTTCTTTGTAAAACTTAGCTGTCGAAATTGTACTGTATTGCACTAAAGCGCATTCATTTATTTTTTTGCATACTAATTAATATAGCTTTGTTTCAGCCCAGCCTCTAGCGTAAGTCTCGGAAACCACAAAATAACACATAATTGGTACTAACAAAGAACAGAAACAAAACTAAATTTATTAAAATTTCTGTTTTCTAAATCAGTTCAAATATCTTCTGTAGTCCAGATTCCGCCCTCGGCCTTAAAGATGACAAGACTTTCGCCTTAAATCAACAGAATGCAAGTTTCTTCCACCTTCCATATTCCATGACAACAAAAAGATTGCATAAATATCGCTCTATTCTATATTGTTCGCCATCCACATTCATTTCTTCTTAACTTCAAATTATACTAAGCTCGTATTGTAACTTAAAAATTTAATGTTCCCCTTTTTCTTATTCTAGGGTCCTTCTTAATTATCAGCTTTTCTTCCAGTCTCCTATTCCTTGACAACATGAATGTTCCCACAAATAGGACAAAGAAATATAAAAGGTTTGAGACAAAACATTCACCACTTCTGTGGGCTAATAGTATCGTTTGCGACCACTGATCCGAAAGTCTTGGGCTCGAATCCCAGTCAGGTCAAGCTATCTGGATAAAGTGTTTTTTTCGGAGTTTTTCCTTACCCTGAGAGAAGATGATAACTTTAAGGCGCCAAGGACTCCGAGTTCAATTGCGCCATCATTATTTCATTTCATTCAGAACTACAGTCTTACTGTTATAGAATTTCAGGTTCAATCTATAGACGTCGCGATGAAACCGATGCAAAACGTTCCTAATAAACCTCTCAGTTTCTTGTTATGGATATAACAAGATTAATGTTATATCCATAACATTAATCTTGTTCTAACTTTCCTCCAACACCTACTCGACATACTTTCTTTCATAAATCATTTTTGCACTTATCAACTGTTTTAAATTCTTTCGATCTATTTGTTGCCAAAGTATCCTCTATTTATTTGTATTCCTTTAATATATAGGTAGTCGCTGCACCCTAAATTAATACATAAACAGTTAATATTGACGTCAGAATTAAAACGAGCTCTTAATCTTAATAAATTAGCTATCTTTTCCATAAATGTTGTAAGCAATTTTAATTTTTCAAAAACTTTTCAGTTAGCCTAAAATGTATAATTTTATTTAAAACAACAGTCGGTTTTTAATGCTTTCGTTACATGTACGTTTTTAACTTGCCCACAAAATTATCGATCCTTCTTCAGTTCCGATTTCAAAAGTAATAAAATACTTCAGAAAACAACATAGATTCAACATTCATTGATTAATAAAATTTCATTGAGCACCTACCAAATGGTGAGAGAGAGGTTAAGAAATGGCTTATATTTTCATTCTCAGAAATGCTCTGTGATTAAAAAAGTTTAGGGACACTGCTATAATATACGCGCCAAGTAATGTTCGCTATGTGCTTTGAGTAGCCATTTACTTACAGCTGAAAATGAGACAAGAAAAGGTGAACAAATAACTTTCGAGTACTATGAGGCTTAAGCAGATGCCTACTTTCGATGGGTAAATAAAATGAGCAGCTGAAAACACCATCGTAAATATGGACCTTGAACGCTTTCCGAGCGCGGCGTTACAGCCAAGCGGGAATTGGCTATTTATATCTGAATCTAAAGATGACAGAAATTAAGATTAATACTAATATTTGTTTAAGCTAAGTGTGTATATTATTACACATTTTATGGCTTGCTTCCAACCCTATCTTTGCTCCGAGTCTACCCTTAAAACAATTTATAAATAGCATAAAGATAAAAACGTAGAAAATGTTTATAATGCAAACTGCAAAACGTTTCTACAATTTCCTGCCGAGACTGGATGTATTTTTCTAGAAGATATCCCTTCTCTCCTCTTCAAACACTTAACAGAGCCTCGCCTTTGGATAACCAGGAGGCATTGGTTCCCCTAATCTAATTTCACTCTCTTTTACATAAATGTATTCACTTCTCTCCAATTTAAAGGAGCTATCGCCTGCAACTATTATTAATTAATAATATAACTGCTAAACTTTCATTACATATATTTTTTTTAAATGTTAAATTTCATCCCAAAATCCATTCATCTATTAACCATCTATGTCTGTTAATTTTTAGTTCCATATAAATACTCTAATAAATTCCTGATCCTGAAGATTCCCTTTATTGCTCTCTTCCTCCAATTTTTAATCATTTTTCTTTATCAATTGTTTCCTCAATGTATTTGTTCCTGGACAGTAAAATAAAACATGTAATGCACTTTATGTATCCCTACATATTGCACCTAATACCCCTTGACTCCTCTTAATCTCTAAATTCCAATCTAAATCGTGCCATTCCCATCCTTTCTTGCTTACTATACCTACAATACATTTTGTTTTACAGTGTATTTTAACAGTGTTTTGGTGGTAATTCTTGTTTTATTATTGGAACGCTCTAGTTCTTTATATGTGTTGGTCGTCTGATCAGGTTGTCCGTTTTATATTTCCTTTATTATAGTATGTATGTGTGTGTACTTCTTTTTTATATCTTCCTTTAATTCTAGATATGGCACAAACTGATCAGGTGTACATTCATGAATTCTAAAAAATAGTTGTACGATGTAATTTGTCATACCAATTTCCCTTGTTTAGCTGCAACGAAACTAATTTAATATTTAAGATATACATTCGTTTGGAAAAACAGGTATTCCGAAATGTATACTGACATCATTTTACTGTCTAGAAAATCTGGCCGAACTTTCCGCTGCTCTTGGCTTCCTATATGTCATTAGTCATTACCACTTATAGGTATGTGTTACCCCCTGGTCACTTAAAAGTTCTTTGGGGTCTAGCTACCCACTAGAGGCCGTTTCCAGTACATTTTTTTCACTTAGATCATAGTAGTGGGAGAAGTAGATTATGATAAGTTAGAAGGAAACCCTAGATTAAAGTGATACTCGAAATATTTCCAGATTTTGGCTGTAATACATTTCCACATTTGACAAAGAAACGAATTCCTAGGCTAAAATGAAAGATTAGAAATACATTAGAGTGGTTGCGATGAAGGTGATGTAGCAACAAAGATAAGGGCCATGGTGGTGGTTATGGTGATATGAAAGACATGCAGGATTAAGTATGAAGATAAACTTTCATAATATTTTCAATATCTCACGTTCACTGTCGTAGGTTTTCGAGTCTGCAATGCCGGCGCAACTGAGTTGAGAGCCTGTCGATCTCTGAGGCTGCCTAACATTGGAGGATTTCTGTGTTGTTATTGTTGTTGATTTGATTTATTTACGGATGCGCTTTAACATCTCAGGTCATCAGCGTCCCATTCAATTCAGGGCTTGAAACGGCAGGTAAATTTTGCTCAGAGGCCTCTTCTTTCAAGCTTGTGGTTCTTTTACATGGGATTTCTGTGGCGGGCAGCTTACCCTGATCAGACATCGAACTCAGGTCTGCTACATGATTGAAGAAGAGCTGTTTTTCAAAGAAATAAATACAAATATAAGAGAACTGGTACAGGAAGGGTTGGGAAAGCCCGGGGACCGCAGCGAGGTGTCGAGGTCGCTCATCCCAGCTCTTGATTTCCATTCTGGGTTCTGGCGTTGTGCTAGGTGGGGCCGGAGCGAGATCGATGGAGGAAACTGCTGTAACCATGGCGACGGCCCCATCTCTTGTCCGAGCTGGGTGACGGCCTGGCTACAGCTCTTTGTGCTGCGTGCCTGCCGACCCGTCTGACTTTTGCTGCGGAGGGCACCCCCTAACGAAGCAATTACGCTCTCCCTCGCCTGCTGCCCGACCGCCCCCTTTGACCCAGGCCGCACCTTGCCCGCTAACTGCGAATCCTCTTGTTTAATATGCTATTAATTGTTAATATCGTCCTTAGTGCTCTCGAGCAGCTCCTTTAGAAAAATCTCAAAATAGAAGACCCATAAAATATTTTAAGACTCTACAGACCTCTTCATATTGCTAGACCGAACCACAATGCCTCTCATCTTTGTACCTAGTTAAAATAAAAGCGATTTCGCTTTATAATATAGTAGTTGAGTCTGTAATTAGAATGAAACGTAATCAAAAACTTATAACATTTTTTTCTAATCTCCTCAGTAGCGTATCCAAAGATAAATGATTGGTTGGGGGAAAAATATGTAGAAGAAAAACTAAAATAAAGAGACTTTTGGAACAAAGCATACATTTTCAAACGACCCAGCTGTATTTTATTTTATCCTACATTTGTAACTGCAAGTAAATGCCAACCCAGAACGCTGAATGAATATTATTGTGGTGGGGACATTACAGCAGTGGTCTCAAAATGTTTGAATCAGCGAACACTTTCCTGAGAAGGAAAATATTGTTGACTTTGAGCCCCTTTCTGATCATTAGAGTGGTTCTTAAACCTTTTTTAAACATTTTTAGAATGGATACTGAATCTATTTATTTCTGCGTGTTTTAAAACCCATCCTTTTGCATGAATCATTCCACTTATCCAAGATTTGCTACATAAATCCGGTTGACATCTTGGTATTTCATGCAGATCCTTTGTTGAACATGTTTATCTTGTATCCTCTTTCCCACTTTCACATGCTCAATCGCTGCTTCAGCTATTTTGAATTTTCTTAATATGATCGTGCTTTACATATAAAGACAAGTAATTCTTCACTAAATGCACAGATTCCCAGGATATCTTTAGTCAACTTTTGTTTCCATACGTGAGGAAAGAATGAGTTTAAGTTGGAAAATTCAAGTTCTGGCTGCCCTCTCAATAAGAATTTAAATTAAGTGTACCTACAATTACACATAATAAATAAAGCTTTGTTTATATGTCCAAATCAGTAGCTTCTAATCTTCTCTATAATGTGCGCTTCTGCCTGATTTTTCCAAACAATCCAAAGCTATGAATCAAACTTTTTCTACTACATCTCTTTATTTTATTTACTGGATCCCCCCCCCCTGCGCTTCTCTAATCAACTGATTTCTAATTTAGAGCCTTGAGTTTCTGAACACATTTTTCTTTGTGCTCAATACTATTTCTCAGTTAGCCTTTCAATATAATGAATTCCCATATTATCCCCATTTCTAGACGTACATTGTGTCTTGTTATACATCTTGCAATATGATCACCTACGTATAAACATGATTGCCATATTTCTTTCTACTTTACGCCTCCTTTGTCTGTTTGAAAAATGTAGACATTTTGTAGAAGTTTGTATTCTGATATCAGTAGATCCTCAATCCATTTTCTAAGTTTTTAATTTTTGGAGAAATGTGCCAAGAAACTTAGGTCTTTTCATATCACAAGTAACAGCCTCAATTTTTCTAAAGTATTTACTGACAATACTTCATAAAGTTTTACGCTTCATATTTAAACAATTAATGCTGTGGCCAGCAGCACAGAATACTTGAAGCTCTTGACTAAAAGCTCTTCCCTTTGCTATATATTAGTGGTTAATAATTAGAAAGAACAATAACAATTATTTTATGCTGATGATCATAGTTTTTGCTGTAACTTCAGTAATTTTAATCTGTACTTTACCTGAAATGTGCATGAAGATTCATTCCCTTATTTAACTCATATCGTGGAATAAATGTTTATTATAGTAATAATTTATTATTTATTAATCGTTTAGAGATATTTCCAATAAAAACTGCCAACAGAAAATATAAAAAAACTGTTAGTCAATTAGCACTGTCAAGAAAATATATTTAGAAATTTTCGTGTAGATATTAGTTCTTTGCTTTTCATCCAATATTGTGATATAATTTTTACGCAAATTTAAATAACTAGAAGTTTTAACAATATATTATATATAGGTGAAATTCACTAATTATTTAATAACCTTGTTACATTTATTGGACTGAAACCAAAGAACAAATATCTACACGAAATTTTCTAAATATGTTTTCTTGTTTTACTAACAATTTTATAATTTTTCTGTATCTATGACAATATTTACTCGACAGATCTCTAAATGTTTAATAAACAATAAATTATTATTGTAATAAGCATTTTATATATTATATATTTCACCTATACATATCCGTATGTCGGTCCTAGTGGTGTAGTGGTTACCATACTTGCCTCCTACGCCCAAAACGCGGGTTCGAACCTGGCCAGAATCGATGGATTTTTTCGGGCGTAAAAATCCTAAGTATGGCTTCCTTCGGAAGGGAAGTAAAGCCGTGGGTCCCGTGTCGTACATTTACGGCACGAAAAAGAACCTCAAGCCTGAAAGAGAGGCCTCTGAGCAAAATTTGTCGGCCGTTTCACGCCCTGAGTTGAATGGGACGCTGATGACCTGAGCTGTTAAAGAGCGTCCATAAATAATAAAAATTAATAATAATATACATATCCGTGAAATGCTCTGGTTACTTAAACTTTGCGTCAAAAACGTTCATCACATTTATTGGACAGCAAAGAACAAATATTTACACGATCATTTATAAATGTATTTTCTGGGCAGCACTAATTGACTAACAATTTTATGTGGCAATGTGGCAATTTTTAGACAGATCCCTAAACGTTTAATAAATTATTACCGTAATAAGCGTTATATATGAGACGTCAAAAAATGCGCGTTCAAAGTTTTGTGAAAGCTGATTATATTTAAACGTTTGTATATTCCAAAGTACTTAATTTTAATGATTCTTAAACCAATGGAAAAAGAAAACTTTCCTATAGTATCTTTTTATAGGTTTTGCAATGCAAAAACAAAGTGAACAAAATACCGTTATAAACAGCTAATCCCAATTAAGGGAAAAAGTATTTAACTGACTAAATATACTCAAAAAGTATACCTAAGGACAAAAAGAAGTACGCACCTACTCAATACGACCATCATTTTTCTCCCTAATCGTTCAGAAATATTTTCTCTGTTTTTTCAAGCTCGCTGCGCAGGATTTAAATCAGAACTAGAAACTGGCCAACATTTGGTCAATAAAGGTAAATAATCTTAGAGATAAATGTGACATAAACGCTTTTGGGGTAGGGCGCTGTGCTACTGCAGCTTAGTTTTGAGCCAATTTTGTGAATAATTTCCGGAGCAGTAGCGGTAACCAAAAGGAACCCCCCTGCTTTATTTAGTCATTGCTATTAGTTCTGTATACTGTATAGGATTTTAAGAAAGGAACTTATATTATCTATTTTAGCTAAGCTTTTAGTTTACATAAAAAGTGTCTCGTGTCTGTACATATTTTTATTTTGTGTAAAAGTGATCGTACACATACTTAAAAAGAAATATATTTAAGTAGTTGTATTTTTATTCTACTTTTACAATTTTCTCCAAATTCAAGCATTTTTGCCTTTAAGCTTCTGTTATCTTTGCATTTGTCTTCGCTTTTTCCTTTTTAATGAGTACCACCTCTATTGTCTTATGGTTAGCTTGCCTGCTGATCAAGAGGTTTCGTCTTCGAATCCATATATTTGTAAAAATTTATTTTCGATAGTTTTAACGAGATCCACCCAAATTCATGAGGTGAACTGGTAGCAAGTTCGATCTGGAGAGTCAAAATAAACTTAAATGAAGTGCCGGAATGTTTACAAAATTCCATGTTGGTCCTGGTGGTGTAGTGGTAAGTTTTTTTCGGGCGTAAAAATCCTAAGTATGGCTTTCTTCGGAAGGGAAGTAAAGCCGTGGGTCCCGTGTCGTACATTTACGGCATGGTAAAGAACCTCAAGCCTGAAAGAGAGGCCTCTGAGCAAAATTTGTCGGCTGTTTCACGCCCTGAGTTGAATGGGACGCTGATGACCTGAGCTGTTAAAGAGCGTCCATAAATAAAACAATTAAAAAAAAAGAATCTGAAGTCTAAAACTGGTACAGCATAACAAGAGTGTACGGTGATATATGTTTTTTTTAATTACATAAAAGACTGCACTTTTAACCTCAACATGTCGAAAAGGAAAAATGGAAATTTTCTTTTTACAGGCTACTATTAATTATTAGACTGAAATTATAGCTCGCTTACATTCAAACTTCCCGCAGAGCTCTTATGTGCTTGCGTTTTTATAGTTTTGAAAACTATTCTAGAAGTTAAGATCACTTAGAAATTCATTTCTAAAAGCTCTTACTAGTAGCGTTTTATTTTAAGAATTAACGATCTCATCATCGTGCCGTCATTCACTTCACTTCCTTTTGTAGGAACTTTGGTAAAGTAGGTGGGACAAAATTAATTTATACTAAAATAATGAACGTGTGACTTGATCACCACTCTTGAATCAAACTGCTCATTTCTGTAAGTAAGTGATGGGCTACACAATAAATACTAGAATGCTTACGAATGTTAACTCCGTTTCCCATTGATGAAATTATGTAAGACTTTTGTTTCTTCCTGTTTCATTTTATTTTCTACAAAAATGCACTTGCTTAATTGTTCTTTTATTTCCTTTTATGCTTGTTAACCCCGTATGTTAACTGTATTTTCAGTTTGCTAACCCTAATTAATGTGTCGGTTAAAACATTTGTGAATCACTATAATTTAGTATGTGGATACGACTGAGGGAATGGATCATTGTAGTGTATTGTTTCTGCAGAAGCCTGCCATTCTTTTAAGTATTTTTAACATAGCTGTTCTAAATACATAGTTCCTTAAATATGAGAAAGAACAAAACGGCTTTGGACAAATGTCTAAGTGTAACTAGTACTTTTTCACGTGTTTACCCCTATCGTTTTACGTACACCCCTTCATTATACACATCAAACTTTTCCTGGAAAAACAGACTTTTAAACAAAATACTTGATATATCTTAAAAATGCTATATATGTTTGTTTGTCTATCTACTAGTATTTCAATTATTAAAATGTGACTCATATATGTAAATTGTTAAATTATGAATGAGTAAATAAGTTTAAGTATAGAGTCTGGCAACTTTTCTCTGATAAAATATTGGGAAAAATTGTAAGGGACATTTTCAATAAATTAAATGAATACTTAAGGTCTTTTAAGTGGAGATGAAAAGATATGACGACTGGAATAATTAAAAATTGTGGAACAAAAGCTGATGCCCCTACAGCTCTGAATATCGGTATATGAAGGCTACATAAAAACTTGGCAGTCCAGACGAACAACAACCAGGTAAACCAAGGATTACTGCTGGTACACATGATAGCTTTCTATTGCTAAGGGCCCCAAAGGAAAGGAAGTCAAATATGCCATGTTCAGACATGCCCAGCAGGATGTTAATAATTTAACCGTTTCAACCCAGAGGCACGAATGAGTACTTAATTCCCTTCGTCCATTAAGTGTCCAGCGACTGTCATGGAAATCGGAGACTTGTACTGGCACGGTACCAGGAATGTGTCAGTTGGCAACAAAAACAATGGAGCCATGTTTTCTTCATAGATGAATCCATATTACAGGAAAACACAGCTGTAACAGTCAGAATAATGACAAATAGAGAAACATCTCGTTTTTATCTGTGGAACTACGAATGCAAATAGATATATTCAAGATATTTTGCAGTTTGTGATCCTTCCTAATGCTGAAGCGTCTGATCCTGAATTCCTTAACATGCGGATGTGTGTCTAAGTGGTCAAAAAGACAAGTTGCAGTACTAGAGTGGCCTGCTCAATCCGAGGATCTAAAACTAATAGAGCATCTGTGAGAGTTTTAGAGAATATGTACCGAACCAAGACGAAATCCTTCATCAGCTTTCTTCACTGCAAAGAAGATGTCGAGCAATGCAAGAGATGGTGGTACGAACTACTGATATCACTAGAAAAAATGGAATTTTATAAACATTTCTGTGATTGTATGTTATTTTTAAAAGTATAAAATTGTTTATTTTCGTTAAAAAAGGATTAAATTTCTCCTTTGTGGATTATTGAGTTTTATCGTCAATGAAAGTATTGTAAATATTACTAACACAACTTGTATAATGAGATTCCACTCGTAATTATTAGAACATCTAAAAAAGCTTGCGTTCCTTAGATAGTTTTGATGCGTTTATATTCCTATGACTTTTAGCGTCTTGAGCAACCAACGATTTATAGTACTCACCTCTTTTTTCCTATTTTCGAGATCTTGATATGCATTTAACGAACAGGTAGAGTATAGTACTTTCGCACAATTTTGGCATTGAAAATATTGTATTTATATAATGTTTGCAAATTCTTGCATTGTAAGTATTTAAAACTGTAATGTCGTTCAGCAGTTACCGAGCAAGAATAGAGTTTGTTTATGGTTAGCCATTTTAGTAAGTATATCTTTATACATTCAAAGGCAGTATTGTGAATATTAGTAAAAAGTGGTGTTATAACACTTTTGATACGTTAATTTTTGCTAAGAAAGTTGATTCTCGCATTTCCGATATTAAAGAGTTATGGAAGTCTGGCTGTGAAATATAAATAATTAATAAATCAAATGCATTATAGTTCTAGTACTGTTATAGCAGCCAGTTCGTGTGTTGTAAATTCAATTTTCAGAGCCTATCAATATTAGCAATAAGTACTAGGTGAGCAGATTGTGAGTTTTCCGTATGCGGCGGCGAGGTTGCATGGGCCGCGCAATCTGCACTCACGCCCGCCACCCACGGGAATATTGGAACTGCTTTCCTTTATTTTCTAAACATTTCTGGCATCCATTAATGTAGCATGTTAGGTTTTGAGGAGCTGCAGTATTAAAATACCAGAGTAATTGGAACCAAGTTTCGTTAGAAAACATAATGAGATGATGCAGATCAATAAACTTTGTCATGCACTCCTTGTTCTCAAAATGAGGATCACCAGGATTAAGTTCTTGCACTACAGTACATTTATATGGTTTTAACTTTTACACAGCTGTACAAAATTCCCGATTGCTGAACAAAACGCCGAAGAGATTTTCTACAGAAACTTTTAGGCTATATCCAATGTCATCAAGAACTTCTGTAAGCACAGTGCATTGTCGTCTTCGCTTCTTATCTTCGTTCCCCGAAATTTAACTAATTTAGGAATCGTATAACGACTTGAAACTTGATCTTGATGGAACTATTCTACGAATGTTTTCCTGACAGCACAGGCGATTCTGTCCGTACATACGAATCATACATAAACACTCGTGGAATAGAATACTGTAGACCTAGCATTCTTTGTACGTTACTGCACACGTGAGTACAGTCCTTTAAAGTAATTCTTTCTTTATATTGAAGTGTAGTTTAGTAAAGCGCAGGCTGTATTGCCTGCCGCGCTATCCATGTAGCCTCCCCCGAGCACGGGCATGCAAAATAAAAAAAAAAGTTTTAAAATGCTGCTTTTTTATTTCTAGCACCTGGTTTCTTTCATTTACACATCAGGCTATATTGAACGAGTGCTCTGGTTAAAGTATAGCATTTAACTAAATTGCTATTTCTTACTTAGCAATGTTTTTATTTTAACCTATAATTGTTTTATGCCAAAAGACAACATTTATGCTTTTTTCAGTCTGTTACTCATACAATTTTCATCTCATTTGAGATTAACGTATGAATAATACCGCCGGTATTTGTATTCATTTGGTAGATCATGTGTATCATAAAATTCATTCCATAATAATTGAAAACTAAAATGTACGTAGCAAAAGTAAGGAAAAAAACAAGTTTTTAAGTACAGGCTTAATCAATCCTGTTCTCTCTAAATGCCTAGTGCATGTGATTTTCCATGTTCTTTCCTAGCGTTATACGATTGGTACGCATGCTACAAATCAAAATCATGACAAATATGGCAAGTCTATACACATCTTAACTTGTGGCGTTGTAATTTTGCCTCCACGCCTTTCCGTCCATCAAGTTTAGTCTGAATTACCGAGATATCACTTGACATGTGTATTTTGTCTCTTCGCGTAATGTCGCAGAGCTCCTCTATGACAGATCTCATGTGGGATGACACCACACAAGATTTATGAAGGCTGCTTATCGGCATTCCTTCTCCCTTGTGACCAAACCAGCCAACGGCTGAGGAGGATTTAGGGTAAGCGCACTAAGCGGCCTCTTGGGACTAAGCGATCCTTAAGGGCTGTCCAAATCTACAGTTACTGCCTCAAGACTTTTTAACAGTACATGTCATCCTTTTTTTCACTGCTGAGGCATCACGGGCGAGAGACACTGATCATAAGAAATTTCGGGAAGGAAGCGTTCCACATCTTAAGTTTCGAGTATCTTCCAGTGATGTGGACTACAGAAATCCTGAGAAAAGAGGAGAGTCCTGACGGGGTACGAATCTGCCGTTCAAGAGTCCTTGTTTTAAAGTCTAACACATAAGCGCCATTTGGTGGAAGAGGGGGGTGGGTGGATAAAAAAGGTAAAAGAGAACGCTTAAACGCTTAACTTCCCTTAATTTGTACTTTGATAATGTTACAAGGTGATTTTATCTTTATAAACACTGAATAAAAATCAACTGCGACACTTATGTCTACAAAGAACTAACAATATTGCATGTTCCGCTTAAAACACCAATGAAAGAAATGGCTATAATTTAAAATATATGCGCCATATAGAAATAAATATTTGTTTGGCAGTGCAAGTCTTGCAATGTATGCAAAAATAACTGTCATGGTGATTGAGAAATAAATAATAACAAACTGTTGCTTCTGTAAAGTCAGATTAATGTGAACGATTGAGCACAACATCCCGTTTGTTCTTTGTTTAGCAGAAATAAAGTCGATAATCTTTGAGAATAGGACACCCCATTCATTTTTTATATTTCCCATGAGGCACGAGTGCTGCATGTTGATTTTTGAGAGTGAAACTTCTAGAGTCAAACCAGAGTATATGTTCGCGTAACAGGAAAATGAAAACAGGAGAGAAATGTCACGTATGTATGCATATGTTGCAGTGACGTTATAGTGGGTGCGAAATATATTTTCTGTAGTTTTTTTTATCAGGCATTTTTTCTTTGTATGCAAGGTAATTATATGCAATGTTACATACGTTGAAATTTTGCAAATTGTCCTTTATGTTTTTAAATACATGCAAATATGTAATTTCGTCAAGTGCGAGAAATAACGTTCTTTTCAGTCATGGAATACGCAGGAGGTCGGCAAGTAGGGCATAAAAAAGCGTACCCCAAAGTATGCACAGAAATGCAATTAATTTGTTCCAGTTGGCCCTGCAGATTGGAGAACGTGACACCGTGAGGGAGTTGAAATGGATGGCAGTCAGAAACAAAGTATCTTCAGCAAGGCAACCTGTACCTTTGCACCTCAATCGCGACAACAACCAACGACTCCTTTAGGAGCTACCAATAATCACAAAAAAGCATGATTACTTCCACAGTGTGTGCATCTTCAGTGTTTGTATGTATTATAATGATCATGTGCGAATGTGCTTGGTAACATTTCCGCTATGCCACTTCCGCTGTATAATGAAAAAAGTTGCATTTTGACTCCTGTGGTTCTCCATGTGTGAACTGCGCACTCCTACTGTCAACTCTGGTAAACATTAAACAGGTCTCAAAGATTACCATAAAGTCTGTGATCTGTGAAGCACGCACAACTCTGATTTCGTCGAGAATACAATCTTCAAAGACACGATTCCATTGCTGACTATAAGAGGGTAATAGCCTGGGATACAAGGTTCAAACACACAGAAAGCTCGTTGCCGAAAATTATTAGCATGCTAGAAAAAAAAAGCATTAATATAAAGCATTCGAACCTGCTTTACGAGAAACCCCCTCCCAAAAAAATACGAAAAGCTGGTTTACAACTCCAGCTTCTTCGCAGTACGGTTCACAATGCTCCGTTTGCGAAACAGCGGAGCAAGCCCGACCATAAAGACAAAGGCTGCCTTATGTTGCGAGTGTCTTGAACAAAATTGACAAACACCAATCTTTACCGCCATGGTTGGCCGAGGTCGTTAAGGTGCGGACTCGTGAGCGGTAGATCTGGAGTTCGATTCCCACCAGGACAGTCCTTCCTGACTGAGGGTTTTTCCAGGATTTTTCTCAGTCCTCATAAATGGCACATGCCAGAGAGGTATCCTAACTTAAGCCTGCTGGAACGCTTCCTTCCTTAAAAAATATCCTTTCCCAATTTACCATTTCATCTCATGTATCATCAGTGTTCACCGCCTGTGGTGCCTCAGTAGTAAAAACGGGCGTTAAACATTACTCAAAAAAAATCGTACTCGAATCATGTTAAAGGATATATAATGGATAGTATATATAATTGGTTTGGTTTATTTACGGACGCTCTTTAACATCTTTAACATCTCAGGTCATCAGCGTTCCATAGAATTCAGGATGTGAAACGGTTGATCAGTTTTGTTCAGAGGCCTCTTCTTCCAGGCTTGAGGTTCTTTTTGTGCCGTACATCTAAGACATAGAGCCCACGGCTTTACTTCTCTTCCGAAGGAAATCATACTTAATATTATTACACCCGAAAATACCCATCGACCCTAGCCGGAATTGAGCCCACGATTTTGGGTTACGAAGCAAGTGTGATTACCACTAGACCACCAGAGCCGACTTTTAATCATTTATTCGATATATCAATATGAATCGATTCTATCTTGTACTGTAACATTTTTTCTTCTCTATTATAAAGAAAAGGAAGGGATTGATGTAAACAAAGTGAAACCTTGTCGTATCGCTCTTTGATTATCGGCTTAAAAAAACGTTTCTGTGCATACTCTGTATATTTAAAACTAAAAAAAACCTCATTAGGTTATGGGCAATTCGACAAATAGAAGTTACATATTAATTCCTCTAAAAATCGTCATACTGTCGAAATGCCGGACTCAATTGAAGGATTGATAAACAGTATTGAAAAACTCAATGATGTGGCATCATTTCCAGTCTGGAAATTTGAAATTGAAATCCTCTTCAACCTAGAGCGTTAATAGACCTCGTGATTGGAACATCTAAACTATCAGATATAGCTAATGACAAAGAAAAGGATGAATGGAAAAGGAAAAACGCACGTGCCTCTCATGCGATTATTGGTCCTCTTGAAAAAATAACACCGCGCCCACATTCTTTCGTGCATAACAGTGAACGAAATATATGCTAAACTCTGCAGTGTTTTCGAACGAGATAACGGGCACCAAATAACGACATCTTATCTATCTTTTTTCTGATAAGCTCGATGAATCAAATGACATAGCGCAAAACTTAAGCACTTTAGAAAATCTCAGATACAGTCTAAACGCCCTCTCGAAAACTGAAGAAAATCACAATAAAATCGATGCCGAAATGTTAATGGCAAAATAATATCTTATCTCCTGGGAAATTATATACCTTCATCACATCATGGTACTCAGCTTCGAAAGACAATAAAAAAAATAATAAATCTAACATCCCGTCTTTTAAGTGATGAATCGCACAAATCTAACAACGATTCGTCGCGTTTCACAACACATAAGAGTCAACGTAAAACTGGTCACAGTAATCGATGTCATATATGTAAAAACAAGAGCAATAACCTCGATCCTGAAAATTGTTTTTATCGCAAAAAGAGGAATAAAAAACAAAACACTAGCACTCAAACTGCCTTTATAGCAAATGAAAAGAATAAGAGTGAAATAAAAATGTTGCCTTGTGGATAGTTAACTCGGCTGCTAGCTCTCATATGACTAACAATGAAGCATCTCTGAAAGGGACTAGTCCATATAACGCCAAAAATAGTGACTCCGTAAAGCTCCGGAATGATTGAAAGGCCCAAACGCAAAGTATCTAACGTTTTATTCGTTCCCGACCTATCTAAGAACCTGCTTTGTTAACGCTATCACCAAAAAAGATGGTAAGGTGGCCTTTGAGAACGAAAAGGTTGAAATTTATCAGAAAAGTTAACTTGTTCTAAGCGGTAAGAAAATTTAAGGGGAGTATTTGAAATAAAACTGGGTAATGAAAATGATGCGGAAGTCCTCATCGCAACAACTGAGACCATCAATTGGTACAGGAAACTTGGCCATCTTGGAGTGAAATACTTGAAGAAATTTGAAAACTTGTCACAGGGGATGAAACTTAAAAAATCTGACAAGGAAAATCTTGAAACCTGCGAAGTTTGAAGTCCAAAGCATGTCGCAACTATTTGGACTCAATCGTACCCGAGCTACAGAAACGTCATTGGACCTATTTCAACACCTTTCTTGGGACGATAATAAGCACTTTGTTTCAGTACTTCAGGACTTTACACATTTCTCCGCAGTTTTCCTACTGAAAGGTAAAGATGAAGTCCGAAAGACAATAACCAACTACATCACTAAATTTTAAAAATATTGATCAAAAAAGGTTAAGAAGATTTGAATGGGCAACGGCGGTGAATATGCTTCACGCAAATTTAAAGGATTTTGTGATCAGAAAGAAATAGAGCTGAATTACATTCCTCCTCACACTCCACAGTTGAATGCTGATACTGAAAGACTTGGTCATGCCCTCATGAATAAAACCGAGCTCCGGTGTTTGACTCTGGAGTACTGAAGGAAATGTGGGGTGAAGCGTTGATGACAGCAAATTATTTGCTTTACCGAAGTCCGTTCAAGGCTGTTAAAACAACCTCAGCTGAATTATGATTGAAAAAGAAACCGCATTTGTTCCCGACTCCTAATTTTTGGATGTGAAATCTATGCCAAAATTCTGAAGAACACAAAAAAGTTGACTCCAAGAGCTAAAAAGTACATATTTGTTGTTTACACATATAATAGTTATAGACTTTGCGATCCTGCGTAGGATAATCGCTTCAAGGGACGTCTACCCCTGCAAACCTGAAAAAGTCAAAGTATCTCCAAAGATGATTTATTACTCTCGACCTTGACAGCGATGAAGACGATTTGCCCATTGATCATGAAGACTCTAACCAAAAGGAATCAGTAACTGAGACCTCTGTCTATGAAGAGATAACATCACAAGAAACTGTTAATGAAAAGTCTGTGGAAAGTTCCGAAACAGTTCAATCAAGATCATCCAGAGTAAAGAAAATATCTGATAAACTAAAAGATTACCAATTAAATGTTGATAATTTTGAATAAAATTTTTTTCTTGCACATGAAGACCCCATTACAGATAGAGAAAAAGAATAGTACATCAGAGCGATTGATGAAGAAAAGCAGTCTTTAAAAAGGAACACCTCGATTTTTGTCAATAGCGAGTTTGCTCATGGAAAGAAAATCCGAACTAACAAGTGGGCATTTAAAAAAAAAAAAAAAAAAAAAAAAAAAAGTTAAAACTAGAATTGTTGTACGAGGCTGTGAACAGACTTATGGTGAAGATTTCTCTGTTTTTTTTTTTAATTCGGTATATTTAAGGACGCTCTTTAACATCTCAGGTCATCAGCGTCCCATTCAATTCCGGGAGTGTAAATCAGAGGCCTCTTCTTTCAGGAGGTTCTTTATCGTGCCGTAAATGTACGACACGGGACCCACGGCTTTACTTCCCTTTCGAAGGAAGTCATACTTAGGATTTTTACGCTCGAAAAAAACCCATCGATCCTGGCCGGGTTTAAAGCCGCAACCTTGGGTAAAAATGATTTCTCTGTAAAATACAGTCCCGTCATGGGCGCTGATTCGCTAGATGGCCATAGCTCTTCGAAAAGGATTTAATTGTGAGACCTTATATGTGAAAATCGCCTTTCTCTATGGTCATTTAGATGAAGAAATGTTCATGAAAGTTCCAGAAGGGTATGAAATGCCAGCACGAAACTTTGTAAGCTTAAGAACGGCCTATATGGAATGAAACAATCAAATTTGAACTAAAACTGAAAACTCGCCAATTTCTTTAAAAAATATCATTGAAAAATTAACATTGTATTTTTGTTAACAATGCTAAAACCTAAGATTGGCTATTTATGTTGACGATGAAACAATTTTCGCACAAGATAAGGCCCAAATTGACGAAATTCTTTATAAAATGAAGAAGGAATTTGATATCACGATTTTCGACAAACCAAAAACCTTAGCTCGATTCGAAATCTAGCTCCGTAAGTTCAATCAAGCAAATTATGTGAAATGGATTCTTGAAAAATATGAGATAGTTGATCCCAATCCTATAAACTCTCTGATGATTGAAAATAAGGAAAATAAAAAAAAAATTGAAGAAATGAAATTCCCTTTTCGAGAAATAGTTGGAAGCATACGTTATGTCTCATTTAAACTCCGACCAGATCTCGCTTACTCGGTTATATATAGCAACAGACATCTGGAAAATCCAACTGAAGTGGATTTTGCTAAAGCGAAAACATCTTTACGAACGAACGAAAACAGACGGACTTCTCCTATTCCAGGGACAGCTTTGATGATTTGATGGCCTACTGCGACAACGACTTTTCCAAAGACTCTGAAACTCTCCGGAGCACTTCTAGCTATGTCATATTTTATGCTGGAGGACCTGTAAGCTGGAGAAGTCGCAAACAACGCATTGTATCTACCAGCAGCATTTAGACAGGGTTTATAAAAGCAGCTGAATGTTGCAGAGAACTTTTATTCTTAAGAAGTTTACTTTGTGAATTAATTGCTAAAAATATACCCATCACATTGTTCATTGATAACTTGTCTGCAATTGAGTTGCTTAAAAAAGGAAATGAACACCCGCAGCAAGCATATTGATGTAAAATATTATTTCATAAAAGAAAAATAGGGTGAAAGAATTTTCCATTTAAAGTACATGGCTATTCAAAAAGAAGGAACAGATTTCAAACATTTCTTTACGAATTACACAAGGTAGAACCACAATTCAAGTTCCTGGACATACAAAAGTTTAAAATTTGTACCGTCCTGGTAGAAGTTCCAATCACGGCCCATTGGCGCTGTTGCTTGCCATGTTAATTGTCGTAGTAAAATGGCGACACAACAGGAAAAAGCATTTTGTGTGCTGTAATTAGCAAAACTAGAGTCCGTTATTGGAGTTCAGCGTGATTTTCGCCGTCAGTTTAATACACAACCGCCTGCGCATAAGCAGATTTACCAGTGGCATCGAAAATTCGTAGAAGATGGTTGCATCTGCAAACGGAAAAGCACCGGACGTCCACGCACATCGAATGAAAACGTCGAGCGTATTCGTACAGTTTACGAAAGGAGCCCAAAAAAATTCACAGCACGAGCAAGCAAGGAACTTAGCATTCCTCAACCAACGGTATGGCGAGTTCTGAAACACCGTCTGCACCAGAAGCCGTATAAAATGCAGTTATTGCAAGCATTGCATCCTGACGACCACAACAAAAGGTACGAATTTTGCATTAGCATGCTAGATGATATCGAAAAAGAGTTTCTCTGAGCGATTAATTTTTTCCGATGAATCCACTTTTCATCTTTTTGGTAAAGTTAATCGACATAACATTAGAATTTGGTCAAGTGAAAATCCTATGTCAGTTATTGCAAATGAAAAAGATTCACCGAAGATTAACGTCTTCTGTGCCATATCTGTAAACAAAGTTTATGGACCTTTCTTCTTCATGGAGAACACTGTGATAGGACTAACCTATCTACACATACTTCAAAACTGGTTATTTCCTCAACCTGAAATTGATTCAGATGACTTCATCTTCATGCAAGATGGTGCCCCGCCTCATTTCTCTAAGCTGGTTCGACGTTACCTGAATGACATCATTTCAGGACGCTGGATTGGAAGAGGAGGAGCAGAAGATGAACTTCAACGCCGGTGGCCTCCCAGGTCTCCAGACCTCACTCCTTGTGACTTTTATCTGTATGGTTACGTAAAAGACTGTGTTTTTATCCTCCCTATGCCTAACACTCTTGAAAGTCTGCGACATCGAATTGTTGATGCTGTGAATTCGATAATTAGAGACCAGTTGATTCGTGTGTGGCAAGAAATGAGCCACCGTTTTGATATTTGTGGTTTAACCCATAGTGCTCATATTTAATGCATAAAAAAGTGAAAATTGAACTTTTCTCTTTCCAAGAATTGTGTTTCTTTCTTTTGTAGTTTGGAAGAAATAAATGTTTGAAATCTGTTCCTTCTTTTTGAATAGCCCTGTATTGTCCATCTGCAGAGCAGGTTGCTAACATATTTACTAAACCTTTAGGTCTACTAAATTTGATGTGTTTAAAAAGAAAGTTGTTAAAAAATGAGATAGCGGAAAGTTAATAAGTAAAAGTACATAAAACGTTGATATTTTTTGTATTAATCTTATATTCCTCAAAATGTTAAAATTAAGTAAGTGTAGGGGATATATAATTTTAATCATTAATTCGATGTATCGATTTGAATAGATTCTATCGTATATTGGTCACACTTTTTATTTGGCTATAAAGAAAAAGAAGAGATTAATGTAAACAAAATAAACCTTCATTATATTGCTCTTTGTTTATCGGCTTAATAAACGTTTCTGTGCAAAACTCTGTATATTTAAAACTAAAAAACTCTTTACGCGTGTGTTTCTCTGACTAGTAACTTTCTACATGTCGGGAAAAGTCAACAGACATAATTGCAGAACCTGGGGAAGCGAGAATCCTCATTTTGTTTGAACACCAAAGTAATTCGCCTAAAATTAATGCGTGGTCCAGGTTAATAGGTTCCTTCTTTTTTGCTGAACATACAATGACTGCCACAACCTATCTAGGCATGCTTGAGTTCTATGTTCCAGCTGGGTCCATTTATCAGAAAGTCGACGCTCCTACTCACTTCGCATGATAGGTACGCAGTTTTCTTAATGACAACTTTCCGAGACAATTGATTGGCAGAGGATCCGAGACCATAGGTCGTCCGCCAAGATCATCAGATCTAACACCCTTGGGCTATTTCTTATGGGAAATCGTAAAGAATCAAGTGTATAGAACACCAATGGCCGACCTCGATTATTTGAAACTGAATCTGCCTTACGATTCAAAATGTTCCTATTGATACGAGGGTATGCCCATAAGTTTCCGGTCTCGCCGATAAGGATTATCGCCTTCACAAAACCCGTATCTGATGTCATACCTTATTTGTTAAGAAAATAATTGCAGCTGTAACTTCCGTTCCGCTGTGTTCAGTTGTGCAGATATAGTTGCATAAAGAAGGTTATGTGTACAAGACTGTGACATGTTCCAAATAGAGTTATTAAGTTCTTCACAAAAGAAGGACTTATTGCAAGTGAAATTATACAGCAATTGGACGGTATATAAGGGACACCATCTCCCTCATATTCTACAGTAAAAGAATGGGCCAAACTTTTTTGAATGGGCCGAGAAAGCATTGAAGACGAAGAGCGTGCAGGTTGGCTCTTGGAGGTGCTTACTACTGAAAACATCGATCTTGTGGAAGGAGAAATTATGGAAGACCGACGGTTGAAATTTACACAAATAGCACCAAGGTTGGGCCTTTCTAAAACAACAGTCCTTAGAATGATTCATGAACATTTAAACATGAATAAGGTTAGTGCAAGATGGGTGTCTAGACTTCTTTCCTCAGTCCAAAACAACAACGAGTCATCTGTGTCAGGCATTTTTGGAGCTCTGCCCTGGAAACGACAGAGTTCTGCAAACCAATGTTGCAGCAGATATGGTCCTCTACTATGTTCCCTTGTCCAAAAGAGAATCAATGAAGTGGCGTAATCCTGGCGAAGCACCACCTCTAAAGGCCAAGTTCACTCAGTCAACCAAGAAGATCATGGCCACAATCTTTTGGGACTGTAAAGGAATACTCTTCATTGACTTCAAGCAGAGGAACACCACAGTAAATGGGAGTACTATGCTGGCCAGCTGTACAGACTACGTGCTTCCATCAAAGAGAAAAGGCGAGCAAAGCTGAGCGGTGGTGTGCGCCTTCTTCACGACACGCGCCTGTGCACATAGTTCTTGTTGCAAAGGAAGTTGTGAAGAAATATGGCTTCAAGAAGATCGACCATCCACCCTACAGCCCAGATCTAGCTCCCAGTGACCATTTCTTCTTCTCAAAACTTAAGGACCTTGGAGGAAGAAAAATGAAGTGTGAAGAAGAAGTGATGGATGCTGTTTATGCCCATTTTACAGACAAGATTTCTGACTATTTGGGGGGGGGGGGGGGTTTGAAGTGTTAATTCAAGTAAAAGTGAATGGATTATATACAAGTACCGAGAATAGTATCAGTATTTGGAGAATACCACCTTTAAAATATATTATAGTCAAACAAAAATAAATTATTTCATAAGCATTTACATCAATATTATTGTTGATTGAATGTATTTATAAATGCTGTAATTTAAATGAGTTTTTGTGCATGCATCAAATACAGTAGGGAGGAGGCAGATGATAAACTATGTGCCTCACTTATTATTGATATATCGCATTTTTTAATAGTTTTTAATGCCCTTTTACTATTGAGACAACACAGATGATAGACAATGATGATACATGAGATAAAATGATAAATTTGGAAAGGATTTTTTAAGTAAATGTTCCAGCCTAAGTTTAGGGTACATCCCCAGTATTTGCCATCTATGAGGACTGAGGAAAACCTGGAAAAATCCTCAATCAGTGAGGACAGCCCTGGCAGGAACCGAACCCAGACTTCCCATTCATGAGTTCATGCCTTAACGACCTCGATCACCCATATTGGTATGATCATGTATTACATCACATTACAACCAAATGAACTGCT
Source organism: Metallyticus violacea (assembly GCA_030762175.1). Taxonomy (NCBI): domain Eukaryota; kingdom Metazoa; phylum Arthropoda; class Insecta; order Mantodea; family Metallyticidae; genus Metallyticus; species Metallyticus violacea. The sequence goes on from CM060836.1 coordinate 59,853,307, forward strand.
TTCGGTAAATATTGATTTTAAGAGTTAAAAACTTTTAATATCTTATTTCTCTCTGCAGATGTCACAGACTTCTGATAGTCAAGATAAAACATCCACAATGGACATATATAATAACTTATTATTGACAATTATGTGCTCCAGAAAGGCAAATCTAAGAAGAAAAAAAGTATCATATGTATTTGTATTTTGAAAGGATGCATTATTTGTGTACCTATTTTCAACCATTGTTATTCTATTTAAGTGTTTTTTTTTTTCCCCCTCTATTTTATGTGTGTACAAGAAATTCCAAGATAGATAACTTTAAATAGCATTATACAAACATTACCTATACACAGTCAAAAAGGGCCATTGAAATAGCCCAAATGCAAAGAAAGAAGAAAAAATCAGATATACAATACCAAAATATGTATGGAAACTTATCATTGGCAAAGATCTGCAGGTGCAGGTTAGAATGAGTAACACAACTTTATTATAATAAGAAAAGGGCAGACAGTTCATCAGACAATAAATGGTAAACCTTGTTAACTTTGGTAATGAGTATAAAGTATGCAGCATTAAGCTATGATAAGACCATAAAATGCACAAAGTTCTCATAAGCAAATTGAATCAGCCAAATTACGTATTTTTTAAAAGTAAAAAACAATTAAATGTCTGCAAGGATAAGCTTGTATCACAAACATTGCCCTGTACCTACTGACAACTCTCAAAAGCATTCAAATGGCAAGGAAAAGAGAGAGAGAGAGAGAGAGAGAGAGAGAGAGAAATGTGCAAAACATTTCTAAAATAAACTCTTATAATATCAGTAGTAACACCAACCCTAAGCTGATCTAAATATTAAAAATGCATAGCTTACAAAAATAAAAACTAAAAAGCTACAAATAGGCAAATTGATGAACCTATTAACACAATATATGCTAACAAAGATAAGCATAAGCTTAAAAGTTCCTGAAAGGCAAGCTGAAGCTTTAGAAATGGAGCTGATTAAAAAGAAAGCAAAAAGAACTAGGTAGCTAAAATAGGATATCATTGGTCACAATATACTGGTGTAGCAACCAGAGAGACTACATGAAACATCAAAGCAACAAATAGAAAAAGGAAAATAAGGTCTAAATAAACATATAGGTAGGTATAGAGTGCCAGGGATTTATATAGACTATAAATGAGTTTTTCTCATTGCAGAGCAGAATATAACAAAATATATGGAATGTTTGATACAAAAAGTTGAAAATGTGTTATTGTCTGTCATCCAAGACAAACATTTTCACTTACCATTTCATTCCTGAAGAGGACTTATTACATTAAAGTTAGAAAATTAATCTGCTAACCTATATCATCTTATCAATGCATCATGAGTGATTTAAGAAGGTGGTTAGAAGGTAGTTACTCCTTGGCTACCTTCTGCAATTGAAAAGATTACTCATATAACCGTATATATTTGATTTATTTTTAAATGCTGATATAGTTCAAATTCAACATAACAACCTAACCACTTGGTGATGTAGGTTCCCAATAGATAATTAAAAATATACAATGCTTTGGAACCTAATTCAAAAATGAAACTCTTAAATGATAACTTCAAAAAAAATGTGTTCTCTGTTAAACATCTAGCATCCATATTTAAGTGTGCAAAATGAACAATATTCCAAATAATTCATGTTGCATTATAATGTGTTATTTTTGTAATACAGGATTTCTCAGTGCCTATACATCTTTACTTGGCAATCAATATACAACAGTGGTTTGGCGAATGTTTAAGTAACTTTAAGCATTGTGGTCTCTGGGCTCATTTATGCACTCAGTTCTTCAAACTGTTATAAGGGATGTTAAACTGTGGCAAAAACAGGGGTCATTCATGAGGTTAACCTTAAAAATTTCAGTATTTTTAAATTTTTATACAACATATGCTTATCCTAACAAAACTATTTGCAAATTATGAAATGGTTTAAACATTAAATATGTATTATATTATACATAAAGGAAATATAGCATTATTTCACTCTTAATTGCATTTTCAAAGATTGTTGAGAAGCTATGTACAATTACATTGTAATTATCTTAATTCAAAACAATATTCTGTAAGTATCTAAATTTTTCTTTAGGTAGAAGTGTCAACTAGAAATGCCACATTTAAACTCACTACTGAAATTATTATCTGTTCTATATAAAAATACATTTCCTCTGGAAATATTTTGTGACTTGGGTATGGCTTTTGACAGCATAAATCATGAACTGCTATTACAGAAGTTGAATTTCTAGGGTGTTGATGAGCTATCTTTAAATTAGTTTAGTTCATATCTAACTAATAGAACCCGAAAAACTATCACCAATAATTATGAGTCAATTGCTGGAATTGCTAAATTTCGAGTTCCACAAGACTCAATATTGATCCCTGTGCTTTTTCTGATATTTATCATTGATTTACCTTGTAATCAATGCAATTGATAATTGCATAGACTATTATCTAAGAAACTCGGTATTCTTGAAATTATTCATTACCAAGCTATTTTGCCATGGCCATTAGTTTAAATTCATTTAAAATCCAGAGCATCTACACTACAATTGCCATCAAAAGTGGACTGAAATATGCTGAATAGTCTTACTCTTACTGCAGAGTACATTCTCTCATGAGTTTTTACTGATAACTTTGATAGGTGTAAAATAAACGTATCTGTATATAATTACAATAGTAAGCATACTACTGACTTGAATAAACCAATGAATTCACTAAAATATATGCAGAAGGGCAGCTATTACTGTGCAGTGCAAGTTATTTGAGTTACGAGTCATCTGAGCAGTTCTTCCAGTACACAGGCTGCACTCTGCCAGCTAGTAACTCAGAAGCCTCATTATTTATGTCTTCCAGCATCCTTGAGTTATGTAATTCACAGAAGTACAAACTTTTCAAAAAATTTTAAAACTAACATGTATGAATATTTTAATATTGCAAGCCATAATTTTAGTTTAGTTCCTACAGCATTCCGTGAGTTTTCAAAACAGCCATAAATACTTATGAACAATGAATTTGTCATTTATAATGATTACATTAGTATTATATACTTCTACATTTATAAAAAAATAGTAAATATCTATATACACATATATGATTCTAACTTTCTAGGTAAAATTGCCCTGAAAGATAGCTTAACTTTATGTGAGAAATCAGCAGAAAAAGGCTTCTAATAATCCCAATGTAATTCTTCGAGTCAATAAAGAATATTCAGTAGCATTATAGAACATTTCCTCTTACAATGCTTTTAGAATACCCCTTAACCTTAAAAGTATATTTTGCTGCAAACTATCCCCTTCCAAATAACCTTGTCTGGTTGCAGGCTCATATCCTTACCAATGCCTTAACTGTAAAATCTATGTGCTAATTATGCCATGTCATTCATTCCACAGCCTCAGTTTATCCAGAGAATTTAAGAGTATTTTATTTGCTACCCGTTCTTCTAAGAATATTGTTTATATGCTATCTTGTAAGTTTTGCAAAGCATTTTATATTGGTTTAACTTCTACTGTTGTTTCACTCCATATGAACAATCCTAGGCATTCTGTTAAAACCAAGTCTCCCTTGCCTGTTGCCCAACATGGCCTATCTCACTGTAAGGATTTTGATGATGCTTTTACTTTAATATTTATTAATGCATTACTGACTCATGGCACTGAAAATTTACCCTTAGATAGAGAGATGGCAGATATATATATATGTTAATGTTTGACTTGTCTTCTTGCCATTGAAGAATTCTAGCAGTTAGACATATAGCAATCTGTGACTTTTTTTTATTGTTTTATCCTTTTCCGCTTTTCTAGTTACTGTTATTTTTATTCTCTCTCTTTCCCACCCACCCCCTCTTGCTTGTTTAATCTGTTTGTACACATTATGTTACCATCAAGATTCATCACCTTCACTTATCTTCAGCCTTTGAAGAAGAACATGAGTTATTCAAAATATAGAGAAAATTGTGTGACAATTTCAGTGTTTTATCTATTTCTGCTTCTCTAACTCTTGTTATTTTAGTTGCATTGTTCCAACAGTTGCTTTATTTTTCATTTCTCTTATATAATACATGTTTACATGCACATTGACATAAAATCATTACAGAGTTTTTTAATCAGTATAATGTATTATCATTCATATATCCATTTATAGAATAATACGCCTTTATACACTGGTACTTTTAAGAGCAGATTTTAAGGATTTACCATTGTTTATTAAGGCTTTCAGGCTAGGAAGAAGAACCTTTTGTATTAAAATGCATTCATAATAAACTCCTTTGATAACAGGAAAGTGTCCAAACCAGTATATGTAGATTTATTTTTTGTCTAACATTCATGTCATGAATATTTTGGTTTTGTACAAATTTTTCTTTATTTCTTATATTAAATCATGAGAAATAATATATGTGGTTGATTGCTAGTGGCCATTGGAGATGCTGATATTTATAATTTTTTCCCTAGCTTCCCAATAAAAAGCTCCCAAATTATTTTTCATTTATTTGTTGCTATCTAGTTGGCTGCATTTCAATAGTTCTTTGTTTAAGATAATATTCACATCCTTCTACAGTGGGCAGCAGCTGCCCTTGATTAATTTCATCCTGAAGAGACATTCTGACATGTCATCATGCCCAACATTAAGCAGAATTGGGCAATTCCAATTTTTCTTGGTTCCAATAAAAGATGTTTGAAAGTATTTAGATCTTCTTATTTTTTTCCTTTAAGTTTTTGTTGGATATTTGTTGTTCTTGTTCAGATATTAATCTTTTTATAAGTTTCAATTTGGAGGGAAGTTCTAGTTCAGAAGGTTGTTTTAATATTATGGTGGCTCTTTTTTTTGCTAAGATATTAGCAATCTCATTCCCCTTCAATTCCACATGACTCGGGATCCATTGTAAAACTATTTCTGTATTTCTGATCTGGATTGTATGATATAGTTTTCTTATTTCATTTACAATGTATGTCGGTGGGTAACTTTAATTCATTATACTTGGTAGTGCTGCTTTAGAGTCACTTAAGATAATAATTCTTTTATTTATGTTAGTCTATACAGTAGATTTTCTAAAGCTGCTCTAATGGCCATTATTTCACTATCAAAATTGTTATAGGTATATATTATGACAATTCTTTACAGTATATTCCAAAACCTACTTCTCCATTTTTAAGACATCCATCTGTATACACTCTACACCATGTATTAGTTGGATAATAGCTCAATTAAAACAATATTTAAAAATTATTTTAAAAAATATATATGGAACTAACACAGTGAAGCCAAGTCATATGAATAAATTCATGTGATAAATGTAGTACTAAACACTCATTGCTTCACTTACTTGTGTGATATTTGGAACCAGTTTCGAAGATGAAGATGAAGGTCTTCAAAACCAATTCCAAATATCACACAAGTAAGTGAAGCAATAAGAGTGTTTAGTACAGCATATATCATATGAATTTATGGAATAGCTATTTAGTGTATTAAGTGCTATCAATCTTAATACCTCAGATGGGTTGTTCTTCTTGGAGATCATTATATCCAAATTTAGTTTCACGTTGATATCTATATATTGTAAAGGATCAGTTGGTGTAATGACAGGTTTAGTGCTTATTTTTAAAAATTTGCCTAAATCTTCTTTCTGCGTATAATTTTTGAAAGTCTGTTGTGTTTTTAATCTTTGTGAGCTGTCAGGAATATGACACCATTTATTCCTGTGTTGATAACTTTTTAATTTCTGTCCCAGTATAACTGTTTTAATATCCAGTTCTATTTTAATTGCAGGTTGTTAGTTATGCTCTGCATTGTAGCAATTGGTGTTGTTTTTACAACTCCTTTCATTATTCTTAAGGACCTAGACTGTACTGGATCCAATTTAGTTTTAAGTTGTTAGTTTATTGTGGACATTATCTCACTTCCATAGAGCAGAATGGATTTTATGTATCTTTTGCATGTGTCATTTAGGAGACCTATGGATCTTACCCATTTGAGCCTGCTTAATATGTTCTTCTTCTTATTCATTTTCTTAGTTATATTGTTGATCTATTTAGAGAAGGAAGTTTTTTTGTCAAGTGTTATATCAAGATATTCAGTATGTTCTTTCTCTTGTAGTACTTCATTATTAAGTTTCAGCTCTAAATCATCTGTAATATGTTGAAAACCGAAAAGCTGGAAAATGGACTTTTTAGTGTTTATTTCCATATTGTTGGTAGATGCCCATGTTTTCATCCTATTGATAATTTTCTTCATTTCATTTTCTAGTTTTTTGTATTGTTGTTCATTCTGCTTATTTTTTTTGGCTAATCCATATGGCAAATTCATCTGCAAACAATCCCATATTTGCCTTTGGGAAGTCAGCTAATATTTTGTTGATATCATTTATGAAAATGGAATAATATATATATATTCACGTGGAAGAATTATAACTTTAATTGTCTAAAGAGGTTTCGGCATGGATGTCTGCTATGTGTACCAGAGATTATCCATATGACTTCTTAAGAAAAGTAAGCATACTTTCAACTGAGTTTCCCCAAAGTATGCAACCATATTTCAATATTGAGTTGAAATAGGCATAATAAAAGTCTCCATTGAATCCAAAGTTAATAATGCATATCATGCACTTAATTAATGAATTTTTTTCATGTTATTACACTAGGTCAATATTTTCTGAATATAGTAGAGGACATTTATTAAACAATAAATTATGGTTGTATAGCAGCAAGGTATGCTTATTATTATACAATACTGTAAATGGTGATGGATGTTATACTTTTATTTTAAATGTTTTAAGAGTATCTACTGCTACAACTGCTGCTGTTACTACACTAAGAAGTTTTCCTGAAGTGATATAAATACACATGGGCTTGTTTCTTCATATAAATGAGGAAAAAAGCATACTTAAATTATTCTTAAAAACATTTAGACACTTACCATTTGTCTCACATATTTTGGTACTTGATTTTCTCCCAGACCTGCAAAATTCTTGAAGTCTTTGGAGTCATCTCTTTCAATAAAAATGATTTAAGTATAAATCAATTATGCTGGTTATAATAACACTCACAATAGACCATGAATTAAATCAAAACCATTATAAATATTTTCCAACCCCCCCCCTCTATCCCCAACAAGTAACGATTAGTGATGTACAGTCACATTCAGAAAATAATAATTTATTTTAGGCTGCTCGATCACAATGTTGATGTCGTTTGTCTATCGCCAAGGCAATATGTAATCTGTGTTCTGAGGGGTAAGTTCCCTCTGTCGTACCATCATTCATATTTTCCCGCGCGAAGGTGCTTTCTGTAAGTTTTTATAGCTAACGCAAAAATCAAATAGTTGTTAGATTTACTGCTCTCCGTTTTAATTAATATTTAAGCTCTATCTGCCACTTCACATACAGCACTATAAAATAAGTACAACTTATTTTAATCAATAAGTATGAGGTCAACTTTAGAGTAAAGAAACATATCAACTTTCAGTTTATCTACGATGTCAACGATCATTGAAACATAACATATGGAAGGTCAACAATGGCTTCGCAACCATAACCTCAATACTTTTTAAAGAGGGGTAGCGAATAAGGAGTCCGGAAAGAAGTGTACTTAGTACCAGTGGAAACATATGAGGCTTTTGGTGATATTTATAAGTTTTGTGCACATAGTTTAAGTATGATAGAGTATATATGCATTGAGGAGATCGTGGCAAGTGTTTCATTGCCAGAATCTTAATCCTTGTTTATTTGCATCCGTGGCAGTAAGTTGAGATAATTTACAATAAGCTTGAAAGAATTGTCAAAATAATTATACGAAATATAACTCAGAATGTTTTTTATAGTATAAAACTGTTTTAACAGTTTTGCCTGAAAAAATAACAGTGCATAACTAATGATTTATTAATAATATGAAATGGGTTGTAAAATGTTCACAATACTTGAGAATATCTCAATATTATAATATTTCTGGGTAAGCTATTTATGTTCTGTTCACAGTTTCAACTTTGTTTATATGCAATGAAGGAGCTATGTTGCGAAGCCGAGCAAAGCGTTTTTCTAAAAGTGTCAAGGAACTGGATGCCTTTCCTAAAGTGCCAGAATCATATATGGAAACATCTCCAGTTGGAGGCACATGTATGTAATTAAAGTGAGCATATATATTACCAGCAGTACACTATGCAACCTTGTAATAAAACTCTCTATAGTTTCAGTGGTATCATGTCTGCTGATAATATTTTTAATGTATGCGGAGATATCCTACTTCATAGATGCTCAGTTCAAGTTTCGATTCCTACCAGACACAGACTTTGATGCCAAACTCAAGATAAATATAGATCTTACTGTTGCAATGCCATGTCATGGTAAGTAAAGACTGCATCCGCTTGTCGCTCTTGTGTGGCCAAAGGTTGGCATGCAAAATCTGCTACAGTATAGCATTTATACTCTTGGTACCACATTCTTTAATACAGGATAAAGATATGCATGATGGATTTTGCCTTTATTTTCATACAGTAAATAATTTTATGCTTTTTACTTACCATTCAAACTAATTAAATGTACAAAGCACATTGAAGAGCCATATATACTTAGAGGAAAGAATTTTCAATTTAATACCTACTGAAATGGTAAATATAAAAATCATTTTTAAAAAAAGCATAGAGTAAAATATACAAATGGGCTGCAAATTATGACTGTATAATTTTGATGTACAAAGTAATATACTTTTAAGCTATTTAGGCAAATATTTTTAGGATGCTAGTGAAATCAAACCTAATGCCTTGCATCCTCATTTTATAATATAAATTAAGCATAAATGAGTGCTTTGTCTTTATTTTCAATACCACTACTACGTATTCAGATTTGTGCTCACACCCCAACTTGGTGATAGTATGGCTTACTTCTGAGGCTGGGATGCTTGAAAGATGTGGCTATGTTCCCAGAAATAGCTGCCGAGGGATGATAGATGATAATCCAATCGAATGAGCTCAGAGGACTTTGGGGTGACTGGAGAATAAATATAACTTTTCTTTTTTGTTGATAATAAAAATTAATTGATTGATCCATTAATAATGATTATAAGATTAAATTACCGTGCATTCACACAAGAGAAAACCTCATTCAGGAATTGGAAATTGAAGCCAGACCCGCTGCGTGGAAGCATGAAGGCTAATTAAGACTATAATCAATTCAAATACTTAATTGATATTAATTTTTCTAAGGCCATTTGTATAACAAATAAAGGTTATAGTTTTGGAGCTTAGTGTTTACTTTATACCTTAATATTAGGCTTAAATGCTTAAAAAATTCTTATACCAGATTCATTTCATAGAATATCAAAAGTAGAGCATAAGTCATCAATAGTTTTCCACTGTGCCTGTAACAAGAGGAAGATAATTGGTATTTATAAATGACTAAAATTTTGTTCATAAATTTAACAAAGAAATCAAACACCAACAAAATATTAGAGCATTAAGGAGTTTATGGCATTGGTCGTTGTGCTGGAAGCAGCGACAAATAACAAGCATGATAACCAAATTTCAATATTTTTCACCAAAACCTTAAAAGTTTCATGCATACATGATATAGAATGCAAGAGAAATGGATCTAATCTCTCCAACAGAAACTGTTGTAATTGTTTACAGATACTGCCATAGTTATTAAGAAAAGTGTGCTTTGGACTGTAGCTATCCACTTAGTAGCTTTTAGATAGTAAAAAAATGCAAAAAGTGTAGTAATGTTAGCAAAAAGAAATTAGGTGTCAAATAAAAATAATTTAAGAATATGCACAGACTTGTTCAAAGAAACTATTGCTAAATATTTTAAATATAGTTTATTACTCATCTCAAAAATGAATTTTTAAATTACTTTATCCTAATATAACAAAATGACCAGCTTTTGGTATTCTTTTAGCAATATAATGACTACAAAGAACACTTTGTTTTCAGTATGCAGGAACCAAAAGCAGTGTTCTAATATATAGCCACTCTAATTCCAGCCATTGGTGCAGACATCCTAGATTCCACTGGTCAGAATGTGTTGCAGTTTGGAAATCTGGAGCAAGAATCCACCTGGTTTCAACTTACACCTGAACAGCGTCAACATTTTGACAGCGTGCGACAAGTGAATTCATACCTCCGCGAAGAGTTTCATGCTATTCAAGAACTACTGTGGAAATCAGGGCAGTCTACTCTTTTTGGTGAAATGCCAAAAAGGTGATAAAATTATTAGAAAATTGGTGTATTCAAAAAATCTCATGAGTTAAAATTAAAGATTTTATAATTGAACATTAGACCCCTATCACTTTTTCTAGTTGAGGTACATACCAGAATAGTATCCCTTGAAGCAAGTTAAAGCCAATACCAGCACTTCACAAAAAGAATTCAAAACACTTATCTATAAGGATTGATATTTTATTGAGTCACTAAAGCTTTTTCAGAAGAGCCACTATTGTGCAAGTATTAACATTCTTTCAGCTTACTTTAAATTGCTGTGTAATTCACAGAAATGCAAACTTTTAAAGAAAATGTTAAATACTCTGACCTTCTATAATACAGATGAATATTTTAATTCCAACACAGCATAACTATAATAAACTTATCTTGTTACTCAATTAGGTCAGCATTTGCTAAATGTAATGGATAATCTTTTATTCAGTAATGGGTGATGATTAAAAAGCTGCATGGCATGCTTATAGAGTATTGTAGATGGTATTGGTTACTTTTATTGCATTCGTATATTGTGTTTGAATGTTTCATAAGATATATGGTGTGGCTCTCCATGGGATCTAAAGAACAAGAACAACAAGGTAATCTTGGGTATCTCCCTTTAGTGGCAAAAAATTCCTTTAAAGTATCAACATGCCAGAGAGATTTTTTTGCCAAAAGCTTTGGATTTAATTAATTATATAGCATACCTAACAGATGAGAAGAATCAATTGTTCTAGTATTAATTCAATTTGCAATTGAACACAGTAAAACACCCATTAATAATCTCTTCTGAGTCAGATGTTTAGAACACTCTTTATGGTTTCACTTAAATGAGATTTACTCAGGACAATAGTTCCAAAAAACATATGTCCTGAGTAAATCTCATTTAAGTAAAACTTTAAAGAGTGTTCTAAACATCAAACTCAGAAGAGTATCAATTGTTCTCGTAACATGTACTAGGATAGAAGATGCAATATTTTGTATTAAACACTTAATATATGTTATGAATTCAAACTGATCTGCAAATAGGATGATGATGATGACGACAGATGTTGGCTTATTTATCTAATACACTTTTGAGCACAAATTGGTAATAAACAATTGTCATGTGATTAATTTTTAATTCCATACCTTGCAACAGAATACATTGTACTAGATGATAAAGACAGTGAGAATAATAGGGGCGAGAGAGCAATCTGATTTTCCTGGAGGAAACCTTCTCAAATGCTCCTTTTTTTATTTCATGTTTAATTATTAAGTTCAACAAGGGACATGATGGTAGAAGATTAGCAGTCCTGCTAATAAGCATTATGACATGCACTGCAAGAGCATTAAATGTGTTTTAAATGGATAATTTCATTCCTATTATTAGGCAATGCTAAATGTTAGGACTTCTTTGATTAATGCTTGACAGCACATTTTCTGTTTGAATTACAGGATAGTAACATTTAGTTGTACAAGATATCAGTAAAATTTTTATAAATGGGAAGATTCTGAAAGCATAGCTTTCTTAAGAAAAGAAATAAAACAAAATACACTGTCCATAAACATTAAATCCTTCCATGCTTATGGTGGGTCAGAATGGCAGGGATATGGCACTATGACTGGACATGGATAGAAATGGAGGGAATAAGGCATATGCATTAAAGCAATAACTACTCTATTATATAACAAATTATTTATTAGGAAGTCAACTCGAATTTCACTAGTTTTATTCCAATCTGTTGAACATGTCCAAGTAAGTTGAATAAAACTAGTGAAATTTGAGTGACTTCCTCATAAATAATTTGTTTTCTGATACTATATTTCACCGTGAAAATCCCAAACATTTCATATTTATATTAAAACTACTCTATTAGTCGCACAATGGTCACAGTACATTATCAATAAAGCAGTTTCAAACACAATTAAAATTGTTATTGTTTAAAAAAACCCTCTTATACCTATTTATTGATCATTATATTTATTAATAACCTAAATAACAGACCGAATTTTGCAAATATTTTGTGCTATGGTCAACAAACGGTGCATTTGTTGACATCACATCTCAACTTTCGTTAAAAGAGAATAGTGCCTAGGCATCCTGATTTAGAGAGTAATGAATGGAATATTTATTTATAAAAAGTATAACAAATGATTTATACATTTCTTACAATTGAAACTAACCCAACTTTACTTGAGGCCCTAACATGTCATGACTGCCTGCTGGTCATCAACATTTCGCCTACTTTTTCCCTCTTCACTTTCCTAATCCATTTTCTCCTTACTCTTCCTAAACATTCACCTGTAGTACGGCTTCTTTCCCACCCTCTGACTACCAACATTTTACAGCTACAATATTGTTTTCCATTTTATTCCATTTTGGATCCCATATACCTCTCTCCAATTATTATTTTTTTTTTTTTCACTGCATCAAACAAGGAAACACACCCTCTGTTTCCCCACATATTAACATTTACTTCCATAGCCTAAACTTAGGTATTCCTTTTTTTTACACTAAACTCCATTTACTTACATAAAAGTAAGATGCGTTTCAGGAGAATCTCTCCGATCTTCAGTTGCTCACCAAACTGCCGTTACTCAAAATGATGGCTGGATACCCAGATGTTTCTGTGTCACATGATGGGAGAGATTCTCCCGAAACACATCTTACTTTTATGTAAGTAAATGGAGTTTAGTGTAAAAAAAGGAATACCTAGGTTTAGGATATATTACCACTCCATTGTCAACAGCTTCGTAAGTACAACATTTACTTCCATACCGATGTTCCTAAATTTTTAAGGTGCAATATCCCTGTTTACATCCATGCATGTCCCTCCCTTGCTTTTCACAGCTATCAACATACTTCTCCCTACCCCATTATCTCTTTAATATCTTGTACAATCTCAAAGAACTTTTATTTTCACACAGTAACAAATTAACTCTCAAAATTCTAACAGCTTTTTATGCTCCCTATTACATATTTTATTCTTGCTTTTCCTCATAATTGATAATCTTTCTCCTTTCTACTCACTCTCCATTTCTACAATTTAATTTTTACCTCACCTATTCTTGCATTTAAGTTTCCCACTAGTATAAATTCCACACTTAAATTTTTCTTCTTTAATTCCTCCATATACTCACCTTAATTTATGAACAACTTTACATCATTAAGTCTGATACCTCTGGAGAGTTCATACAACACCAAGTGCATGGGAGTAGTATTAAGATAATTTGTTTTTAGATAGGAAACCTCAGCATATAAGCACTTCCTTGTTGGCATTAGTATTTATTTTATGCCATACAAGTCTTATAGACTAAGGCAGTTGCAAGAGCTAATGCCATATGAATATCAAACCAATCCCTGCACATAGTAGCTTTGCAAACTACAATGGATGTGTGCAAATGGGAACTTCACAAATAAGGGTAAGCCTGAATGATGGATTCTTAGTTTTTCAAAAGTTGACACTTGCTTTGTGCTAGAGTCAAGGTAATTTTAATAAAAATGTATATTCATTATAAATAATTTTCCTACTTTGACTACACAGCCCTTCAGAGTAATCGCTTGTACTAGATTCTTGTGACATTTTAAACACAAGAAACTGGCACATACTAACAAATACTTATCTAAATCCTTATCAGAATGCAGGACTGTAGGAGCTGATGTATGCATTTTTAAAAGTGCATACATCATTCTTTTTACTTTGCTTGGGTTTAGCTTACTGCTGATTGTTTTATTTACAAATGCTCTTTAACAAATCAGGTCATCAACATCCCATTTAATTCAGGATGTAAAACAGCCTGTAAATTTTGCTCAAGGCCTCTTCTAAAATATTCTTCTTTTGCCAATCCAGGCGCTGATTACACAATTTCACCATCACTGATATAAAAACTTTCCTGTTTATTTATAATTTTCTGTCCGCTGTTTTATTGATATTTTCGACCTCACCATCTTAGCACTTGTTGACTTGATTTACGCGAAGGGAATGAAAGATACAGAACTTGGCAAAATATGTTACGGTCGAACTATTAGGTTTTGAATGGTTTACACTTTGCAGGAGGGGTTACTTTCCACATTCCAAAATGGTGGTGATCAAGTGCATCATAAACATTCCAGAATGTACAAACTGTTCACTTGAGGTTTCCAGAAAAAAATCAAAGTAAAAAGTTTTATTTTAAAAAATTGTCAATTTTGCATTTATATAATATTTTACTATAGTCAGTTTTTCATTTCATTGCAGTATATCACATTTGTGAAAGATCACCCCCTAACCATTAGTCTCTGCTGCCTGTAATGCCATATAATGAAAACAGTTATTAAACACTATTAAAAAAAGTATATCTCAGTTTATCATCATTAGCATCCCATACTGTTTGCTAGAGATCTTTAAGGTGCTAAATAATTTAAATATAACCCCAAGTAATTTTATGCCTAATGTTATTTGTCTTTCTAAAGTGTGTAAAAACTGTGAAGATAACCTCATTCAAGAAACATATTGTTATCCAATTCTCATGCATAGTTGGATAGGAGTATGTTACTTGAATGGCATATGACAACTTTTAATGGTAGATAACATGGATAATGATGCTAGGCCACTTTTTCAAAGCTAATATCCAATAAAGATACTGTCTTTATAAATTATGCTCTTGGCAGACTCTCATATCTTAAGCTGGAGTGACTTGTTGGTTTACTGTCTCTAATGAAAACAAATAATATTTTAAACTTTAATACAGAAAATTATGGTGATTTAATTTGAACAAATTTGTCAACAGGACAACTGCCCCTAACATTCCACCAGATGCCTGCAGAGTATATGGCTCACTTGTACTTAACAAGGTGGCAGGTAACTTCCACATCACAGCAGGCCGCTCTCTGGCACTACCCAGAGGACACATACATATTTCAGCATTCTTGTCAGAAATGGATTATAACTTTACTCATCGCATCAATCGCTTCTCATTTGGTGATCCTAGTCCTGGCATTGTTCATCCACTAGAGGGAGATGAGAAGATCACTGACCAGAGTAAGAAAATTATTACAGTGCATGAGCATTAGAAATATAATTCATGCTACCTATTGCAGTTTATATTTTTAATTAACATTGGCTTCATACTATACTATATATTTTAAGAAATATGTTTAATATTGGCAATATAATGGCAGTAGTTCTGAAAATGAACATAAAAATCATTTCATAGACATATTTATAAATAAGGTTCATTTAGTAAATAAGTCTCCCCCTATAATGAATGGTGTTTTATGATACAATTATGTCCTTACATGGGAAACTAGAAATAATAAACACAGCCTTAAAACAACTATATTATGCACATGATCTTTCTACAGAGTCAATCTCTTAGCTATTTAAGCAATGAAATTGAATTCAGCATTCTCTACCAGACTCATAGAAATCCATAATTCCCTTAAATTTCTTCTGCATCTCCAAAAAGAA
This sequence comes from Metallyticus violacea, assembly GCA_030762175.1. Classification (NCBI taxonomy): domain Eukaryota; kingdom Metazoa; phylum Arthropoda; class Insecta; order Mantodea; family Metallyticidae; genus Metallyticus; species Metallyticus violacea. The sequence continues at coordinate 59,868,925 of CM060836.1, forward strand.
ATTATCTCCAGTGGATATTTACACATTGTGAGATAATGGGAATGAGCTTGCTGACATGCCCCCCCCCCCAAAAAAAAAGAAACCCAAATCAGACAGCTCTCATCTAAAAATATTTATACATTTTGGCCAAATTTAAAATTAAAGGCACCATTTAAAAACAACTTGAGAGCAGCACCAGATACAACAGCCAAGGGAAATATTGGGAAATGCTGACAAATAAGATATAATCATTCCATACTCCACTAGATCAGAGTCTCTGGTTCTTTTCAGATTCACATGGGGCAAAATATCTTCACAAATTGTCCACCTTTCCATTTACCCACTGCATCATGTGCAATAATCTCGACACATCATTGACAAAGACTTTAGTACCCAGTCATCAAGAAGATAAGTGATAAATTGGACTTTCATCTGTCAACATACTACTGGGAAGCATCAAGACATTAGACAATAAGGTAGTGTGTAAAGCAAACATAGGGGTTCCAAGCCTGAGAGCATGAATGGCTGTAGGTCTTCTTTCGTTCATTGTCTGTTTATATCTTGCTTGGAGTGAAGGTTAGAATGTTATTTCTTTCATTGTTTGCAGGTTTATTTTGTGGTCATACTTAACTTGATAAGCCAGGATGTCATATAATGCTTAAACAAATCTGACAGTTTTTGTTATATAGTGGTGATATAAGTTTGCTGCCCAGAAATGCCCAATTACTCCACTCAAGAATGCAGTCTACCATCATTATTATGGAAGTGGATCAAGACAAATTATGGGCAACTCACATTTGCTACAATTCGTCTGTGAATCTAAATGGATGGATCTGTAAAAATACACATTCATTTCCGTATGATTTGGAGACAGCCAACAAATCATGTAGATAACTGCTATTTCTACTGTCAAAATTTCTGCATAGTAACTCCATATTAGAAAAAAAGAAGTTGAGCATGAAATACGCCATCCCATCAGTTATCCAACCAGTGCCACATAGGGATGATCTGTGAATACCTAACCCTCCAAAGTAATGTCTGGACTCAGATGAAGACGAAGACGGTACAGAGGCAATGTCAGACCCATACCCTGAGGCTTTGACATCATTGCATTCTGATTTCACTCCTCTGGGTAAGCCACAGACTTACCTGGAATGAATTAAGTGATTTAATTTGAGATCTGGGCCTTACAAAAGACAATAATGAGCTTCTAGGTTATAGAATGTACTGTTAAAATATGCATACAGGAATTGGCAGAAACATTTACTTCTGTGTTTTAAAGATTATAACTTAGTTGCCTGCTGTTATGTGAACAGTTTGATGACAGCTTTGAACGTGGAGCACAAGCCACAGAACTGGAGGTCATAGGCTCATCAAAGCTTAATTTCAAAGCTGTTTTGCTAAATAATGACAATTCTCTTCCATCAATTCCTGTAAGCAATGCTGTCCATATGAAGGAAACATGTACCAATATGAAATTATTTCTGGAAGTAATAAAGTACAAATATCACCAATGGCAGATCTGTAGCTGAAGGTGATTGTAATATTGCTGAGCTGCAGCTGGATGTGTACCAAGTGCTGCTGTTTCCTTTGTGAATGGGACATTCAGGATAGATCCTCACAGTACAACAGAAAAGACTGGTCTCCAAGGGAAAAGAACGTCCAGCACATTCCTCTGGTTGGTCAAGCAAAATTCTTTTGCCCCCATTACACATCTTAATTGGCTTTATGAAGAACTTTATAAGATGGTAAACAAGCCTGGAGAGGTTTTCAAGAGAATAATTTCTACAGCGGAGTAAGACTTAAGTTAGTGAAAAAGTCTTCAATTTCTTGTAGATGAAAACTGGGCAAGTCCTTCAGGGCAATAAGCAATCAGCTTAGGAAGTCTTTATAAGTGTTGTGCATGGCTTCTTGGATATCTGAAGAATTGGAAATTATGTTGAGCTTGTAAAAAAACCTTCCAGATCAATATCATCTCTTAAACTGCAACATGTCTCTCAAAACACACTTTCTTTCTCATGTAGATTTCTTTCCAGAAAACTGCAGTGCAATGAGTGATGAGTAATTCCAATAAGACATTTCATCAATGGAACAAAGATATATATATATAGATGGAACTGTACCATGTTTGCAGACTGCTGTTGAACATTGACAAGAGATGCTCCGGAATAGGATTGCAGCAGACATTCAAAGAGAAGATATTCTTATTTGTGGACAAATAATTACATATTACAAGTAGTAATTTAAATTACTGTATGTTTATTTTGTATTGTCCATAATGGATTGAATAAAAAGATGTTTAGTTAACGTTGTAGTAGTATAATTTAATACTCTTGAAATTTCGCTTTTCATTATAATTATATATAGACGAACAACTGTGTATCTCCAAAACTCAGTTAATAAAAAAAAATATACTGTCTTTTTTTTGCCCCTTTTCTTTCCTAAAATTAGTAAAACTTTTATTAAGGAGATATATTTTTAAAAAGAAATCCCCCCCCCCCTTTTCTTTCTTAAAATTAGTAAAACTTTTATTAAGGAAATATATTTAAAAAAAAAAGTTAGTATAAATGCTGTTATTACTCTTAATAATTTTAATTATTTCAATGTAATTTTTACTGTGCACAAAACAAAGGAAATCTTTCTTCATACATGCATTGTATATTTCACTAAAGATGTTAAATATAATTTTGAATGGCACTAAAGCTTTCAGTTCATTCACTAGAGATAATACTTTCACTTAAAATTTATTGTTGTCTTTCAATAAAGTAATGTAGAGATATCCTTAATAGCGAATTTCAAGCATCTTGTTGCATGCCCCTTATTTTGCCATTTTCCAAATTTTTGTTCCATATAAATGTTATATTATATTACGTTGTTAACTAAGTTCTGAGAATCACTCATATATGGCATTCAGATTTACTTAATTTATATTCCATACTGTAATTCAATGACTATTACATTATAACGGAGCATTTTAAGTTCATTTCCATAGTTGTGAAAAATTTGTTTAGTTCAATTTAAAATTATACCTGAAAAAGAGTATTGTATTCTGCCATTCATTCCATTCATTACTTTGAAGAAAACAAAATAATTTATTGAAAAAGCCTATGGTTGCAGTATATCTACAAATGCATGTAAGAGATAGTTCTAATGGTTCAAAAGTGGCAATTTTTATTTGAGAAAGAAACACTGCATTGACAATCAGCAGAAATAGAAACTAATGATTTGAAAGTATTGCTGATGGAAAACCTTGTTCAATCAACAAATGAACTTCCACAGCAACTGGACTAAATAAAGATGCTGTTTGGAAGAAATTAAAAGGTTTTAGAAAGATACAGAAAGAAGGAAAGTGGGTTCTGCATATTTTGTCTGAAAATGCAGTTTTTGAACTAGCAGAGTATCTGCATTTTTATATTGTGTCAATTCAAGGGGAAAAAAAATTTTCAAGTCACATTTTCACCCCTGATGGAAAATGATTTTGACAACATTAACCACAGGAGAAAATTGTTGAATGTAGATTGCTCTACTCTGCATACTCTAAAATGCAACATCCACATTCACAATACACTTCTTTGTGTATGACAGTACAAGAAGGATGTAGCTTATAACTGTTGAAATCTAGTGAAATAAGAGCACTCAATGCTAGAAGTAACAGTTAATCAAACTCAATAAATAATTGATTAGAAAAGATTTGATAGTAGCATCAGAACTGTCAAAAATCACCTTACAGCATAATAATGCTAGGCCACATATGCTGCTAAAGCTACTGCCAAAACCACATAAACTTAGGAAGATCCAGTAGAATTTTGCTTGTGGGCCATGATCTAGCTGATAAAACATCTCACCTGTTTGGTCTGTACTCTGATGATCTCAATGGGCATGGTTGCATATTGATCCTGTTCCTTTTGTCGGCTTCAATTTAGATTTTTCTAAGAACTCATATCTTGTGAATTTTGGTTGCTTCCTCCTTTCTGTTAAAATTATATTTGCATTTAAATATTTTTATGGCTTTACAGTATAATCAGATATGAAATTGAACTATTCAAAACTTGCATTCTGAAAGCAGATGTTCTCCTACTGCCAAGTTTTGTGTTCTAGTCTGCAACAGTTTTCATGCTTCTTAATTCTAATGTTGAAGCTGTATTTTGTGGTTCCTATGTATACTTGGTCATCTGGAGATAATGTTTTCTTTTCTTAGTGGGTTTGCATATGGGTTTATTATACAAATTACTTCTAAGGAATCTGTATTTTTCCACTGTGCAATCCAGTGCTTACCAAAAAAGTGGCAAAAAATCCTACAAGTTGGCAGCTATTATTTCAATTAAGGAAAAACTTATACATTATTATTAAATTAAATGTTGTACCATGAACTTAGTTAATGACCTGTATAAAATCAGTATACAGTAAATAATTTAACTAAGCAAAATGTTTTTGCAGATATGATGCTGTATCAGTATTTCGTGGATGTAGTGCCAACAGAAGTAAACACGTTCCTAAGTCGTTTGGACACATATCAGTATTCTGTGAAAGACCATGAGCGGCCAATAAATCATCACAAGGGATCACATGGTATCCCTGGCATATTTTTCAAGTATGATATGAGTGCACTGAAGGTACAGGTTACCCAAGAAAGAGATTCTGTCCTTCAGTTTCTCCTGAGACTTTGTTCAACAATTGCAGGTGTTTATATAACCTCAGGTAATGAGATATCCTAAACTAAGCTACAGATTTAACCAAAGAAACAAATGTCTAATTATAAATTTGTTTTAACATAGACTAAGAGTGTTTGGGTTTTAATTTTAATATAATCAAAGATAATATTAGCATTAAGACAGTATCAAGTTATAGATGAAATAGAGGGCAACTCAGGTTACTCATAAGTGTAGCATTGAACAACTGCCTGAGAAAAATCTTTTGCAGCAATTATCTAATACAGCCTTGTCTTAAAAATATATGGAAAAAAAGGGAGAGATAATTTTGTCAATATTTCACATTATTTAGATTGTTCTTGGTTGGCTTTGCATTTGATGACAAAGTCACAAAAAATGTTGCATTATTTCAGTAATTTCTTCAAAGACTGATAAGACTATTTTCAGAACAAATACACTGATTAGGATTAGCACAGCTTTTCTATAATTTTTTTCATAAATGTGTGCATGTGCCTGTGAGCTGAATGATTTAATTACTAGCTTCTGGTAATAAAGCAGTGAACCCTGCAGTGGTCATGCGGCATCACCTTTCAGCTAACCATTCATAAGCATTTTAAAATAACAGATTGCCAGTTATTCAACCATTGTTCTGCTAAGTTATTGTTACAGAAGTGTGAAAAGCATATGAGAGACACCATGCCATTACAAAATTTTTATTTTATTTTACAATTATTGTTTTAAATCTTGATTAGTATTTTGAAAGTTATATGGGTTTTTGCTACAACATATTTTTATCTTATCATGAAGCAGTTCTTGACCTGAAACTGGAGTAAAAATAAACCAGAAATAATAATTCTCTAAAGGGTCTTCAAGAAGTTGCTCCACAGTTATTGTGTAGCCGAGGTTTCATTCAGAAAGCAAATTTGGGTGGCAGTACAGACTACGCATCGAGCTTATAGTTATTGTTATAGTTATTTATCGAGCTTATAGTTTGTCAACAGGCTGAAGATGGGAGGGATCGCTGCCGAAACATGTGTCCAAATTTTATGTAAGTGAATGGAGTTAGTGTGAAAAAAACTGTATTACATTGTTTATATTTATAGTTATTGTGTTTACTTAACCAAGTACAAACCCAAATTCCAAACCTTAGCAATGGTGGTGGGTTTCCTGCTAAAAACCAGGTTTTGAAGGAATGAAGGAATGTCAGAAATTTGAGTACCAACTTTCTCCTGTGTGATACACATCATCCGAGTGCAGAGGAACTTGCTGATGACCCATTATAATGAAATGAAATAAGGTGTCAATACTGTGGATCAGTTATGCTGTACATATCTAGGAAAACAAACAGGTGGCCTATGGTTTTTTCTACAGCATGCTAAATATAGCTGGTATAAATTCACAAATAATTTACCAGAGCAATAATACAATTAATGTCAGTCAGCACATTTACTTTCTAAAGGATTTAGTGTATCATCTTTGTGACAGTTTTTTGTATGTTCTCAATACTCTTCTCTAACAGTAGCCCTCAAAAGGGACGTCATTAGTCTATACCAAATATTAAAGAACCCAGACATGACAGCAAAAGCTAATCCAAGTGCTAATGAAAAATGTGTTTCATATGTGGCAATTCAAAGAACAGATCTACAAAATACATGTACCATTCTTGTGAACAACATTTGTCTAGAAGCTCAACAGATTTGCTCTTAATGTGCATAGTGTATTTTTGACTGTTTGTTGCCATCCCTGTATTTTCACAGTAAGACACAGCTTTTTTTTCAGAAACGAGAAATACAGCTCTTGTCTTATGAACAAATGTTAAGAAATGAAGTGAGAAATATAGCTCTTGCCTTATAGATGAATGTTGATATATTGCATATATGTCATTTCTGGTGATCTTGTGGTAACAATACTTGCCTTGTAGACCCAAGATCATGAGATTAAATTCGCCAGAGTTGATGAATTTTTAGGGTGTAAAAATCCTAAGTATGGCTTTCTTTGAAAGGGAAGTAAAGCCAATGGTCCTGTGTTATAGTTTTATGGCACATTAAAAACTTCAAGCCTGAAAGAAGAGGCCCCTAAGCAAAATTTATCAGCTGTTCTACACTAAATGAACTGGGATGCTAATGACCAAAGATGTTAAAGTGTGTCCTCAATAAACAGAACAAGGAGGAGGAGGAGGAGGAGGAGGAGAAGAAGAAGAAGAAGAAGAAGAAGAAGATGCATATATTTCCTTAAAATTTTTTCTCACAAATTAAGGGATGCTCTTAAGATTCGTATGTCTTATTGTCCAAAATGTACAATTTAATTTAATATTATTTTACCTTGTCATGGTCATTATAACAATTACTACTCTATTCCTAATCAGCTAGTAAGTCCATTTAATACTTCCAGTTTCAAACAGAAGATAAAATTAATCCAAAAGTTCATAAAATGTTCACGAGAGCTATGCCAAGTCCTTCCAACCAACAATGAATCCGAGTCGACTCACAGTTGATGATGTGGAGCCTATGAAACATGTTCTGTATAATTCAATGATAAGTGGAGCATAAGAGTATTAAATTGACTCACTAGCTAATTAAGAATAAATTAATTCCGACACAAAATAAATTTAAATTTAATTAATTACTACTCTTATCTTATATTTTCTCAGTGCTTAATATTAATTGTTAATTATAATGCTTTTATATGGATAAAGTAAGTTAAATATGTATTTAACATTTACAAATGGATAAAATTTTATTTGAAGTTTTTATCAACACAAAACTCTAAAGTCGGTCCTGGTGGTGTAGTCGTTACCATACTTGCCTCCTAAACCCAAGATCGCGGGTTTGAACCCGGCCAGGACCGATGGATTTTTTCGGGCATTAAAAATCCTAAGTATGGCTTCCTTTGGAAGGGAAGTAAAGCCATGGGTCCCATGTCCCATTTAAGGCACGAAAAAGAACCTCAAGCCTAAAAGAGAGACCTCTAAGCAAAATTTGTCAGACGTTTCATGCCCTGAGTTGAATGGGACGCTGATGACCTGAGATGTTAAAGAGCTTCCATAAATAAATCAATCAAAAAAAAAAAAAACTCTAAAAAAATCTTGGCATCTGTCAGACAAAGCTTTACCACTGCAGAGTTAAAGACTAATCACCCACTGAATGTGCATACAAGTTTATAAACTTTATAAAACTGAATCAACAGATAGAACTTGTTATATTATAATGAATTACATGCAAGAACATCATTGCCAAACATGCTTTTGTTTCAATAGTAAGCTGAACATTTTAATTAAATAACACCCCATAATCTATTTCCAAGAATTAAAATGCATGCAAATGAGATATTTGTGTTCTTCACTTGGTAATTTTTACAGAAATTATTATCATTGAATATTATTTTACTAACTTTGCTGCTATATCAGCCTTGCTGAGTGATTTTAACAATATGCTGCTAAAATGAGAAAGTATGATTTCTTGAACTCTTTCACAAAACAGTTGTATTTCTAATTCTTATATCAGCCAGTATGTTTTTTACCAAAGGGCACTATGTTAAATCTGTGAAGTAGTAAGTTTAGTTATTAATATACAGCTCTTTACACCACTTGGGAAACACAAGACTATCATAAAACACTACAAGAGTGGAATCATCAGATTCATTTCCACCTACTTACGATACTAAAGATATGCATAAAGCATAATTTAGGTCAGAATTCTATAGTATTATACTATTATTTAGTAATAAACACAGATTTAATAATTATCAGAGCCCTTTAAAAGTTAATGGAAAAAATTAAAGCCATAATATATGACCCACTTGGTATTGAAATATTCTGTTTCATATATTCAAATAAATGTCTCACTTTATAACACTTGCAATGTATATTGTGGCACTTCATTTTTATTCTAGGTTGTTTTTAACCCTTTTGCTGCTGTGCGCCAATCTGGTCGGCTTCCTGCAATCAGCTGAAAGCGGCCAGAGGCCTGCCTCATTTGTACACAGTAAAATGCTATGCCTTCTTAAGGGAAAATGCACCACTTTGAAAATTTGCTTCTATAAATTTAATAATAGCAAATAGTGCCACAAAAATTTCCAGATAAGGAGTACATATTGTACACAATTGATAAAAAGCAACACATAAACATAATAACTTTAAAATAGCCTCATTGTTTTGACTGATATTAAATACTTTTAAAAAAATGTTTTTCATGTTTTAGGTTGAATTATCAAATTTAAAATTAAGATATACAATAAATTTAAATATACATATGATAGGGTATTGATTTAAGAATAAAGTAACATAAAACAAATTATGCAAACTGGTCATATGGGCAAGTAAGGGAAAGGAAGTGAACTAGTGAAATGACACTCAATGACACAAGCAGAAATGAAGACTTATCACCAGATGAAATATGATATTTTACACTGTGCTGTCTCAAAACACTCTTAATACACTCAGATTTATGTGTATGCATCAACATTTAACACTAACAATAATACTTTCATACTATAATGTAAAACAAACAAGAAAAGCACACAGAACTGAAATAATATCCAGGCCTAACACAAAACAAAGAAAACACTTTCTGCAAACTGTATGCTCTTCATATTATTTAATTTGCCTTAATTTTTTTTAATATATATTTATGGCACTTGCATTGTGCTGCACATTTAGCATACAAGCCTTGATCACACTGCATGCACACTGTACACTATCTCTCTCTCTGTTGTGTGCAGTAACTAATTACACATTCTAATTTTCTTGGCAGAATTTTTACACCACACACAGGAATGTTCACCACACCAAATTGAAAAAAAAATTAAATAAAACATGGGAAGGGAATCAGGAGGAGGAGGGGCATGTTTAGGTCCAGGAAGTTCCACGAAGAAGACAAAAGGTTCAGGATTCTGACACATTTCATTATGCAATATCTCTGTGAAATGTACTTGAGAGTAAGGTTTCATAATTATTTTCAAATCAAAAAAGTTAGTATTATTGTTGAAAGAATTAACATCAATAGAAAATAACAAATGCCTCTATTTTAGTTGCAGAAAACCAGGGGGCATACCCATTATAATTCCTTCACTCTCCTCAGAACTGGTATAATCACTCTCACTATCAGATACCAAATCGTAAGCATTAACTAGCACTCTTCAAGTTACGCTATTATCTTATCATCTATGTCCATCTTAAAAACATCACAGGAATAACTTGCCATTTTCAACTCTCAGAACACCACTACAAGACAGGATCTGACAGTATTACTTTCAAACATAAAATACCACCCTTGTGAAAGCCAGAAACTCTCCATTCATGTAATGCTAACATTTACTAGTTTGGGTCACAAAGAAAGCATTTCCTACACCCAAGGATGCGGGTTCGAACCCGGCCAGGACCGATGGATTTTTTCGGGCATTAAAAATCCTAAGTATGGCTTCCTTCGGAAGGGAAGTAAAGCCATGAGTCCCGTGTTGTACATTTACGGCACGAAAAAGAACCTTAAGCCTGAAACAGAGGCCTCTGAGCAAAATTTGTCGGCCGTTTCATGCCCTAAGTTGAATGGGACGCTGATGACCTAAGATGTTAAAAGAGCATCCGTAAATAAATTAATCAAAAAAAAAAAAAAGACATTGACAGAACAAAGAACTATCCCAGCAATAATTCTGATTGTCATTAACAAAGGCAGCATTGTATTGCAGTTTTAATATTTAAAGTCATACTTTCCATAACTATTCTTGGGAAACTTAAGGAGTTTTCATAATAAAGAGCTGGAAAAATAATAATGAATGGAATTGATTGAAATGTATAAGAATGTACTTACAAGTAAGGACATGAATTTTGGAATGCATCAATAATAATCCTTTAGTCACACAGCTCTAAAAATATTGTTACTCCTAAACATCAAACATTAATGAGTAAAGTGACTTAAGGTGTAATGAATTCATCAAAACTGTCTAAGGAATACATCATTTTAAACAATTTTCTTGCAATATCTAAACAAATGATTAATAGTAAGTAAATATGGATCCTTTAATAATCTCTTCTGAGTCGGATGATTAGAACACTATTTATGGTTTTACATAAATGAGTTTTACTCAGGAAATATGCTTCGTGGAACTATCATCCACATCATCATGCAAAAGGCTTGGATCATTCGTAGTCGTTTAACAGCTGATGATGTGGACAATAGTTCCACAAAATATATGTCCTGAGTAAATCTCATTTAAGTGAAACCATAAAGACTGTTCTAAACATCCGACTCAGATGAGATTATTAATGGGTGTTTTAATATGTTCAATTCCAAATTGAATTAATATTAAAATATGGATCTTTTGTTCATTTGAATAGCTACCATAGCAGTCAGTTATCATTTGTTGGCAATTTAACTCTTTTAACCCAAACTGTCAGAAATTTACTGCACAAAAGAGAACTTCATTTTCATCATCCAACGATTTGCTGTGGTAATTAGGCATGTCATATTGCATGGTGCCTGGAGCACACCAATTTGCAACTTGAATAATGGAGCTGCATTCTGTTCATATATGAATCACATTTTGATCTGCATCTAATTTCAGAAGAATATGCCTATAAAGACAACCAGTAATGTAAAAAGACTTAGGCATATACAGGATGTTCACAGATTCAAAAAAGGTACAATCAGTTCAAACTGTACATTCAAGATGTTTTGCAGCCTGTAGACCTTTCTATGGTTAAAGTGTCTGCATGATAATGCCAAAGCACATGATGCAGGATATTTGTCTAGATGGTTAGAAGAACATATTGTTACAGTACTTTAGTGATCAGCTCTGTCCCCCAAAATCTAAATCCAATCGAGCATCTGTGGGATTTTCTTCAATAGAGAGTTTAATATTGAGAACATTGAAAACTCTAGATCATGTATCCTCATCATTACTGGAAAAATATCAAGATGAAATCCTTTATCACATTTTTTCAATACCAAGGAGGTGTCAAGCAATACTCAAAAGATATTGGTACACATTACTGATAGCACAAGCATTGTGAGAAATTTGGGAAACAAGGCAATTTTACATATTTATTTTTATTATGCTTTAGTATCTTTAAAATTAGAACATTGTGTTATTTGCATTAAAAAAGATTAAACTTTGCTTTTTAATTATTGTGTGTATTACCAATATATAATTCATATTTATTAGAAAATTTAACAAAAATGCTGAGTTCTGAATACAAATTTGATATGTGCACTTGCAATCATACTAATTCTGCTGTGCATACTCAAGAGTAATCACTAATGCTTGTAACCATTTTTCAGGTATCATCAATAGTATAGTCCAGCTTATGATAGATGTGTTAACCTGTAAATATGTGCGAAACAGTCAGTCCAGATCAGTGGAGAAGATAGTAGTGCATGACACTGGAACACCATTCTCTCTGATTCATCAAGAGGGACCCATTGTGAATGTACTACCTGCAGATTTGACTGCTGGACCTCAACAAATGCCACCGGATATCATATCCTCTCATAAGAATCATAGGATTGACAGCATTTAATATTTAAAAGCTGATTATGTGTAATGGCCAGTTAATAACAAAGACCAGATAAGAGCATAATACCCTTCTCACTATACTTTTTATACAGAAACAAACTAACTTCATATGTGGAAAAGGCCTAAATCAGATGCTTTCAAAATTTTCATCAAATTTTATATAAAGAATTTTGAGAGTAGACAATCATTAAAATGTGCAATTTTTTTAAGCCTGTGTTTTATTATATGTGGCAACACATATTTAGAGTTCTATCCAATTAATTAAGGAACCTGTCAACCTCAAGCAAAATCACTAAAAGTAATTAGTTTAAATTTTATCACAGTTTAGTGAAATATACAATTTAAGTCTTTGAATTCAAAAAGGTCAGTCTAAATTACTTCAAATTTTCTATGTTATAACTTGCTTTTTTAGTGACTGCCTTTGTTTAATGGATTTGACCTGGGTGCTTGGCTCTAATTATCTCTAAGGCATTGCATTTTATTATATATTTGTTTTTGAAGTTGCGTTTAAAATATCATGCTGCATTTAAACAAAATTCCTCAGAGATCTCAAATTTTAGAGTCTTAAAGACAAATGGAAGGCTTTAAAAAACAGTTTTTCAATGACAGTCATGATACACCATTTTAAATGCTTTGTATTTTACCTGCACATTTAACCTTGTAGAAGTGATTTATTTTAGCATGAACTTTGTTTGTTATTTAGCCTAAAAATGTTCACTAAAGGAATAAGAAGAAGAATTGTAAATTTGTTTTATGAATACATTTTCCACTGCAATCCTATACTTGACATTCAGTATTTCCATTATTCCTTACCATATCCTTGTTTTAAATCATATACTCTCTGGTTTCATTAACATATGTTAAAAGTTAATATGCTGTTAGACTGCTTTAACATTCAATTTAACAAAAATTCTATTTCATCAACCAATGTTAATTTAACACTGTGTTAAACTTTATGTTAAAATAACATCACTTTTCCATTGTGTTAGAAGATTAACAACTGCTAACTTAAAAAATGGTAGCCATAAACAGCTATAGATCTTGAAATTTTACACTTGGATATATTAAAGTCATTCATAACAGAGAAAGAGCTGTAAGATGTAGTTACTTTGAAATTTTTATACAAAAGAGCAATTTTTACAAAGGTCAGAATGTTAAAAATAGTCATCATAGGATTGTAAATGAAATACAAGAAAGGCTAGAACACCTTTGTGCCTCTGCTCATTTTAATATTACTTGCATGAGCAGCATGTATTAATTATTCTATGCAAAAAAAAGTACATCGGAGTGCATTAAGAAGTCTTTTGGATATGACATCACCTTCTTGATCTGTGCAATTTGCAATACTCAGGAATCTTAATAATGTGTTAACCAAAATTATACCAGAATAGTTTGGTGGAATGCAGGATTCTTATCATATAATTAAAATATAAACACAGTGTTACCAAACAAAATGTTAGTGCATTTTTAACTTCTTTATTCATGAGTTTTAAAAAAAATACAACTTAAAATAAAAGCCTATATCAATGATCCCACAAATCCTAATATTAAGTTTTTAATTTTATACTTTACACTAAACAGGATGTTTCAAATACTTTTACAAACTTTGGTGGCAGGTTACTCACACTGGCAATATCTTAATTGCTCTGTTATCTTCAAGTCCTTTTTTTAACAGTGTTTTAATGTCCTTCAGTCTTTTTTTAATTGTGTTTAAATGCCCATTTTTACAGCTGAAGCCTGAGGCATCACAATTCACAAGCAATAGACATTGGTGATATATGAGATATAGGAAAGGGCTTTTTAAGGAAAGTGAGCATTCCAAACCTAAGTTTAGGGTACTTCCCCTGGCATTTGCCTTGGCATTTTTCAGGAGTGAAGAAAACCTGGAATAAATCTTTGTCAGGAAGAAAGTTCTGGTCCTGGCAGGAATCGAAACCCAGACCTTCAGTTCATGAGTCAGTGCCTTAAGGACTTTGGCCATCCCTTCACATCTAAATATATTACTGAGTTTGGGGATAAAAATTGCAATTTCATGTTAAAACATAAGACAGGTGTTTTGTAAACAGTTATCTTTATATGTAGAAAAGAATGAAATACATGTTCATGTGGAAATATTTTTATTTGGACTTTTATTTTCTTGTATTGGTAAACTCATAATAAATCATAAAAATAATAATTTCTGGACACATGTTTATATGGATTTTTTTTTTTCTTGTTTTGGTAAACTTTCATTAATAACTCAAAAACTAAGGATTTCCGGAGATATCTTTATATGGTTTTAAGGAATCTGCCACCAAAATTTGTAAAAGTATTTCTGAAGCATATTGTATAGTGTAAAAGTATAAAATTAAAATCTTAAAATTATGATTTGTGGGATCATTGATATAGGTTTTTATTTTAAGTTGTGATTTGATTTTTTATCCATTTGTTTTTTAAACTCACAAAAAAATTAATATCTGAATAAAAATAACAAAATATCCAGCAAAAACTTAAAAGGAAAACCATATGATGATCTAAGACTTTCTAACATCCAAAATCCAAGGGGAAAAAAGTAAAGCACTTGCTCACATAGCTGTGATAATGAATTTTTGAACATTTTTAATATGGCTAAGATGTAATTCAATAATGAACTATAACAGGAAGTGAAGTACACATTTTTTCATTCAATGCTTTCTCCTGGGTAGACATTGTATTCCCCCTGAAACAGTTGTGCAGGAAGTGCTGATGAAGTGTACTCCATGCTTTTTATTTTAATGAATCCCGAAGGAATGTAATAATTGCAGTTGTAACCGTTTAAAGATTTTTGAAAAATTTCTTCAAATCTCCATCAATGAAAATGACAAATAGAAAGAGAGAGAGAGAGTGTGTGTCATCTGTTAATGCTCTAGATACTGCAATTTTCGTTTTTTCTCAATGACACTCAACATATAACCACTAATTTACAAACGATTCATCGAATTTGTTAAGTACATAAATTGGACCATTAGGGGTGAGAGGTTAATCTAAAGCAAAAATTTAAAAATTGCTCCAGTGGCTGCAATTTTTATTTATTATTGCAACAAAACTTGGCATTAACCATTAAAATAAATTAATAAAAATAGTATCTCACAATTAGGAGTGGAGGTTTATCTGAAACCCAAAATTTAAAAATTGCTCTAGTGGCACAAATTTTCTTTTTCAAAATGAAACTCGGTATATACCATTTAAATAAAATAATAAAAATATTTTCTGAAAATCAAGGAAATCAGGCCATTAGGAGTGGAGATATACCTGAAAACTGAAATTTAATGAGCTGTTAAAGCGAAATTTAAAAATCATTCAAGCAGCCACAACTTTTAATTTTGTTTAAGGATACTTGGTATATGCCATTGAAATTAAATAAAGTTGTTTCTGAAAATCAGTGAAATCAGATTATTAGGAGTGGGGGTTTACCCTGGAATCCAAAATTTAAAAATCACTCCAGAAGCATAAATATTTTTTTTCACAACAAAACTAGTTATATATACCATTTAAATAAAATAAGAAAAATTGTTTCTGAAAATCAAGGAAATTGGCCAGTAGGAATGGGGGGAGGGGTTTTACCTGAAACCCAAAATTTAAAAATTGCTCTAGCAGCATCAGTATTTTCACAATAAAATTCAACATATACCATTTAAATGAAATAAAAAATAGTTCTAAAAATTATGGAAATCGGATCATCAACTTATGGGTATATTTGAAAACCAAAATATAAAAAGCTCTCTAGCATTTAATTTTCTCTCAATTGTTTCAAAATAAAAGAACAAATTTACTCAACATATAAACTGTATTTATAATGATGCTTATTTTATATTTACAAAAGCACTGTCGTGAAGATAGCAACTGTAAAATATTAATCTAATATGTGTGTGAAAATTATATTTGTATGCAAGAGTGTCTATAACAACATTCAAAAAACATTTGCATTATATGTTTTATTACAATAAAATTTAAATTAATTTTCAAAGTCACTGAATATCGATGGAACCTTAAATTGTCTACATTTTTTATACATTGTAATTGTTTTTAATAGTAACATGTTTGTTTTATTGACACATAAACTTCTTCTTGAATCCACAAGGTTTCTTTCTGTATTTCTCTTTATTTTAGTGAATGTAAAGATGACACCAAGGGCTCAGTTTATAAGCATGGTTACATTTGTTTTACAAATGTTTAAAAATATCCACACAATATAGCTATATCTATCACTGCATTTCTAAACAGGGAAATAAACAATACTAGGGAGGAGTCATTTAATAAATTCCTAAGTTCCCTTGACTATAGAAGTAATAGCACAAAGTACATAAATATAATAATACCTAAGCAATATCCCAGAAACAAAAAAGAACCTCTTATTATTAACATCAAAGTCTTCAATCATGATAGAGACATAGCTAACAGATTTGCCATTGACTACAAACTTTCACATAAATTGAAAGAGACAATGGGAAATTAAACAAAATATTAAAAAGGTATAAGCCTGAGGTACATGCAGGCCAACATGACAACTTTGCAATTCAAGAACTTAACCAAGCAATATTACCTCTTAAGAACAAAAAGAGCCCTGGACCAGACAAAATGCATAGTGAATACATCAAGAATTTAGGGTGCAGAGCCAAGAAGGTACTACTGAATATGTTCAACAAGATCCGGAACAGTAAAGATAGCATTCCTACTATATGGAAGAAAGCCATAATCATACCAATTAAGAAGAAAAACTAACCAGCAGGTCAGATAGTTAAAGGCCTATATCCTTTAACTCAGTACTTGCCAAAACACTGGACAAAATGGTCACTACAAAATTAATTAGTATCTGGAATCTCAAAATCTCATTTCAGACCATCAAGCAATTTTCAGAAGACACTATTCAACAATCAATCAGGTTTTATATTTAATGCAAAAATTCAAAAAATTCAACAAAAAAGAAATAAGGCTTACTCTCTTTGTTGACTTCAAAAATGCCTTTGACAAAGTATAGAGAGAGAAGCTTAATTATAAAATGAGTAATATTGGGATAAGAGGAAAAATGTTATCACAAAGGTACATACCTATAAAATGGAATAATGTCCTCTCTAAATGGCATACGACTAAAGTAGGTCTTCCTCAAGGTGGTGTGTTCAGTCAGATTCTTTTTCATATTTTCAAAGATGACAACAACAAAATATAGCTGACTTCCCAAAGGCAAATATGGGATTGTTTGCAGATGAAATTGCCATATGGATTAGTCAAAAAAATATGCAGAATAGACAACACTACAAAAATATACATAATGAAATGCAAAAAATTATCAATAGCATGGAAACATGGGCATCCACCAACAATATGGAAATAAGCATTAAAAAGACAGTTCTCCAGTTTTTCAGTCTTCAATACACTACAGATGATTTATAGCTTAAAATCAATAATGAACTTACTATAAGAGAAAGAACATATTAAATATCCTGGTATTACACTTGACAAAAAACATTCCTTCTCTGAACAATCAACAATATAACTAAGAAAGTGAACAAGAATAACAACATATTAAGATGACTAGCAGGAGTCAAATGGGTAAGATCCATAGGTCTCCTAAATGACACATACAAAAGATACATAAAGCCCAGTTTGCTCTAAGGAAGTGAGATAATGTCCAGAAAAAACTACCAACTTAAAACTAAATTGGATACAACACAATCTGGTCTTAAGGAGTAAAGGTATTTTTTTCAACATGTTCTGTGAAGCCATTCATAGAGTGTGTTTTGGTCTACAGCTCTAAGTGATGAGTTCATGTTTCCTCTCTCAGTATATTGCTGGACAAGAAATCATCTTCAATTTCATAATGAGCAAGAAATTCTGAATAGATGACTGTTCTCTTTCCTGTAAGATCGGTTGGTAAGCTTCAAGGGATCCATTTAGCCAAATCTTTGAATATTCCAGCTGGTTTATTGACACTGCCTAGGACATATATTGAATAGGATATTGCTCGGTTGTTATTTGCACCTGTCCCAAACAAGGCTTTTGGTAAGTCACATCATTGCAGCTTTGACCGCAGTGTACCTGCATCAGTGACTTCTTTCAATGATGACAACCTTTCCACCCAACTGACAAGAATTTCATTCTCATATCTCTCCATATGTATTCCTTCTTTGCATGTTGGTGATAGTTAATTTTCTGCAAGTAAATTCAATTACTGCTCAAATAAGTGTACTTACGAAGCTGTTGACAATGGAGTGGTATATATATAAACAATGTATACAGTTTTTTTCACACTACATTCACTTACATAAAATTTGGAACATATGTTTCGGGAGCGATCCCTCCCATCTTCAGCCTGTTGACAAACTTCAAACTGCCTGTTGACAGTTTGTCAACAGGCTGAAGATGGGAGGGATTGCTCCCGAAACATATGTTCCAAATTTTATGTAAGTGAATGGAGTTAGTGTGAAAAAAACTGTATACATTGTTTATATCAATTACTGCTCTTTATCTAAACACACATGACCTAGAAACTTCATTTGGAAAGCTAACTGCATCACTGCCAACTTGCAAAAGAAGATAAACTGTATGGAACTTTGTGTGGAATTCAAAAGGTATTACATATTTTTGGCAGAAAAGTATCTTAACAGAAGACCAAGCCTATAATGCTTTTTCTTGTCTTTAGAATTAAATTGTATAGTTCTCAAAATAAAGGCTAGTATTTGCTGATTACACTGACTGCAATTTGTTTTTGTTATAGATCATAATACAAGGGGCATTCAATATGTAATGCATTTTTCATCCGAAAAATCACCTTTTTATGCAGCAAATTTTCTTGAGTGGACTGGATTTCTCTCAAAGTCTTTGAAATTGTGTACAGCACTATGTAAACTGAACATATTTAATGTTGCATAACTATTGCCATTACATACTCAAAATTCACAACTTTGATTCCTAGTCTTATCATAAATATTATTTCATACATCTGAAAGCAACTATACCAGGTGTTTTGATGATCAGATAAAAGTTTTGCTGCCAGACACCATCAACCTCACTGTTAAGTTTCAATAAGAATAAGAGTACATTTCTTGAAGTTTAACGATAGAAAATTAGGGAGATAGGGAGATTATAAATATCATGTTGCTGTGATACCTTTCATAGAGTTGGTCAATCACCAAACGAGATATTTGAGGTACAAAATTAGTAGGATGTTTGTGTACTGTACCATTTAATGCTTCACTAGACCAATTCTGTTAATGGCTAAGATCTGATACCCAGATTCTGTGAGGACTATAGCTGTTGTCAAAGTACTGTACCGGATATTGACAGAATCAGTTCAGAAGCAAACAATGATGTCTCCTGTGATTAACTTATTCAGGATATCCATAGATCCATTTCCAAGATCTTGCACTGACAGCTTTTTGTTGTAGACTCAGCATTTTTAACTGCAGAATTGAAGCAGCAGAGAACATTGAGATGCAAATGATTGCTATGATGTTACACATAATTCAGAAAATTATTTTTACTGATTAGAAAGTATCCAATAGTGAAGGAAGCTGCAACTGTCAAAATGACAGCATATATGCCTAAAATTCAAGAAGCTTGTGAGAGGGACCCCAAAAGTTCAGAGGAGCCACCATCATGCTTTAGTAATGGTTTGGTGGAGAGTGAGTGTGATTGTCACCAAATTTCATTTCTGTTAAAAGGGATAAAAGACAACTGCCAAAGTGTACAAAGTCCCTCTGCTAAAGCCTGTGGAGAATCTGAACTGACTTTGTTTAATATCAGCATTGGAGCTTCCAGCAAGATTCAGCTCCAGTCCACAAAGCAATGTCCACCCAGACTTGGTTTGGCAGAATGTTCCAGATTTGATTAGTCCTCAAGATTGGTCTTCTAGTAGTTCCAACTTGAACCCCATGGACTACAAATTGTCAGCTATGGTTTGCAAGAAAAAACACTTAATATTGAGAGACTCAAGTGGTCCTTAAGAGTCAGCAGTGGCAGATTTTATAATGGAGGTAGTAACATTTGAATTATCATCCATTTCTACTGAATAAAATATTGTGTGTGTAAACATGCATGCTTATGTTTATGTTTTTTTTTCTAATGCCCACTCTCATCAGAGTTCCCTATATGGGCAGCAGAGGCATTAGCTTAGTCTATTTGTAATGTACTCACCATTGAATTGGCAGATTACATTACACTGAATGATGATGGTGAAGATGGGGGTGAGATGAATGATAATGTAGCTATGACAGAATGGCATGGGAAACCTAAGTCTCCAGAGAAAACTTGCCCACGCACTACTTTATCTCTACAAATTGTACTCGTGGCCTCTAGGATCAAACCCAGGCTGCCTTGTTAAAAAGTCAGCAGTTAGCCATTTGGTCATGATACTGTCAATTAAAATACTTCTACAATTTAAATTTTGACAAGACTTTCATACCAGTTTCTACAATGTCCTTGCAACAAATAATAATGTTCAATGGAAATCTACCTAAAATGCCTTAAAACAACGAAGAAAAGTCTCTATGAAAATTGCCATTTGAACCTTCTCTCTTATACTATTGCTCTTGAAGGCCAATGTAAAGCAATTTGTTTTGCTTAATCTTAATGTTAAATTTGTTCTCAATGTTTGTACCGCATGAGTGGTTCTGGTGAAAGTGGCTGTATGATACAGAGATAGGAAAAGTAATAATTTCAATTGAACAAACCTTGCAGAAAACTTATGAAACATTTAAGCTATTTTACAGAATCACGGTAACTCAAGACTGCTTTCTCAAGGAAACTGCAGGAATTTAATGGTTTGTTTTGCTAATGTTTTTCTGAGAATTTGTATTTTAATCCTTCTAACAGTTGTAATTGTGCCAATTAGAGATACCAATCAGTTTTAAAATGTTTCAAAAGTATGCAATAGTTAGGCCATACTATTTTTCTTTTTTTTAAAATGTTTCATTTTTCCAAAATTTTACCCTAAAGAATGTTCACAAATGAAACAAAATGTTTCCCATTAAATAAAATAATAAACATTTATTCTTTTCACTGTAGATGACTTTGTAGTAGGCGGTCACTTGCTGTCATTACACCAATACAATATTAGTTCAGTAAACTACTGTCACTATAGATGAAAGGATAAGCGCGTGGTTGAAAAAACAAATTACAGAAAGTAGTGCAGTAAAACCTTCATTGACATAGCTCAATTACAGCTAGACATGATGCAGTAAATATATTATAGGACTATTCCTAACATAAAATAAATGTATTAACAATTACTTGCATCATAAAACTTAAAAGTAAATACAAAGAATTAGTTATAAAGAACTGAAATTCATAACTTATAATTACTGTATCTATAAAGGAAAGTCTATGCTTCACATAAACATAGTAACATGCAAAATAGGAAACAAAACATTAATATTTCAGACAGATTAGCAGCATCATTAATAATGGTGTCAAAGTGAATGTAACATTTTACAAGCCCAATTTTTTATTAAAAGTTCAAGAGTGAGTTTAAAGTTGAACTTTTATAAATATATACCATATTTACTTGTATAAAGATGCAGCCCTTCCCCCTACTTTTATAAACAAAAACTCAAGGTGTATAATTTTGTACAAGGAAAAAATTTAGAGCTTCCACACCAGTACCAGATATTCTACAGCATATTCTGAGCTGAGTTTGAATTCTAACATTCCAATAATGCTGAACAATCAATCGTGCAGCAACTTCAATTGATATGTATCAAACATTAGCAGCAGTACATAAATAGAAACAAGACAAACGCAAAGGTCACAAAGTAAGTCCTGTATGAAATGAAGAAAAATGCAGCACTATATAACAAAAATGAAACAAAATGGGATGCACACATTATGTGGGGTTTCACTGAATTTTATCATGAAAAGTTGGGGTGAATATGTTATGTGGTAGCATCTCTTAAGCAGGTAATTATACTAACAAATAAAATTTAAGACACAAATATGTAATCAAAATTTTTTAAAAATTGTAAATCTTTAAAAAAGTTTTCATATGGAACTAACACACTGAAGCTCATGTGAATTGAATCTGTCATCTTAACACTCTTCATGCTTCACTAACCTTAAATATATACGGAAGGTTAGTGAAGCATGAAGAGTGTTAAGACAACAGATTCAATACAAATATGTAATGTTAGTATACTTATCTCACAGTGCCATATGCTCTACACAAGAGTTTAAAAATCAATAAAACCTATTTGAATGTGTTGGCCCTTGAAATTGCATGCACATTGTACATAGTGTATTATGAACAGACATACTCTGTTTTGAATCTATGCATGAATTAGCACCATATAACTAAATGTAAGACCATATACTACTAATTTTATTTTAGTGTTATCAAGAATAAAGGTCTCTTGGACCTCAGCATTTTTCTTTTAAATCAGATACTAGAAATTCCTCTTGATTTTAAAAACATTCCACCAACTGACCTAAACACTTGCTGAGACTAATTCAATTGAATGACATAGAATAATGCAACAGAAGTTAAATATCACCTAATGATAAATAATATTCCAAGTTTTAATTTATATGTGAACTAAAAATATAGCTAGGCTTATTGTTCATCAGGTCTATGGTGAGCATTGCATATGAGGCATTTAGAAAAGCAATGACATGTGCGCCAACTGTAGAATTTTCTAATTTCTCTTTCAATACATTCTTTGAACCCATCCTTTAGCATTACAGCAAGTGCCAATGGCTTTTACATCTTCTAAGTGAGCTAATTCTATTCACATATATGATGTGTTAGTGCTTATATCCTTCTACTTCAAATATAAAGCATTATGAGAATAGCAATGATGTATGTGCCCGAGCATTTTTTTTAAATCTGCTGTTTCTCTTAAATTTGTAGCTCTGCATTAAAGAAAAATATTTTTAAAAAATTTGCTTTTTCCTTCACTTTTATGATGATTTAAAATAAAGAAGCAGTAATCATTATATATTTTTATATATTTTACAAATTTAAACAAATAATTCCAAATACCTTCCTTACCTGTCTTTGCTATAGACCATTATGAGAAATATTTGTGTTTAACCTTTCACAGCTGTTCATTCTAATGCAGTAAAAATATTATTTCATTTTAATAATAATTTTAATAATTCAACTTGGAATCGATCACTTAGTAATAGTATTATTTCATGTTGTCCCTATGATTGCAAACTTTCCCATATTATGTAGGAGCTCCCGTATTCCATCAAATATTTTAGCAAACTCCCATATTCCATTTTGATTTTATATGGGAGCAGATTTCTCCCATATTTTATTAACTGCAACATATTTATGTCTGCCAAATGTCCTTAAACAATTATGTGGTAACATCCCTTGGATCACTAGTATGCATAGGACATATGAATTGATATATCAAATCAGACCATCACTTCTGGTTCCAGTTACACTTCCTGGTTTGTGTGTTCTGGTTTTTGCATTGTACGCGTTTTCTGTGAATTTTGTTTGAATATTTGGCTTAATTGTGTATATTCTCAATTTTGTTGTTTGAAAGATATGATAATTTCCAAAATTCTATTTATTAATAATACTATGGAAGAGTAGATTAGCTATACTTAAAGAAGAAAGGGGTAAAGGCCTTAAATGTCACAATATTAATAAAATTCTTGTTTTTATTCTAAGCATACCAGTATCGCATACACCACAGAAAGAATATTTTCATTAATGAATAAAAAATGGTCTGAAGACTGTATTTCTTTAGTATAGACCTAATAAAAGAGCAGTTAAAAATATGTGTTAATTTTTGTTATATATGCAAAGAATTTCTCCAACATGTAAATAATGAAAATGTTAGGCTGCTGCCAAAGATGTAAATAAATATGATTTCAAATAAGGGCATTTGTAATCGTCATGCACTGTACTAGGCTAGTTTGATCTAATAAAATTGTTGTAAGAAAAAAGTATTATTCATTTACAGCAACATTATGTCAGGTCAAAATCTCCATTCAACAACAAGCAGGCACTCAATGCTTAAATACATTTCAGTTATCTCCCATTTGAGAGTAATGCATTATGATCGATAAATTGTCAACCAAAATAAATAAGAGATATGCCCATCTCAGAGTTAGTGTTTTCAAGTTTTATTTTAAGCCAACTCTGGCTGTCTTACTGAGAAGAACATATAATATTATAACATTGTTCATTTGGAATAGTACAAAATTATGAGTAATGCAAATAGACAAACTATTTTGTAGGTTAAGTTCTGTAGAATACAAGGCAAAGTTTCAAAGTAATGCTTACCATGTTTCTGCAGTGGTTTTTAGAAAGATTCATGGTCTAATAGAAAAAGTTATATATTTTACATGATAAGGTGGGAGAAAAAGCCTGCTCAAATAGCCATTGGTGTGGGTACCAGAAAAAATGCTAGGAAAGTATCTTAAACAATGTGGGAAAAGTAATGGAATAATAGCTTATAGCTTTGTCAAGCCATTACAGCACTCCGAAGGTTCAGGTTCAAAAGTGGCCAGGGTCAAAGAACTTTTTATGGCATAAAAAACATAATTATGGCTACCATCAGAAAGGAATAAAGCTGCTGGCCCCATGTTGTAAATTTATGACATATCAAAGAACCTCAAGCCTGCAACAGGCCTCTGAGCAAAACTTATCAGTCATTTCATGCCCTAAATTGAATGGGAAGGATGTTACAAGCATCCTTGAATTAGCCTAATAATAATAAATATACTGAAGAGTTGCTATATTCCCAGAGTTAAAAGTTTCAAAATTGTATGACTTCTAACTTGGCTTATTAATTGAACATTACACTGACCAACAGTTGCTGCAGGCTTTTACAAACACTTAAAATGATATACTATAAGGTGGTGGTGGTGGAAAGCATATTCTATAAGCATGATTATGACACATGCCACTCAGAGATAAGCTACTATACTAACATATTCAAATTTAAAAGCATTTTTGGAAACATAGGTTTAGCACATATGCCATTGCTATTCTAAATGCCTTATATGTGTTACAGATCTAAAAAATATGTCCTGTTCCTGTGAATAAATAATGGCAATAGCTACAAATACAGATTGTTAAGTTCATTTAAAATTTGAGTCTGCACGCACATACACACATGTACATGTATCAGTGTTCAGTGATTTATCATTTGACATATACAACACATGCCCCAATAATGTAAAAAAAAGTATATATATAGAAAGAAAAGCAATTTGAACCAATTGTTTACTGAAGCCTACAGGTTCGGTACAATGCTCCAGATTATACCTAACAGCTAAGAAAGAGTCAAGTAGCTGCTTCAGGGAGGAAGGGAAATGAATAAATTGATCGTGTAGAACCAAAAATCAAGATTTGTTTACTTATATGTGTGTATAAATATATGTGGTGGTCCGAATCAACCGAGCAAACTCAGGATGTAAAATTCTGCACTAAGAGAAGCATAATTAAGATGGAATGTTAGTATCTCAACATTTTCCACTTCAGTCAAAAAGGGTATTTGAAGATTTGTGTACTTAAACAATCTAGAGCAAATAGGTTTTCATTATTTCTTTATTTCCTCTTCTAATAAATCTTCTATATGTCCATAAAACAGTTTCTATTCATAATGGTGGCAATTTCAGATTGACACTGGGCATGCAAGAATCAAACTCCAGGATTTTTAATTTATACATATGCAAGGATGTATACAGTTTACACCAGTACTGCAACATGTACCTTGTGTTTGGGCATGCAATGGCAGCTTCAGATAACCATGCTTATTCACAAAGACAACCCCTACCCATAAGCATTTCCACCATCAATGCTGGTTGATTTTGCTTTAGACATACTGTGCAACTTGAGAAGAGGATGCTGCCAGCCATTGAAGAAGACATAGCCTTAAGTTCCCATGTTATTGCACAACACATAATAGTATCTTATTGAATATCCTTCACAATAATAATCCTTTCTGATACTACATCTATCTCCCTGATTTCCCTAAACACTTGAACTTCCAATGCTAAACTGTAGATGGAAATATAGTTGCTAGATAACATCATATGGACAAATGTAGACCTTTTCACTAGTAATAAGATTTTCAACTCCGATAATAGTCACATATGGAGTTGCAAAATTTTACATACATCATGTCAGAGATGGCAACAGAGGATCAATATATATTTGATGTTACCCGCAGGGCTGAAAAGCATTGCTGCTGTGTGCTAGATGCCCTTGTGCTGCTAAATGCCAGAATCGAGCAACAACTTGTTACAAGTAAGTGAAGCATTAAGAGTGTTTAGTTCAACTAAATCATACAATAATATCAAAATGATTGGCTTCACTGTGCAAGTTCCAATTAACATTTTAATTAGACACTTTATATTTAAGCATATATTTAGTCTTCAGTGACTGATGTTCAAAATGCCTAGCTCCATTTGCATCCATTTGGATGAAGACTGCTTGATGGGCAATATTCCAGAACATTAAGTTTCTTGCTCATCAGTGCTATGGTCCCATCTAGACTTGCAATGGGATTTGCATTTACTTGTTAAAAGTAAGTGCAGCATTAAGAGTGTTTAGTTTAACTAAATCATACAATAATATCGATAAAGTATCTATTTCTTTACTTAACCATATTTGACTGGTCATTACTTCGGTTGGTCCTGGTGATGTAATGGTAACCATACTTGCATCCTAAACCCAAGATCATGGGTTCGATCTGCCAGGACTGATGGATTTTCAAGTGTAAAAATCCTAAATATGGCTTCCTTCAGAAGGGAAGTAAAACCATGGGTTCCATGTCATACATTTATGGCATGATAAAGAACCTCTAGCCTGAACAATGAGGCCTCTGAGCAAAATTTGTTGGCTGTTTCATACCCTGATTTGAATGGGACACTTATGACCATAGATGTTAAAGAGCATCAGTAAATAAACCAAATAAAAAAAAAATTACTTCTTCCAATATCAATAGTCACTGCATGCACTTCTTTGTCTCTATTCTAACTTTATTAATAACTGTCACATCCTCTTTCACAAGCTAGCATTTTACCAATTCGATTCCAACAACCCTATATATAGGGCAACCCAAAGTCTTGATACATAGATAATAATACTATTTTATTTTCAAATTGAATATGAATTTTAAAAGTAGTATAGAACTGAGCAGATGTGATGGTTGGTCATAACAGATGAATGCAATGCAAATAATCATCAGAAAGAGCACATCATAAATGTATGTGCTAAAAATGATGGAAATGTAGAATCACTGCATCATGCTCATGTGAATCTTGCAAAGCATATCCAACTTAGCATTGCTAATGCCGAGGATGTTCTTAAAAATACTACATTTTTGCCTATATGTCCAGAATTTTGGGTCACTGTGTATGAGAACTGAGCACTGAATTTAAATGTTTTCCTGTTTATTCATATTACATTCACCACATATAGTGAAACATGTTTTATTTGTTAAAGTGTTTTACATATGTGAATAAAAGTGTAACTGCCAATAGCAGTTAAATAAAACATTCCAAAAGATCTTCATTTTTTTTTTTCCAAACTTATCTGCTTCCTGGCAGAATCACATTATTCCCTTCGTTTTCGCTTATCTCTGTCCTCTCCCCCACGACGATCACGATCATCTTTTGGGCGTTTGCTGGCACGCTTAGCTTGAGTCAAGAACTGATCCAAACCAAAAGGATCTTCTTCCTCTTTTTCAAATTGGACAGGCCCACTTCTTGAAGCTGTGCGATCAGTTCCACTGAACTCCTTATCAGGAACAAATCTATACATCAAAATTTTATCTTTAATTATCTTCCATCTTTAATTATTTATTGGCCAATAAACACAGAATCAAAACTTATTTTCACAGGTTGTACACGATCATGCCAATTAAAAACTCTTTCACTCTAATTATGTCATTTGCACAGACTATATTTATATTTACAATTCACACTATCTCAATTATTTTGTATAACCTTTGAAGTTTTCATCAAGAAGGTGCACTTGTTAATACATAGCTATATTATGTAATTCACAGACACAGATTAACAAACTTCACCTTCAGTTATTCAAGCATTTCCATCCGTCCATCCCTCCCTGACTCTCTCTAATATTCACGCAACGTGGTTAAATTGCTAAATGCAGCAGAACCCAGTGCAAAAGGGGATTTACTATAATTTCTGAGCTATATTGGTATGTCACAATACTGTACTGCATCTTCACTTGAACTATATTTCTCTCAATCTGTGCTAACCTAATCTACTATATGTCAAACTTAAAATTGGGATGCAGCATTTCCCATCACTATATCTTTTGTAGGCTGCACATAGTCTATAGACCTTGCCATTATTAGCCTACAAATGTTTTTAATTGCTGAATTGTTGTTTGTTGCTGTCTCTTAGCATGCAAATTGATAGCTTAAATAAGGGAATGGAAGATAATAGAAAATGGTAGAATTTGCAAGATCCAGAAATGCAATTAGATGCAATTTGCATATGATGGCAACACATGCAGTATAATAAATCTGCCAATAAAGAATATCAGACTCAATATCAGGCATGCCTTCAAATAGATGACAGAGTATTGACACATAAGAGAAGTTATATCACACAAATATTGGGGTTTTTGCAGTAATTTCCAAACAATTACATTCTTTTCTTTTCCTCTCATGCCTTAAACAGGTTGCAAAACAACTTGTAAAGGACTGGCAATAAAAAATGCCTGGTTTAGATAGCATTGAAGCTTTGCTAATTCACACAGTAAACTAAAATCTTTCTACAGTTACTAAACCCTTATTAGCACTACCAAGGGATTTATAGTTAATTGCTTGGAGTCTCTAGCCATGGCAATAACCAATAACAAATCCTATTCTGTTGCCACATCACTGAAATGCTGCCAGTACTATGTATTAAATAATTAGATTTGTTTTGTAGAACTAAGATGTGAGTTAATATTTACCAGAGTGGGGTTGATGGATAAGAGATTGGTGACAGACTGAGTAGTCAGTCAGTCAAAATATTGAGGAAATTGTTATGCACACTTTATCTTTAAATTGTCTGTCAATTTATGAGCAGTTAATAAGCAAGGCCATCATAATTTGATTTTTGTTATTATTCTGCCATTATCGCTATTTGCAGAGCATCTTCAATAATATTTTATGCAACATCTTTCATAATATGTACCTAAATATTATCATGTCAAGGCATATATTTGCCCACTTTTTATTCTTTGGATATATGTCAGCACAGATGTTAAAAACTGGTGGGGGAAGGTATCTTTTTTGAGGTTTCTCTGTATAGCAGTGAATTAAAGATGACAAGTATTTTATTAACCTTTAAGATCTCCTATAAAATAGGCTTGTGATTATGGTAGACTATAATGATCATATGTGTTAATTCATAAATGAATTTACCTCTATGCATTGATTTTATTCTATATGTTAATTATCTTGATCCTAAGGATAATTTAATTGGTGACCAATAAAAATGTATAATTTTGTTGTTACTATATAAATGAGTTGATGGACCAAAGATGCTAAAACTACCTGACATTTATCCATAGAGTTAAGCAAAGCCACTAAAAAAACTTCAATGAGGCAACTTGAACAAAGCAAGATTCAAACCTGCACCTTTCATGCTTGCAATTTCAGACCAAAATCCCTACTAAATGAACCACAAGTAGTAGAGAGAAGTCTTATACATGTATACAATACAGTATACCCATATTCTGTCATTGTTTAGTCTATCAAGAACAATTTGTGTGTCATAAACTTTATTTTCCATGTCTCTCACAGTTTTACAGTTTATTACAAAAAGGAATGGCACACACTTTTTGAACAGTACATTTTCAGAGACTATACAGCAGTCGTGATAGTGCCTGAATATTAGAAAAAACAGCAGTTTTTAGCTGTGATGGGGAAGAACCTATGATGTAAAGAGCCGTTTGCTCATTATACTACTGGGCAAAATTATTTTATCGTAAGTAATTTGGTAACTTGGTAATACTAAACTAGTGCCTGAATATTACCTTTATAAAAAATAGCAGTTTTCAGCTGTGATGGGGATGAACCAATGATGTAAAGAGCAGACTTTATTATACTAATTAGGCAAAATGATTTTATTATTGTAATTTGGTAACACTAAACTAGTGCAACACAGTAGCTATAAGTGTTATTCTTTTAATTCCTATTATTATTGTATCTTTACTACTGTTTGTGTTTTAGACAGTACTATATCGTATTTAACAACTATGCAACATATAATGGGTAAAAGTTTCCAAGAAAGATGGCAAATGGTCAATCCAGGCTGTGGCCATATAAATAATAACTCTACCAGTCACTATGACAATAAGATTTCTTCCTTCTGAATACCTCCTGGTTGACTCATTTCAAATAAACTTCTATAAAATTGGTGGAAATTCGGCTGTCCATCTAACATTACAGGAATGAACTGTAGCAGAATAAGAATGCAGCTTAGCCACTTGTAGCACAGTTAACCTGCACATGACTTGTCTTCTGTAATTATAGCTACAATGAATACATAGATGTACCATGAAGTACCAATGTTGCCAAACTGAAAGTTATTCCAGAGGATTTGTAAGTAAGCCAGAGGATAAAACTCTCTAGCATGTACTATCCTCAGCTACACGTCAGGGCTATCAATTGTTCAGAAAGGTTGGTACATTTCTGTCCTCGCTTACACTAAAGGGAGTCCTGCAACAAAATCTACCAATACAGGTGATAGTGATACAGATAATTATGGGCTAGCATTCACTGCTTGCTGGCAACTAGTAGGGTGTGGTCATTGTCTTAACCACCATCATTACAGGATATGAAAAAACTGTATCCAATTAACATCTCAAAATTTAATTTGGTAATATATTCCAAAGGTTTGCTTATAGGTGTAATTGCTGAAATTAAAGAGAAGTTGGAAATATGACCCAGAAGCACATTTCATTTCAAATCCATATTCACAATGAAATATAACTAGGAAAGCTCTTGAATGGAATCCTCAAAGTAGTCAAGGAATAGGTAGATCCAAGACAACCTGGAAGCTTAAAATCCTCGCAGAAGCCAAAAGCACAGGGAGTGATCATAGAATTAACAAAGAACAGATGGAGGAGTTTTCTGAGGGACATATGTTTCACTCAGAACGATGAAAATGTTGAATTATTGTTGACAATTCAGTACCAAAACATGCTCTAACATGCTATGACTATGTAATATAAATTGCAAAATTCAAATTTATGTATCATCACCACCATAATTATTATTATTCCTTATTTTATTACAACAGATTAACAACTTTAATACACAAAACTATTTTCATCATTAACAATATATATAAATAGTAACACTGATATTGCTATATCTTGAACAGCTTGTGTTCTTCTTCAAAGGAAGAAGACAAATATATGCCAAACTGTAATGTATAAATATATTATTTTCTAATTGCTTAAGGTGGAACCTCTTAAATGTCAAAAGAGTATCTGTGCACTTGATTTACTTACCAATAAGACATACTATTTAAACAGAATTTTGATGATTCCAAACAGCTTCTTAAAGTGACTACATAGATAAATTACCCCTTCAAATTATTTTGATAAAGAAAGCATACCTGTTTGTTTTAATGAGCTTGTCCAGGTCATCTCCATATACATCCTTGTCTAAATTACGTGTTGGACGATAAATATGCTGACCAAGGGTGCCACTTTCACGCCAAGGTTTGTCATAAACATTATATGACTCCTCATCTCCATAACCAGAATCCATGCCCTTGGTACTGTTAAACAACCGTTGGTCAAACTGCACTTCGCCACCTGATATTGTTTTTGCAGGGAGACCCAAAGCAATTTGCTCACTTATGTCACGTTCCCGCTCACGCTGTAGTTTGGTCCTATACAAAACATAAGTATATTTTGAAGGCAAATAAATATTATAACTAATAAAGTAAGGTACCTTTAGATTACTCAGATGTTTCTTAATCCTTAAAAACTAAATAGATAACATAAATTATGTACATATTTCACCTTGTCAAATGCACAGGAGATAAAATATTCTCTAATAAAAAGACCTACATAAATATCAAGAATTTGTAAAAGAACTAGCATGTTTAATGGTAACAATATGGTCATTAAATTCAAAACAAGATGGAATCAGTTTGGTTTTTAATAACAGTGAGATACAAAACATAATACTAAACATGGGGTGGGTCTAAATATACTTCTATGACTTCTTATTTCCCAAAAATTCTATTGGTCTTGTTCAACCCAGGAATTAGCTCCTACAAATAACTTATTTTCTATAGCACTACTCCTCAATGTTTTTCTCTCCATATCATTATCCTCAAACTATTTTCTCTCCATGCCATTATCCTCAAACTATCATTTTATCACACATTATTCAAATGTACTATATTTTTAGGAAAAAAGTATTTGTGTAAAGACAGCAAGTTTGCCAGTACAATGGTTTTTATGATAAAACTGCAGTTTTCATTTCCTATATTGTCAAAAAACACTTTCTTTAGTGACCAGCATGAAATCTGGTGATCTTTAAGATGATGGTAATGGTTTCTACACTGAAAAAGATAGTTGTCCAATGTAGCTCTACACAGTCCAACACACCCCCATGAGTGGCCGAGATCATTAAGGCGTGAACTCCTGAGCAGGAGGTCTGGGGTTTGAATCCTGCCAGGACCGTCCTTCCTAACTGAGGTTTTTTCCAGGTTTTCCACAGTCCTCATAAATGGCAAAAAGGTACCCTAAACTTAGCCTGGAAAGCTTCCTTCCTTAAAAAAAATCCTTTCCCAATATATCATTTCATCTCATGTATCACCAGTGTTCACAGCCTGTGGTGCCTCAGTAGTAAAAACGGGCATTAAAGATCATTCATATGTAATATACAGTCCAACACTATTAATATTACAAAATGAGTTATATGAGAACTGCTTAGTTGCAATGAATGTAAAACAGATAAAAGGTGAACTAAATATTGTGCTGAACTTTACAGCACATGAAATACACATAATTACCCTATGTGCACAACAGGTATACTAATTCTGTTTTAAGAAATAATTCTATTAATTCAGATGCAAATATAAATGATGACCTATTTATATGTATAATTCTTGAAGCTATTTACAGTGAAGTCATTATATTTAAAATGATACACCACGGGTAACCTATTTATACACTTCACTTACTATAATAAGTGGGTAAATAGGTTACCCGTGGTGTATCATTTTAAATATGATGACCTATTGTTTAATTAAATTTAATATAAATTCTGCAATATATTTTTTTTTATTTTTTATTCCGAACCTTTTAATTACAATTATTCAAAGTTTGTTTTTGTTTTACATCCGCTTCAAAAAAGATTCATTAATGTTTCCTCTATATTAGTAAATATGTGGGATATGATAATGAGCTCAATTATATGCAAGGCTGCTAAAATACATGATAGTCATAAAGCTTTGAAAGTAGCACAAAAAAAAAAAAGCATAAGGAGGGGGGGAAAAACATGATATCCAAAATTGATCTTGCAAACAACAGTAACCTCATCTAAATTCATGGAACAAATTAGTGAATTTAAGTGATTTCCTCATAAAAAGTTGCAAAACTAGAAAAGAAAGATATATCTCACCAGGTGATTGGTATAAGTATTTCAAAGGTCTGCTGGTTTACAATTACATAATTATGCAAGAGGTATATTTGTATAAGAATTTGCAGTATAATGATTCTTTGATGGAATGATGGGTTATAATAATAGATATATTCAGGTGAGAATTTGAGGTATATTGAAGGTCTTAATAGGGAAATGAATGCTACAGAAGTATGGGAACAAATTAGGAAATTTAACACGAAAAAAGGTATTAACCTTAATGGAATCCCTGGGGAATCCTGGAAGATATGGTGCAAGGATAATAATAGGTTGCAACTAGTTTTTCTAAGAAAGATAGGGAGACTCCCCAAAAAATGGAGAATAAGTATGATTGTACCCATATTTAATGGTAAGGGAGATGTAAATAATCATGCTAATAATAAAGGTATAAGTTTATTATATCAGTAATAGGAAGTCATTACTGGAATTTTGGCTAACAGATTACAGAATGGGTAAAAAAAGGAGAAGAAATTATCTGAGTTCCAAGCTGGGTTTAGGAAAGGAAAAAGAACTTCGGATAACATGGTCATTATTAAAATTATTGTTCGTAAAAATCTGGGTATTAAAAGAAGTACAGTTTATATGATATTTATAGACTTGGAGAAAGCTTTCAATACAATAGACAGGCAAGCATTGTGGATTAAATTAAAAAGAAAAGAGATAAGATAGCAGAAACAATTATGAAATATTTATATAGAATAAATATGTTAGAACAAAGTGAAATTGTTACTGTGTGTTTTACTGAAAAAGAAAAGCTTAAATGGAAAGGATCGTGGGTTCTTAAGATACAAAAGATTTTGGAGAGTATATGTATGGGTAATTTTTGGATACATAAATGTTATAAAATGAAAGGTTTTTGGAAAGAAGTAAGATCTAAAATTAAAGTTATTGAGAGACAAAAAAATTTTGTGTGCTTGAAAAATAAAAGTTCATGGTGAAGCAGTATTAATGAGATGCCGTCCTCAATTAAAATATTATAAAATGTTAGCATAATCAATTACACATATTATAAATATTATTACAATTAGTGCGTAAAGTTTATGTGTATTCATGTTAGTAGTTAAGTTATTTGTGTATTGTGTATTTCATGGGTAGTAAGAAAGGAAAAACTGGCAGACAGAAACTTTAGAAATAAGCCAGAAAATGTAGATAGTGAATGTGTTGTGTATTGGACAAAGAACAGATGACTACATGTCTCCTTTGTTATTTTGTTTCCTGATCCTTTGCATAAAAAGGGTCTCCCCTTTAAGGTTTCTGGAGAAACTCAGTTTTGTTAAAAATCCATAGGCAAGCGTAAAATAGAACAGGCAAAAGAATGAAATCTAATAATAATAATAATAATAATAATAATAATAATAATAATAATAATAATAATAATTAGTTAATAGGTCCATTAATAGTGATTGTAAGATTAAATTACCTTAGGGATAACAGCATAATTTTTTGAGGGTGAAATAAACCAGATATCCAGACTTGGTGGAACCGAAGGGGAAAAAAGGAAGTATTGCCTAAATTTAAGGCCTTTGAAAGGTCCAATCAGGAATCTTAGAATAAGTATATATACGCCCCTCAGCGAATAGAGAGAAATTTTTAAGAGGAATAATAGTCGAAATGGTAGGAGATGGTCTAACGACCGGATGAGGGGATATTTGATTAAAGATTGGGATTTCGAGGTCTGGGGCCAGGGGAAAGAGTTGAGCCATCAGGACAGAAAGAGTTGACCCATCAGTGGAGTGTGAGTTTAGTGATCAGACAGGGTGAGCTTAACCATCAGACAGAGTGAGTTTTAGCTATTGAGAGAAAAGTCAGTTGAGCTACAGAAAGTAAAAGTAGAGCAATAAAGGGGAGTGTGTTTTGATAGACAATTAGTTCGGTTAGTGCAAGTGTGATCTAAGAACCGATCAACAGAACTTAAAAAGGCAACCCTTAATATTGAACAAGTGACAAAGGCAAATAAAGAGTGTCATCTCCAGTCTTAAGATTTGTTGTCATAAATTACCCAGTCCCTGACTCTTTCCCCCGTTGACCTGAAAAGGTCATGAAATTCCAGCGCTTTACCTAATCTAACCTTGGCATAGACACATCGAGACTGCGGCGGGAGAGAAGAAGAACTTCACTAATTCTACAAAATACTATGGGTGTTCTGACCAATTAAAACCCATCCTTTTTCTTCCTTCTCCACCCATAAAAACTGTCGCAATGGAAAATTTATCAAGAGGTAAAAAAAGTTTGGGATAGGGAGAGATACATTGTGCTTTGTGATAAATTGAGTAGGAGGTTTTGCTTAAGCTAGAAAAGAATAGAAATTTAAGATGATGAAGGGGTGTGTGTAAAACTGATCACTGTTCAATGTGTGATAAATTTATAATGATTTCCACTGTATGTTAAATTGTGAACAAACCAAAAATTGATGACAACAGATATAGCACGGAAAATGTTAAAATTTAAAAGGAAAAATATTAATTAGGAAGATTACAGGAACAAAAGAAGATAAAAGTTATAAATTAAATGGAAACCTATTTAAGTAAGATTAAAGAGAAATAGTGCAGAAAGATTACAAGGTGTAATAAAGAACAGAATTTAAGTATAGAGTAATAGAAAACTTAATGATAATATTAATATGGGATAAGATATATATGATGGGGGATATTTTCCCTAACATGTGAGCTATTTAACACTAGTTGCTTATATGCTACTTAAGATACTATGTCTATTTTGTTCTTTGGTTCACTATTTCTCACTGCGCAAGTATCACTCGAGAGATTTCAAATTTTCTCTTCCTCCTGCTATTCTTGGCCACTGTGAACCTGCATGTTCCTGGATGAGGTCTATCCATTGTCTTCTGGGTCTGCCTTGTGTCCTTTTTCCTTGTCCCATGTGGAGATCTTGGAAGTCCACCTATTGCCCTGCATTCTTGCAAAGTGGCATCCCCATTGCCTTTTGATTGATTCTTGTGGCTAGTTGTGTCATGTCTACTGCCTGAGAAGCTGATTTATTACTACTGTAGATATTTTATCCTTCAAAGTTATTCCCAAATATATAGTATCATATAACAAATTATTTATGAGGAAGTCACTCAAATTTTACTAGTTTTATTCCACTTACATGTTTCAAAGGCAAATTTCCTTCAATGTCAGCATGGTTCCACTGTCAGCTTTCCAGCATGGTGTTAAGATGTCGCTCTTTGGATTTTATAAACTTTTTGATGAGGTTGCTCTTGTTTGGAAGATCAAAATTAACTAAATTTTCTTTGTTTTCGTTCAAGAATATATTTTCCCACCCTGATAATTCTATGGGTTTTTGAAGAGCTTTTAAGAGTTTTGGTTCATTTTGGAACTCATGGTTTTTTTGCCAGAAATGGTATGCTACTGCTGATTTTTCCATATGTTTAGATTTTACACTTCTCATGTGTTCCTTAAACCGTGTGGTAATGTTCCTTTTTGTTTTACCTTTATATTTATTATTGCAGTCTTTGCAACTGATTTCATAAATGCCTGATTGTTTTCCCGGCGGGATTTTGTCCTTTGTGTTGGTTTTTAGGAGGTTTATCAAACTACATTTATTCACTGGCCTCTTTAAAAATCTTTTGAAATTTTTGGCGTGCCCATGGATGGAATGTAAATATTTTATTGCAACCTTTCAGTGTGGTGATTTCTTTTATTTGTTTTTGTTTTTTGAATTTTTCTATATTTTTCTTGACTAGATCTGTTGTGTAATCATTTTTCTGTGATCTGTTGATACAATTACTATTACAACATGGAAAATGCTTTATGCAAACACTTTTAATTTTCAAACTCTCATTCAAAGGTGAAAATATACTATACTGGGTTTCCCTTTACATTATTCTGGATGTCAACCATACCAGCTGTTTTTTGCCATTCCTCAGTGCCTGGTGAACACAAAATTGTTTTTTGTGATAAAAATTAGTTCACTGTTTAAAGTGCACATTTAAAGAATCTCAGGAAATGTTTTTATTAGCACATGAAGTATGATAACATGGATACATCTGGAGTTCATGCAACACATTATCTGTTAGATGGAGGTGAATTATAGGGAGTGAAATTACTTCTCAGTTTAACTGTTAAAGCTTAATTCATCATGACATACAGATATGCGTATTGATTATTGCATTTCTTGTTGCTCTACTTTGCTTAGTGGAGAGAACAGAGTCTTCAGTTTGTTTGTTTTTTGTTTTTGGGGGGGGGGGTAGAAAAACTACTTAAAAATTATGTTAACAAATTAAAAGCACTGTGACATTCCACTCTAAAAACTTTTAAAATTACACTGGGACATGTGTCGTGAGACCTTGTTCACAACGTCAACCATAGAAAAACTGATTAAATAGTTTTACTTTCAATCTAGCCAAGATTATGTGATTGTTTTACTCTGTGGATTCTACATTCATCATTAATTGTAGTCTTCAGTTTGTTTGTTACCTAGTTTGCTATTTTAGGTTCAAACTTATTTGGTATGCTTCTAGTACATTTTTTGCATGATCTCATCAACTACATCATCTGTTGGGTTTGACAAGCTACACCTATGGTGCAAACAGCTTTATCCAATCAGAGGAAGGAGACATAGGATATAGTTCTTTGTTTACATGCAGAGTAAAGTTAAAAAAAATGCTAAGCTTATACTTTCGAATGCTTTTAGTTTATGATTTAGAATCACCTCTCTAGCTATGAACAACTATACCCTAACAATACTACTTATCAATATGTTTCTATCATTTTTAATTTACTCTTAGACAACAAAAAATTTCTGGAGTTTTCAAATGAAAAATAAGTAATACTTTACCTCTTGTCAGGGGCAGCACGGGCAATATTACGCTCTCGCTGACGATCCTTATGCCGCTCATAGCGCATCTGATCACGCTCCCTGGCCTCTTCATCCTTTTCTGTAATTATAAAATGACAGTTGTTACTTTCAATAGCTACATTCACAAAGAGAGAGAGAGCTGAAACAAAAATATTATTTCTGAACTAAGGAATATTTTTTATGATTACCATATATACTTGCCTATAACACTCACTATAACACTCTCCTTCATTTTCAAAGGTAATTGGGAGAAAAAAAAATATTCCTATAAAATCTTTCAAATGTCCAGGGAGAAATTGAAACATTTCAGCTACCAAGCTTCTGCAACACCGGTGTACATTTACCATTAGCTACTCTCTTCCCCCCCACCTTAGATTTCTCAATCCCCTTCCAGCTTCTGCATTCAGCATCCCACCTCCTGTTTGTAGTGTGTAGACAATTAGGAAGCATCTAGTACACAAGTTGGTGTGAAAATGAGTAAGAGATCAAGTTTTATGGCATCTTTCAAGCTAATAATTGGAATATGCTGGAGAAAATAGATAAAAGCAGTGAGTTTCAAATATGAAGTGCAGACATATCATCTGTGAGTGGACATTTTTTTTTTTGATTGATTTATTTAAGGACGCTCTTTAACAACTCAGGTCATCAGCGTCCCATTCAACTCAGGGCGTGAAACGGCCGACAAATTTTGCTCAGAGGCCTCTCTTTCAGGCTTGAGGTTCTTTTTCGTGCCACAAATGTACGACACGGGACCCACGGCTTTACTTCCCTTCCGAAAAAATCCATCGGTCCTGGCCGGGTTCGAACCCACGTTTTGGGTATAGGAGGCAAGTATGGTAACCACTACACCACCAGGACCGACTGTGAGTGGACAGTAAGGGCATAGGAACTGATTACTCCTGGCATCATCCAGAACTGTTTTAAGAAAAGAGGAATTTCTTCTGCTTTGGACAGAATTGAAAATGTCTACTATGGTGGGAGGAGAATGAAAATGAGGATGTAGACCAGCTTAGTGACTACGAAAGCAGTGATAATAGCGACATGCCACTGAATGATCTTGAGCAAATCGACACAAAAGATGAAGAAATGAATTTTAATATCTAGTTAAATTCTATTGTTTAATAGAAGTTAGTCAATATTAGAATGAAATATTTCGTTAGGACAATTGCCACCCAACTGCATAACGACATAGTAGAGCCGCACAGCCTTGAACACATCATGGCACTTAGTCATGCCAGTCAGCTGCTGTAATGCAGAAGAGGCTGATAAAACAACTGTTTGAATATATTAATTTTTTGCATAAATTATTCATTTAAATATTTGTGTTGATTTAAAGATTGTAAATTTCCTTTTTATGCTTTTAAACCATACCAAACCAACCTTTATTATGTGAAATTTTCACCTATTATACCCTCCCCTATTTTTGAAGGTGAAAATAAGGAAAAAAGGGGGTGTTATAACTGAGTAAATATGGTATGTTAGCCATCTCCTAATAACTTATTGTATTTTGATTTTCAGGTACTAAATGTTTAAGCCCAATGAATTTACACAACCTGGCTTCCTAAAATGTATGTCTCTATCAGCCACCTTCAAAATGGAGAGGAGGGAATAGAAATTTTACACTTCATCCTCCAATGTAAAATGCTCCTAGACATCAATCTAATTTTAATTATTTTCTAAGCTCTATTGCAAAAATCAACCAACTACAATGGTACACAATGCACAGCAGATAATGAATGACAAATATACAATATACTTATAACAGGAAGTCTAATGAGTTAGATAAAGATTCTTATTTGCTCATGAGTTAGATGAGGATAATATTTATTGATGTCTAAAATTAAATGGCATTTTTCTTCTCTAGGTACAAAAGTCCTGAGCAAAAATACAGTGTTTGAAGCTGGACGTATCAAGTTGAACTGTACTGTTTACTCTATTGGTCTGTTGAATAACTCTTTCATTCTTTAAATTTTTAATTATTACGGCACCACAACCTTAAATCTATATACCAGATGATTAATTATTTGGCTGAATGAGTTCAACAGACTTTGTGGCCTAAGTTTCCCATGCACCTAAAGAAATGAGCAATATCTTCTGAAAAAATTTTTTTTAACAAACTAACCCAAGTGGGATATGAACCCAGGCTTTACTGTGTGGTAATGCAAATGCCACTAGACTATGGCATTGATCATTGAATAAACTTGCTTAGCCATTACAAGTTCATCCAATGTAGGCACAATGAGAATTTCTACAATTACTTTTTGTAACTGCAGCATATTTTCAGCCTTCATTAAGCATATGGCCATTTTCAAATGGTAAATGCTTCACTTCTGAGCAACAGTCTAGTAGCAAAATTGAACACACGTTAGTTAGAAAAAATAGCAGATACAGACACTGACAATTTCACAGCTTATAATGTAAGCCTTAGTAATGCAAAAAGGGAGATTAACATATTTAAAATTACAAATCAGAAAAAGACACATTGCGGCCAACATTATTAACTTACTAAAATCATGTCTTAAAAGAAAAGTCACACCTATATTCATGAGAAAAACCATTAAAATAAACTATAGCATACACCAGAAGGCAACAGAAAGAAAGGTTATGAAAATTGAAAAGAGCTTACAGTATAAAAGACTACATGAAATAAGACTTAGATATTTACAATCTGTATCTAAAACTGACAAAAAAGTAAGGATTTCACTTATGGGAAAATTTACACCACCACCTACATCAAAATTTAAATGCACAAATGAAAAACAAAATCAGAAATTAAAAAGAAACTCCAGAACTTAAAAAAACACTAAATAAAAACGGTACCAGGCTCACGCAAACACACAATAGATAAAGTAGTTAATCTCTCAAGTGCCACATTTTCAGAAAATGAAATGAATCTCCTAAACAAATGTCTCAAAACTTGTATAGATTTTTCAGTTAAATTGGAGATTACATAGCCGACACATAGCTACCCAACAACTAAACGAAAATGAAAAATCGTTTGTTACAAGTGGATGCAAAAAAGTTTTGGAGAACATGCAGACAAAGGTAATAAAATAGTCATTTTAGACGAAAAGGAATACATAAATATAGTTGAAATTATGTTAAAAGGAAAAGATTACAAACCAATTGAAAAGAAATAAGTATGCAATAAGATAAATATAAATAAATAAGTATAAATAAACGCAATAAGATCTTAAACAAAACATTAAATGAAATCAAAACACTATTTACTGCTAATAAACAGAATATCACACAGAGTAATCCGACTACCCAGGCTTTATGCACTACCTAAAATATATAAAAATGATAACAGCATTAGACCAATAATCAACAATATCAGTTCACCCATATACCAGGTGGCAAAAAAAAAATTATCAAAGTTTTCAATTCTTTTAAGAGATTCCAAAGTTTTGAGTATCAAAAATTCAGTTGATCTAGTCCAAAAACTTAAAAATAGCAAAATT
The DNA here is from genome assembly GCA_030762175.1 of Metallyticus violacea. Taxonomy (NCBI): domain Eukaryota; kingdom Metazoa; phylum Arthropoda; class Insecta; order Mantodea; family Metallyticidae; genus Metallyticus; species Metallyticus violacea. The sequence continues at coordinate 59,910,952 of CM060836.1, forward strand.
ACAGCTGGAGATATAATGGTATCATTTGACGTAAAAGCCTTATTCCAGAGCATACCAACAGAGAAACTTATGCTTATGTTAAAGAAATGGTTAACATCAATAAATTTAAAAACAGAAGAAATAGAAGACTTATTGAAAATTACTAAAATATGTATCACCAAAATTTCTTCAGCTTCAACAAAAGATATTACCAACAAGTTTCAGGCCTAACTATGGGAAATCCTTTCCACCTTTTCTAGCAGATTTATTCATGAGTTCATTTGAAATACATATCAAGAAAGCCTTCCCTTTAATTTTCAAGTCATTGTATAGGTATGTGGATAACATTTTTGCAATAATACTGAAGAAACACACAATAGATGCCCTGAAACTTCTTAATTTGCAACTAAATCTACACATCAATCAAAATTTTTTAAAAATTGTAAATCTTTAAAAAAATTTTCATATGGAACTAATACAGTGAAGCATGAAGAATGTTAAGACGACAGATTCAATTTAAATCTACATAGTTTACCATAGAAGAAGAAAGAAATGGGTGGCTACCATTTCTATACAAAATTATAAGAAATGGAGATTGTTTGAATTTTTGAATTTACAGAAAAGAAACACAGCACAAAATTACATAAAAATGAGAGTTATAACCCCATTCCACATAAATATGTAGTGTTTCAGTTTGGTACACAGATTGATGAATAGAGCAGAAGCAGAGTACAAAATAGAATACCAACAAATAATAAAGACAGCTATAACCAATGGTTTCAACAAAGACACAGTGATAAAAATTATCAATAAATCTAAAAGACAAAAAGAGATAAGGGAAGTTTCCACACTGAAAAACAAAAGAAGGATACATCCAATTTACCACAACAAGGTCAAGAAAAGTTTCAAAGAACATGGGATAATGTTCTTAAAGAACAAAGAATAGATACAATATCAAGTATTTATTAGGTTGCACAGTAAAAGACTCCATACCAACAGAACAGAAATCAGAAATTTATGTAATAAAATGCTCAGATTGTGAGCAGAGCTACATAGGCAAAACAAAGAGAAATTTAGAAATTTGGAAGAAAGAACACTTTAGGAATATTCGGCTTAAGCAGGTGGATAAATTAGCAGTAGCACCTCACTTTTGGACCAAAAACCATGAAATAAAACCAGACATCAAACTGCTGAAACATCTGCACAGTTATCCACTTAGGAAAAATTTTAATCTTAAAAAATAAAGAAAACCTAATGAACTTTGAGTTTCCTCCTATGAATAAACTCAGCAATTTCCTACTTCAGCTAATAGATGCCAATAGAGGAACTTCAGTGTGTCTAGCCAACGTTTCAAGTAATGGCAGTTCAGTGACAAACTGAAGATAGGAGAGATTCTCCCGAAATGCATCTCATTTTATGTGAGTAAATAGTTTAGCATAAAAAATGAATGCCTAAGTTTAGGAGATAAATGAATATTTCTAACCCCCAAAAAAAAACCTGCATGCACACACACACACACAGAAGAGAGAGAGTGTTTGTTTGCATGTACAGAAGTTTTATGTGCTTTTAATAGCTACTTCAAAAGCATAAGTAAATGATTTTTGTAATATTCTATCATACTGATTTATAACAATATTTAATGGATTTTAAATATATCTTAAACAATGAATGACCAATATTAAACACCAACTCTAAAGGCTGCTTTCATCATAGATGTTAAAAATATACTAACATGTTTCTAGTTAACATTGTGTTAATATTTTAAATAATATTTTAGACTTTTGTGTTCTACCAAACTTTTCAGCATATTGTTAGTTAACATGTTGTTAAGATGCCCAAGTATTACAAACAGCATGGATTGAGAAGGAGGTGTCATATCCAAAAGACTTTTGAATGCACTCCACTCCATGCACTCCAATGTAATTTTGTTTGCATAGAATATTTATAACACATGGCTCAGGCAACAAGTATTAAAAGGAGCAGAGGCACAAAGGTGTTCTAACCTCTCTCATAGTTCATCTATAATCTCATGACAATTGTTTTTCACAATCAGTATCTTTGTAAAAATTGCTCCTTTGCATAAAAATTTCAAAGTCTCTACATCTTACAGCCCTTTCTGTTGAATGACTTAATATATCCAAAAATAGAATATGAACATCTACAGCTGAATTTACAGCTGTCATTTCAAACTGTTACTTGTTGTTAAACTGTTAACACAAAGAAATGTCGATGTTAATTTAACACAAAAATTAAATTGTTGTTAAGTTAACTTGGTTGATGAAACAAAATTTTTGTTCATTTAAATGTTTAAGTAGTCAAACAGCTTATTAACTTTTTAGATCTGTTGATGCAACCAGCTCTAAAACTCACCAGCTACCACTGCTTACAATTCAGCGTTAGTGCTTATGTTATAATTGGTACTGTCACTGAAACTTAGTGTACATATTATTAGATTGGTAGAGCACATGAGAAAGCGTAACAGCCTTAGCTCTGTCACATTGAATAAGTAAGTCATGGCTCAAAATCAGCAGCTATTTTCTTCCGCTTATGAAAGGAAAAAGCAAAGTTTTATATCTTTACCTTACTAAATTAAGGACTTATTATATCCTCATCTCGATTCATTCCCAATTTTTTAAACTCTCTCTTTCTCTTCTTCCATTTATTTAAGTTAGTGCTTAGAAGATGGCTCAAAATTGTAGCACAAAGTTGTATTAAGCAAAATCTATTCTCCCACTACATACATCACAAAATGATCTCTTATCAAAGACCTTGAACAATTAATATTAATTGTTCAAATAAAATTATTTACTTAGTTACAAATATTTAAAATGGAAGCCCACCCTTATACATACCAATTACTGCCTGAGCTCTGATACCAGCACGTTCCTCACGAGCTTTTTGTGCAAGTTGGCGTAGATGCTCTTCTTTCTTCTCTTTTTCCTTTTGTGCCAACTTTTTCTCCAGTTGTGCTCGCATCTCTACAGCTTCACGGGCCTGCAAGATAATGAAATTCCATTAGTACTTCTGAGACTTCTACAAACCTCTTCTGCATTAGAGCATCAGACGAAGAGCCAAGTAATGTGAGACACGTTATCACTATACTGTAATATTTTTATCCATATATTTATTTATATTTATTTATTCATCCTTTTGATCATTTTACATGATATAGGACATGTCCTAGAGTTACAGTTGCTTAATATAATATTAATTTATAATTAATCAAAAGTAAAGAAGATTTCCACAATGAAAATAAATTATCAAGTAAACTTCTGGAAAGACCGAGTACATGAATGAAAGAAAGAGCAAGTAAGGAAGAGGACAGTAGAATGGGAGGATATGATTGAGAGTGAGCATATGAGCAAATGTGTATGCAAATGCTCTGTAATGTTAATATAAATTTCTTACAGACTGAAAATCAATATTTCAGCCATATAGTGCCTTATTTTTAATAAAAACTATGACAACAGTATAACAGATTGCTATGCATTCCTATCAATACACAAATTCAAATGAAAATGCTAAATTTATATAATTAATTTTAAAATGAGGTATACATACTTTCCTATCTGCTATATACAGAGCTTCTGCCAATTTTGCAAAGTTTTCATTTATATGAACTTGCTGCAATCCACGTCCATCTGCTGCTAATCGCTTATCTAATGGAATGGTGTAGCCCTGTAAAAGGAAAACAAATTTTAATACGCTGCTGTTAATGAATAACGTGAAATAAATATTACTAGAAAGTCAATCAAAAAAATAATACTAAACACAACAGGTATGTGTAAGGCTAATGTGACTTATACAAATCAAAAAAATTGCATTCTATCTGTATATCATATATGCATTTTACTCTGCTTACCTTAGCATTCTTCCAATTTGATATGCATGGAGGGATTTTCCATTCTTTTTGCTCCTTCACCGTGACCTGAAACATTAAAGGCAATAATAGCAATGATATGTTTCATTCAAAATTCTAAATCAGTATACATAAACTAAATACTAAAGCCAGATAAACTATACAATTTGAAAAGATAAAATCAACACTAAAAAAAGGAAATAAAGCTACCAAAAATTTTTTAAATGTTTACAGATAAAAGTAAAACAAATCCATGCTCAAAGATATTTTTCTTTCTCAAACTATACAGAAAACTTTGGCACATATTTATTGAAATTGTTTTTGCTTGAATCATATATAAAATTTCTCAAAGTCATGAATGTTTTATTGATCAAACATCAACATTAGAAAATGTCAATGGAAAATGTTCAGGAATCTAATGTAAAACCTACGGATTCTAATGCCTCTTGTAAAAACAGTGATTTACAAAGAAAATATGGATTTGAAACATCCTCCATTGCCCAATAGATGCTTTATCTATATCTGTTGAATTTAAGATAAGTGTGCAAATGCCTCTTTTAAGAGCTTATCAATTACACATTTTTAACATATATGTTATCTATATATGATGTGAATAATCTGTTGTGGCCTTCAAGCTACCCAATTGGCAATGTCTGTCTCAAGAATATTTCATATGAAATGAAAAAGTTTCAAATATATCTAAAATTAAAATATTTAGAAAGAAAATAGATAAACTATTAGTTAGAGGTAACAAAAACTCAAATAATGAAATAATAATACAAAAGAGCATGTGCTAGTGAATCCTAAATTTAAATTCCAAATATGTCAAGAAAGAAACAACTACACTGAAGTCATTGGAACCATTTAAAAAAAAGCAGAATCAGGGAAAAAAAGTTTTATACAGCTATGTTTCCAACATGCAGAGTAAGAGGATCATTTGAAAGGTTCTTGGAATGACCCACACATTGCTGCAGAGTTCCAAAGCAGATTTGTTATCAAGACCTGTTCTCTTCCACAGAAACATATATGCAATAATAATGCATGGAATGGTCAAGAATTATAGTAGTAAAACTGTTTGTTACAGTGCAGACATGTGCATATGGAAAAATGGCAAATATTGAACATCCTGTGGTTATTAAGGACTTGGAAAAGATTGGTATGAATGCAACAGAAATTTATGCAGATATGAAAAACACTCTAGGCTAATCTGCATCATCATTTTCAACCATTTCCAACTGAACCAAGGAGCTTAAACATGTTCATGAATATTGTACTTATGAAGCTGTTGACAATGGAGTGGTAATATATCCTAAACTTAGGTATTCATTTTTTTACACTAAACTCCATTTACTTACATCTCCATTTACTCCCATCTTCAGTTGCTCACCGAACTGCCTTTACTCATTCATTAATATTCATTAATATTCTTTAATGGTATTCATTAAAGAATTCCATTAAAGATTTTGAGATGGGAGAGATTCTCCCGAAACACGTCTTACTTTTATGTAAGTAAATGGAGTTTAGTGTAAAAAAATGAATACCTAAGTTTAGGATATGTCCATGAAAGCTTGGAAGATGATACAAACACAGCGGACAACTAAAATCTGTCACGGCATCAGAAATTATTGATAAGGGGCACAATGTGGTTCTGGAGGATTGCTGTCTGAAATTTATGCAACTATGAGTATTCAGGGAAATATATGTTTCACATTTTGAAGAAAGAATCTTGCTTGAAAAATTTATTGGCAAGATGGGTACTGCAACAACTGATACAGGATTAAAAGCAAATCAGAGTCCAAACATCTCAGCAAAGTTTGGCCCACTTTCAGAGAGATCCTGCTAACTTTATATGTTGATTTGTGATTAATGATGAAACATATGTGCACTACTACTGACCTGTTATACAATAACCTGTAAACAATGGAAGCATCATAGTTCTCCACTGCCAAAGGTCAATTGTATGAAATTATAGGATCAGTTTTCTGGGATACCAAGGGAGTAATGTAATTATCTTTCCACTGCAAATCCATCACAAAGCATATTATGCTAACCTTCTGAACCTATTGAAGTAAAATTATGCAAGAAAAGACTGGATTCATCAAAGAAGAGTCATCTTGCATCAAAATAATGCTTGCCCTGACACATGTGTCATTGCAATGGCAAAAATCAATGATGCACAATTTGCTGCCACATCTGCCTCATTGCCCTGACTTGATTCCATTGGGCTTGTAACTCCTCCCTAAACTGAGAAAATGCCTTGTTCTTCATCCAATAAAGAGCTTAAATCATCAGTTCAAACATATTTTGCAGGTTTGGAGGAATCTCACTTTTGTGATGCAATAAAGGCTATGGAGCCTCACTGGATAAAATGCATTAGTATCAAGGGAAACAATGTTTAAAAATAGGAATAATTTTAAAAAACTATATAATCATTCTATCTTTCATTTTGAGAACTTTTCAAATGACCTTCATAAAATTTGACTGCTTACTCATATATATACATACACACAATTGTAAAGTGAATAAAAACTAAAAAAATAGCAATGCCAAAATATGAGAGCTGAGCATGGTTGGGTGCACATACATTTGAGGTGTGATCAAATGATCTAATTACCTCATAATTATAAATATTTTGTTATTTTATCATTACAATGATAAAATTTTTAAAAGGTATGTGATCATGGTTCAAGAGCAGGAAACACAAGCATACAAAAGAAAAACTTACTCTAATGCAGTCTATCTGAAATTTGTTCATCAATGTAAGCATTTATTTAGCCATGCCAGAATCACCATCCTCTTTTTTTTTTCACGTCATTTAACTAAATAGTTATTTTTCTAACAATCACAGTAGCCGGATCCACAGAACACTAGGTTATGACTATTCTTGAATCTGTTGATCCAACTGTTTTGCATGAAATTTTTGATCCTATGCTGCACAGCTATGTATAGCACCCCTTTCCCTCTTATTAGATTGAATCCTTTGATGCTCACTGTAGAAATACAGCCTTGCTTAAACCAGGCTGTTAGCTACAACTAGCTCTTTCACTGTTGATGTCTAACTTGTAGTCTTTTGAGAAGGAAGATCCATAATGAATGAAAGTCATGGATCCTCTTTGAATTTTACTTGTTCCTTCACAATTGAATTCAACAGACAATAGCAAACCTAATCAAATCATTTAGATGATTGCCTCCATGTATGCACAAACTTACTCAATATTTTCATTACCTAATTTAGGGAATAAAGTTCTTCTCTATGAATATATGTACTTCACCATGCTCACATTCCATAAGATATTTGAATTAGTTCAGATCAGAACATTTGTTATTCAACTTACATTATTCAAAAGATTCAAAAACAAAGGAAATGATCTGGTTTTATTCCATCAATATAACAACTTTATTTCTTATTGGATGAGACATCATTTGTAACATATGGTATCTATTTCTATTGGAAAGAGTAGAATATATTCCTGGAAAACAATTTTCACTAATTATAATGCTCATCTTTCAAAACATCAGTTTCCATCTGCCAATGAAAAGGCATAGAAAACTAGAATGCTCCTTGTAACAAGATTTAAATGTATAACTGTATTATCCAGGAAAAATCAGATAACATAAACTGTCAGCCCATATTGTGGTGGACATTTCCCCCCAAGCATCCTGAAACTTGTAACATTACAACTTTTTAAATCAGTATTAAATATTTTAATTTGTGAGTATTTTATTGTTTGTTATAACTATTTCAATCACTGAAAACTGTACGATCAGTTTTATGTGTTAAACAATAATGTCCTCTAATGAAAGGAGACTTTCAGTAACATATTTCAAATGTGTTCTGTTTTATTCAATTAGGTGAGACATGTATAGAAGAATTTGCATACCTTCCTGGTGGGTGAATGCATTACAGGTGCAGGAGGAGATGGAGGTCCTCGAGGTATCTTCTTGTTTATCCTGAAATATGAAAGTTCATGACAAAATGTACACATATTTTAAAATATTTCAGCTTAGAGCACCATCAGAAAACGTAAGCAAGGGGAAAAGAATACACAGCATTCACTGGAAACAAATTTATTCGATGAACATTGTATATAAATTCAGTGAGATCTGCTCATTTTGGGAAAATCATGTCTTATATGTTATTTTCCCCTGAATAAAACAGAAGCTGCAGAACACAGCAATGAAACAGTTGGCACAGCTTATAATGGAAACAATATTTTTGAACACATTCTTTAAAGTAAAATATATTTTGAAAGAGTGTGTAATTTTAAGGAAACAACAATATATATGCATCATTATTACAGAAACCAGGTTTCTTTGCAACAGACTGCAAGAGTGCATTGGATTTTGGTGAATAGTTTCACTGCCCTATTGAATATGTGGAAGAGCCCATACAGTAAATTTCTACGCATCACACAAACAGTACATCTTGTGAGTGGCTAAGCAGAAAACAGAATCATGACTTTCGTGATCAACAATGTCACATAAAATGGAGGAATTGTCATTAAGTAATAAGGTGAAAGTTATCAAACTATAGGAAAAAGAGAAATGGTGTGTAAGGAATATAATGTTAAAGTTTAATTGTAAAAGATTGCACATGTATGACACATATGAAAAATAAATATCATATCATAAGTGACTTGTGGAATCATGGTAACATGAGGAGAAAAAAAACAACAGAAAAGAAAGTCTATGAACAAACAGCTATCTGTTATGAGAATGGTTTGTTCATGGCATTACGAGAACATGCCTGTTACCAGGCATATTTTGAAGGCCCAAATTCTTGATAATGGTAAAAAAACCAAATAAGCCAAAATTAAGAGCTTCTAATGGATGGCTAGAAAGCTAAGCACAAAATTGTCTGGAATGAGATGAGAGGAGAAGTGAGTGATGTTAACAGATCTCATTTCCAAGTGGCAGGAAAAACTGGAAACAATTAGAGATCTCAACCAATGTATACAATGGTGATAAGAAGGTTCATTTTTAGGGCACTTCCTACAAAATCACTTTCTTTGGGCGGAAAAATATGTAGCAGCACAAGATGTCAAATCTGCCTTTCATTGTTTTTAAGATACTGCAATGATAAGTTGGTACACTTTAACTTTAAACTTATAGGATTTTTTTATTTTTTTTTTATTTGGTTTATTTATGGATGCTCTTAAACATCTCAGGTCAGCACATCTCATTCAATTCAGGGCATGAAAATGCCAATAAAATTTGCTCAGAGGCCTCTTCTTTCAGACTTGACATTCTTTTTCATGCTGTAAATGTAACAATATGGGACCCACGGCTTTACTTCCCTTCTGAAGGAAGCCATACTTAGGATATTTATGCCTGAAAAAATCCATCCATGCTGGCAGGAATTGAACCCGCAATCTTGGGTTTAGGAGGCAAGTCTGGTCACCACTACACCACCAGGACAACTACAATATTTGAGCCATAATACAGAGAGAATTAGAAAAATTATTTAATACTGATGAGAACAGAAAAAAAAAAATAATAATAATAAATTAAATTAAATAAAAGGGTAAGAGATCAGTTGTGTCTTAAACAGTTTCACTTACCATATTTATAAATAGCTAGTATAGCAGTTAGCATACCTTCAGCACTCTTTTATGACAGTTAAACCAAGCAACTGAAACATAAGTTTCATCATTTACTGCTTTACAACATGGAAATCATGAAATTTGAGCCAACTAGCTTGAAATATAGCAGTGTTTCAAGCCAGTTGGCTCAAATTTCATATGCCTTCCATTGTATAGTTTGTGAACCCCCTGAGTTGCCGAAATCTTTCCAGGAATTTACCAAAAGTTTTCTCTAATGGCAGTGTGTGTGTGTGTATGTGCATGTGTGTTTTTTTTTATCATTATCACTAGTATTACCATTATGGAATATGACCTGTGACCACTGTAGGAGCAGACCTACTGCTTTCAGTTCTTTGAATTGAAACATTGCTTATATATTTAATGACTAGGAATAGTTTCCTTCTTTAGTAATAAATGGAAAAGAGAAGCTTCTGGAAATGTCCACTGATTTTCAACTCCAGGAAGCCATAAATCTTTGTCATAGATTGATTTTGGCTCAGTTTAAAGAATTCTGTGTTAGCAAATAAAGCCATAAAATCTTATTACTTTTATATTTGTACAAGAGATATTTTTTTTAATTTGCCCATTTAAAAAAATCAAGAAATAAATGTTGTGCTGAAAGTGATACCACTATTCAGTTTTCTTTGGCTGTTTCAATTGAAGGCTTCTTAATGATGGATAAACATTAAAATAAGAGTATTATATGGCATTAACTGAACTTCCAGTAGTTGCCTATTACATTCAACAACTCACAAATGCCTGAAATGAAAAAATGGATAAATTAAGTTCTTAAGGAAATAAGAGCAAAATCTTGTATATTCACTGTTTTGATTACAGAGGTTCAAATTATAAGTAAAGTTTTTAATATCAAGGCTAGAGTGAAGGTCAAAACTTATAGCAAACAAAATAAAACAGATGTTTTAATTTACAAATGGAGACTGAGGGTGAACTACACTTATCTTGGAAGCAGTACAATTATAAATAGTATTGAAATATTTCTGCCAATATACGTTTTCACATAAGTGTATTAAAACATATTATATCTGTATAAAAATGTATTATTACAAGAGTAGTAATGGCAGAATTTGGATGAAAGACTTGTGATATGGTACAATAAAATAACAATTATGAGCATTTATATTCTCATTATTCTCTACCCACCTTACCCCAACCCATGCATTAATGAATCTTGTCAATGAATCTGAAAATATAAAACATCCTTTTATTCAGAAATTGTATATCGTGCTAATAAAATATATTTGTTGTTCTGGAGCTGAAAAAAAGGTTGATGTGGAGAAAAAATTAATGAGATCTGGAAATTATAACATATTCCTTTATTAACAAAAATCTTTTTAAAAATTTGTATTAAATTGGAAATTACAATAAAATTTGAATTTTAGTGATACTGAAATAAATAATATAATATTGGATCACTGTAGCTAAAACCAGGTCAAGCCTTATTGAATAATGTAACTTTTGTCTTACACATTTTATTTTACAAATCCATACAATAATTTAGAGAGAGTCCCTCCTAGTTTCATTTGCTTATTAAAATGTCCTCATGTACTCTGCCATTACCTCACTTATCAACTTTTATATGTAAGTCACTAACTGAAGCCACCTAAGAACTAGAGTAAAGTGTTCTAACTGAAGCCTGAAATGAAGCCTCAACTTTTTAATCACAGCAAATTTTATTTAATACCTGTTTTGGCAAAAGGAAGCATTCTCTTAAAAACAAATACTCTTGTTAAACCTTGAATTTCATTTATATAAATGAAAATGAGGAAACATCCCAAATTTTTAAATAAAGAATAACTGCTTGCTTGTATATATATTTACAATCTCAACTACTGCGAACATTGCTGATTAGTCAGCTTAGTTAGCCCGTGCCACTATTACCAAACTATCAATGTTACTGAATGAAATAAGTCTATAAGAAGGGTCCTGATTCAGCTGAAAAACTATATGATATTCAATTCTGTATAAAAACGTTATATACTTTATACAGTGGAACCTCGATCTATCATTCCTGGAACCATCACTTTCCCGGATGTATCATTCAATTTATGCAGTCCCAAACGTTTTACCTTATATCTTATGTAAATAAAGCTAGCATTCCTCATTTCTCAGATGTAAATAAAACCAGCATTCATCATTTGTCAAAGTATTATTTTCCCACATTATTCATTCAAAAAGTTCAGTCCCAAAGAAACTCTATCCCTGAATGATTGTTTTCTAACTGGAATAGTGAAACAATGATCGCCACAAACATAGAATTAGCATCACGCTTGATCCGAGAAAGCACGACTCAAACTATTCGTAGTTGATGATACTTTTGGAGGCGCAGAATGATGATGCAAAGAATGTGCCAGAGTTGCCTTTGCCATCAGTTTTAACACCAACAAGGGCAGTGGACCAGGACAATGTCACATGTGGCGTTCAAAGTGTTGATGAATGTGCAATCAAGTAGGAGAAGTCACAAGTGTTTTTTTGATGAATGAGGAAGAGCGAGGGAAGATGCAACAGCCAAAACATTGTTTATGTTTGCCTTATCTCTGTGAGCCTGTGAAACTGTATCAGCATATTATAGCACATGACAATGACAGTATGGACAATAGAGCAATAGAATGTATTGAATGTGGAAAATTCGTTTCACAAAAAAAGAAAAGCACCAAAGAAGCAAATGTCAATTAACAACTATTTTCAAAGATGGAGACAATTCATTTCACATGAAAAGAAAAGCAGCGAAGAAGAAAATATATTAGTTAACAACCTTTTTTCAAAGAAAGTGACAAACATTTTAACTTTTGTTGATTTATATACTACATTAATGTGTTCAGTTGTTAACACTAACTCCACTTACTTTTTTAAAACTTTGGACTAGTTTTGGGAGAGGTTCCTCCCATCATCGGCTGTTGTTGACTGAATACCGTTGTTCGAAACTGGGGATGGACTCCCGTTCGCTCCTGTGGTGGTATCTTGTGGTTCTAGTAGAAACTTGCTGAGTTCATTCAGCGGCGGAAAATCAAAATTCATTAAGTTGTTCTTATTTTTTAAAATGAAAATTCTCTCCCATGTGGATGGTTCTATTGGGTTGCGAAGTTGTTTCAGTAATTTAATTTCTGGTTTTATTTCATGATTTTTGTTCCAAAAATGAGCTGCTATTGCTGATTTGTCTATCTGTTTCAATCTAATTTTCCTAAAATGTTCTTTTCTTCGAATTTCTAAATTTCTTTTCGGTTTTCCAATGTAGCTCTGCTCACAATCTGCACATTTAATCTCATATATTCCTGATTTTTGCTCTGTAGGGATGGTATCTTTCATTGTGCAATGTACTAAATTTTTTATATTATATTTGTTCATTGGGGCTAACATAATTCTATGTTCTTTGAATATCTTCTTAAATTTGTTGTGGTAAGTTGGGTGGTATGTGAAACTTTTGAACTTATATCTGTTTTCGATGTTCTTAAGTGTGGAAACTTCCTTAATCGATTTTTGTCTTTAAGCTTTATTGATGATTTTTGTTACTTAGTCTGTGCCCTAATGACACCATTATATCTCCAGTTTTTATTTTGCTATGTTTAAGTTTTTCAACTAGCTCAAATGAATTTTTAATGTTTAAGCTCTGGAATTTTTTAAAGTTTCCACACTTAAAAACACCGAAGACAGATATAAGTTCAAAAGTTTCACATACCACCCATCTTACCTCAACAAATTTAAGAAGATATTCAAAGAACATGTCATTTGACATGAAAGCCTTATTTCCGAGCATTCCAATAGAAAACTTAATGCGAAGTTTAAAAAAATGGCTAACATCTATAAACTTAAAATCAGAAGAAGTAGAAGATTTGCTGAAACTTACTGATATTTGCATCCAACAAAACTTCTTCAGTTTTAATAAAAAATATTACCAACAAGTTTCTGGCCTAGCTATGGGAAACCCTTTGTCTCCATTTCTGGCGGATCTTTTCATGAGTTCCTTCGAAGTACATATCACCAAAGCGTTCCCGTTGATCTTCAAGACATGGCATAGATATGTGGACGACATATTTGCAATAATACCAAAAAAACATTCTACAGATGCATTGAAACTCTTTAACTTACAACACAAATCTATACAGTTTACCATAGAAGAAGAGAGAAATGGATGTCTCCCATTCCTTGATTTAAAAATAATAAGAAATACAAACACTCTTAGCTTTGGAATTCACAGGAAACAAACACACAGAAAATTACATAAAAAATGATAGCTATGACCCCATCCCACATAAATATGCAGTGTTTCACAGTTTAGCACACAGACTAATCAACATCCCATTGACTGAAACCGAGTACAAAATGAAACACCAACATATAATGAAGATGGCTATAACCAACGGTTTCAGCACAGACTCAGTAACAAAAATCATCAATAAAGCTAAAAGAAAAAATCGATTAAGGAAGTTTCCACACTTAAGAACACTGAAAACAGATATAAGTTCAAAAGTTTCACATACCACCCAACTTACCACAACAAATTTAAGAAGATATTCAAAGAACATGGAATTATGTTAGCCCCAAAGAACAAATATAATATAAAAAATTTAGTACATTGCACAATGAAAGATACCATCCCTACAGAGCAAAAATCAGGAATATATGAGATTAAATGTGCAGATTGAGAGCAGAGTTACATTGGAAAACTGAAAAGAAATTTAGAAATTCGAAGAAAAGAACATTTTAGGAAAATTAGATTGAAACAGATAGACAAATCAGCAATAGCAGCTCATTTTTGGAACAAAAATCATGAAATAAAACCAGAAATTAAATTACTGAAACAACTTCACAACCCAATAGAACCATCCACATGGGAGAGAATTTTCATTTTAAAAAATAAGAACAACTTAATGAATTTTGATTTTCTGCCGCTTAATGAACTCAGCAAGTTTCTACTAGAACCACAAGATACCACCACAGGAGCGAACGGGCGTCCATCCCCAGTTTCGAACAACAGCATTCAGTCAACAACAGCCGATGATGGGAGGAACCTCTCCCGAAACTAGTCCAAAGTTTTAAAAAAGTAAGTGGAATTAGTGTTAACAACTGAACACATTAATGTAGTATATATTACCACTCCATTGTCTACAGCTTTGTAAGTACAATTTTTACTTAATTTTGTTGATTTGTTTTATTTCTAAATGCTCTTTAACTTCTTCGGTCATTAGCTTCCCATTCAATTCAGGGCATGAAATGACCAATAAATTTTTTTAGAGAGCTTTGCTTTCAGGCTTGAAGTTCTTTCATGTGCTGTAAATCTGCAATATGGGACCCTTGGATTTACTTTCCTTCCGATGGAACATACTTACAATTTTTATGCCCCAAAAAAATTCACCAACCCTGGCCAGGATTGAACCTGCAATCTTGGGTTTATGAGGAAGTATGGTTACACTAGACAACTAGGAACAATAATAAAGTGTAAAATATGTATACGGTAACAAATAAAATTGATGCAAAATATGGTGTTTGCTTATATAGTGGTTTTATTTATTTTTGAACATATTTATGCACTTATATCTATCAGTTTCCTACATCCATTGTGTTTTTAACCTGGTCCCTCCAAAAATTAATAATCAAGGTTCTATAATATTTGTAATGTAGATAAAATTACGTAAAGCTTCTGTCCATGCTGCCTTTGTTAAAACTTACTAACTTAACATCTGGTACATCAACATCACTTTATATCTATAAAAAGTTCTGAACTTAGTTTAGAAAAAAATACAACTGACTGTTCCATATCATTATTTCAAAGACAAAGTAAACTCACAATGCAAAAGATAATGAATTTCAGAAAAGAAAGAAATCACACATAATCCACCCCTTCATATCCCAAACTTACAGATGAAAGAGTAATAGACATCTTTATTTGGTAATAATTAACAGTGGTATCAATAATGCTATGAACTATCTCTTATGTTTAGGGTTTTCAGGTGTTCTGAAATAATATTAGTTTACAAAAATTTTCCAAAATTACACTAACACTTACTATAGCATATACATCAGCTATGATGGTTTCTTCTTTGTTAGAGGAATGGCTCTGAATCTTTGTAACATTCGTGGAATAATGCTATTAAGCAAGAAAGTTTATTAGGAAAAAAAGATGATAATTAGTTACATAATACACCGACCGGGAAAAGTCCACATAGTAATGTTTCAGATTGCATTCAGGATCCCAGGTTCAAATATCTTGGGTCCAGCCATCCAGACCTTAGGTTTTTTCATGGTTTTCCTTGGCCAGTTAGGCAAATGTTCGAATGGATATTTCCTTTCCACAAATTTTCTGCTCTTTCATTTCATATAATTTCATTTCTTGCATTTGACTGCTGGGTTATAAGGAGTCAGGTGAGGTGGATGTACATGTGGCATGGCATTGAATTTGTGCTCTAGAGAAAGTTCCTGTCTTCGCAATTGGCAGGTTCTACTCTCCTCATGCTGTTGTCAGATGATATTGTGTCAACATCAACATGGCTCTCAAAAGTCTACCAGCATCTAGACCTTACCATCTAAGGAAATGTTAGGGACCCTGCCTATGTCCATTTACTGCCACCTTGAGGCTGCCCAATGTATCTCTTTTTTTCATCCCTTCCTCACAAACATGCCCCTGTTCGGGTGTACATACAAAAGGTTCATCAGTGTGGCTGCAGTGCTGAAAACCTCCTCCATCTCTATCCTATCCTATTCTATCCTAGCCTATCTCTTTACACCCTATCCTATCCTTCTTATACATGTTTTTCTGAACTACCTGAATGTCTGATGTGGGATTTCAAATTCATCACTCTGTTGGTTAAAGTTTCCATCATAGTTAATTATTTTTTATTTTCCTCTTTCAATTCTGCAATTGTACATTATAGTTAAATTTCTCCAAATCCTTCCAGCCCTCACCAAATTTCACAAGCTCTGCAGTCCTACCTTGACAACAACAATTTTAGAATTCCCTATTTCACTATTTGAGCCTTTGTACATTTATGCTTCTCATAATATGAGTTGAAATAATTTTATGATACCATTATTAAAACACACGTATACATAGGTATATACATGCACATATAATATTCAGACTTACTTGAATTTCGGTGGTTCAATGGGATCTCTTTGGGCTTCAACCATTCTGATAACTCTTTGCTTAGCCCCTGAGTTGAATGCTGCCCCTTGCTGTGATGGAGTATATCGAATATATTGTGCTGGACCCTATAACACAGAATATGAATTTGCTAAAAAGCTCTCAATAAATGTTTCAACATACTGAAGAGAATAACTTTAAATAAAAACAAGAAACTCCAAAAGGAGGAGCATCCTTGCACATATCGCATTACTTCATTGTCAAGATAATGAGTGGATAAGTTTAGAAAAAAATTACTCCTTTAGTAATGTTTTATATTAGGTATTGACATTGCAAATTTATAGAAGATAGTCAAAATGTTCACCTTTAAATTTACAACATAATTCAGCTCACTTGCTCCATGAATTTACTATACACGAGGACAAGTCAATAAAGACTAGAGAGTTATTATTTTTTATCGCACACAGAAAATTACTATTGTTGAAACAATATTGCACGATGAAAAGGGATCAGTCCTGATTGGTGGATTGCACATGAATCTGTACAAAGAGGACGAGCGAACTATGTCAGTTTGTCTACATACAAAATGGAATTCATTCATGAAGAGTAATATGCCACATTCAAGTTTTGCTTTCATTTGCAGAAATCTGATATGGGTGCTTACAGATTGCTGCAGCAGGCATATGATGTTCTGCCACAATCCACAACACTTTGATGGTTCAAGGAATTTAAGGCAGGCCATATTTCAACAACAAAGCAAGGTGGTCTAGGTGCAACAGCGGTAAATAAAACCTTGATTAACACAGCTGGTATCATTGTTCATGACAGAAAAATAACAAATGACAAACTTGCAGATATGTTACCATTTTCTTGGCAGTACATTTTCAATTCTGCATGATAACTTAAACATATCTCTTTTCCTCTCTGAAAAAGGAGTTAAGAGGGAGCATTTTGGTACTTTCTAGGTTGTGTGAAAAAAACTGAGGCAATTTTGAAGAAGATGTCAAAAGACAGCTTTCAGCACACGTTTCAGGATTGGCAGATGTGTTGGGCAAAAAACATTCGACTCAAATGAGAATATTTTGAAACCGACCACTTCAATCTGACTAAGCCTAGTGTATTCCATGCTTAAAAAGAACATTCTGTCTTTTTTGACTAGCCCTCACATGTTGGAAAGTGTAAGGCATGACTACCAGCATTGTTCCTTCCTAATTGGTGCAAAAAACCAGTTTCCCTAAGGTGACTCTCCAGTACTACAAATGTGCTTGGAGTCAGGCAGGAAAAATGCAGTATAGGTGCAAGCATCAGCAGTCTCAACTTTTGTCTTTCTTCACCATAAATCACAATCATAATGGTCATCTCATTTATAACCAATGTACTAAAATTTGTTCACACTAACTCCATTCACTTACATAAAAATTGGACATATGTTTCGGGAGTAAAAATTGGACTTATGTTTCGGGAGTGATCCCTCCCATCTTCAGCCTGTAGACAAACTGTTGTTAGAAGTGGCAGTTGGGTCTCTTGATGTTCTTGTGGCGGCATCTGTTGGTTCTATTAGGAATTTGCTGAGTTCGTCCATTGGAGGGAAATCAAAATTCATTAAATTTCCTTGTTTTTTGTAATGAAAATTTTTTCTCAAGTGGAAAGTTCTAATGCATTGTAAAGTTGTTTCAGTAGTTTTATCTCTGGTTTAATTTCATGATTTTTATTCCAAAAGTGTGCTGCTATCGCTGATTTATCAATTTGTTTTAAGCGAATATTTCTAAAGTGTTCTTTTTTCCAGATTTCCAAATTCCTCTTTGTTTTTCCAATGTATTTTTTATCGCACTCTGCACATTTTATTTCATAAATACCTGACTTTTGTTCTGTTGGCATGTTGTCCCTTTACTCTGCAACCTAATAAGTTCTTTATATTAAAATTGTTCTTTGAGGCTAACATAATTCCTTGTTCTTTGAATATTTGTTTGAATTTACTGTGGTAAATTGGGTGGTATGTGAAACTTTTGAATTTGTACCTCTCTTTTGTGCTTTTAAGTGTGGAAACATCTCTCTCTCTCTCTCTCTCTTTTTGTGTTCACGTACCACTCAATTTACCACAATAAATTCATCAAAGAACAAGGAATAATGTTAGCCCCAAAGAACAATTTTAATATAAAGAATTTATTAGGTTGCAGAGTAAAGGACACCATGCCAACAGAATAAAAGTCAGGTAATTATGAAATAAAATGTGCAGAGTGCGATAAAAAAATACATTGGAAAAACAAAGAGGAATTTGGAAATCTGGAAAAAAGAACACTTTAGAAATATTTGCTTAAAACAAATTGATAAATCAGCGATAGCAGTACACTTTTGGAATAAAAATCATGAAATTAAACCAGAGACAAAACTACTGAAATAACTTCACAATGCAATAGAACGTTCCACTTGAGAAAAAATTTTCATTACAAAAAACAAGGAAAATTTAATGAATTTTGATTTCCCTCCAATGGATGAACTCGGCAAGTTCCTAATAGAACCAACAGATGCCGCCACAAGAACATCAAGAGACCCAACTGCCACTTCTAACAACAGTTTGTCTACAGGCTGAAGATGGGAGGGATCACTCCCAAAACATATGCCCATTTTTATGTAAGTGAATGGAGAGAATGGAGTAGTGTGAACTATATATATATATATACATAATTTGTCTAGCTTCTTGCCATTGAAGAACTCGCAGTAGTTCGAAATATCGCAATTTCAAGTGTGACTCTTTCTCTGTGTTTTATCTTTATCTATTTTTATTATTAGTGTTAATTTATATTTATATATAAAATCGGTTTTATATATACCACTCCATTGTTAACAGCTTCGTAAGTACATTTTAATTGAGTCATCTCATTGTTTGCATATGATTTCATCGTTATGCATTTGTATTTAACAGTAGAGTGACTGTTATGTAGCTTGTCTTCTGATCAAATAATGCTGCATGACTAACTTGAAGGATGCCAACTTGCATGCCAGGTAATTAGACATCGGATTTGTATGCTCTAAAAATATCTAAAATATGTATGCATATATGCTGTCAAAATCTTTAAAATATGCTTTATAATTCCTAAAATATGCACTAAGCATGCATCAAAATTGTTAAGTTTAAGAGTATACTAAAGATTCATGTAAAGATAAACCAGATTTTTCGAAGGGTTTATTTTCTGTAGCTTCAGCTATAACTTTGAAATGTATCTTCATTATAGCCAAGTCCCATTGCAAATACTCACTATTAAAAATATTATTAGAACTTTCAATTATATTAGAACTTGGATAAAGGTGATAGAATTAACCAATTAAAGTATTTATATTTTTTGTAATTGTGAGGGAGCATACCCTAAAATGGCCTGGGCTAGATATATAGATGCCCCATGGTAGTTTGAATTTTTGTATTTTTTATATTTGTTCTTAGCATATCAATAAATTTCAATTTCAAATTTCTTGAGAATGTTGCATTACAAAGCATCAGTTGGATTCAGCAAGTTGTTTAACAACATTGAAATTATCTGAATAGAAAGAGCAACTTCAATATACATACCCCAATGGGAAAAATTATTGGCTCTGAAAGTAATGGGAGGTCTAGAATTTTTTCTTTTATAAGCACTGGCTCTAAAAGTAATGGGAGGTCTAGAAATTTTTCTTTTATAAGCACTAACTCTGGATGGGACTTTAACAAATTAACTTCTTGGTACTGGATATATTAAACAGTTTACACCAAGAAAACTTTCCCTTGTGGCTTCTGCTACTCTGTGGAGTGCATGTACAATATACATAATATAAATGAGTTGGGGGAAAAATACTCTTAATGTTGATGTAGTTTTTAACATGCAAGTTGCAGCATCTGAAAGTAGAACCCGAAAATTGTGTTTCCTGCCTCTTTCTGGCCAAAAATTTCGGAACCTCGTTCATGATACCAGCAATAGTAGATTTTTCTAAAACCCTATAAGCAATCAAATATGATTTTCCTGGCTCATCTTCATAGTTTCCCTACAAAAAAAAATATTTGCCACATGACAGTCAGAGGCATCTGTAATTTCATCTACTACCCATATATGAGAAAGTCCTTAAAATGGTCCCAAATTTATTAAATTGCTGCACGATAACAGCTGTCTAGATAATTTTTCTCAAGGTAGATTCGTCAAGAATGGTGTTATAACAAGATTTTTCCAAGAAACTGAGGTACATGTGATTACTGGGTGAATAGTTTGTGGCTATAATAGATTCACATAAATCAAAGCAAAATTCATTCTTTCATTAAGTTGAAGGAACTTGTATCAGTAGTGTTTGTTTGGATGTATATTTCTCTACTTGTTGGTAGATGTATGCTGAGTTAACTGAAATTTCTATCAACTGCAACTTGTTTAATATACAGAGTAAATAACTTTACTGTCTATAGTGAAATCCAACTCACTACATTCTTTAAACCACTGTTTTAAACGCGAACTTCTAGACAACTTTTCTTTCTGCATTATAACATAACCTTAACCTCACAGAAAATTAAGCAGTATCAGATCAGCAGGCCAGGTTTGAGCTGCATTGTGATGCAAAATAGATAAGGAAATGGAATGAGCAATTCCCCAGTAACATCAGGTGATTTAGCCACACCACATTGGAAAGACTCCTTATGGGTGTCTTCATAGTGAGGACTTTATCATTTTGTCACTAATATGTTTAAATGTTAATTTTAAAATTAAAATTTTAAAAATATGTGCATTATATTCTTGATTCATGGAAAACTGATGAAATATGAAGCAACATCGGAAAGATGTAATTATATGAACTATAAAACTTTACATACAAGCACAAAAGAACATGAAACATATTTAAATACTTAAATGTAAATTGGAACTTTCACAGTGAAGCCAATCATATTAATTAATATCATTGTATGATTCAGTTGAACTACACACTCTTAAAGCTTCACTTACTTTTCATAAATGTATGGAACCAGTTTCGAGAACATTTAGTATCCATCTTCAGCCAGGCTAAAGTTCAACTGTCCGATCAGTTGTTGAGCTGTGGGAATGTATATTCTGCTCTGGTGGCGGTGTGATAAACTTGTAGAGTTTATGTTTTCATCCCCGACAATGTCGAAGTTCATTATGCTGTCTTTGTATTTGTAGATGTAGATTTTCTCCCAGGTTGCTAATTCCGTAGGTCCTTGTACTGATTTTAATAATTCTGCTTTATTTATTATGTCGTGATTTTGTGTCCAAAAATGATATGCTACTGCTGATTTCTCTATTTGCTTGTACTTTATGTTCCTGAAATGTTCCTTTAACTGTGTGCCTATGTTTATCTTTGTTTTTCCAATGTAGATTTTTTCACATTGTGCACAGTGTATTTTGTAAATACCTGATTTTTCTTCTTGTGGAATATTGTCATTAACATAATCTATCAGTAAATTTTGAACATTAAATCTATTAATCGGTGCCAACCTGATATTAAAATCTTTAAGAATATTCTGAAATTTTTTTGTGGCCCATGGATGATATGTGAATTTTTTAAAAATTAGTTTATCTTTTGTTGCTGAAAGTGTTGTGGTTTCTTTGATATGTTTTTGTCTCTTGAATTTCTGCACCTTTTTATGTACTAGTTCTTTTTTAAAACCATTTTTAACTGCTGTTTCTTCTATTTGTTGAAATGTCAAGAAAAACTTAAATTTGGAATATACAGAAAGAATACACACGCAGATAATCACATCAAAGCTGACAGTTTTAACCCCACAGCACACAAACATGCAGTAATTAACAGTTTAACACACCGACTAGTTAACCTACAAATTAGCAAAGAAGAATATTTTAAAGAATACAAACAAATAGAAGAAACAGCAGTTAAAAATGGTTTTAAAAAAGAACTAGTACATAAAAAGGTGCAGAAATTCAAGAGACAAAAACATATCAAAGAAACCACAACACTTTCAGCAACAAAAGATAAACTAATTTTTAAAAAATTCACATATCATCCATGGGCCACAAAAAAATTTCAGAATATTCTTAAAGATTTTAATATCAGGTTGGCACCGATTAATAGATTTAATGTTCAAAATTTACTGATAGATTTTAGTACACAATGCTCTTCCCTCTAGCCTAAAAGCCTTAATAAACAATGATAATTCCTTTAAATCTGCTCTTAGAAAATACCTAAGTAAAAAGGTATATTATTCTGTAAAGGAATATATGACAGACATATTATGAGTTAAAAACCTCCAGTGATTTATATCAATGCATATGTAAACATGTATAAAGTAAAATTTGTATGATTAATGACTTGTCTGTTTTTGTTGTTTGGTTGAGTTGTCCTAGATGTTCTTTTTCATTTTTATTGTAATTATGTACATGCAGACAAATTTTTGAAAATGTAGATTGAATGTTACTGTGGTAACTGTACATGACAAGTTCTATGCTCATAGGTCTCTGTGACTGCTTTGCAAACTCAGTGAATGCTCCAGGAAACGAACTATTACTAAACTACCACTCAGACATAGCAACAATGTAAATATTGTACTTACGAAGCTGTTGACAATGGAGTGGTAATATATCCAAAACTTAGGTATTCATTTTTTTTACACTAAACTCCATTTACTTATATAAAATATAGTGAACTTTTGTAACAGTGGTGTCAAATATTAACACTTTAAATAACATGTCATCTGTCGAGACCGGCAGTCGACCAAGAACTGATAATAGGAGCGATGGCTCCCGAAACTAGTCTTCCATTTTATTGAATTTTAGTGGTGTGTATGTTACAATTTTGACTCAATTTTTTTTTAAATGTCCATTTACTTACATAGTTTTGGATAGCAACAATGACTATAAAAAATTGTGAAGCATATAACAACTCTTGTGTTAGGATCTAAACATACAGTTATGGATATTTGAAATGAATTCATTTAATATTTATACCAATTCTTTATATATTATTATTTATATAATATTCATAGCATTATTTTTTCAGTTCCCTTAATGCATGCTTGATAAAGAATGTTAATTCAGAAGCAGCTTCAATAAAATTCTTCTTATATTGGCACCAATAACATAGTATAACAAACAAGTCATCAGGTGATGACAGTATGATCCTTGGCTTCCAGTTGCAAAAGTAAATAGGGAAAACAGTGTACAACATTTTCTGTTAAATACTGCAATTACATTCAAAATCAGGGGAAAAGAATCTAAGGAGCATAATCAAAAAGGGATACTCTTTAAGTAGTCCAATTAAAAGGAACACAAAAATATGTGACAGTATAGAATAAAGTTATCTAAAGAATTTAAGAACTATGGTCCAGAAAATGAAAACATTTCATGAAGGACAAGGATAATGACAATGCTGATTAAGCATTTGTTGGTGAAGGACTATTCAAGGTACATACTCCATGTTGAGTCTTTAAGCCAGACAGAAGATTTTAAAAATTGATGGTAAGTTTGAAATACCAATTTCTTCTAAAGGCACATCGGTGGCTGAGAAAAATTTTGAATTTGTAATTTTATTGTTTCACAATACTCGTATTGTGAAACAATACAAGTATTAGGCATTGTTGAATCCAGAATCTGTGGATGTTTCCAAAACTCTGTAGAAATATGTTATATCCACTCATACAGTTGTACAGCTTCTTAGACTGAACTAGTGATGTTGAGCATTTCAGTTCTGGGCCCTATTTCACAAAAGTGTGACAAGTGTACAAGTAAAAGTCCTTATAAAGGATGTAGTCGTAACTTTCTGTTCTACAAAATAATGCACAATAATTATACATTACTAGTAAAGAGTTACAAAAGATATAAAAGTGATATATAGGAGGTACCTTGATTAGATTAGATAATTAGTTAATAATTTATTTATATAGGACCCTGGCTATAACAATAATTATATAAAGATAAGACATTTCACTCAAAATAATAACATAGCTGTAAAAAAACTTCACTGGAACTGCACATCGCAGTTAAGACTTTAGATATGTACAAATGTGTTTTACCAGTTTTATAAAAATATTGCAAGAACACTCACAGATTTTTCAGCACATCGAACTGGCATGGCTGCTGCTATCTTTGTGTGTGTCAGGCGTTCCAAGGCTTGTCGCGTCTTCTCTGTTGTATCCTGTATTTCATCCTCTGAAGGTCGTTCCAAACTTGGATCATCTTCTGCAACTACTTCCGAAGGGAGCAGATCCGTAAGTTTGGAATAGATGATCTATTAAAAAACAAAGTGAAGAAACAAGACTTCTATACACCATGATAATGTAGCAAAATGGTAATGACAATGTGGTTTTTAATAAAAGAAACCTGGAGTCTACTTATACTCAAATACATCAATTACAACACTGCTTTTCCAGAAAGAAATAATTTGAAAAAAATGCTTCAAAATTGATCATTCAATTCAATATTATAATGTTCATGAAGGTTAGAAGCACTTATTTGAAACTGTAAATTTCCATAGTTGGAATTTGTACATATTTACACATTTACAATCTTGTCCAACAGAGCTTCAGCTATAATTTTATTTAAAACAATAAGACTTGATAACATTTCAACTTGTATTTGAATCTCTATCCCAGTGCAATTGTTTAATATGATTAGTTAATTTGTTATAAAGAAGAAATCCTTATATATTTGGATCTTTATTAATCATTTTCATGTTTGTTCTTGGCCTGTAAAATGATTATTTTTTTGGTGCTATGTTCATGGATATTGTTTTTTAAAGGATGTTTTTAATAGCAAATAGTATTGCTTTGTACACATATAAAGTATGTTATTTTCAATAATTCTTCTTACACAGAACTGCATGCACTTTATGTTCTGGATTATCCTAATACTTTTTTTTAATCCTCTTTCAAAGTGTAACTTTGCACAACTACCTCAAATTTCAATATCATAAGACATGTGTTGAATAATTCCATCATGTTTTAGCTAATAAATTTGGAAGCAGCTCTCTATGCTAGAGTGTAACCATTGTTTACGTATCTTTCCTTTTTTTCCACTTAAAACATGACAGCTAGTAAGGAGTCAGGCACAAAAGATTATTTTTAATGTATACATTTTTTTTAAAAACATTCAGAAGAAGAAAGAAAAAATCTTGAATTTTAAAAAGCATTAAAGCATGAGAGCAGAGGCCTGTGGAGTAAATAAAAAATACTATCAAGTATCTGTCTTCAGGTCAAAAGACCTGACTCTGGTAGTGCTCTGATTTGTGTCACCTCGAAAGCATAAAGGACCCCTAAGAGAGTTACCATTTAAATGATTTTAACAACTGGACTGTTCGGGTTTTTATAAATGAAGGTGAATTTCCAACATACAAAATTACCAAAGCTATAAACACATTATTTTATACCAAGATTCTAATTCATTTAACTGTAGCATATTGCACAGTTTAGGCTTCAAATGCACAAAAACAATTCATAGACATAGATATTGTGACTGTACACATTACATAAAATTCAAATTTCTGGTGACAAAAGACCAATCTTTTATTTAAATGAAACTTGAGTTAATCAAAACCACACTCAAAAATCCATTGGCAAGATTCTTATAATAATGGTGAACTGAAGGCACCTTTTGAGAAGAGAAGCAGACTTATTATTTGTCAGGTAGGATCAGCAAAACCCAGTTTTGTACCAGTGAGCCAATGGGTGTTTTGTTCTAAATCAACTTCTGACTATCATGAGTAAATGACAGTTTCAACATCTAAAGAGAGTTTTTTTTAATGATTTTCTATATTATTTAGAAGAGGGAAGTATAGTAATAATAGATAATGCCCATTATCATTCGGTCACTACAAACAAAAGTTTCTCTGTAGATTTTCTCATAAGTTGCTCTTTACAAATACAGACAGATTAATAAACTTTGACACTTCCGGAGATGAAAACATGAACTTTTCACACCTCCATCAGAGCAGAATATACATCCCTAAAGCATAACAGCACCTGAGGACACGGATAAAGATCCGTGAAACATGTACTAAATTTAAACAAATGGAGCCAATAAAAGTGTGTAAGATTAGCTTCCCTGTACAAGTTCCAACTAGCATTTTAAAATTATATTTTTAATTTATTATTTGAGCTTAATTTGAAAACTAATTATTTTCAAATCTTCAATGTCATTTAAATTAATGTACTAATTCTTTACTACAAAAATTATGCATAATGAACTCTAAGGTTTTTTTCTTTGTTGGTGATGGAGAAAGGTAAGGCTGCTTAGCTGTGAAAGAACCATTTCTAGTCTTCACTTGAGATAGACCAAATTATTAGTATGAGTAGTATCATCACTATTATTATTATCACCACCACCACCACCACCACCACCACCACCACCACCACCACCACCACCACCACCACCACCACCATCATCATCATCATCATCATCATCATCATCATCATATTTTCTATTTATTTATTTTTTTAACTTTGTGATACTTATAGGTCCCATTTAGTTGTGCTTGTACTACCTGCTCACCAATAAACTTATTTAGAGCCTGAGAATTTTAAAATTCATCACATTTTAAATCCAGCTCTAATATATGTTTGCTTGCTTCAAATGCACTGGGAGAACGAAAAGAATGCAAAAAGTATAGAATATGCATTGTATGATCAACTTCAAAACAATGCAATAACATTTAAATTTGCACTAAAAACTTAGCCTATGCCTTTAATCCTATGAGATTCATAGAATGCAACTAACAACTGAGATATGCCTGCACAATAAATGTATTTGCTTATAAAACTCTCACTCCAGTCATCAACTAAATGCTAACAAACCTTATCTTTTGAGTGGCCCTGTCTTGCCAGAACATCATACTTAATTTTTCCTTGTGAATCTAATTGTACAGCTAAAGCATTGGATGAGCTTTCTTTGCCTTCTCGACCCATATTTAAAGGATACTGGGCTACTGATATTTCTGGAAAAGCCCCACCATCTCCAAAATCCTGAAAAATAAACAGTATTGCACTTGAAAAATAAATCTCCCTCATGCTTCCCACTCAGAACTGAAGTTCAAACACAAAATATAAATATTAACTCATTAAAATAAATCTCTAACTATCACCATTACCTATATTTTTCTTTAATAATTATGTTATTTTATTTTACATTACAAAGAAGTTGTTTTCCTTTTCAAATTACAAAAAGTTTGCTTTTCAAATTTAATTAATTTTGGTGCTCTACAGAGATTTCTAGATATAGTTAAGATTATCGTCTCACTTAAACAAAACAGGCATTATTTGTGCAAAAAGTACATAAATAATCAAATTTTGCATTAAATTCTGCAAAGCATAACCATGATTACTACAAGCTCAAGGTAAGTATTGTAAATGAGCCCTTTAACAAAATATATTTAGCTTGCTTTGCTTTTAAATTCCTTACTTCTAAACAGACACAGTCTTTAGTGATGAAAATGAACTCTGACTTATTTTTAAACCAGCAAAAGTATAACAAAAAAGACATCAGCTGATTAGAAATAAAAGGATAAGCAACTAAATGTCAGTGTTGTGCAACCATAATCATTGAAAGTTTATTACTTACTTACAGTAAACTCATGCATTTTAGTCAATATTGGCAGACTAATTTTTGCACGTGTTGTTATAAATTCATCCTAGTATTCCTGATCAATTTTTTTATCATCTATTGGGCCATCCAATGATTCATAGTCATTATAGGCTAAAAGAGTCGGGACAGGCAGGTCGGTTTTACTACATTGACCTTGATCCTCACATCATTCAGTAAGTGTTGTTTTAACAGTGAATAAAACAACAAGTCTAATTCCAGAGTAAGGTATTCTAATAATAAACAGTAAACACTAGGCTTAATATTCCATTTGTATTTCCATGCTGAGTTCACTGATGCTGTCAGGAGATTATATGAAGAGAAATTCCCATATTATAGAATTCCAAGTCATCGTGCAATTTATAAGTTAGCAATAACCACACTTTAAAAAACTAAAGAAAAAATCCATCAAGAGCTCAATTTAATTTCTCAAAGAGAATTATGAAGAATAATAAATAATTTCATTAGCAGATGCCATAAATTTTTGGAAAATAAAGGAAGGCAGTTCCAGCACCTCCATTCATGAGGAAGGCGAGTGCATAGCTTTTTACACTTATTAAACTCTCACTGTAGTGTTTCTGCTACAAACTCATGATGTCCCACCCACCTATCCCAACTCTAGTGTAGCATAGTTGGCTATGAGCAATGGTTTATAGACAACGGTGTCAACATCTAGTCAGTCATCAGCTAATTGGAAGACCCGATATTATTACAGTAAATATGAGTTTACTATGTAAATGAGTCTCAATTATTTTTACAGTAAACTTATTTTGTAGTTTCTAAACACATTTCACTTCCTAAACTCTGGATTTTTATATTATACTTATTGAAGTGCCTCAATTGATTAGAATTGGTGGAAAAATAATCAAGCAAGCCATGCCAATCAGCCCTCACGTCTGATTGTAGTATAAGTTCATTAAATAATATAGTTGCCACTTATGCAGCATATGCATCTTAGAAGAAAGTCAATGTATTGGATGGTATTCCTGTTATGTGCTATTACCTACTCCCCTTGACATTGAATTCATGTGCATTCTTGGGACCCATAAGAACATGAAACTTGTGCCATGTGAGACAGGAATTCACTGTAAAAGAATGAATTTTTCTGTAGTAAGGTTCATAATTCATTTGTGATTCCAACATTATAGGAAACATTTTACCAGCTAATGCTCATCTGTTGCCCAGTAGCCACACCCCATGTTATAGCCACCATGTTTATTTATGACCCTGTACTTATCGTAAGTTCTGACAGTTTATAGAATAACAAGTAAAAATGCCTGCTAAAACTTATGAAACGCTGATAAAATTCTCTCTAAAGTGCAACCTTTATCATTTAAGTCACAGTACCTCTAATGAGCGTGGAACCCATCCACGCCTTTGACCATACGGAGGTGCAGTTGGACTTGCAACCACCAAGGCAGATGCAGGACGAATTTTTGCCCTTTCTTCATCTCGGTCCCAAACTGGCTGCGTTGGTGCAGGTAATATGCTACAAACAATTAAAACTAAATATGCAACTTTCTCATTGTTTACATATGACAAACAGCTTCTAAAGCACTGCTTAGTAAAAACATAATTTGAAAGAGCTGCTCTGAATCCCACAATAATACATCATGCTGTAATAAATGTATTTCATATTTAAACAAAGATGGATTTTGACGTATATTTCCAGAGCAATGTTTGACTAAAAGAGTTAGAGCTGGACACAAATCTGCAGTACACAAGAATGAATTATTGCACCAATGATGATATTACATGTAAGAAAATAAAGTCAGAGGTTCACCTTAAAAATGTGGATGAGGTAACAGTTATATTATAATATTGATGCAACAGTTCATGCCCTACACTAGTTTCCAAGGCTCAGAATGGATAAAGTTCTGAATATGTTAATTCAAATGTTACAAGCATAAAGTATGCGAAAATGAACCAGTTGTTATTAATGCTCCTGCTGACAATAATTTAAGACTATGGAGAGGTTTATTTATCCTGGAAATAAGGACAACAAATTTTGACTGCAAGTAGCCCAGTATGATTAAATACAGTTAATGCCACTTATGCATCCACCAACGCATTATGCTAAAGTTTGTACTGTCATTTGACCTTATTTCTAAAGATTCCAAATGTCAACTTGAAATATAAATATATATAAGTAATTAGTACTAACACTAATTTTTGCTACTGTCAATCTTAAACATGCATTAATTAAGGATATTGATATTTAGTAGTTTTATTTTCTTCTATCTATCACTGAGGGGTGTTCCATCTCCTTTACCTCACATTTGCTTAGAAAACGCTACAGCACAAACAAATCAAAACTGACAAATTTCCTGAAGTTTTCCTCCATGAGTTAACCATTCAATTAAGGCAGCCTATTCTCAAAGATTACTCACGTCTTTAACCTAGACATTAGCTCTTGTTTTTTGTTCTTTCAAAAGCTGTCATTGTACGCAGTTTTACACTCCAAAAAGCATTTTTTAAACAATTATTTCTAATTACACTAATTTTCACACAATTCCATAACAAATAATAAAGTTACACTAACCTTGATAATGACATTTTGGCGATCGCAATTAGTATTTTGCTTTATCTATTCACTCCTTCACACATTTCATTTTCCTGAGCTCGCCTAAGCTGACAAATTACCTTTCTAAGGTATATGTCGAAAACAATACGCAGGATGGCCAATATGTAATAAATTTTCCTAAAGAAGAGAAAGCAGTGTCAATACAGCTCACACTAGTAGCGCTAGCGATTTATTCCATTTAATCTAATGTTGATTTCTTTCTGTCCCTAATTCTCAAAAACGACACAAAATAATGTTCATTTTCTGCTTATGAAATATACATAATGATGCCTTCCAAACACATGGTTTTAACTAAGGTGACATACCGTATTAACCGGGACAGTTTCACTCTCTCTCAGTCTATTTCCATCTTATTTTAAAGGTAAAGCGAAACGCCAAAATGTCCCTTTTCATGGCAATGACTTTACCAGCATAAAATCCCCTTAACAATAGTTCTCGTAATGTACTGTTTAGTATCAATTTCATTATTACATCAAAGATTACTGACAACTAACAAAGAAGTGTTGTTTGTATTATCGGTATACACCTGCAACAATATGGGGGCTTCGCTTGCGGAAGTACAGTAGACGATTGGTGAAATCGATAATTGAATTGGGCCGCTCTGCGTTCTCTACAGTAAGAAAACTATAGCATCATAACCAATTAATTATAAGCACTTTGTTTTATATGAATACCGCCAACAATGTTGAAAACAGAAAACGCACATGTTTCATTGGAAAGAAAGTGATTACAGTTGCGACTCGGGTAAAATAGGTTTTTTTAATTGTGTTTAACGCTCCTTTTTACTACTGAGGCCCACAGACGGAGAATACAGTATTGTGTTCTGAATTTATGAAATACTAAAATTCAGTGTACTTTTGTAAACTGCGAATTCTAAAACGCTTGAAAATAATGTCACATCCAAAAAGAGTGTCCTACAGAAGGAATGTCCATACATTAAAAAAAAAAAATCTTGCGCAGATGTTCGATGCAATAAATGTGCATCCATTTTCAGCATAAGCCATGGGAGTGATCGGATATATCATAACATAAACACAGAGAAAAACATAAAAGAATAGTGCGCGGCGCATATTCTATCGACTAATGTTTTTAAAAGTGAAAGTTTTAGTGAAAAAGAAATGAAATTAGCACCTGTTAAAGTTGATAAGCACGCTTATCATGCAGTCCAGCGCAACCAATCTTTCAGATCCATGGACTGTACTTCTAAATTTATCTATTTCAATCTGCAATTATTACTTTGACTTGAACTATATTATCTAGCTCATATTCCCTTGCTCCATGCTACAATGATTGTTTGCCGTAACGCCTATTTTGCTTTCTGCACCTGCCAGTCCCAATGGCATTCGTTTCAACGGAAGTTCTTGATTTCATTCCTGCCTCTCCATCACACATTACATGTAACAGACCGGGCTGCAACAAATGCACTACACCAGGTTCGTAACTGTTACAACTTACAAAACGAAACACATGGGTTACTCTGGTGCAACATTTTCAGTGAGCGCTGATAAGAGGGTTAAATATTTGTTCAATTTAATGTAGTTTTTGTGTGGATGGCAAATACAATAATGGAGGCTAATAAGATCAGTGTGAATTTATTAAAATCATTGCGATTTATTAGTTTAACGCTGAATAATAAGTGCGATAAAAAAAACACATGGGCGTCCTACTCCTTCGTTAAACATTTCTCAGTGTGCCACCAGTAGACAAAAACAATATACTAGAACTTTGAATCTGATATTTATAACACGTTTGATTGGCTTTGTGGCTGTGAAGTTCAAATTACGTTTTTTGTTATCCGTGTTTTCTCTTTGGATTTCGGGTGACGCTTCGAATACTGACTGATAAAGGAGTTCACGGCTTAAAATGACTTTATGAAAAATTTCACAAAATGCCAAATCTGAAAAGTAATAATGTCTTTAATCTTACTGTACTTGGATGGGTTGATATACTTGTGAGTTTAAGAGAGGTTTATCAAGACTCAGTCTTGCGATACAACAATGAATTTCGCAAAATCAGAGACGCGTTGTCCAAATAATAAACTACATAAATTTTTGTGCCTCAAATGAACTAGCACTAAGAGGACACGATGAATCTGAGAATTTGCAAAACCCCGGTATTTTTGTCATGAATAAAATACACTTGTAAACTCGATTAAGTGCTTAAACCTCGTTTAGATAACGCTTCTTCCTTTAAGGATACATGCAAGAGTATTCAAAATGAACTGTTAGAGTGCACGTTATAGGTCTGCAGAGAAAATATTTTAGCTGAAGTTGCTAAGGCTGAATGTGTGGCTGTCATGGCGGACGAGATAATGGACATATCAGACAGTTTCCAACTTGTCCTTGTGCTAAAATATTGCGATAGTCGAGGGTGCCCTGTTGAGAGATTCTGGGGTTTCTTTGAACCTTCGGGCCAAAATACAACGAACGTAACGGAGTACATTTTATCACAGCTCGCTGTAGTTTTAAAGAATGAAACGAATAAATTGATAGGTCAGGCATATGATGGCGCTGCAGTGATGAGTGGAGCGATGATTGGTGCGTAGATGAAAGTTAAGGATGTGTACCAAATTGCTAATTTCTTACAGTGCTTTGTTAATCAATCAAATCTTACAATGGAAAGGAAATACTAAAGCCAGAATATTTTGCGAACTTAAATGTCATCCCAGCATTCTTTTCTCGATTACCACAGAGATCTTCCGTTTTGGATTCTTGTATAGCAAAACGAATGCCATTTGGTGGTGCAACAAGATGGAACTATAAGTCCAGAACAGTTAACGTTGTTTACGAGTAGACGCTTCGAGTGAGTGAGTGAGTGAGTGCTTTGAAACTACTACGAACTCCGAAACGTCTAGTAACATTACCATAACGGAAACCCAGGCTCTTCTTAAAAAATTGCAGGATCAGGAACTTTCTTGCTGGATTGCATTTTTTCACAGAATTATGCCATATATTGACATCCTTTATAATCAACTATAGCATAGACTGGCAGATGCGGTTACTGTTCAATGCCATATTTATAACTTTGAAAGTATAAATGTATGGTATCAGGAATTCGCCTGAAGCAAATCGAGAACATAGGGATTTGAAAATTCAAATAAATGTCGCCAGTTTGACGACAGGCAGTCAAGAATTGCGGTCGCCAAGGAAGTGGGCGATGTTATTCTTACTCAGGTAAAAACACGCTTCCAATTTACAAATCATCTCTAAGTATCGACTCTTTTGTTGCCAGCAGTTTCGACAACTTCTGCAAAACATTTCCTGAACAAGAACCGATTGAATGTATTATATCCTGTTTTTTGAAAAAGAAAAAGTACACACTGAAGTATCTGTTCTGTATTCGAAGAAGAATTCAGAAATGTTGGAGGTCCTACTCAACTGTTCCAGTTTACGATTTATCATAAATGACATTCTTCATTTTCGGAAGTTTTAAAGCTTCTTAGTATTGCTGTGACCCTACCTATGACTACGAGCAACCCAAAGGCCATTTTTCTTCTTTGAGGGGAATCAAGACCTATATGTGTTGCATCATGAGCGAGAAGAAACTGACTGCCCTTGGAAGTAGCACGGTGACAAACATCCCGAGCTTAAACGAAAAAGTTATTCAGAAGTTTTGCTACCTGCAAATCGCGGCGGAAGGCCGCAACTTGTAAAAGGCACGAGCCGCCGTTGATCCAATGTACTTTTGAGTCAAAACCTACATAAGGCCTTATTACGGCCGAAGCAATTTTACTAATTGTCTTAACTCCATCTTGCCATTTCTGAGCTATAATCTGATTTACAGAAAGCTAATTTTATTTAAATAATGACGGATGCATCGAAACATAAGCACATAAAAATAGTTCCTTGTTTGTTAAGTACTTTAATCCTAATGAGGGGATTCAAATTAAAATGTTGGATCTTAAATCTTAGCCAGGAGAAACTTCAGAAACCATTGCTATATTTTTGAGTCAGTGTGTGGAAAAAATAAACTTAAAAGAAAAATAATCACTCTTTGTGCAGATAATATGAATGCAATTTTGCAAGTGTGTCCAAAAAAGGGGGACTTCAACAACGTCCTCACTAAACTGAAAGGAAATTTAGGGCAAAACTTATTATTAATATTGAAAACATTGTTTCTAAAATACATTCTAATTTCTACATGTACTGTAAGGATTGGAAGTATTAAAGAATTTTGTGAATTTTAGACCAGGGGTGTAAACAAGCTTTAGGATATGCAACACAAGGTGACTTGCTTTACTCCCTGAGGTCGTCTTCCGACAATGTTTCTTTGTGTGAAATCATATTTTGAATCTTAAAAAACTCCTAACAATCATTCTTTGAAAAGGCTTTATCTGAAGTATGGCTGTACTTTACGCACACCAAGCGAGTGGACATAAATAAAAAAAACTCATACCAAGCATGTACTTTTTACTCTGCAGTTCAAAGAGTAGAGAGGATCAAACAAATATAGTTTTTGAGGTAATCCCTGGGTTAAATTATTTTAAAAGTCATGTAACCATCACTTGTCATATTAATACTTGGTAAAATAGAAAAGGGGAGAGGAATTCTCATCAGAGACTGCACAATTTAAACATAATATCCATATATTTTATCAAACTGCTGATGAATATTACAATAAACGGATTTCCCACATTGCGAGTTTGCGGGACTACATATTTATAACACTAGTGAAATTATATAAAAAAGATTTCATTCGCGAAGTGACTCCATGAATATAATAAATTATACAAGTCTGTATGATAAGTGTATATTAAACAATACGTAACGCCGAAAATATTAGGAAAAAAGTAGCTAAAAAGAACATTACGTAGCGACTATTGGGTAGAAATTATTTCACATTTTAATGTAAATAATGCGCCTTATTCTAATTTTCTTAAAGTATTGGAATTTCTTCTTGATTTACCTCGAACTAAAACCCCCATTGAACGAGGGTTTTCTTATGGACAAGAATGCTCTTTCATTACAATGTTTTGAAAGTTATTTGATTAATAAGATGAGCTTTAATCGCACTTGTGTAAACTTTTACAAATTGCTGTGTGATAAAAAGGATTCACTAAACAAAACCCATTCATCAACAAATAAATGAAAGTGTCACTAATAATTCTAAAGGGTTGTATGCCTGGAGTACATTCAATACTACTACATCACTACATCATGTAAGTTACACAGTTGCTATTTATTTTATTATTAATAGTTTCCAAACCCAAGTATTGATGACAAAATTTATGGTCCTTTTTCCTCCCTTTTTATTGAGACAAGTATTAAAATGTTCCGTTTTCTTGTTTTAAAAATATGCTTACCTTAGTTTCAACATGCAC
The DNA here is from genome assembly GCA_030762175.1 of Metallyticus violacea. Lineage (NCBI taxonomy): Eukaryota > Metazoa > Arthropoda > Insecta > Mantodea > Metallyticidae > Metallyticus > Metallyticus violacea. Next base: position 59,946,927 of record CM060836.1, read on the forward strand.
ACTTAAACAAAGAAATGTCTTATTCGTCCTCCTTTTCTTCTTCTTCTTCTTCTTTTTGTCCTCTATTGCAAACTAAGTGTTGCAGTTTGACTATATGTGTGAAACCAGCCGGCACATGGAAGTCATGAGCGTGAGATTCTGTCATTAATCTCATTGCCGTTTCAGCACATCGTGGGATCGTGGTTGCTATATATATTCCCCTATGCCCCAATTGCCGACCAGCGCCTATATTATCGAAAAGAAAGGGCTCCTCCTGGGTAATGAAAAATCCGAATATGTCGCGTATGCGCGTGAATTGCAACATTTTCACAATTATAATGTGACTGTGGCAATTCTCAATTTATAATGTTCGAGTAAAGGTTAAGAGCGTATGAAATTATGAAAGAGCATCGTTTCCTTAAATACTTTTTGTTGTCTGTCATGCATAACAATAACCATCGCTAAAACAATACTTTTTTTTATTTTTCTTTAAATTTTGCTTCGTTTTTATATACTTCGCGGTTTCTATGTACTTTACAAGAAATTTGCGTGTCATTGGAAAACTATTCTTGCACATAAATGCACAACCCTGCTTGTAATTCACAACATTGCTAAATGTATGAAAAGGTGTGTACACGCATTTTATTGTTGAGCTAGAACAGCACTTCAAAAATATACATTTTATACGAGATATGTAAGTTATGAAATTAACTTGACACAAATCCGCGTTCGGTATGACAAACCACCAATGCCAATTAAAGGCTAAACGTTTAGATCAGAAATTAAGAGTCATCGGATATATATATAATTATGTATATTCCAGATGATCCGTTCACGTTAAGAAAAATCTATCAACAGTTCAATTCCTTTAAACATGTATACAGGATGCTCTCAAATGTCAAAAGGGAAAATTGTACTATGTGTTTTTTTTTATCACTCTATGGTGTTTGACACAATAAAATGTATAAAACTTGTAGTATAAATAAAAAAATACAACACGCAAATATAAACACATGTGGAATGGAAATATATAATAAGATTACGAATTGTTAGAAATATAGCAAAATTTGCATGACTATAGATGTTTTATCTATTTGTGAGTCTCTTTGTCTTGTTATCTTAGTTATTTATAGTTATGTATGTAATTCTTTAGGGAGTAAAACTAAATTAGTTGTCCCCCAGAACTAAACGCACTTACAAATTACTCCTTTAAATCTAAAATGGTTGCAGATTTTTCTGAGCATTGCTTTTAATTATAGTTGGACTAAAAGTTTTTACAATTATAATAGGAAACTACATTTAGTACAACTATTCAAAACTGAATAAAAGCAATACTCAGAAAGCCCTGCTACTACTGCATATTTAAAGGAGTTTAATTTGTCAGTTTAATACTGGGTGAGAACTAAGTTTTATTCCCATATACATACTATTGTTGTCTGTTTGTGCTTTACCCTTTCAAAAAAAACTTACTTTTAGGGTGGAGAGCATACTTTTTGTATTAAATATAGGAAAGGGCAGATAACTATCGAAGTGAAGCAAGTACAAAGGCTTGAACAGTTGGTTTTGTTTAGTTAATTTATAAATGATATTTTGGAACGATTAAAATAGGCTAATTTGCATCTGTCTGTAGTAAATTCCTGGGTGGTATTATGCAGATGATTTAACCCGTTCTATCAATGCCATCTAAAGCAATAAAGACATAAACAGAGAAATTTGGCAAAACCGGAATCTGTCTGCGGCTTCTATACACAGCTTCCATATGTCCAGTGTGCAGTAGCTCGCAATGATCACATCATAGTGGTGCTGTGCCCTTAGTTGTAATTCGAATCATGATAGCACTTTGAAAAAAGGTAGTCATGGCCAATTGGTCAGGTAAGGATTATGTAATCAATCAAATTTTAAGCATCATAAAAAATGCCAAGGCAAACTCAAACAAAAAAAAATATACACTGCACTAAGTTTTATACCTACTAACCAATTTCAGCGAAACTGGTAAAAATACTGCTTCTTTCGTAGAAATGCAGCTTATAGTATGTTTACGCTAATACAATCATAACTATAGACAGGAATATAACTAAAAATTATGGAAAGTATCCAATAAAAGAAAATATTAATATAGTTTATCAAAATGTTCAGAGTAATGTAAATTAATTTATATTGCGGTATTCCTAAATTCATTCAATATATATATATATATATATATATATATATATATATATATAATTCCTCAATTTATTTCTTATATACTTTTTGTATTACAGAACATGGGTTAAAAGAAGCATTTAATGTTAATAACGCTGTTTTTGGCGACTTTATAGTTTCTGATATTTATTGTATAGATAAGTGTGTTCATGGAGGTTGTGATTTTCATTCATACAAATTTGAAATATAATTGAAATGCAAAAGAAATGTGAAAACGTCCTATCATAACTAAGAAAAAGTATTCGAACATGTGGTTATTTAATTATAAGTGAGATATAATAATTATAGACTGTATTTATCGGTCACCTATTGACTATATAAATTTCTTCTTTACAAATCTTAAATGTATGAACATGATATATACATAAATAATGAAAGGAAATAACTTTTATTGTGCGGCGACTTTTATATTGATATATTAAAACACAGTATGCAGCAAAGTCAAATAACAAATCTGCTCACATTATTTAACATGACAAATAATTCAGGGTCCTACATGAATCACTAATTGTACAAGCTCTGCAATTGATGCTAGAACACAGTCCCGCAATTGAAAGTTTGTTTGGATCGTAATAGCTGATTTTTACAGATCTATGTGTTTTGATTTCAGAAAAAATAGTTAAAAATTTCCATAACTCATTTTTCCACAAATTAACCACAGAACCATTAAGTTTTACTGAATTAATATTGGCGTAAACTTCGTTTTTCGCACAACAATGAAAGAATTCCAAATGTATATAATACGTTGTTTTATAATTAAAATTTCATTGTTGCTTTATTTTTAATTAAGTTGTAACTAGTACTCCGTTTGAGCTGGTTGTTATTCCAGTATAGATTTCGGAATTGTGTAGGGAGTTTAGCTAGTAGTGAGTAGTTTTCATTTTATTTCTGTATATTTTCCAAACCTAACCATACATCACTTTTTCACTACTATAGTTGCGCGTTTATTTATTTATTAATACGAAATAACTTCAAGGGTTGTCGAAATCTGCCTGATAACTTTTATTACATTTGTAGACACTTTGTTGTAAAGAAATAGCAGGGAAACATTACTGCCTATGTAAAGAAATTGTACTATGCATCTTTTTGGGATAAAACTTGGTGGTTTGGTAGAGCCATGGGCTCCACATACGAAATGTTATTTGTGTGGAAGAACTCCGACAATGGCCTGAAAGTAAGAAAAAAACTTTCCGTTTTGGGGATCCAATGTTATGGATGGATTCACAAACCACAGTAGTGACCCGTCTGTGGTGCCTCAGCAGTTGAAAGGGCGTTAAACTCTATTAAAAAAAAAAAAACAGTAGTGACTGTTACTTCTGTTTCTGTAACAAAGCAAGTTAAAATCTCAAAAATAAGAAAGAATTTGTTTTTCCCAATGTTCAGTCAGCAAAACGCCCAGTTTATCAACCACATATATTCGTACCTTCACTCCCAGATAAACTAGAAGACGTACTCGATGTCTCTGAGAATGAATCTGGGAAATCTGACGAATTTTTCGTAATTACAGGCAGTAGAGAGCCCCAACTTTATTACAGCCTAATTTGAATGACTTAGAGACTTAGGTCTTCCTAAAGATTCAGCAGAACTGTTAGGTTCTAGTTTTGGCTCCTCGTTCATGTTTCTCGTGGTTGTGATATAGGGAAAGAAATTTCATATCTTATGTTTCACAGGAAAATGACCTGGTTTACTATAGTGATGTTATTGAACTGTTTAAGGATTTAACATTCAGTATGCTTATGAAAAGAGGCTGCTTATTGATTCATCTAAAAGGAGTCTCAAAGCAGTACTTCTTCCCAATGGCAGCAAGTACTACTCAGTGCCAGTAGGGCATTCTGTGAATATGACAGAATACTATGAAATTTTGGCAATAAACTTCTCCAAAGTGAAATATAAGGATCATGGATATGCAGCAATGATTAAGAGAGAAAGAGGTTGCATAGGATAAATTTATAACCTGGAAGCAAAAATATGTTACAAAAAAGTTTGAATGGCAAAGAAAAGTTCTCCTTCTGCCAGTTTATATAAAGCTTGGATTAATGAAACAGCTTGTGAAGGCCTTGCCACAGGAAGAAAATTTTTCAGCATTTTAACAGAACTCTCAGAAACAGAAGATATTTTCGTTGGTCCAGATTTTCGGAAACTCTTTAGAGATGAAGTATTCAAAATAAAAAGTGGAAACGGCTCAAAAAGAAGTTTCAAGAACACTCAACGTTGCATGGAAATTTCTTAGAAACTACAAACACCAGAATTTTAAAGGGTACAGTGAAAAACACATTAATAAAATTCAAGGATTTGGGCTGTTCAGTGAGTCTGAAGGTACATTTCCTACAGTGGTGACATTAATTTTGGACCCTTTACATATAATTTGTATTCTCTTTAAATCTTACAAGAGATACAAAGATTGTGTTGTTCTAAATCAACAGATGACATTTTTGTTTGTTTATGATGTTACATACATTTTCAAAGTATGGCAGATATGTGGATATCTTTGCAGTGGTCAATAAAATTGCTAAACCTACAAGATAAAGAAATTAAATTCACTTCCGAAACAGAACAAAACATGATTCCCTTTCTCGACTTAAAGATCATAACAGGCAACAATTTGGAATATACAAAAAGGACATGCAGACTGAGAATTACATAAAGGCAAGTGGATTCAATCTCACAGCACACAAACATGCAGTTCTCAATAGCTTAGCACATAGACTCATTAACATATCTACGAATGAGTTTGAATACAACAAAGAGTACTATCATATCATACAAACAGTAAAATTCAATGGGTATGACCAAGAAAATGTGGATAAGAAAGTCAAGAAATTCAAACAAAAGAAAAGGTTAAAGCAGGTTACAACATTGACAGAAATAAAAAAAAATCTATTATCCACATGAAATTTACTTATCATCCTTGGGCCACCAAAAAATTCCAAAATATACTCACAGAATTTAGGATTACTTTGTCCCCAGTGAACAAGTTTAGCCTAAAAAATCTGTTCAATTCTGGTGATAATGATAGAATACCAGAGGTGAAGAAGCCAGAAGTATACAAAATCAACTGTTCAGAATGTAACAAAGTATATACTGGAAAAACAAAAAGAAGCATTGGAATCAGGCTGAAGGAACACTGGAGAAACATAAGGTACAATCAGGTAGAGAAATTAGCACATCACTTTTGGAGAGATAAACATGATATAGAAATGGGATGAAATTATTGAAATTCGTAGATCGATCCGTTGAGCTGGGAATATGGGAAAAAATTTATATAAAAAAAATATGAGGATAAGGTTATGAACTTTGAGATCCCAACAGAAGACAAATTAATCTAGAAGTTCATAAAATGTCCACGAGAGCTATGCCAAGTCCAGTTAACCAACAATGAAGCCGACAGTCGACTCGCAACTGAGGATGCAAGCAAAATCCTGCAAAACTAATTTTGCATAATTCAACAATAAGTGGAGAATAAGATTATCAAATTGACTCACCAGATAATTAAGAACATAATAGTTTCTTCACTGTATTGGTTCCGACAAGAAATTAAATGTTACATTCAAGATACAATAGCTTTACCTCAACAACCTTTCCATGTTGTTATAAATCTTTTAACTGTAATTATTAATAAAATATAATTATCTATTGGGTATCTAAATAAATGCCAAGTTTAAGTCCTCAGTTCATTAACAGTTGCCTTCCGATATCCAGAGGACTAGCAATACCGCAACTTTCAAGCATGCAAACTGATGATGATGATTATTGCTTAAAGGGCGCAAAACTACGAGGTCATTAGCGCCCAGACAAACCGAAATCTGCGCAACAGTAGCACTTTGTGCAATAATATAAAACCCGCTTTTAATAACTGGGGTTAAATTCTCATCAACAGACCAGATCAAAACGCAGCTGCAAGAGCTCAGATATTAACTGTTATAATGGCCTAAAAATATAACAATGAAACCCCTTAAAACAAAGAACAAGGATAAAATTGGCTACAAAAGGACAAAAGTCCTAAAATATTCGGAAATTACCGTCATGGGTAAAACCATTAAAATTTACACCTTGCTCCAAAAGTCACAAACACGGATAAAGCGGAGCACTCGTTCCACAGCAACCACATCATCGGCAAGTAGCTCCTCAATAGAGGAGGGCAAACCCAGGGAAAGTCTAAAAGTTGCCAGATGAGGGCATTCGAGTAAAATGTGACGCACCGTAAAGGGGTGGTCACATCGTGGGCAATCTGGAGCTGGTTGACCATTAAAAAGGTGACGGTGTCTAAATCGGCAGTGCCCTATTCGAAGACGAGCTAAAATCACTTCCTCGCGACGGACTGCGCGAGAAGAAGTCGACCAATGAAAAGGGGTGGATTTAATTTCTCGAAGCTTATTGTGGGGAATGATATCCCACTCATCGCGCCAGCGCGAGAGAATTCCTCGACGTATACAATGTTTAAAATCCCCTACATAAAAGCGTTGCTCGTACTCTGCAGGGTCTAAAATGGCGGATTTAGCTGCGACATCCGCGGCCTCATTACCCGGGAGTCCCACGTGTCCAGGTACCCATAGCAGAGTGACTCTGACACCAACTGCCAGAAGCGAAGACACTGCATCCTGAACTTTCTGCACAAGAGGATGGTAGGTGTACAGGCGTTTAAGAGATAAAAGGGCACTCAGAGAATCGGAACAAATGACACTGTTCCCCAATCCGTGGTCAGAAATAAATAAAATAGCCCGATATATAGCATAAAGCTCCGCCATAAAAATAGATGCCGCAACGTTAAGACCATATGTAAAACTAGCTCCATTAAAAACAAAGGCACATCCTACACCTGTGTCGGATTTAGAACCGTCGGTATATATAAAATTACATCCAGCAAAGTAAGAGACAATCTCGTTAAAATGACTAAGAATGAATGGTGCTGCAGTCGAGGACTTAGGACAGGCCGTAAGCCCAAGATGTACGGGGGCCTCTGCTAAGAGCCAAGGGGGAGAGGAGGTTTCCCCGGCCAAGAAAAAAGCAGGTAAGTCCAGGTCCATCGTCCTTAACAGCTCCCGGAAACGAAAGCCAGCGGGCTTAGGAGTAAAAGACCGAGCAGCGTAAAATGGGGCGAGAGACACATTGAAAAACGGTTCATACGCAGGATGACGAGGTTCCGTAGCCAGTCGACAACCATACGTAGAAAGTAAAAGATCCCTACGATAAAACAACGGAGGTTCCCCAGCCTCCGCACATAAACTCGACACAGGACTGGTGGGGAATGCACCAACAGCGACACGGATACCCCGGTGGTGAATGGGGTTAAGACGACGAAGAACGGAAGGTCGCGCTGAGCCATAGACTATACAGCCATAATCCAGTTTGGACCGGATTAGAGATCGATAAAAACGTAAAAGAACAGTCCGGTCGGCTCCCCAGGATGTGCCACTTAAAACCCGTAAAATACACAGAGAACGTTCACACCGGCCTCTGAGCTGTGCTACATGCGAAGACCAGCTTAATGTTCTGTCAAAGATTAAGCCCAGGAATCTAACTTCGTTCGCGAAAACAAGAGCTTCTGGGCCAAGGTGGAGAGATGGTGAAGGATACACCTTATGACGCCAGAAGTTCATGCAGACGGTTTTCTCTGCGGAGAAACGGAATCCATTACGTACGCTCCAAAGGTAGAGGCGGTCCAGACAACATTGGAGGCGGCGTTCCAAAAGACAGGTTCTCCTGGAGGAAAGATAAATCGCAAAATCGTCTACGAATAACGACGATTGGATTCCCGGTGGTAAGCACTCAGCTATGGAATTGATGGCGATGGCAAACAGTGTACAACTAAGTACCGAGCCCTGCGGTACACCGTTCTCTTGAGTAAAACGAGAAGATAAAACTGACCCCACGCGAACGTTAAAAACCCGGTCCACCATAAACTCCCGAATAAAAACAGACATCCGACCACATATATGCCAATCATTAAGCGTACGAAGGATACCGCCCCTCCAGCAGGTATCGTAGGCCTCCAAATCAAAAAATACCGCAACAGTTTGGCACTTTCTCACAAATCTATCCATTATATGGGTGGAAAGAGACACAAGATGGTCGATGGAACATCGATGACGACGGAAACCGCACTGGATGTTCGCCAGTAGGTGCCGCGACTCCAACCACCACATAAGCCGCCCGTTAATGATTCGTTCCATCACCTTGCACACGCAACTGGTGAGGGAAATGGGACGGTAACTGGAAGGAAGGTGTGGGTCCTTTCCAGGCTTAAGGATAGGAATGACTATGGCCACTCGCCAAGCGCATGGAAATGTGCCATCACACCAAATACGGTTAAAAATTTTGAGTAAAAAATGCATGCCCTCAGTTGATAAATGCTGCAGCATAGCAACATGGATGCCATCTGGCCCTGGAGCGCAATGCCGAGATGCAGATAACGCATGTTCCAATTCCCTGGACGAAAATGGGACATTGTAGCACTCTTGGTTGTCTGAGGCAAAGCTAAATCCTCTACGATCAACTCGCTCCTGAATAGAGCGAAAGGCAGGGGGGTATTGGGCAGAGCTCGAGATCTCAGCGAAATTCCGACCTAAGGTATTTGCTACATCCTTGGGAGTAGTAAGTACACAATGTGATACTTTGAGTCCAGATATGGGCGTAAATCCAGGTTTGCCCGCAACCCGGCGCAGTCGGTTCCAAACAACAGATGAAGGTGTAAAACGGTTAAAAGATTTGGCGAAGGCAATCCAGGACGCCCTCTTGCTGTCTTTAATAACTCGGCGGCATTTCGCGCGCAGTTGTTTGTAACGGATGAAATTCTCTAACGTAGGGTGGCGACGAAAGACCCGCAAAGCACCTCGACGTGCACGCAATGCGTCCCGGCATTCGTCGGTCCACCAAGGAACCGGAATTCGTCTCGGGTGGAAAGACGACCGGGGAATAGCCTGATTTGCAGCTGCAACAATGATCGTGTTTAGGTGTTCGACCATGGCATCAATGGAGGGAAAGGGACACCCGGAAAATACGGCCAGAGAACGGAAGAGACTCCAATTTGCTTTTTCTAGAAGCCACTGCATTATGCGCTGAGGACGTACTTGGGAAGACAGGATACGAATGTGACAGGGGAAATGGTCGCTAGAGTACAAATCAGAAAGAACGTACCAGGTAAAGTGTACTGAAAGCGAAGCGAAACAGAAAGACAAGTCCAGATGGGAAAAACTGTGTGTGCTGTCTGAGAGAAAAGTGGGCTCACCTGTATTCAGTAAAATAAGATTGTGGCGATCCAAAAAATCAGCCACCAAGCTACCCCTCGCACACTCTACAGAGGATCCCCAAGAGGGATGGTGCGCATTGAAGTCCCCCAAAAGCAGTATAGGGGGTGGCAGCTGGTATAGAAGGTTGTCCAGATCAACCACGGAGACAGGAACAGATGGAGGTAGGTAAATGCTGCAGACTGTGAAACTAAGGCCAGAAAAATAAACCGTAGTTGCTACCGCCTGAAGATTAGATTGAAGAGACAGGGGGGAAGTATGCACGTCATCCCTGATTAATATTAAAACTCCGCCATGCGCGGGAATGCCGTCTTCGGCGGGAAGATCGAATCTTACCGAAGAGTAACCTCGAATATTGAAAGCATCCTGAGGACGAAGTTTGGTCTCCTGGAGGCATAAAAGCAGAGCATCAGTCGATCGTAAAAGCAACTCTAGTTCAGGTCTTCGGCTGCGGAGCCCACGTACGTTCCATGAAAGGATAGGCATTATTAAAACCGTTAAAAGAAATAAAAACACCACCTTACTTTTTGGTCGGACCGGGACGAATCAATCGTCCTTTCTTTAAGCGCGTGGGACTCGGTGGTTTAGCAGTAGCAGGCGCTTCCTGCTCCATAAAATCCTCGGAGGGAGGGCTCTCCCGCTGAGATGGATCAACCGATTCCAGCACCTGGAAACGGTTGGAGGTGTTGAGAGGCGGCGACGGTGACCGCCTTGCGGGTTTGCTCCCAGAGCCATCGTGGGAGCTCGACCTCCGAGGAGGTGAGGGGCTTTGATTTTTCTTCTTAGCCTTTCCTTCATTTGTGGACGATTTTAGAAAGTCAGTCCGTGTGTAGGCAGTCTTGAATTTTACTGGATCAGCAACAAAAACCACTGGCTTAGGTGCTGTTGAGCCCTTGGTACTGGTAGGAGTAGGCGTTTCGGTGAAGATCAGGTCACATGTTTGCGTGCTACTGTCCCGTCGGGATATTGCAGTGGCGGCTACGGAGCTATACGTACCGAACTTAGGTACAGGAGGTAGACAGGCTTGATAGCGTTTCCGGGCTTCAGAGAACATAAGTTTCTCTTTAACGCGGATTTCCTGAATAGAGCGCTCCTCTCGAAATCGAGGGCAGTCGCGGGATGTTGCTGGATGAGGACCACGGCAGTTCACGCATACAGGGGCGGATGAACACGCTCCCTCGTGGCTTTCTAAGGCACATGTAGCACAAACAGATTTAGGGCTCTTACAAGACAGGCGGGTGTGACCGAAACGCTGACGTTGGAAACACCTTAAAGGGCTAGGAACATACGGGCGGACTGATATTACCTCATACCCTGCCCTAATCTTGTTTGGTAACTCAGCTCTATTAAATGTGAGGAATAGTGTTCGCGTAGGCTGCACCTCACCGTCTCTCTTAGCCTGCACACGATAAACTGAGGTGACATTCTGCTCGGCTAAATAACCCTGAATTTCGGTGTCCGTCATACCGTCGAGTATAGAAGTGGTTATAACTCCTCGGGAGGAATTCAGGGTACGATGGGACTCGACACGGATCGGGTAACCGTGGAGTAAAATTGCCTTAAGAAGCGCAGTAGTTTGAGACGCACTCACAGTTTCTACCAATAGGGACCCATTGCGTAGGCGCGTGCACGATTTAACAGGCCCAGAAATACTGTCCAAACCTTTTTGAATAATGAAAGGGTTCACGTGAGTAAACGACTGACCTTCCTCTGTTCTGTTAATTATCAAGAAACGAGCGAAAGACACCTCAGTCACCCCTCTTATGTCCATTCTCTTACGTTTAGTATTTATTTGAGGATTTTCTTGCACCATAGCGGATTCATCCTCCACCATTACACCTGTCTCCGATGGCAGGCTGCTTCCTGGGCGCCACCCCGGCTTAGGTTAGTTGCCCTGGCCTGGAACAAGTAACCTTAGGGTCACACCTTCCTGGGTATAGACAAAGGGACCCAATCGCCTACAGGAAGTCTACAGCGCGTGTAATGGCCCCTCCCCGGGCCTGGCCTTTACCAGGGGATACGCTCTAGCCCTACATGATGGCCCAGTGCTGGGAGTCACGCCCTTACCCAGTCACCTTTGAACCGTATCAAACACGGGGGCATCCATCAGACTAAAAGCAGGGAGGTTTAAAATTAAAAAGTAAAATGGAGACCAACTAAAAAGGAGTCAAACGCGCTGAGCGCGGACCTGAGGGAGCAGCTCGGGTGCCTCGGGGTCGCTACGCCCCGTACCCAATAAATTGGGCCCCTGAGGGGGCATGCAAACTGATAAACTTGTCTTCCAATCATTGGTCCCTTTGCAAAACAGGAAATGTATTGCACCTTCACTCCCTCCACAAATAGGACAGATATCATGTGGTACCATTCCCATATTGTTCCTTAAATTCCACATACCTGAATGAAACCAGGCAATTCCTTCTATTTAATTTTTATCACAGGCACAAATATACATTTCTCTTTCAAAGTCAAGTTTTTGTTCTGTGTAAAATTTAAAAAGATCTTTTCTGATGTTTTGATGGCAATGATGTTTCTGATTAATTAATTGCCTATCAGCAGATCAAAGTGGAGTAATTGTCATGTAAGCATTGTGTTCTTTCCTCCAATAGTCTGCATTTGGCAGGGAAAAGCGTGGATGGAATGATTACAAAGTATTCCAAGGAGGTGTGAACCACAATAAAATTTATCACAAGTTAGAAAGCCAGCCAAATGGAATTTCATAATTCAGAACAAAAACAGATGCCAACCAAAGACCTCCCACACTGGTGAGACTAGAACCGTGAAGTGCACATGAGAAGTCTGCATGATGATGCCCAAACTCACTTCTAACCATCAAAAGCTTGGCTGGAAAATAAGTGATGGGAATTCAGGCATTATCCAATGCACAGTTCAGATCAGGCCCCATTCAATTTTCACCTTTTGGTTCATTCAAGAACTTCTTACCCAAAAAAAGATTAGACAACCAAAATTGATTGCAAACTACTGTTACAGGAATATTACCATGAAGGAATGTTTAGGCTTGTGAGACACTGGGGTAAGTGCTTCAGTGTTCACAGCATTTATGTGGAGTAATAAATGACAATATGCTGTGTTCTTGGTATATTTTTCACATTTTGTAGAATAAATGTATTGATAATTTGGACAGCATTTATTAACAAATTATCTTGGTATTAAAAATGAACCAAATTTAATAATAAATAAGTGTATGCTTCACCTTAACCATTTCTATATTAGTGCTATAAAAACTCTGGTTGGTTTCATAATTTTTTATTGGTGCGTAGGAAGTCATTATCATTACCTTATTTAATTTTTATTATTTGCATTATGATAATGTGTCCTGTATCTAAGGGTTCGTGAAGTTATTTATAACAAGTTTCAGGTCTCTTGTGGATTATATTTAAAGAGAATTATCAGCTTTAGCTGTATGTTACCCAATAAAGAAATTGTTTAGAGGACATTATTAAAAGTTTGCATACACAGCCCACCCCCCCCTTGTTATTTATAACAAGTTTCAGGTCTCTTGTAGATTATATTTAAAGAAAATTATCAGCTTTAGCTATATGTAACCCAATAAAGAAATTGTTTAGAGGACATTATTAAAAGTTTGCATACACAACCCTCCACCCCTCCAGTTATAGTAGAGGTTTAGGTGCTAAAAACAGGAAAATATTCATATTTATGTACTGAAAATACTTAAAATAGGGATAAAAATGTAACCATATTGAAATAAATTGTACTTATGAAGCTGTAGACAATGCAATGGTAATATATCCTACATTAATACTATTTTCACACTAACTCCACTTAAATAAACATAAAGGCTGTTGACCGACTACTGTAGTGAGCTGATGACGTGAGCAATTGATTCTAAAACATGTACAAGTGTTATGTAAACGGAATTAGTGTGAACATGCTTAATACATCAGTGTAGGAAATTTAATGCAGAATGACAGCCATCCCCAAGTTATCCATCTGAAATTACTTAATATTGTGAAACATGAGCTTTTACCAGGAAAATGAATATTCCAGTCATGAGAAGTCAATCTGGCACATTTATAGCTGGGCATATCACTCACACCAATATTCATTTCTTACTGGCCATCCACATTTGAAATGTTGCGTGTAGTGTGAAACTCTTCTCTGTAATATTTTGTATAACACTTGCATTGTAGAACAATCCCTTCTATTTCAAGTTTTTCAATTATATCAAAGTAGCAAAGACACCAGTCAAATCATTATTTAACTCTGTATCAATTAACATTTCCTGAAGATTCGAACTAAAGATGTGTCATTTACATTAATTCACATTAATACCAGTGTGGCTGGCAACAGGATGTTAAAAGATTTTTATTCTTGAATGTCATTTCTTTGTGGGGATTTAATGAATACTTTTATTCAATTTATCTACATTATAATATATTGTTCTATTCCATGTGCAATGCAAAAAATATGAATAAACATTAGAAAAGACTGTTCTATTCCACATGCAATCAAATAATACGAATCATTTTTTAAAAAGACCACCTATTGCCTAATATATGCTGAAGCAACCGTCATACTTTACACCTCGCCATTTAAATTTGCATCAATTCAATTATTAATCTTGTAAATGTCACACAGTTAGCTACTGTAATTTCTTTGAAATTGCCTCATTATTTTTAAATACACAATGACTTTTCAACTCTCCTATCAATAGCAGCTGAACTTTTATATTAAGCTAATTCAATTTTTTTCCTTTTGCCAAGTGAACAAATTTGTTGTAGTTTCTTTGTAACACTGTTTTTCAAAGTTAACTTTTCAGAAACATCAGAATCTGAACATATGATGGGACACTTTCTTAAAACTGGATTATTTACCTTGTACCTGTGGGCACAGCTGTCCTATATAAACCTGCATGATAAATTAAAAATTTAGAAGGGTGTGCTGAAAAACCTAGAACTGGATCACTAATAGCATTTAGTGGTTGTTTCTTTGTAATGTAATTTCTGCAGTAATATGTATGTTGCTAGCCAGGCATTGTGTAACTTGTGACTGCTGTTCAGCCTTTATACTTTCCCACATAGTAGGCAGCATAGGACAATTCCATCTGAACTTAAAATATCCTTAAATTCTGCTACAAGCCACTCATTTGCTGCAATGTGTTGTCAGTAGAAGCTGAAGTTTATCTTAAGCTAACCAAGTTGAACAAATTTGTTGCTGTTTCTTTGTAACACTTGGAAGGACAATTTTTTTCTCAAAGTTGACTTTTCAGAAACATCAGTATTTGAATATTTGATGGAAAACTTGATTAAGGATTTTTAAAATTAAAAATACCGGCCATTAAAGTCATAGAAATATTATAATTCTTTCATTGTTTGGAATGACTGAAAGTTAGCCTGTATTTCAAGAAACAGAATTCTGCAATTAAAAAAAGCTATATAAGATAGAATAATTCTTAAGCAGTTGAGAAAACAACTATAGCTTTAAAATGCAGTTGTTTCAAGTCACTGAAGTTAGATCAACATTTTATCAAAATCTAATTTAAGCCAAACAGTAAACTTTCAGTTGATACAACTTTTGAATGGAAGCAACCACCTTTTTATTGCTGGATTTGTTGTGTTACTATTAAGGGAGCAGCTATATAGACTCCTCACATTTATGTTGCACTATTTGAAATCTATTATGAATTTTTCAGTAGTGTTTTTGTAAGAAATTATTGATACTCTGTGAGTGGAGTTATTCATGTGCTCAAAATCTGCATGACATATCAAGCAATATGAATAGCATTAAATGTGAACGCGGGAAGCAGTAAAATAAAAGCAGAACAACATTGTAGCTCTTAGGCATGTTAAACAAGCAGTGAGTATGCATATACTACTTCTGCATAACTGAAAACTTTTACTGAAAAACTTACCTTAGAATTAGCAAAAAAAACCTGGGTGCACAGTCCACTTAGAAGACACCTGAAGACATGTAATTTTCTCCAACAAAGCAAGTTTGAACTCTTCTCTAGATTCATGATCTTTTCATGTCCACCAAACTACAATAGAAAACTTTTGTCAATTTGTGTTGCTACACAAGGATGTTCTATCTTGTCTAACAAAATGCCCAGGCCATAACCTAATAAAGAATATCTGAAACACAACATAGAGATTGGGATGAAGGACCTCTCAAGAATTAGTTGCAGTTAATGACAACACAATTCTGGAAGCAAATTATAAAAGACAAGCCTGAAGTTTAATTTGGAAATCAATGCAGACATCATGATGACCAACTTATGGAATCTGTTGAAGCAAATACACACCATACTCGAGAACTTACTAAGGAACACATTCTTGCACCTTCAACTCTTAGTGATCACTTCAAGAAAACTGAAAAGCAAATACCACATGAATGAAACAAACATAAAAACTGTAGGTTTGAAGTGTTTGTTCTTCACTGCTTTTGGATCATAAGGTAATCTGTGATGAGAAGTGTATTTTCTTTAACCACAAATGACTGGCATAATGGCTGAATTTTGATGATAAACTGAAACCCTTCTCAAAACTAAAATTACACCAGAGGAAGGTTATAGTGGTCTGTGATTGGTTTAACACAGTACAATTTTCTGCATCATGGCAAAGCAATTACTTCAGAGATGTAGTCAAGAAATTGACAAAAAGCATTAGAAGCGGCAAGAAAAATTATAGAAACGATCTATTCTTCTTCATAATGCCCAGTCACACATCTTGCAAAGAACACTTCAGAAGTAAAATGAATTGTGCTAGAAACCATAATTATCCGCCATTTTCACCCAAACCTTTAACCAACTGACTTTAACTTATTCAAACATCTGAGCACTTTCGAAGCTGAGATCTCATTTAGAAATTTCAATGTCTCAAGAAGCCACAATTTTTATCAAAATGACAAATAAACTTGCTACTAATGGGCAAAAATATATAGATGCCAATGGTGGTTATTTTGATTAACAAAGTTAATTTTGAAGTTACCAGTTCTTATGAACCCATTTGCAGAACATGCAAACAAGATTAGGAGACTGCTTTGCAATTCCTGTTTAATTGCCATTCCTGGTAAGAAAGACACCTTTCTATAACCAGGGAAGACCTGGGAATGGATGCTGATGTTGGGAGCAAAACACTGCAACTTGTTCAAGGAATAGATTTTGGGAAACGGTAATGCCTGTTAACTACTTAAACTGGTTATTAAGTTTAAATCACAATTACAATTCATTTCTAATAACCTAATACAGTATTAGATTATTAGGCAATCAAGTTATGGACAGAAAAGGTTTGGAAAAAAAATTAGATAAGGAAAAATTAATTAGAAAGATTTTAACTGCAAAAGGAAAGAAGAATATAAAAATGATACCAAACTATTTGGGCAAAGTTAAGAGAGAAATGGATAAGAATGACAAAGAGGAAGCTAGAAGGAAATGTAACCTTAGAAGTATAACAGATCAGAAAAGCAAAAATTGATAGGATAATACAGTAATCACCAGTAGTCACCAATACACTAATAACCTGGAGTTGTATGCATTGTGACCAGAATGTTAACAAGCAACTTTAGCAAAAAATTATTTTGGTAATATTGGTTTTAACAAAGTTAGTTTTTATTTATTTGTTTTTTAAAGATATTCCTTGTTTGTTTAGGAGTAAATGGGTAATTTAAAATTAGCTAACAGTTATCGTTTATTTTATCAAGAATATATATAATGTTGGTTAGCAGGATAACCCAATTTTAAGGATATTTTAGTACACTACTGTTGATGATTGGAGACTAGGGCTCAAAATTAATAATAGTATTTGGTATTTTGAAATGTTGTTTGTGTATGAAATATATAAGATGATACTAGATGATGATAAATTGATGATTAGATGAAGTATAACACAAAGTTTTTGAAGTATTTTGATTAATATTAGTTTTGGTCATATTATATTTTTTAGGTATTTGTTTGCTTTGGGACAAATAACTAATTTAGAATTAACTGTTTAGGGGTAAATGGATAATTTAAAATTAGCTGTTATCATTTATTATTTTATCAAGAATATATATATGTTGGTTAGCATGATAGCCCGATTTTAAGGATATTTTAGTACACTACTGCTGATGAATTGGAGACTAGGGCTCAAAATTAATAATAGTATTTGGTATTTTGAAATGTTGTTTATGTATGAAATATATAAGATGATACTAGATGATGATAAATTGATGATTAGATGAAGTATAATAAAAGTTTTTGAAGTATTTTGATTAATATTAGTTTTGGTCATATATTTTTGTATTTGTTTGCTTTGGGACAAATAACTAATTTAGAATTGACTGATTGTAATTAGTTATTTACTAGGAACATACATAATGTGGTTAGTGCTGTAGCCTTGTTTTATTACATATCCCAATAAGGCTACTAATGAAAAACAGGGGACTAGGGTTCAAAATTAATAACTTAGTAATTAAATGTACTTACGAATTAATACTTAGTAATTGTATTTAATTATTGTGAAATAATGGAAATATGTAAATTTTATTGTAATGTAATTTGTGTTTGTTTGAAATAAATTCAATTCAATTCATTCAACGTAATAATTAACTCTAGGCCAAAGAATATACACATTAAAGACCAGGGGAGGATGCCAAATGAGCCTAATACTATTAGGAGATGCATTTCACATATATGATAGAAAGTGAGAATAAATGCTCACATTAATTCATTTTCATACACTTAAATCATATACTTTCATTTGGCAATACTAAGTTGTGAGTAGAAATGGAAAAATTCATTTTACTCAAACGTCTCGAGGCTGGCTGCCAAAAACTCAGGAATCCACTCTAAAGTAAAAGTCAATAATGTTGAGCTGTAAGAGCTCATGTATGAATCACAATGTGCTGTGAAATTGCTCTCTTATAGTGCAGGCTTCAAGCTATTTTACAGGATTATAATTTCATCTGTTAATCTGTGTGTGGAACATCTTTTTTAATCCTTTCCTTCAGAGTACCACATAGGATCTTCCTTGATATTACAATAATTATGTTCATATTGACATAACTGCTTATTTGCAAAACAAAATGAATGGGAACAAAATCCAGTTCAAAAACAATTTCTAATTAGTCAATGCTTGACTGCTTGACATATCTCATGGCTATTCAAATGCCACCTCATGTCCAATGTATTTTTGCTTTCAAATCTAATATGCACATCAGGAAAACTCATTACATTGCACTTTCTTTTCTGAGACTTCTGTGAAATACTCCCAACCCAGGATTTTCTCTTTGTAGCCATTTTGTGACCTAAAAATACAATGAAACTAAATACATTACAAGAACAAAGGTGTAGATCTTTCCCATTCAACATAAAACAAAAGCTCAAATGAAATGGCCAATATTTTAGATCTGTTTCATGGGTTGTCTGGAGTAAATCAGATCTCCTATTACATTTCTCTGCTTGTACATCTACACCATTTGCTGTGCATGGAAGGCCAAAGCACTTCGTGACTTGTCCAGTTGATTGCGATGTCAAAGTTTATCACTCTCAGTGTACCATGATGTCAGAAGTATGCTTAGTCTTTTCAAGAAACTCATAAGATATTTTTCTTCTGCAAGATATTGAAGAACTCATGAGCTTCTTGGGACATATGCTCTCATTTCCCATCCCTAGTTGTCAGTAGACTACGCAAAATGTTCCTTCTGTAAAGTTGGAAAATTATTAACAAAGATGCTGGACAAAACAGCTTTGTAACAGAATTGAATTGCATTGAGGAAGCATAATTTTCTTATATCACTACCCACATTTATATACATGCCTATATATATGCCTTAGTTTCATTTTGCCCAAACAAAACTATGACTTTTGTCTTAGTATATGTTTGCTCCAGTACGTTATGTTGCATGTAAGAAGGAGATTGGTTAGGCATATGGGGAGGTGACAATATGGGGAAACTAGCGCATGCACTGGTGTATTGAATTTGTTAAAAATTGGAGAAGTGATAACTGGGATTGTTAGCAAGGAAAAATTTGTGCATGAACAATAGGGTAAAGCTTGGTGTTTCCCAATGGTTCCTTGTCAAGTAGAGAATTGGAACTTGAGAATGGATGTTACATCATACATAAATAAATGTTAATTTTTTGCTTTTGTGTCAGAGGTGGATTTTAGCAGTTGTTACATTAGTAGGAGATGGCTAAACTTGTTGGCTCAGGATTGTGGCTCTTATGTGCATGCCGAAACAGAGAAAAATGGTGCAGTTTCTACAATATTTGAAGTGATAGAAGAGACGAACATTTATTTATTTTGAATGAGTTCGGTGTGAGTTATTTTCAGGTAGGCTTGGCATTATAGCTCTTATGTGCACGACAAAGCAGGGATAAATGATGTTTTAATTCAGTTAAACTCCATCTTCTTCAAAATGATTCTCAAACTAGTATCTGTTTAAATTCTATGCTCTCTCTAAGTTTTGGAAGGAAGTTTTTCACTATTGGCATTGACTTTTCTCCTGTAAACATTTATATACCTATTGTACTTACGAAGCTGTAGACAGTGGAGTGGTAATATGTCCTTAACTTAGATATTCATTTTTTACACTAAACTCCACTTACATAAAATAAGATGCATTATGGGAAAATCTTCCCCCATCTTCAGTGAGGAAGTGAAGATAGGGGAGACTGTCCCGAAATGCGTCTTATTTTATGTAAGTACGTGGAGTTTAGTGTAAAAAATGAATAAGTTTAGTATAAATTATATACCATTTGTCATATAATGGCATTGTCAAACTCGCCTGGGTTTGTAATTCATTTGGACACAAAATGGTGTTTTCTAGCAGTTCAAAATAACTGCTACTACATTAAATAATAATTATGAAAAGCACTGTCACAAATAATCAATTTGCTCCATGTCTCACTTGGTACTGCACAAAATGTGTCATTGATTCTAGGCTCACTGACCATGAACAGACAAAAGGCCAAGAATCATCGCTTCACCTGTAATGATGCTGAAGATGGAGCAATAGCATAAAAAAATATGCCCAGTATTTTTTATTATTTCCAATTTTCAAATTGCATTTAGTATTTTATACCAAATGCAACCAAAGCTCCTTTAAGTCAACAAAAAGTACTAGCAAGTTATTATTTTTCTGAAACATTATCTTCTTTTTCTAAGCATTAACATTCCACAAACTATCAAGGTCTTTTGAAACAATGAATGGATGAAATGATAACAAATGAGTCCAGAGTACCCTTAGCATCTAATGTCACCTTTTCAGATTAAGGGAAAACTACAGAAAAACCTTATTCATGCAAAGTGTCCCAACAGGGATCAAACCAGACCTGCAAATTGACAAACATACTCCTCACTGTTGTGGTGAACATATTTTGTTCTGAAGTATTCTTAATGAAGCTTCAAATGTGTTTAAAAAGTAGTAAAATTTATGTGTATATAGTGTGTAGAAAAATGAATAAGAGATGAATCCAACTTATTAGCTCCCAAATGGTCACTTTTTATTACACCATGAAATTCAGAAATATTACATAGAACTATGCAAAAATCTGCAACACAGTGATTTTTTTTGTACTATAATGCAACATGTTTAATTTCCAAAACATGTAAAATAATTACTTGATTTTTTACATAAAAGTTTTCTATTAGCCTATATGAAATTAACTAATACATAACAGCAATGCAATTTTTATCTTTTGTAATGTAAGTGATAAAATCTCATTTAAATGATCCCAAGTTTAAAAAATAGAACATGAACAAAACTCAAAATACTGTACATTGATTTCATTATCATTATCCTTAAAGAATTCTTAAACCATTCTCATGCACAAGAATCCAGAGTAATTTGGTCACGACATTGCAGCTTGTAATTCTATGACACTTCCATCTTTGTACTGTCTGTTTTCTTTGCCTCCAGCTTGGCAATACACTTCCTCAACTCATAACCTATTGCAGCTGCCATTGGTGGAGGAACAGCATTTCCAACCTAAAGTCAAGTTAAAGGTTATTTCCAATTGGGCTGTGAAATACAACTTTAAATATATGCTAGACATATTACATGCCATAACAATTACAATATAAGGAACAGATTATATGAGACAAAATTTGGATTTGAGGATAAGGATATAAATTGAGTCCAATATTATTTAATTTGTTTATAGGTATCTTAGATAGGATCATGGAAAACAATAGGCATTGCCCAGTTATTGGAAAGAAGGAAGTACCAGTTGCTTTTTGCTGATGATCTCATAACAGGAGCAGTAACTGTGATAGGATTACAACATGCCATTGATGAAATTACTAGATTTTGTGCAGAATGGGGTCTAAGGATAAACAGTAAAAACAAAAATCAAAGATAATAGTACTTAAGGATCAAAGTTAAGGAAAAAATAAGAGATGTTAATAAATAAGAGATCCAATAGAAATAGTCAAAGAATTTGATTATTTGGAGGTTAGATTTACAAGTAACGAAAGCTGGGAGATGCAGTCTAAATGTGCACAAGCCAAAGGTAAATTAGCTATGAAACCTGTAAGAATATTTATATATAAAGTTCCCGCATTGCCAATGAAATGGTTAGAAAAACTATATGAGGCTGTAGTTGGGTCAAAGATGATGAAATGGAGTAGAAATTTGGGAAGTGTCAAAGGGGTGGACTAAGGTTGATATGGTACATAAAATGTTTTGCAGGGAAGTTCTGGGATTGTCAAAAAGTTTGCTAAGGGGGCCGAGTTTGACAGAATTAGGAAGAATAGGAAATAAAGGTATAATAGTTAAAAGAATCTTGAAATATTGGCATAGATATTTAATATTAAATAATAATATGTATTAAAAGAATATCTTAGTACCAAAGAGATGTGCTGGGAAGAGAGATGGTTTGGAGAGGTGGTAAAACTATTAGAAGAAATTGGAATGCGCCTGGGTGAAAATAACAGTGGATTTTGGAAAGAAGTGAGGCAGATGGTAGAAGATAGAGATGCAAGAGATTTGGGTTAGCTTTGAGCTTAAAAGTTCTTTTGACTTTTTAAAGAAGGATGTAGTATGTGTGGGATAGAGGATAATGCATCCATTGTCTAATACATTGTGAAATAGTATCTGGAAAGAAAAATGGCATAAATTACAATAAGATTTACTGGCAATTAAAATGTTGTCAGACATGAGGGTAGAGAAAATAAAAAGATTTGGGAATTCTTAGGAAAAGTAAGGGATAAGTAGAGGAGAAGTACAAGGTAGAAGCTTGAGAGTACACACAGTTGTAAAAATGTAATTTATTTTAGGGGTTCTTTACCATATATATAACCTGGTAGTTAAGGTAACCTTAGTTTTGGTATTGCTAAATTCTTATTTTGGTTGCTTATGTAAATTCAATTGAAATGCTGTTTGCTGAAATAAAAATTCACTCATTCATATATATAAGGAGGAATTTGTAAAGAATAAGATGTTTTCTGAGTTTTAAACAGAAATCAGTATAGCTATCATGTATATAAAATGAAAGGGGAAAGCCCATAGCAGTCCTTTAATAAACTGATGAACCTATTTATGAAATCATTACCATTTAGCCCGAAAGAAGAGGCCTCTGAACAAAATTTACTAGCCATTTTGCACCCAGAATTAAATGGGACCCTAATGTACAAAGATGTTTCTTCAATAAACCTGATGATGATAATAATAAAAAAATAAACAACCTTTACATACTACTCCATGTTCAACCATTTTTGCAATTTTCTACACACTCATTCACTCATTTAGATTTCATTATGTGACAGAGTGGTAAACATTGCTCCATAGGGGTGAAGGAGAGGAACTGATAATGTATACTCCACATACATATCTTCACTATCATGTCTCATTCATGATGTATGTAATGATGCTTTTACTGAAGAAAGTTTGGATGTGGATTGGTATTACTAAAGGGTTAGGGGTAAAATTATCAATCTCTTAGAAGTAAGGTTCTTTTAAGGAAAAAGAAAATTATTAATTCAGAATACTGCACATAATATTCAACTGATAAAAGGCGCAATTAAAAGATATGAAAGTACAGATTCCCCTCTCCTTTTATTGCAGTTGTAACATATCAATAAACTGTGAGCAAGTACTAAAAAGTAAGAAATACATAGTAATAAGTGCAAATTCAATAGCCTTTATTATTGCTAATTTTTATTTGTTGTTGGAGGCTGATCATTTACACGGAATTCTGAAGAAAACTGGTGGGAGTTTAAACTATATTTGATTATATTTTATGTTGGCTTCCAAATAAAAGTGATTGATACCTTCTAAAAGCCAGAATTTTCACTCAGCTAGATGGCACACTTTTAATGTCACTCTAATCTGGAAAAATATCATTTTTCTGGGACACATTGCAATCCTTAATATATTGTATCATATACATAGTAATTTTAGATTTGGTAAACAGTGTGCCAGTTATCATCAAGGGGGAAAATCCCATTACCTGAAAAAGTTACAACAAATATTTTGAAAAGCTTGTTACAGATGGAAAACAACTCCATTTCAGGTTTACAATGCCAGTGAGACAGGTAATAAATAAACAAATAGAAGAAGAAGAAGAAGAAGAAGAAGAAGAAGAAGAAGAAGAAGGAGAAGGAGAAGGAGGAGGAGGAGGAGGAGGCAGAGGAGGAGGAGGAGGAGGAG
Source organism: Metallyticus violacea (assembly GCA_030762175.1). Lineage (NCBI taxonomy): Eukaryota > Metazoa > Arthropoda > Insecta > Mantodea > Metallyticidae > Metallyticus > Metallyticus violacea. Next base: position 59,970,958 of record CM060836.1, read on the forward strand.
GAGGAGGAGGAGGAGGAGGAGGCAGGTATCTACCCTTAACAGAAAACAGCTACAGTAAGTGAGCCTTAAAACATAGAAATTTACACCCTCTCCGATATGTATAGATAACAAAGTCAGCAAGAGTTTGTATGAAAATTTAGCGGGGAAGGGGGAATAATTATATAACAAATTAATAAATAAAATTATAAATTAAAAGAATAATTTTGTTCTTTTTGTGGTTCAACAACTCACAAAGTTGTTTCAAAAGAATTGCTGTTGCTAGACAGTGCTTCCAACCATCCAGGAGAGGAAGATTTAAAAATACATACATTCTTGTTAAGTTTTTACCTCTAAATATCAAATCCTATAATGAGCCCACGAACTAGCTAGCTTTCAAAACAAAACTGAGGAGTAGAAAAATGACAATGGAAAAAAAAAAAAAATATATATATAAAAGCAAAATAAAAATAAAGTAATACTATTTACAATGTAAGAAATTAACAGTAATTATAATGATAGAAAAGGATAAAACACTAAGAAAAAGTCACACTTCAGATTGCTATACTTCGAACTCGTGGAATCCTTCTATGGCAACAAGACAAGACTTGTTTTCTTACCATAGAAGGACCCCACGAGTTCGAAATATAGCAATCTCAAGTGTGACATTTTCTTAGTATTTTATCCTTTTCTACTATTATAATTACTGTTAATTTAATATATATTAAATTATATATATTAAATTTTATATATATATATATATATCTATCTATATCGGTAACATTAAAAAAAAAAGATTTACATGATTGCATTTGCTTGGGAAGAGGTTATACTTATAGCTTTACAAATTGCCTGAAAAACTATAAAAATGGCTCAATTTGGAAAAAAGAGACAATCCTGTATATAAGGCCGTTATTCGATGAAATTGTTGCAGTGTTTAGTTCAAATGTAAGAGTTCTGATGATGTGGAAGAGAACACAGAAAGCAACATTCAGAGGCAACTGCAATATTTGAGGAGCTGCTGTATTTTAAGTTGCAAGACAAAACTTACCTGCACAATTTATAAAAAACATCTAGAATGGGCAGCTGGCAAACTAGCTTCAAAGCTTATGCATTAGTGATTACTTTAACAAGAAATAAGACCAGTCTAGAATTATAATTTATGTGCACTTTTTAATTTATTGTATATAATCACTACTATTAATGTGTTATGCAATACATATTATTAAAAATTTTTCACAGACATATTTACTTTCTACTTTGCTGTTTATTTTATATTAATAGGGCAAGGCATTTGATTACATTTTAGGATTGAAACATTGCTAGCATAAAATGAGTTGTCATGTATAGGACAGCAACTAAATTGAGGTAAAATATTAATAGAAAAATATATAATAAATACATAATAGTATAGGGTGATAGATCCCTGTGTGATAACAGGAGAAAAAGAAGAACAGTCCCAACAATCCCACTGTTTGCACACATAGGTAGTAAGAGGCAACCAAATAGGTGGTGACTGGAAAAAGAATACCAATAATATAACAAATTATTATTGAGGATATCACTCAAATTTCAGTCGGTCCTGGTGGTGTAATGGTTTCCATACTTGCCTCCTAACCCAAGATCGCGGGTTCGAACCCGGCCAGGACTGATGGATTTTTTCGGGGCGTAATAATCCAAAGTATGGCTTCCTTCGGAAGGGAAGTAAAGCCGTGGGTCCCGTGTCGTACATTTACGGCACGAAAACGAACCTCAAGCCTGAAAGAGAGACCTCTGAGCAAAATTTGCAGGCCGTTTCATGCCCTGAGTTGAATGGGACGCTGATGACCTGAGCTGTTAAAGAGCGTCCATAATGTAATGTCGGATTCATCGACATTACAGGAGAATGTAATACAAATTTCCAGTTTATAAAGAAAAAATTCCAACAGGACAGAGCCACACGATGTTAGTTTCTCGTACCAGTCGTCTAGTTGGTTGAAGATGGAGAGGATGTCTCTTTGAAACCTGTCCCACCGTATTTAAAAGTAAGTGAAGCATAAGAGTGTGTTAGACAACAGATTAGATATAATTTACATTTAACAGTCAACATGTTTCAAAGATTTTAAAGTGAATTTGGGGAACAATAAAAGAAAATGATACTTAGAGGTTGAGATATAATAATGAATTACATAAATTATATAAAGAACCATGTATCACAGTAGTGATTAAACTAAATGACTACAGTAGGCTGGACATGTACAGTGAATGGGAAATGAATGCATCCCAAAGAAAATCTTGTATTGATGGCAAGAAACATACAGGAAAACCAAGAAATAGATGGATCGATGCAGTAGAGGAGGTTCTTGTATGAGGAATTTGAAAATAATGGCTTGATAAAGGAGGCCAAGGCATGATATTGTGCTGTCAAGTCATAAAAGAAGGAGATAGGGTGACAGACTGACTATATAATTCTGTACATTATATTTTACATTTTATTATATTGAGTATTGAATAAATTAATTAATTTATCATTTGTAAATCAGTAATCCCAAAAATTATAATACACTTGATCAAATTAAATGTTATATTACAGATAATTGTGGCATTACATCCTTCATGTACAACATTAATATAGAAACTTTTTCCTTCATTTTTAATTTTTTAAGGAAGATAATTTTTAGCACTTTTAGTAGTTTTCTGGAAGACAACTGCATTTTTATTACACTTCCAGATTTTATTTACTATTCATATTTCTGCTTGTTCTCATCAAACCAGGAAACAAAAGGTCTACAGCAATAGCTCAAACCCCAATCTTTAAGGAATGTGCATAATGCACTTCCAAGGAAACTACAGGTAGAACAGCATTGTTCTGTGGTTGACTAAGATCGCTTGATTACTAAATGTAATAGTAGGATGCCCAAAATATAATTGAAAATGTTAAATTAAAGCAATCAGTTTCACAATATGGAGAACATTGTTTTTCGCTAACTAAAACATATTATTCTGCAAGATCAGTTGCTGAAAAAAACATTACAGCAGAACAACACTGTTGCAACATAAACATAAACATGATCTGCAGTGACTTCAAGAAAAGTTAACTAGCCTATAACAGATGCTTCTGGGGGAAACTTGTGCAACATTTTTGCCATTTTATGCAAAATAATGCATAGCATTTTTATGTACAGATATTCTATGAACAAGTTGAATCATGCAAAGCTGCCCAGTTTTTAGAAGAAGAAATCGGAAACTTAATTTCAGATTCCTGAATATTGAGAAGAGCCTACATTAGTTGGTACTAAGAAAAAGTTTTCAAAAAATAAGGAAAAGTGTCAGAGAGAGAGAAAAAAATGTGGGTATGCAAATATGGGTGTAACGGTATCAGTGAAAATGAAGATGTTAGATATGAAAAGTATAAAACATATTTGATTCCCAATGGTTTGTCAGGTGAAAATTTTCTTTCAATGACTGTAATTAAACTCAGGAGATATTGCTTGCTTTTAGTATGTTTCTGTTGCAACAGAAAGGACCTTTTCCATATTGTAAAAACTACACTAAAATCTGTGTTTTCATAACAACATTAGCCAAAATTTATCTTTTCTTAATAAAATTAAAAAAAAATAATTTTTATATGGACAATCAAAACTAAAAACATAATTTTAAAGCCCATAATATTAATAATTCATTTTTAATTATTTATTTAGTAACAAAAATAATGTTTAATGTAATCACAAGTAAGAGTTACCTGATGTTAAAGTTGTAAAGCACTTTTTGGGACACCCTATATTTGTTTGGAAAGAGGAAAGTGCAGAGGAAGAAATGATAAAACAAACAGATATGGAAGACAACAATGAAGGGAAGATGATATTTTAAATCTTGGTACCAGGGAAAAAATCATAGGAGCTCCAAGGGAAAGATTTGAAGGAGAATGGAGATAATGAACAAATGCACAGCAGAAAAACAAAGTAGGATAACACATAATATAAAAAAATAAAACAATTAAAAATATAGAAATTGCTGTTCACAAGTGCTTATGCGATATTTCTAATACAAAGCAATTCAGGAACATACCTGACGATGTTTGTCTAAAATGTTGCCAAAAAACCTGTATGTATCCCGAAATCCTTGTGAACGTGCACATTCTCTGACACTGACCACTCGAGTTTGTTCTGGATGTAGCACACGACCCTGCAAAACATTATTAATGACTGTCAGTAATGCAAAGAAAGAAATTTATTCTCTACCACTAGTTTCTTACCAATGTGCTTTTCACATTAACTTAAATCTTCAATGTTACTTTACTATTTCAACATCTTATTGAGAAATGTACATGCATTCCAAGTTGGGAACACAATTTAAACATTTATATAAATTCAACGTAGCAAGGAATATTTAATTAAACTTTAAAAGTTCTTAAACACATTACAGAATGCTACAATGTAAAAATAGTATAGAAAAGCAAATAAGATCAAGGTGTAAACAAATTATCTGAACATACTGAAAATTATTATGAATTGCATGACAATATGAATTTAAATACCTATAGAATATTGGGTATTTAAGTAATGCAAATATGTTTACACAGTTCGATAATCAGGAACATTTTATCGCACCAGTTAATATGAGTTTTGTCACAAGAAAACAATGGATGTCTAAAACTGAATTCAAAAATAAAATTATAATTTATGCATCTGGCAGCTGCCATTTACATTGGAACATCAGAGATCTTTATTGCCTATCATAGTATGGCTTGTACTTTGTGCCCCCCTATCAAATTTCTTAATAATGACATGCTATGTTAAGCTGAATTGATAGTCAGCATGAACATGTTTATGTTCGCTTAGAGCCAGTAGTGAACATATTAATAAAGTATTGTAAATGTTTAGTTTCTCTTTAAGTTTATAATATTTTGCTATAAATTTGTTCAAATTTTATTATTTGTGCAGCTTATTTTCAATCATCTAAGAGTGTTCTGCTCTGAACTAACTTTTAAGTTTCAAAAAGGCAAAACTTTATGCCACTAATAAAAAGTGTTATTTATTTATTTTTTTTTTTGAGTAGTGTTTAACGCCCATTTTTACTACTGAGGCACCACAGGCAGTGACACTGATGATACATGAGATGAAATGATATATTGGGAAAGGATTATATTTTTAAGGAAGGAAATGTTCCAGGCCTAAGTTTAGGGTACCTCCCTGGCATTTGCCAGTTATGAAGACTGAGGAAACCTGAAAAAAACCTTAAGTCAGGGAGGACGGTCCTGGCAGGATTCAAACCCCAGACCTTCCACTCATGAGTCTGTGCCTTAACGACCTCAGCCACCCGTGGTGATTTATAAAAAGTGTTATGAACTTTAAATTTGGGAGCAAAGTTGATCATAGCAATGAGGCTCCTCATATATGCAAAATATCACATGTTAAGATTCTCACTGGATGAGAAAATGGTTCACACATATGTCACTTGTAATTTCTATGATTTGGAGGGAAATGCTGAAATTTATTGAAATCTTAAGAAAAATACAAAGTACAAACAAAGGGGCCTCCACTTATTTGACCCAGGCCATTAAGATGTAACCCCTCACAATCACAAAAATTTTAATATTTGATTTTATAGTAACGCCTTTATCTAAATTCTAAGCAATTTAAAAAAACCTTCACTGCATCCTTTCCAGTTCCTGGTTCATCAGCAGCAGCCTACTCGAATTCCAGGGAACCAAGATAAGGACCATTTAATTTACTGTTATTTATACTTAATGAACACTTAAGGATCATGTTCAATACTAAACATGTGAATTAATTTAATTTTCATTGGCAGCAAATCCTACCTTATGTAGTAAGAAGTTTCCTATTATGCAACCTTAAGCGATCACAACTCAAGATTCTGATATAACTCATATTCAACAAAACACAACACATCTGAACAGTAATTCAATGTATGTAGGAAATTGGACTTGTGAACCAAATTTTTTAACTCAATAAAATCTTGATATTTTACAAAATTTGAATTAATCCAAACAACTAATCAAACATTTAAGTTCTAAGATGAAAGGCTGGTATCTTATTGTAGCCATCATAGTTTAAAAGAATATATGGCTTGACTGAAACATGTGTAATCCATTTATTCATGCATTTACTGGATTTTCCGAAAACTGTGAATTGGTGTTAATAAATGTTTTGGGGCATTTCAACATTCACAAATGTTGTGGCTTGCTTTTAGATGAAAAGTACATATTTTTCTATACCTGGCTAGTAATGCTACTACTTCATGCCAAGCCATTCAAGTGAGGCTCAAGATTTCTGGCACTAGATGGTACTAATTCTGCCAGTAGATATGCTACAGTATTTCAAACAGTTTCATCACCATTACTATGTACAGTATGCAAATTTACTCGTTAGCACAGAGTGTTTCATAGCAATAGCAACATGTGCAATCCATAACAGTTTTAAAATTTAACCCTTAGATTAGGTTTAATTTTAATGAGATTCATTGTAAAATGAACATTTTGTTAATTTATGTTAGGTGTTTAAGTTAAAAGCACATAGCTATATCACGAATAGTCTCATGCATATATTTGTAAATTATCCATTTACAACAAGCAGCCATTTCCCAACAACTATGATTTTAGCTACGAGAGGCATTAAGTGCATGAAGATACTATAACTTTAAATTACCTGCACAATACAAAATCAGCTAAAACTCCATTAAGTATCTGCTTTATGTTGCCTCTCTTATATCCCAAATTGTATAGGGAGCCTGCAGTTATGTAAGAAATGCATCACCTTGGTGAGAGGATGAGGACCATTGGTAGAGATAAATAGCTAGTAGCTCCCAATCAGACATAAAAAATAGTTTCATCTCATTTAGTTCTTGCAACAAAGCAAAAACATGATTTTGTAGACTGGTGTAATTAAGACACATGTTCAAATTATTAATATCAAATCTCTGTAAAGATAACCTTTGGAATTTCCAGGGTACAGACTCAAATGGGAATCACATGTACTTTGTTGAATGTCTAAATATAAAAAAATGTTTATTATGATAAAAAAGGCAATGTTGTAATTAGCATTAAATGAAAATGGAAATAAATTCATAATGTGCAAAGCCTGTAAACTACACATGTTTATGATCTAAGCTCAAGAAATTTTAGTACAGTATTTCCACTTAATTGCAAAATATAACCCACAAATTGATGCTTTGGTACGAGTTAAAATGCAGTTCTATCCACATACTATTTCATGAAAACAGACATTGCTTTTATCTTCATTACCTGTTTGCCCATGGGCTCTGGATTCGTTACTGTTGTACTAAAGAAGCCATCCCATTCCAAGCGTCCATACAACCCAGCCCAGTTATTGTGACGGTTGCCAGTGTGGGGAAGACACCATGGTATGAGTGTATTGTACTGCTTGTCCATTGGATCACATGCCTTCCCACTGGCACATGCACATACTCCACGCATTGCACCTTTTGATGATTTTCCATTCTTCTTGTCATGATGTAAATATTGCCTGAGTAAAACAATTCATTATTTTTGCTGCTGTTATTTACCATTTACATGCTATGCTAATTACTTAATTTTTAAATGATGATGCATTATCATTATGAATTATGGATTTATAAAATATAGTGAACTTTTGTAACAGTGATGTCAAATATTAACATTTTAAAAAAATTGAGTTGAGATTGTAACATACACACCACTAAAATTCAATAAAATGGAAGACTAGTTTCGGGAGCCATTGCTCCTATCGTTAGTTCCTGGTTGACTGCCAGCCTCGCTGGAACTAGTCATCCATTTTATTGAATTTTAGTGATGTGTATGTTACAATCTAGACTCAATTTTTTTAAAATGTTATTATATATAGTGTTTAATGCCCATTATATATATACACACACATATATATAATAATATTAATGAAAAATAAAAATAAAGAAACACTATTAACAATGTAACAAATTAACACTAATAATAAAAGTAGATAAAGATAAAACACAGAGAAAGAGTCACACTTGAAATAGCTATATTTTGAACTACTGCGAGTTCTTCAATGGCAAGAAGCTAGACAAGTGAAAGATAAAACACAGAGAAAGAGTGTGATATATATATTTTATATATATTTTATATATATATAAAATGACTGACTAGGCTTGATAACAAAAAAAGTGCTCATGCTAATGCATTTTTATCAGTTTACAACTTACAGCTTTTTTGTAAAGTTGCCATCACTGAGCCTAACAACAATGTTGGGCAAGTCTCTCCAGTCCGAACCACTGGCTGTAGGTATGTGTGCTATACGTGCCTCAATAAGTGGTGCCATATCTTTGCAAGTGTGATCCCTCAATACAGGTTGGTATTGGTTATCTCGAATCTACCACACAAAGAATATGCTGTTGAAAATGCAGATACAAATTTCTTTACCACTACACCATTTGATAACCATTACTTGACAGTTTTTATGATCAGTATTGAAAAAGCAAAGTTCTCACAATTACTACCTCCTATAGAGTAACATGCCATATCCAGATTTTCTCCCAACTTTGCAAAAGATGCCCAGCCTTGAAATATGAAAATTAAATTCTGCCAACATGGTTACAGCAAAATACATGTTTAGATCGCAAATATGAATTCTCCTTCCCATTTTTACAGTAGATCCTATTTTAGCACATGCAGGTGCCAAATATTTTGAATAACAGGTTCTTTATTTAATTTTTTGCCTTAATGTAATGACAGGGATCACTGTAAACTGATTTTTATTTGCAGAAGAAATTAATTATCACAAAGGATTTCCAGTATGTAATGGAAAGCAACTACTTCAAAAATACAGACCTGTCAACCAAACTAGATTTTTCAACAGAAAATGGGTAGCATAGATCCATATTCTTCAAAGCAGAAGAAAATTCTGATTGCTTAACTGAAATCAGAACTAAATCAAATGGAAATGTAAATGCATATCAACATGCATTAATAAAATGCTGGAGAGAAAAAAGGATCTAGATCCATTTTGCATTCCTCAGAATTTGTACACATGAATGAACATAACATAATGCAGAGTAATAAACTGAAGTTATGTGCTGCAGAATAGTTACAAAACCTTACCAATACAGAGTACAAAATATTCCTCTCACTGTACATGAATTAGAATATTGTCCTCAAAGTAGAATCTTACATCCACTTTTATCTTCCATGTAATATTTTACTACACAGCTCAAATTTAATTAAAATTAAATATAACTTATTTTCATTAAAATATTTAGATGTTTAACATATCAAAATTTTTCTTCATCTCCTAATGAAGTAAACCTTGCTATAAATATTGCAGCAAAGAACTCTTTTGTTCACCATAAAATCAAAATTGATAAGAGTATGCTTTATAGATAACTGTGGGATATTTGTTTACAGTTTCAATTTGCAATGCTGCATATATTAGGAGCAATTTCTCCCTGTAAGATGTGAGGAACTTCCTACACTCGATTTTTGCTTATAGAAAAATGTTAGTAAATCATTATAATGAAAAAATACATGAGCCATCATATATGTAGTGAAGAGTATACGGCTTTCTACGAAGGTTTCACATGCAGGCTGAATAGCTTTCCAACAAATCTAACAACTTGTTAGCCATTTCTACAAATGAAAAACAAGGAAGAAAAAAGTTTTTGGATATAAGTTTCATATATGCCCAACTTATGTAACCAGGATATTATCAACCAACATCCCCATGAACAGTAGATTGTTCCAAGGGAAAAAGGATCGATTGGTTGAAGTAAAATTAAATTAAGATTCATACAAAGGACAAATAACACTGATTATCTTTGTTAATTTACTTAATAATTTATAAGTAATTAAAATTTGACAAGGTCAAATACTTGTATTATAAGACTTGACAGTAAATGAATTATAAACATTATTATTTATAGATCACCTTTTCATTTTAACTTTATTTTTTATTCTTAACATTCCCCAAGATCCCATAGAGCAAATTGGCCTTACAAAGTTTTTGTATATAAAGCCCAATTAGGAAGTGAGATAATATCCACAATAAAAAGCCAACTCTAAACTGGACACAATACAATCTAGGTCATTAAGAATAATAATAAGAGCTATAAATAAAACTAATTGCTGCAATTCAGAAACTGCCAATTAAAACAGAGCTAGATATTAAAATGGCAATAATGGGACAGAAATTAAAATTAATCGACACATGGTTTCATATTCCTGACTGCACACAGAGATTAAACACAACAGACTTTCAAAAATCACATATCAAAGGAAGATTGAAACAAAGTTTTAAAAATAAGTACTAAACCTGCCATTATACTAAATGACTCTTTACAATATATAGATATCAGTGTGAAACTGAATCTGGATACAATGGTCCCCAAGAAGAACAACATACCTGAAGTATTAAGATAGATAGCACTTAGTACAATAAACAACTATCATCCAACTGACCATGGTTGGTTGATTAGTTGCTAATGGCCATTGGGAATGCTGATATTCATAATTTTTTCCATAACTTCCCAAGCTTTCCAAGACTGATACATGTTGTACAGTATATACAGTGATGGATCTCTTAAAAATGGAGAAGCAGGTTTAGGAATATACTGTGAAGAATTCTATCAATATACATCTTTGGGACATATACTAACAATTTGATGCAAAATAATGGCATTTGAGCTGCATTAGAAAATCTACTGTATAGACCTAACATACATAAGAGAATTGTTATCTTAAGTGACTCTAAAGCAGGACTACAAAGTATAATGAATTACAGTTACCCACCAACATTCACTATAAATAAAATAATAAAATTATATCATACAATCCAGATCAGAAATACAGAAATAGTTTTATAAAGGATCCTGAGTCATGTGAGATTAAAGGAGAATGAGATTGCTAAAACAATGGACTCACCATAAAATTAAAAGCATTATTTGAACTAGAACTTTTTCCTAAATTGAGACTCATGAAAAGATTAATAACGAACAAGAACAGCAAAATAGCCAACAAAAACTTAAAGGAAAAACATATGAAGATCTAAAATTTTCAAACATGTGAAGATCTAAAAATTTTTAAACATCTTTTATTGAAACCAAGAAAAATTGGAGTTGCCCAATTCCACTTAATTGTTCGGCATGATTATCTGTCCGAACATCTCTTAAGGATGAAATTAGTCAAGGACAGCACTGCCTATTGTGCAAGGAATGAATACTATCCAAAACAAAGAACATCTAATGAAATGCAGCCAGCTTAATAGGAACAAACAAATGAAAAATAATTTGGAAGCTTTTAATTCGGAAAAGAAATGATAAATATCAGCATTTCAAATGGCACTAGCAACAAACCAATTATTTCCCAAACTGTCCCTTCTTAGAACTTATTGTCTTCTAGTCTATGAATCATTAATGACTGAAATTAAAATATTCCAGTAACTTATGCATCTTTCAAACATATGTTTGTTATTTCTTTTGCTGGGCAGTAAAGATTACTCAGACAAAATGCCTAGAAAGTGAAAATAACATTTTACCAAGTATTCCCCTTGCTTCAACAAAAATAAAGTTCAGTAATACTCAAAACTCAGTCATCATAAGTTCAAAATACAACTCCAAATTTTTTTTCCCCTCACCTGGCGCTGGAAATGAGATAGTGGTTCTCCACCATAAGGCATTTCCTCTTTGCGATGTCCATTACGAATTTCAGGCAAATCTGACATAGCATCCCGAACAGTAATAGTCCTAAAGGGTGCTGAGAACAACCATTTGCAGTTTGAAATGAACTGTAAATAAAGGAAATTTTCATACAAACATTTACTAATGGGCAAAATGAATTCATAATTTTGTTATCCTGGCAATTCTTTGTATTATAGCCTAACTTCATACAAATATTTAGATAAATGTTGCAAGCAACATAAGCAAGTGAACTGTTTTAACTATGCAATGTTGAAATTAAAATTAGCAGGATATGCAAAAATGCAGTTTTATGTATACCTTGTTTAATACATAGAAAAACTGCATTGCAATTGTGAGATGATATATACATTTTAAAGAACTAATTAAGCCAGGAGAGAGAAAAATCTATAATTTAAGAGGACGAGAAAAAATCTATAATTTAAAGAAAAGAAGAAGAAAAAACACACACACATACACATAGAATTTAAGGGTTAAATACATTAAGGGCCAGTTTCATTCACAGGTGTTAAAATTTAACAAGTTGTTAGTGTCTTAACATTCAAATTAATCAAAATTCTGTTTCATCAACCAAATGTTAGCTTTAACGTATTAACTTTGTGTTAATTTAACATCATCTTTCCCATTGTTAAAAGTTTAACTGGTATCAGTTCAAAAATGGCAGCAGTAGCTGTAGATTCTATTTTTGGATATATTTAAGTGTCATTTATAACAGAGAAAGGGCTGTATTTTTCGCAAAAGAGTAATTTTTACATAAATACAGAATGTGAAAAACAATTATCATAGAACTGTAGATGAAATATGAGAGCTGTTAGAACACATTTGTGCCTCTGCTCATTTTAATACTCCTTGCATAAGCTGTATGTTTAACTATTCTGTGCAAACAGAAGTACATCAGAATGAGTTCAAAAGTCTTTCAGTTGTAACCCTGCCTTCTCAATCCAGGGCTATTTGCAATACTCCGGAACCTGAACATGTTAATTAACAATATGCTAGAAGAGCCTGGTGGGACACATAAAATATTAACATAATGTTAACAAACAACATACTAGTATGTTTTTTTTTTTTTTTTTTACATCTTTTGATGAAACCCGTTCTAAGACTACTCTATTCTAAACAATGCATAATTTTAAGATGTTTCCACATTTAAATAACTATAATAAAATTTGTATTATACAAAACATCACCACATACAAAGAATTAAATAAGCATGGCTATGCATTATATACTTTTTTCTACACATCTGATAACTACTGACTTTCAGTATATATAACATGAGATAAGAGACATATCCTTCTTCTTCTACCACTTACACTCTATTAGTGGGATTGTTTATTTTTAAATATCTTCGGCATACAGGCTATACATTTAGTAGGTGCCTCAAAAGTTGTTGAAAAACAGCAATGAATGATCATAAACATTTTTACATACATGATAAAGATAAAATTATCATATGCACAAAATGTAAGCTCTGCAAAGAGACAGGACCTGCTCTTCCACTTTTGTAGCTGTGTGAAAGTATACAAAAAACAGCAATTAAAACAATATTTGCCTATTAATGAAGTGCTAAATCAGCACTGACAACTCTTACCTGCTCATACATGTGTTTTTGCAAGTTGTGAGTTTAAAGTTATGTAGTAAATAAAATAACCTTTTTGTATGCATAGATCTTCCTTACCTTACTCCATCCTTCAGTAGCCCACACTTTACCTGTGATGCATTAATGCATAAAATATTATATTAAAAAGGGGGAGGGGTTCATTATAAACCACTTAGTGTTTAATCTTTCTCAGAAAAATGAGCTTATTTGCTAGGTAATAATGCTAATAATGTTATTTAAACAACAATAACAACAACAACAACAATAATAATAATAATAATAATAATAATAATAATAATAATATTACTGTTACATTGCACCTGCTATACCATACATGTGCTTCACATATTGTTCTGTGGAGCTCTTTTATTTGTGCACTCCATAATGTGATATTTAGTTTAAAACTGAAAACTATATGCAGGTAAAGTATTGCATTCATGATATTTGGTTGGATTTATAGCAATGGAACTTCACTACCTTTTTATATTTTGATGTATTTGCATTCAAAATACTTCTGAGATATAAAAAGATTAGTGAAGACCCAGTGTTATAAATTCAACCAAATATAATTTAACTTCACTGTTTAAAGTCTTCCTAAATAATAAACTATTATATATATATAATTAGATGTAAGCATTTAATGTTAGTGTGGTTTGTGAATCTTCTGTCCATGAAGTTTACATTTTATATGTAAATAGGTCTTCAAAAATTAAGCACTTGCAACTTAAGATACTTCCACCATAGCAGAAAATAAGACAATAGCATAATTCAGGACCTTATAATAAACCACTTAGGGTTACATCTTTCTCAGAAAAATGAGCTTATTGCTAACTATACCTTTTTTATGTAATAATGCTCCCTTTAAAGAAAAGAAAAGTAAAAAAGATATAGACTCATAAAACCCTCAGACATTCTATAATTTGAAAAACACTGATTAAGTAAATAGATGTAAATTATTAATGAAACATGAACCTATAGCTCTTAAATTAAACTTACATTATAGAAACACAGATTATAATAGGTATAAAATAATGCACCTTTTTGTCATCCACCATAACAGTGAGCTGACAAGCCTTAGGGCTGAACACATGTGTTGGCTCTGGATAATTTGGGAGTATTTCACCTGGAGCTGCAGCAAACACAATAGCTCTGAAACACAATGACAAAATGCTTGTATTACTGGGAATGAGTTTAATCTCAAGTCCCTACTCCCAATAGCAAAAATTGTTCTTACCTTGTAACTAGATCTAATAATATGAAAAAGCTTTAAAATGAATATACTACTTAAATGTAAATTGGAACTTGCACAGTGAAGCTAATCATATTAATTGATATCATTGTATGATTCAGTTGAACTACACACTCTTAAAGCTTCACTTACTTTTCATAAATGTATGGTTAAGTTGAACTACACACTCTTAAAGCTTCATTTTCATAAATGCATAGAAATATTTTTAATTCAATTTTTTAAATTAAATTTTAAATTTAATTTAATTCCATACATTTATGAAAAGTAACTGAAGCTTTAAGAGTGTGTAGTTCAACTGAATCATACAATGATATCAATAAAAGATATACTATGTTAAAATTTTTTAAAAATTGTAAATCTTTAAAAAAAAATTTCATATGGAACTAACACAGTGAAGCTCACGTGAATTGAATCTGTCGTCTTAACACTCTTCATGCTTCACTAACCTTAAAAATATATGGAACCGGTTTCAAAGATGTGTTATCTCCATCTTTGGCCGTGGACGACTGGTGAGAAGGTTGTTCTTGTTATGTAGTATCAGAAGCAATGTTCCGCTCCTGGTGAAACTTTTATGAACTTAAAATTTATATTTTCTTCTTTTGGAATGTCAAAATTCATCAAATGATCCGTTTGTTTGTAGATGTAAATCTTTTCCCAAATATCCAATTCTACTGGTCCCTGTACAGCTCTCAATAATTCAACTTTTTCCTTTATATCATGATTTTCAGTCCAAAAGTGATATGCCACCGGTGATTTTTCTATTTGTTTGTATTTTAAATTTCTCATATGTTCTTTTAGACGTATCCCACATTCCTCATAGTTTTTCCTATGTAAATTTTATCACATTCAGCACATGAAATCTTGTAAATTTCTGCTTTTTTCTCCTTTGGGGTATTATCTGTAGTATTGTCTTTCAAAACATTGTTTAGACTAAATCTATTAGTGGGAGCCAATTTTATATTAACATCTTTAAATATTTTTTGAAATTTATATATATATATATATATATATAAAATTCACACATGAAATAGAAACACAATATGCTGCCTTTTTTGGATATTATAGTTATAAAAGGAAAGAAAACTTTAAATTTGGCATATATACAAAGGACACGCAAGCAGAAAATTATATCAAAGAAAATGGTTTTAATCCTATAGCTCACAAACATGCAATTTTTAATAGTCTGATATGCAGATTGATCAATTTGCCAATCAGTAAAGAAGAATATAACATGGAATATAAAAAAATTAAAGAAATAGCAATTTTAAATGGTTTTAAAGAATAGTTAATACATAATAAGATTAAAAAATTCCAGAGGAAGAAAAGAATTGTAAATTCCTCTACATTATCAACAATTAAAGGAAAAATGACCTTTAAAAATGTTACATATAACCCAACAGTGCTGTATAAATTTAAAAAAATATTCAAAGATGTTAATATAAAATTGGCTCCCACTAATAGATTTAGTCTAAACAACGTTTTGAAAGACAATACTACAGATAATACCCCAAAGGAGAAAAAAGCAGGAATTTACAAGATTTCATGTGCTTTTTTTTTTTTTTTTTGAATTATTTATTTATGGACGCTCTTTAATAGTGAATGGGATAGCAGGGCCTGACCAATGACCTGAGAGGCACCAACTGAAACCTGGATAAAAAATGTTACTAATGTGCCTCTTGTTGATTGTCAAAAAATTCTACTCCCTCCATTACACATAAAACTTGGCATAATGAAACAATTCGCAAAAGCACTTGACAAAAGTTGCCCTTGCTTCTCGTATTTATACACAAAGTTTCCACCAGTTTCACAGGATAAAATCAGAGAGGAAGTATTTGGTAGGCCACAGATAAGGAAACTGATGAAAGATGTTAATTTTAGTAGCTCTATGATTGACATTGAAAAAGATGTGTGGAATTGATTAGGAGAGTTTGTTAAGAAATTTTTGGGCAATGTTAAAGACCCTCAGTACAAAGAAATTGTCAGAAATATGCTGGAAAATTTCAGACTGCTCAGCTGTAATATGAGTTTGAAGCTTCATTTCAAGTCAGCAGTCAGCAGTCAGTAGTCCTTCTCATCGAATTTAGGAGCTGTCAGTAAAGAGCAGGCTGAAAGGTTTCACCAGGAATTCAAAGAGGTTGAATGAGGTTATCAGGGAAGTTGGGAAGTACATATGATGGTCGATTAGTGTTGCATTGAACAAACCTACCAAAGAACACTCGAGAAAAGCATGTATACTGCAGTTCCATGAAAAAAGAAAAAGGGGTACACAAGAAAACTAACATACATTCTCAAGTTCAGATAGGCTTTCATGTTATTATTTTTCTCTGTTTTCCTTAAAAGTTGTATATGAATGTGTAATATTTTTGCAAATTTTACAATTACAATTACATTTTCATTGAACATTGTCATATTGCTAACACAAGATGTGCTACAGAAAAATGCATTTTTTAATTCTGTGGACCAAAACTAGTGTAAGTAACCTATTTTTAATTGTAATGCAGAAAAAAAGCTTTCATTGTAACCTAGTGTAATTAATCTACTACTTCAGTTGTTTCTAACCTCCTATTAAGTTTCCAATTCAAATATTTGTTTCAAACTTAATGGTTTCAGAGTATAAATTTAGATTTTTATATAAGAGGAAATTAACTTAAAAAAAATTATGTATTTACCGTCTCCTGGTTTGGGGAACACCATAACTGCCAGCCTGTAGGACTCCAAATGTGCACTGATATCCCATACTCAACAGACAACGCAGAGTAAGCTTTAGCACCATGCTCCGTTTGAAAGAAACAAAGTTGCGCACATTCTCCAAAATGAAAAAGCGTGGACGATAGTAATCACAATAAGACAAGTATGAAACAATCAGTGAATTCTGAAAGAGAATAAAAATATCATTTTAAATACTCTTTTGGCCTTAAAGTAATATTTTTATGAATTAAATTCACTTATGTGCTCACAAAGAATAGTTTTTGCAGTTTTAAGAAGTGATATGCGAGTCTCAAGAAAAATATTGCTTAAGAATAAATCCCTACCTTGAACAGTGAATACTGACGGGAATTGAATCGATTCATTCCACTGAATCCCTGACAAGGTGGACCACCACACATCAGTTCAACTTCTCCCTTTTTTGGCAAACGTTGACCTTTTTCGTTAGTTTCATTTTCCTGAAAATTAACACAAAGTTTTTAAAAAAAGTAATACACAAGTACTATGCTTGTTTTGCTTAAGATTTTAAAAGCTTTGTAATTACTTTCCAAAAATTAATAAATACTGTCAATATACAATGGACAAATACTGAAAAATTCCCTCTTGAGTTGTAGAATTACAGAAATGAACTCATGCATTCTGAAAATTAAAACTATGGTATAGAAATTCTTTGAATTATAATAAAAAATTGCAGGACAAAGCTTCTTGTTTGTGTATACTATATCTTTTCATATTTACCTATATCCTGGGATGAAGTTTGAGCTAAATGCAAAGTGCCAGCAGCAACTAGAATTTGGTCTAGGGTGTGAGATATCAAAAATGTTTTCCACACTATAAGTTATATTCTTAAAAAGCTTAGAGCTTTTTATTCCCCTTCAAACAATAATCTTCTATAAAGCACAGAATCCTATTTCACTAAATGCAAAAAATAATTTTAAAAAAAAGTTAAAGAGACACTTAAAACATATCAAGATTTACAATATATTTAGTAGGAACCCAACACATTTTCATCTTTATGACCACCAAAACTACCATTTAACAGGTTAACCCTATGCATGCAGTCAGGGTTTTTCCCTCTCTTCTCTGGATGAAAGTATATTAACTTTAAAATCCTGTAAAACATGCCCTAAATGCTAAAACTATGTACACATGTGAAATTAATATTTTATCCTGTGCTACTATAAATCTACAAGATGCTAATAGTATCAAAAGTAAACGCTTTAGCAAGAAATTGTGTGCATATAAAGAGTACAAGAGTCCACTGGCTTTCATTTCTCACAAAGGATTAACTTCCAAGTATTTTCCTAGCGCGCAATGTTTATACACTTAATATGTTAAATTTTGCCAGCTAAGGATTAAAGAACATTATCTTCACATGTCCCATTCCGTAACTTCATTCTTATTCTCTGAATATTTATCTTCCCTAGAGCCACATTATTATGCTAAGTTTTTCTATTCTAGCAAAAGGGAAGTAAAGCAGTGGGTTCTGTGTCATACATTTATGGCACAGAAAAGCCTGAATAAAGAGGCCTCTGAGCAAAATTTGTCGGCCGTTTCACGCCCTGAATTGAACTGATGACCTGAGATGTTAAAGAGCGTCTGTAAATAAAACAAATCAATAACTGCTAAAAAGCCCTAAAGATCTCCTCACATAAAGCAAACAGAAGTTGAGACAAATTGCTAGTCTCCTCACTCGTCATTGCTCTCTTAGAAATTATCTCTGCGAGATGGGCAAAGTTAAAGTAAATCAGTCACTTTTGTAATGAAGAGAAAAAACTTACAATCCCCTGGAGTTAGCAATATGGGAGATCTTCATCCAAAAAAATAAACATTGGGTTATGAATTTTGAAATCTCACCACTGGACAACTTTTAGCATATTGGAACTATCATTCCATGTCAACATTAATTGGTTGCTGACTGATGATGGGAATGTTAGTGGACAGAGGTTTTTAATCCTATACGAGTTACTTATTAACCTAATCTAAATTCTGGTTAACAATGCTTCTCATTCAAATGTTATTTCAATTCTTCTTAATGTCAAAAAAATTACATTTAATTTTGGAAGGATTAGAGTTATAACACTTATTTTAAGGTACATAATCTCTTAACTATAAGCAAAAAATAGTCCAAATTTTCATTCATGAATAGTTGCTCACATACATCCATAACCATTTTAAGGAGAGCATTGCAGTCCTCAGTAAAAACAATACAGTCTGGATTGTTGAGACGAAATGCATGTGCCGCAGCTTCCTCTTTTTCAATTGCCCAACAGCTTTCAGTCACACCTGCTTGATGGAGGCCTTCAGAGAACCCTACATGGAAATAAGAACCTTAGTAGCATATTGGATACTTTTCAAATTTTGCTTTGCATATGCTAGTATGAATATAAAATAAAATGTTATATAAATTCCTCTGATATCCAATTTTCCATTCAATATATTTTCCTAATACTTCAATAATTAAACAAAGAAACAGCAAAGAAAAACAAAAATTAAGAATATCAATAATAACTATGAACTAAATAAAGATACAGGTCTGGTAACAGAAGTTACCACATGCAGATTTCATTCCCCTGAAGCAAATGTGGTAGAAAATCAACAGATTTTAATGGTGAACAATGTTCTTTTGTGGCAACTTCTAAAATGGCTTCCGGAATAATGCTCTTTGTCTAAAAATTAATAGAACTAACATAAGAACATTTATAGCATTGTAATCTTCTGTTAACCAAACTATATGCCACTATATACTACATTAATGTGTTCAGTTGTTAACACTAACTCCACTTACTTTTTTTAAAACTTTGGATTAGTGTCGGGAGAGGTTCCTCCCATCATCGGCTGTTGTTGACTGAATGACTGAATGCAGTTGTTCGAAACAGGGATTGGACACCCGTTCGCTCCTGTGGTGGTATCTTGTGGTTCTAAGAGAAACTTGCTGAGTTCATCCATCCTACTAGAACCACAAGATACCACCACAGGAGCGAACGGGCATCCATCCCCTGTTTCGAACAACCGCATTCAGTCATTCAGTCAACAACAGCCGATGATGGGAGGAACCTCTCCCGAAACTAGTCCAAAGTTTTAAAAAAAGTAAGTGGAGTTAGTGTTAACAACTGAACACATTAATGTAGTATATATTACCACTCCATTGTCTACAGCTTCCTAAGTACAATTTTTACCTAATTATATGCCACTAGTTCATGACATTCATGAAGTTCTTTTTTTATTATTTTCTTTACTCTTTCTTTTCCCCATTGCAAATGATTTAGTTTTTGTCTTAAATTTTAGAACATAGTTACTCTTCAAGAAAGTATTAAAGTTAGTATAAAGCAGTGGTTCTCAAACCGTGTGATGGGACACATTGGTGTGTTAAACAGCCCCATGGAGTGTGTCGCGAAATTTTGGAATTGAAAAATAAATTTTATGTCATCCAGTAAGTCTCTCGTGACACATTTTTTAATGTATATCAAAGTCTTTCATATGATATATTTTATTATAAGACATATTTTACCAATATTAATAACTGCAACAATGCTCAGTTTAATTTTTCTGCCTGGTGATAATTCAAATGAAAGTGAACACCTGCAACAATGCTTTGTAATTCGTTTATTCTTTGCAATTAGTAATAAACAGAGTTAGAATCCTAGACTAATGTATTCAACATGTTTACACTAACTCCACTTACTTACACAATATAGAACATGTTTTGGAAGCAATCGCCCTCATCATCAGCTGTTGACCGACTACCGCTACTCGAAATGAATAAAATCCATAAAAATGATTAACAGCTTGATACCAATTATTAATAATATCAATTCACCCACATACCAATTAGCAAAAAAATTAATTGGCAACTTCAGCTACTTTAAAAGATTTCAAAGCTTGAGCATTAAAATTCATTTGACCTAGTTGAAAAATAGGAGAATTAGAAGAGGAAATATAACAGTGTCATTTGATGTAAAAGTCTTATTCCTGAGCATACCAATAGAGAATCTTATACAAATATTAAAGAAATGATTAACCTCATTAAATTTACAAACAGAAAAAGACTTGATTGATATCATTGTATGATTCAGTTGAACTACACAATCTTAAAGCTTCACTTACTTTTCATAAATGTTTTCGAAACTGGTTCCATACATTTATGAAAAGTAAGTGAAGCTTTAAGAGTGTGTAGTTCAACTGAATCATACAATGATATCAATCAATATGATTGGCTTCACTGTGCAAGTTCCAATTTACATTTAAGAAAAAGACTTACTGAAGACTTAAAACAAAATTTCTTCATTTTCAACCAAAAATATTATAAATAAGTTTCTGGGCCAGTAATGGGAAAATCCCTATCTGTATTTCTAGCAGATCTATTGATGAGCTCCTTTGAAATATGTATCACTAAAGCCTTCCTTTTAATTTTCAAGACATTGTATAGGTATGTGGATGACATATTTGCAATAATACTGAAAAAGCACCCAATAGATGCTCTGAAACTTCTTAATTTAGAACATAAATCTATACTTTACCATAGGAGAAGAGAAAAATGGTTGGTTCCCATTACTATATTTAAAAATTATAAGAAATGGAGATAGATTGAACTTTGGAATCCATAGAAAAGAGACACACACAGAAAATTACATAAAAAATAAGTTATATCCTAATTCCACATAAATAGCAGTGTTTTACAGCTTGGCACACAGAATAATTAATATTCCACTCACAGAAAGAGTACAAAATGGAATACTAACAGATAATTAAGACAGCAATAGCCAATGGCTTCAACAAAGATACAGTAATAAAATTATCAATAAATTTAAAAGAAAAAATCAAATGAGAGGTTTCTACACTGATGAACATCATGGAAAGATACAAAAGTTTCATATACCATCCAAGTTACAAAAAAATTAAGAAGATATTCAAAGAACATGGATTAATGTTAGCCCCAAAGAACAAATATTATATCAAGAATTTATTAGGTTGCACAGTAAAAGGAACCATACTAAAGAACAGAAATCAGGAATTTAAGAAATAAAGTGTGCAGACTGTGATCAGAGAACATCGGAAAAACGAAGAGAAATTTGGAAAATCGAAGAAAGGAACACTTTAGGAACATTCGTTTTAAGCAGATTGATAAATCTACAGTAGTAGCTCACTTTTGGACCAAAAACCATGAAATTAAACCAGAGGCTAAGCTGATGAAATAACTTCACAACCCAAAGGAGCTATCTACCTCTGAAAAGATTTTCATCTTAAAAAAATAAGAAAAACTTATTGAATTGTTATTTTTCTCCTATGGATAAACTCAGCAAGTTCCTACTAAAACCATTAGACACCATCAAAGGAGCATCCTGGTATCCAGTCACCATTTTGAGTAGCACTACTTGGTCAACAGTCATGATAAGAGCGATTGCTTCTAAAATATGTCCTAGTGTTATGTAAGTAAGTGGAGTTAGTGTGAACGTGTTGAATACATTAAAGCAGGATATATTTTACCAAACCACTGTCTACAGCTTTGTAAGTACAATTTATTTAATTAAGAGTTTAGAGTCGTCAGAACATATTGGCGAGTTTTGATATATATTTATGGGTGGGTGATAGTGCAACTATTTTATCAAAAGTGCTATATTTAGCCATTTTATCATGGACACATTTTTAATTCGAAAACAAAACAATTTTAATAAAGTCCTGGGTTACATAACAGCAGTTCTAATTCAAATGTTTGCAAAAATTCCCTTCAGGATTTACAAAAATGTACTGAGCTTTGTAAATATAGTGATGAATACTTACAATATGGTTTTACATATCATGTAGATGAATATAAATAAAATCTGAAGTGTCTTATATGGGGAAATATTTTGTCAAATCAGTTAATGGTGCCCATAAACTAAAACATTTAGAAAGTAATCCTCCTTGTGTAGCTTCAAACAAGACACTATTTTGAAGTAACAGGGAAAATACTACAGTGCCATTAGTAAAATGCATTTCTGTTTCTGACAAAGCATTATATGATTCATATGTACTTCCTAAACTAATAACTAAAAAGAAAAAACTTCTTAAAACTGGCAAGGAACTAATATTACCAGCCACATAAAAAGGGGGGGACAACGGATATTTATAGTTATGTTAATATTAATATTTCCTGGGAAATTTGCATCTCTCTTTGCATAGATGGAACAGAGTCATTATTGGAAAAAATTGTAAGTATAATGAGAGTAGTGATCCTGACTATAATGACAAAGCACTGTTTCTTGCAAAGGGAGGAATTATTATGAAAACTGTTGGTGGGGGACTTTTAGAATCTGAGTTAAGTACAACTATTAAAATGATAAATTATATAAAAAGAACACCAGTTAGGTCTGGAGAATTGGAGTGTTTGAAAAGCTATGTGAGTCTAATGGGGACTGAGCATACCAATTTAATGTTGCACACTGAAATCAATTGGCTTTCTAACGGTAGCTCACGTGGTAGAGCTTCAAGATGAGCTTATTTTTTTTGTGGATGAAAAGCCAGAGTATGCTATACTTTTGGAAGATAATTTTTGGCATACCAAACTAGCATATCTTGCAGACATTTATGAGAGACTGAACTCTTTAAATTGCAACCATAAAACATTAAAACAGAAACTATTATTTCAGCCACAAACAAAATTCAGAGATTTTACAAAGGGGGAAAACCCCCCCCCCCCGAGTTTTGGGAGTGTTTGATTATAGCAGGTGAATTATTGCCCTTTCCTTTTGCTGAAAGTTTTGAAAATCAACTTGTTGAAAATGAGAAAGAATACCCGAAGAAGTTAATGGCAGAACACCTAAAAGAGTTACAAACTTCAGTAATAAAGTACTTCCCTAGCTTGCCCGTTTCAGATTAGAATGGATAATCTCTCCTTTTGATACTGCTGGTGAGATCAACATTCTAAATGCCATCAATCAGTCAACAAGAAATATGTTTTGTTGATTTGTCGTGCAATTCTACTATGAAAACAAAACTTTTAGACAATTCGGTGCAGTCTTTTGGGATTTTTCCATGATGTCAGGTATCCCAAATTGCAAAGAGGAGCATAAATATTTTGCTGCCATTTTCAACTTTATATTTGTGTGAACCAGCATTTTCAATCATCAAAATAGTGAAATTTAAGCAAAGGAACAGACTGCTGCATCTTGAAGATGATTTACATGTTGGTCTGTCAACCATAATGCCACAATAGAGAATCTTTGTGTAACTTCACATTAATTTAAATAAGCGAGTGTTCAAAAACAATAATAAAAAATCTTTAAGCGGACATCCAACATAGATACATCAGAACTTTTGACACATACCTTTGTTTTCTTATGTTGCAACTCAAGTTGCTGCTTGTTTTTTAGAATGTTCTATTGCAAGTTAACACCAGCCTATCTACAACACTGGATGTCCAATACCACATAGAAATTATATTATTCATATTATTATTATTAATAGTTATTATAATAACTACTACAACAACAACAACAATAATAATAATAATAATAATAATAATAATAATAATAATAATAATAATATTGCTGCAATATCAGGGCATTTAGTAAAGTGTGTTGTCAGTCAAAATGGTAGGAAATCACTGGTATAAAGTACAAAAATAAGCTTATGGATTCTCTCTGTAAACACAGCAATTCTGAACAAAGGAAACAACTTAGTATATAATATAAAGAAATTTATTTATGATTGAAGAATGTATAAGGTAGCAATGTAATGAAAAACTCTCAAATTCTTTCTACATCACAAAGTTTGTGATTTGATTTGATTTGATTGAATTGGATTGGAAGAAATCTTTGAAACACATTCAGCTTCCATGAAAAGAAACTGCAATTGCTATGGATACCTTCACATCTAGAACACAGCTGAAAGATCAGTAACCCTTCTTATTAGCTGCTTTTCATTCAATGTTTACATTTAGATTTAGTGCAAACAAGATTTTCATATCCTAGCACAACACTATCATTTACAAAGCATTATTACATAGATTTGGCAAATCATAACTGAGACACACAGCATCAACAGCTATTAACCACTATAAAGTAGCACAAAAATAAGGCAGCATTATTTGATGTAAGCTGCAATAGCTTCTAAAAATAAAGACATCTCCATGGCAACGTGGTAGTGTTTGTGACTATTAACCCAGTGGTCCTGGGTTTGATTTCCAGTAAAATCAAGCTATTTTTTTTTGGGAGGGGGGGGGGGGGGTTTCCTTACACTGAGAAGGTAAGATTGCTTAAAGGCAACCAGAACTTCAATCTCATTTGTACTATTATTAATACATTTCATTCATCCCTATAGTATAAAGTCCATTTGCAACAATATTAATGCAGCCAAAAGACAATAAATAAACAAAAGTAAAAAGTGAAAACACAAAACTTCAGATCTGGGAATAACTCAATTCCCAGTTCAAGGCCCGAGAATTTCAATAACCTTAGCCATATATGTCTTCTAGATTACATCTGCTATTGATAGCCTTAATCTTATCCCTGCTTTAAGCATTTTTTACTTACCGCCACATCCAGCAAAAACATCCAAGGATTTCAATTTTTGGCTTATATGTGGCCAATTCTCAGCTTTAGTTTCTATTGATTTCTTTTTCTTTTCTTCATTTTCATTTCGTTTGCCTTTTCCTTTCCCTTTCCCCTGAAATATTATCAGTGGCATAGTTTATATCCAAATGGAATAAGTGATAAATTTTTTAAAAATTGGAGACATACAGCATTGTGCTAAAATCTATAAATATGAGACACACGAGGAAGGGGTAAGAAACAAGTAATACATTCCACAGCTTTACAGGTAGTATAGACATGTGAAGGATTCTCAAAATGTTAAGCCTTTTCATTTTTAGTTAGCTGATATTTTGTAAGTCCTTTGTATAAAACTGGGCATGCAAGAGAAGCAAGCAAGCAGTGACAATATTGAATGATTCAAATAATGGTACGAGGAAAAATATCAGATGCAGATCATACTTAGATTAGTACCATTCTCCTAACAAAATTAAGTCTATCTTTTAAGAAATGAATTAAAATATATTAAAACATATCCTTCTAAATAAAACTAGCAAAAAAGAAAAGTATATTATGCCTAATGGTAATCAAGCATGTGTGAATGACCAATTTTTGCAAAATAAGCAAAATTTAAGACTGGAAATACAAACCTTGCCCTGGAGACCCATAAGTGTTGCTCGAGAAGGTGGCTCTTCAAAAGTCTGTTTTGCAGCATTATAGGCTTGTGTGAAGTAAAATCGATTAGGGCCCTGTGCAGACCACTCTGAAATAGGAGTGTCTATGTTCTCACCATAGACAATATAGCACTTACCAGCCACGTCTTCAAAATTAATTGTAACCTCTGCCAAAGAAATTCATGCATCATGTTAGAAAAAATGGACTTACTAAAAACAAATGCAAAAGTGGTAAAAAAATCATAGTTAGATTTGATAATAGCAGTTAGCAGTAGTAACACAATTGTGCTTCACTTACCTATTTAAAATACAGGACATATTTCGAAAGTATTTGCTAGTAAGTATTCAAAAGTCCAGGATGAGATCTTTATTTTTGAGAATAAATATATTTTCCTGCATTGATAATTCTGCATACCTCTTGTCTGATTTTAATAATTTGGGTTCCTTTTAAATGTTGTGATACAGTCAAAACATTCAATAGAAATGCAAGCAAATGCTCTTGAAGTAAGTACTGCATTTTTAACAAGTATAATAGAGTTACTAGTGCCAATTGCTATTATTAAATGATATATTGCTTCATTCTCAACTTCTGTTTAATTCAGTGTTTATATGTTCATTATTATATCTACCAAGGTAGCAAAGCATTTTAATGTTAATAAATGAACTCTGTTTATCATATTACAGTAGAACCTCGATTCATCATTTTTGGAAGGACCATTAACAAATGATGGATGCAGGAAAACAAGATACGGGGAGTGCATAAATCATGTTCAAATATAAATAAAGCCAGTATACAAGCAAACATTTTTATTTTGATTCAATTTTATATGTTACTGTGTACATATTTTACACTTTATTGTCAGTCCTGGTGGTCTAGGGTAAACATATTTGCCTTGTAGACCCAAGATCACATTTCAATTCTAGCAGGGTTGATGGATTTTTTACAGGTGTAATAATCCTAAGTATGGTTCCTTCTGAAGGGAAGTAAAGCCAGGGGCCCCATGTCATAGATTTATGGTTTGTAAAAGAACCTTAAATATAAAAGCAAAGGTCTCTAAGAAAAATTTATTGGTCATTTCACATCCTGAATTGAATCGGATGCTGATGACCTGAGAAGTTAAAGAGCATCCATAAATAAATCAAATCAACAAAAATCTAAAGGTTTGTCACTTTCCTTGAAAAAGGTCATTAACTGACATGTTTCTTTTCTTTTCATGCAATATGAATTTTTCACATTCAACACATTCCGTTACTTACTACCATCCATACCATCATTGTCATGTGCCTAAAATATGCTCATACAGTTTCAAATGCTCTCAAGAGCTTCAGCAAACTTTGGCATGATTATGACTGTTCCATCATCTTCCCCCTCTTCCTCACTCCCCTCTGCCATATCAAAAACCACTCCTCCCACTTTGTTCACACTTCATCAACACTTTGAATGCCACATATGACAATATCCCCATTCAATGCCTCATAGATGTCAAAACTGATGGCAACGGCAACTCTAACCCATTATCAGCTGACTTCCATGGTGCCTATACTCCATCTTACAAAAAAAATTTAATTCATGCATTAATCTCCGCTATTTTCCATAAACATGGAAAAAAGCTGAAATTATTTGCATATTGAAAAAAGGAAAGGACCCAGTCCACCCATCCACCTACTGGCATTTCAGTTTGCTCCCTACATGTTCAAAGAGTTCAAGTGCACACTATTGGCCCGCCTGGAGCAGGAAAGGACCCAGTCCACCCATCCAGCTACTGGCATTTCAGTTTGCTCCCTACATGTTCAAAGAGTTCAAATGCACACTATTGGCCCGCCTGGAGCTGCTGTTAACTCAGCAGATTCCAGAGCACCAGTTTGGCTTCAAACCAAAACACTTGACCACTCAGCAATTACTGAGAGTGGTGGAGAGAGCTGCATTGGGATTCAGGCAGTGCATGTTTTCTGCCACATTGAGAAAAGCCCTGGCATGAAGGGCTTATTTATAAGCTCATGTGAGCTGGGCTGCCACATGCACTTATATAGTTAATTGATAGTTTTCTCTCAAATCATGCATTCTGTGTCAAAGTTGAAGGTCAAAGATTGGACACATGAGTGACAGATGGAATTACTGGAAGGACCATGTTGTCACAAACACTCTTCTCTGTTTACATGTCACATTTTCTTACAAGACATTGTACGTCTACTTATCAATATGCTGATGATGTTCTTATTTTGGCTTAAAGCAAAAATTTACATTTTGCACTATATTTACTTCACCGACACCTTACCAAGTGGAGGAATTGAGTGATAACTGGCACATGCACATTAGTGGTGAGAAGAGCAAGGTAATTCTCGTCATCAAGCGCTGCAGATTAACCAATCTGGGTTTCTGAGTATGCAGGGCCAAGCAATTCCCTGGAGGAACCAGTTCAATTACTTTGGGGTTACCCTGGACCAGGGGATGACTTTCCAGCCCCACATGTGAGCACAAGGTGCAAAGGCCTGAAGGGCCATTTCAAAATTGACTCCAATTTTTAAACTTAAATCCATTTCAATTCGCATCAAATTGCAAATTTATAAGGTCATAAAAAAATCACCTTAACAAGAATTTTTGATACCAATTTTATTTTCCCCACAGTTTACCTCCATGAAACTTCTGGCCTTGAGTACATTCACGACACAAGGAGAGTAGTGCAGAAAGCATTCACACTCTATGATAAGACATCCAAACAGTTTAGTATGCTATCCCATCTATCACTCATAATGTTACTGAACATGACATGTCAGCAGACAACAGGTGTACAGGGAGATATTGACACCTAGTAGCCATCACTCCCCAGTACCCAGCTCCACAACATCAGGAATCAGCCCAGAAAAGGTGCAAGGTGTATCAGCTATCATCATCCTGTAGCACTAAAAGTATTGGCAACTACAGGCAGTTCTAGATGCTCTTTCTCAAATCAAGTCTGACATGACCTCTTTATATGCAATGATTACTGCTTTACTATTCCAGTTTGAAAATTGTTTGAGGACAGAATTTCTTTGGGACTGAACTTTTTGAACAAATAATGGGGAAAAGCGGTGCTTCAAGGAATGATGAATGCAGGTTTTATTTACAGGATTTTATTTACATAAGATTTAAGGTGAAACATTTGGGACTGCATAAACTGAATCATACATGGTTCCGGGAACGATAAGTCGTGGTTCCACTGTATTTGTAATGCAGTGAAAGGATAGCTATACCGTTGAAATGCTGTACTGCAACTATATTTTAATTTATTCCATTTACTGTTGTGGTAAAATACTTTAAAAATGGCATCTACCTATTTCTGGCCATTTTCTAGATTTTGCACATTTGCAACTTGTTATATTTTAACTGTAGTAGGCATTCTTTTTTAAAATAAATGTTCATTTCTTAATACATTTTTACAATCTGCCCCATTATTATTTCCTACAATTCACTAACTACACACCTGTCTGTGGCTCAATCAGTATACTCCGAATGGAATATCCAGATGTTTAACCATCACTTTATTACTGTATGCTCATTATGAGCATTAAAATGTTACAAATGTCTAATATTTAAAGTCATTTAAACATTTGATTGATACATCCACGCACAATATCCATTATATATCTCATGTATTGTTTTTTAAAATTAAGTATTCCTTCATCAAAACATTATGCTAATCTGCCTTTCTGCCATACACTGACTAAATACATTTCCAACTCCACTTGCAAAATTGTGCTGAGAAAGAAGGAAAGTTATGTGAACTACAAACTGGATTTAGGAGGGGGAGGTTCATCGTAGATAATATTTTCATAAGAACAATTATACATAAATGCCTAGCTAAGAAAAGAGGAAGGGTATATTTTTTGTAGATTTAGAAAGAGCAGTTGAT
Source organism: Metallyticus violacea (assembly GCA_030762175.1). Classification (NCBI taxonomy): domain Eukaryota; kingdom Metazoa; phylum Arthropoda; class Insecta; order Mantodea; family Metallyticidae; genus Metallyticus; species Metallyticus violacea. Next base: position 60,001,224 of record CM060836.1, read on the forward strand.
ACCATTATCTGAGAGGAAGTATGGATCAAACTGAGGGAAAAGGGAAAAGAGGAAGCTCACAGAGTTATTGCAGAGGCTATATAAGAGAAATGTGTGTTGTGTTAAATATATAGAAAATAAAATTCATGCAGTAAATCTCAATAATATGGAGCTAAGGCAAGGGTGCAAATTAAGCCCAATTTTATTCAATCTTTTTAAAGATACATATTAAAGGAAAAAGGAAAGGAGAGTACACATTGCACAATAAAATTAATAACAAACATATCCCAGGATTGCTGTTTGCAGATGATTTAGCAGCAATAGCAATAACAAGTAAAGGCCTAATTAAAGCAATATCAAAATACTGTAAAGAATGGGGTTAAAAATAAATAAAAATAAAACAAAAATTATGGTATGCAAGAAAGACAATGAACTCAAAAGATAAGAGAAATGAAGTAGTAAAGAAAGTGGACTATTTAAGATTAAATAATAATGGAACATGAACAGAAGAGGGGAAGATTGCACTTGGAAAGAGGAAAAAAATTATAAATATTATAAAAACCTGTTTGAAGAAGATACCAAGCATGAGTGCAGCATGGCTCCAGAGAATTTATTCAGCTATAGTTGAATCAAAATGAGTATGGGATTGAAATTTGGGGCATAGAGAAAGGGTGACAGTACATTGACCATATTCATAGAGCATTTTGTAAAATGATATTTGGATTACCAAGATCTGCTCCAAATGGAGTAACATTAGCTGAATTGGGAAGAGTTGACAGGAAAGATACAGTAGTGAAAGGTAGGAAAAAAATGTATATAGGGAAGACAGAGAGAAATATAAGCATTAGGTCGAAGGAACAACGGAGAAACACCCATTACAAATAAACAGATAAATCAGCTGTGGCAGCATATTTTTGGAATGAAAACCATGAAACAGAAAAAGGCATCAAGTTATTAAAAACTGTTCAACAACCAAAAGACCTAAACATATGGAAAATGATTTATATAAAAAAACATGAGCATAACCTTATGATTTTGACATCCTGGAAGCAGAACAGCACTTTATTAAAGTTTAACACTAGACCACCAATCAATCCGGATATCTACCTACCCAGTTCCTACAAATGATCCAACAATCTTTTAACTGCTGCTGATGTGGACAATAGTTCCATGAAACATATGTACTGAGTAAATCTCATTTAAATGACAACATAAAGAGTGTTCTTACCATCTGACCCAGAAGAGATTATTAATGGTGTTTCACTGTGTTTGATTCCAAATTGAATTAATATTAAAAGTGAAACATATATTGAACTATTGTATAAGATAGAATCTAGGGAAGAAGATATAATTGTTTATTGACATAAGAGGAAGCAAAATGGGAAAGAAGATGAATATCTCAAATAAAGGGAATAGTCCACAAGATTGGAAAAACATGATTTGGATAGACTGCAGATAATCAACAGACAAAAATTATGGAATAAAGTGAAACAAAGGATACATAATATTAAAAAGCAAGAAATATGGAGTAGTTTACAAGACTAGAGTACCTTGAAATATTACACAAAATTTAAGAAAGAATGGGGGGCAGGAAAAATATGTAGATGTTTGTAACAAAAAAGGAAGGGAGAGATTTGCTTGAGGTAGAGCATTTATAATATGGTTAAGTGGATTAAAAGCGAAAAAGGAACAGTATCCACTATGTGTAAAAATAGAAAATCAATGTTCAGAAACTAAAGCTAAGAGAGAAGAAGTATGGACTAAAAAATGGGACAATTTACAGATAGCTATTCTGATATTAAAAATTTTTGGAATTGGCAGTAAGGAGTTTTGGAGAAGATATGGTAATAATGTAGGAAAAGTATGAGAGAAATGGCAGAAGAAAATTATTAAAGTAAAAGAAGAAATAATCTATGCAGATAAATGTAGGAATTTAAGAAATGGTGGAAAGAATAAAAAATGTGCAGTTAGAGGAAAGTAGCATCTATTACATTAACAAGCAGGATGTTCCAACTTCTACGAATGATCCAACAATCATTTAATAGCTGACGATGTAGACATATGTTCCAGGAAACATGTCCTGAGTAAATCTCATGTAAGTGAAACCATAAAGAGTGTTCTAGATATTTCATCTCAGAAGAGATTATTGTGTTTCCCTCTGTTGGATTCCAAATTAAATTAATATTGAAACTGGGGTGTTAATTAAACAAGATCCTAAAATAACAGAACTCTAAGAACAATTATACTAATTGCAAGTTAATGTAAAGGAAATATGTAGAAATAAAATGTTCATTCATTCATTTTCAGCTAATCAGCAGTACTATAACTAAAAGTTTTTAAAATTATACACCATATTCATTTGTTTGCAAATATTTCCATAACTAAAGAAAAAAGACATGAAGTCTGCTGTAATGCCAATCAAAAGAGCACAAGTGAAACACAATAAAAACATACATTCTTTAGAGTAGACCTACCTTCATCACTCCAATAGAGCATATTCAGATCTACTTGTTGGCTCAGGGAGGGTCCCCGGTGAGTATTCTCTGGCCTATACATTTTTGCAACTCTCAACCAGATGTCATGTGATGAAACAAAGTCGTCATCAGTTTTTGTGAATATTGAGATAATATGACCAATACAGAAAGGCTCTGGTGTTTCCAAGTTAGATCCCTTCACATGATCTGATGATTTGCGGTAAAACTCTGGATATATCTCCTCATCCACCTGAACATATCAAAATGCATTACTTCTTATGTAACCATGCATATTAGCAAAATATAGCCAATGTAAATGCCCATGAAATTATGTGCCAAAGTGTTAAATACCTTTTATCTTATATTCAACATGCCAAAAGCATTTATTATTTATTAATAAAATAGACTTCACAGATCTGGTGGTCAGCTTTGCTAGCTGCTGTTCAGGAGGTACAGGTTTGATCCCCAGTAACCACTTAAAAATTCCATAATTTAGGGAGATCTGAAATGGTTTCACCCATCCTCATAAGGACCACTGGGAACCTGGCTGATAGAGTTATCTAGAAGGCCACAGGATGGCAATCAGAAGGATGCTGGTATGTATCACAAACCTCCCTGCATAATTGCATTCTGCCAATGATATTGCAATATTGAGGCAGGGAATGCACAGTTTGTTTTCGTCAGCCAGCCAAGGCTCACAGCAGGCTGTTGCACTAAAGAATTATTTTATTATTTTTATTTTGTTAAGCTCAAAAGATGTTATTTTAAAAACTATTTCCATAGTATATTACAAATACAGATGCCAAAAAAATGTATACACGCTTCAAGCAAAGAAAACAAAACTGAATTCACACAAACAGAAAATGACGAGCACTAATCACCTTAGACTTTTACCATTACAATAGTTGCTCAAAATGCCCACCATTGGCATCGCTACACTTCTGAGTATGTTGAACTACTGATTGTGCAACATTTGCAAAAGTGTCCTCGGTGATTGCAGCACATGCCGTTTCAATTTCTTCCCGAAGTGCTGCCAGTATAGCTGGTTTTCTATGGTATAAAACATCCTTAAGAGTTCCTCATATTTGAAGTCCAACGGAGCTAGATCCGGAGAATGCAGTGGAAACTCATGTGCACATTGCTACGTACAGTTCTGCAGTGAGTGCTCAAAACGTTCCAAAACCATAGTCCAGAACATGGGGCCTGTTGCTTGCGAGGTCTCACAGATCTGTCTTTGTGAACATTGCATACAGTACGAGTCTCAAAATTGTTTCCAATGCACACAATTGTTACTCGTGTTGGCGGTTCTGTTCTGTACACACGTCTTCATTGCCTTTGAACTTCAACAACATTCTCAGTTTTCCAATACCAAAATTACTTTCCACTGTTCAAACGATAATCTTGGCTTCATTTGTTCATTGTTGATTTACGATAATCTTGGCTTCAATTTTTCATTGTTGATTTACAATAGTGTTGGCTTCATTTGTTCATTGTTGATTTACCTGTCGCGTAGCAACGCTATCATAATGTATGAGAGTCACATCTGTTTACAGAACATCATACTATACATTATTGTTTTTTTTTTTTTGGTCCAACTTAGAAATATATCAAAAGATATCAGCTTGGTGGTGTGTATACATTTTTTTTTGCATCGTCATTATTTTAACACCATTTTGCTCTTGATTGCCTGCGTAATAAGGTACTGGCTATGTAAATGAGGCCACTTACAATGATTTTAAATATTCAGTGATGACAAGTTAATGGTGGTAAAGATGTTCCATGCAAATTGCTGAAGGTCTTCATTACAACCAGATAGATGTTAAATTAGTTATTTTGCACTAATAAGCAAGAGATAAACAGGCACTGCTAGAACATCACAGAATGAACTAAAAAATATGCTGTATATCACCTTGTACATCCAAGATTACAGAATGAACTATCTAAATTTGGAATAAATGGAATCTGAAAGGTGCTCAATAAAGAATTTAAAATACATTCCTGGGAAGAAAAGAATTTTGGGCAAGTGAAATAGAGACAGTCCAACATCATCAAGGACCAATAAGTACTAATGGCTTACAATGATTACAATGAATAAAATCTCATTAGTATAAAAATTCCCAATATTCATTTATTTATTGAAATGCTAGCAAAAATATACAGAGGCCTCCACCTATCTGGCTATTTTTATTCTTTGGTATGACCCTGCACAAAGGCAATATATTTTTAATAAATTATAAAATGATCTATTCTCATTAAAATTATAATATTCTCTATAAAATTATAATATTCTCATTCCACTTCTTAAAACAAAATAGGGTACCACTTGGCTAACACCAGCTATTCTGTGCTAACCTCTATCTTCTGCTTGTCAATAGTTTCCTACTGGATTTGGACATTCACCTTCTGAACATCAGAACTCCTGAGGGCAACATTAACACAGCAAGAACCCAAACCCAGGTCTGCTAGCATGGAAACACTCACAGTTCCATAAAACATACCAATGAGGTAAAAAAAGCCAAAAATTTTATATATCAAAAGAAAAGTATTAGGCTCCATATGCCCAGAGTATTATATTTAATTTAATTCATTTAATAACATTTTTCTTTTACATTCATATTACACATGTAACCAAAAATACAGAATTATCATAAAATGGTCAATATTTACCTTGTCTTCTCTTCGTCTCTCTTTGCTAAACACTGCACCTGTGGTCTTGAATTTGAAGCTATTTGGACGAAGAAAAACTGATGAGCCCACATGGTACTTTTCTCCTCGCATGTTAACTACACCATACAATACCTGCCAAAGTAAAAACTATTAATGTTATTACTCGAAATTTATTTTGGTAATTTTAACAAAAGTTAATTCTTTATGGATAAACACTAGAAACAATGCAAGAGATGTGATGATTAACTTAAATCTTAAGCAGAACCTGGGTCTCCACAAACCTCTGGCAATCAAAATAAAAAACTGGGAAGATGAAATAATAAGAATAAAAAAATGAGCAAAGAATAGTGCATCCATGTCATATAAGATTTATTCCATAGAAACATGATTAGAACTGGTAAGTGACTAAAAATAAAGTTGCAGAACAGATTAGTTTCATGGAGGAGCTACTTTTGAATTACAAAGCTTAGTCCTTAGTTGCCAATGCTATGACACTTAGATTAGCCCTCCTCTTCTAATTTGAGATTTGTCCGTTCTCAAATATACAACAAAGCACTGTAATTTAAATGCTATTTATCATAAAGCTTATTCTAAAGAATTACTTTTACTAAGAATTGTTTTCTAAGGAGTGCCACAGAAAATATGTTTACAATAACAGTAAAAATTTCTTACCTCACCCTTCTCATTTGTTATGCCAAGTTTCTCATCTATAAAAGGGCGATCAAACTTTGATTGAAGATAGAGCCTTTCGCAAGATGGACAAAACCTACAAATAATAAATTACATATGCCTCTTTAAAACATTATCAGCAATAAAAGTGATTTGATATTTTGGATTGTTGTAATTCTGTTAGTAAAACATTTGGATACCAGCAGTAGCAGCAGAAGCAGAAATTATTTCCACTGTCTCTTGCATCAGCAAATTTACTCATTTGCAATGATATTAGAAAAATCATTACCACCACTAGAATTGATTTACATAACAAAAACAAAATGGGTTAAAGATACAATGATTGCAAACTATAAAACTTAACAGAAAAAATAATAATCATTTCAAAAGAATACCAGATTAATTAATTCCAAAAGAAATATTGCAACAGTGTTTATGAAGATAAAATAGAACATATTGTTAAAATCAGAATGAATGTAAAAGGCCTTAAACTTGATAGAATGACAAATTCCCATAATGTATATAAATGCAAGATACATGGTAACTTTAAAGCATCAAGTTATGGCACATTTTCAAGCATAAAATCCTTAATTATTGCTGTATAACCTTTTTCTAGCTGCCATTTATAAGGATTTACAGATTATTCAGAATAGTTATATAAACATTTAATATTTTGTTATGCTTGTCAAAAAAGGGATAGGAAAAAAATTAAAAGTAACATTCTACTTAATTTTTTCTGTTTATTCTCAAATGGCACCATTGGATAGAATTTCATATCACAAGCTAAGGCTCAACAAAGAACACACTTCCATTCGTAACATGAATCCTGTTTACTGCTCCAGTACATTCTTCTGCAAGAGTATTGAGAATGATATGGCTTTCAGGCATATCACTTAAGATGTGAACTGTGACTCGCATGAAACAGTCTCATAGTTTACTGCTTTCAATATTTAAAACCGTCTAATCAGTCAGTCACTTATTACTGCTAAATCCCTTCCCCATCACTGACATCTGGGCCATGAACACATGTGCAACATCACTTCACCTTTATAAAAGTGTGGGTACTCGCTCTTCTTACAGAAGATGCTGGAAGTGTTACATAGAAATTAGGTCAATTAATGAAAAAGAACTAACAAATATAAATGGTAGTTTTTTAAGAAAATGTAGATTACACTAGGTTACTAATTAAAACTTTTTTTCTCAGTACTATTAAAAATAGATGCTTTTACTAATTTCAGTGGCAGAATTAAAAAATGCACTCCATTTTTCTGTACCACATCTCGTTTTGGCAATATGACAATGTTCAATGAAAATATAATTGTAAAATTTGCATTGTTGTTAACGTTGTTCAACATTTTTCAAGTCCTGGTGAAACCTTTCACCTTACTCTTCACTGACAGCCCCTAAATTTGACGGGAAATAGTCAAGATGTGACTTCAGGAAATGAAGCTTAATTTCATATTACAGCCGAGCAGTCTGAAATTTTCTTGCATATTTCCAACAATATCTTTGTACTGAGGGTCTTTAACATTGCCCAAAAATTTCTTAACAAACTCTCCTAATCAATTCCACACATCTTTTTCAATTTCATTCAAAGAGCTGTAAAATTAACATCTTTCACCAGTTTCCTTATATGTGGCCTATCAAATACTCCCTCTCCAATTTTATCCTGTGAAAATGGTGGAAACTTTGTATATAAATACAAGAAGCAAGGGCAACTTTTCTCAAGTGCTTTTACGAATTGTTTCATTATGCCGTTTTATGTGTAATGGAGGGAATAGAATTTTTTGACAATCAACAAGAGGCACATTAGTAACATTTTTTGATCCAGGTTTCAGTTGGTGCCTCTCAGGTCATTGGTCAGGCCCTGCTATCTCATTCACAAAGCAAACAAGGGAATTTTGTGTTTCCTCCCTGTTGTCCTCGTAAGAGACCAATGATCTTCAAGTCACCACACATTTGCCACTCATGGTAGCAGAACTTAATTTTCTCAAGAATACGCTTCACAGTTTAATAAGATTCTCTTAGGTTCCTAGAATGTGCAAGTGGTATTGAAGCTAACTTATTGCCATTATAAAGTAACAATGCTTAAAGACTTTATTTGGAAGAATCAAAAGATGCTAGTCACTTGGCTCATATGCTTCCCTGCCCAATTGTTTAATAAGATTACACACATCCACACAAAATACAAGTTGGTTTTCTTTAGAGTAATGCTTGTGGAACTGTATTTTGCGATTCCTATACCATGAAAATGTAATGCCAGGTGATAAATTCTTCTTCTGTAGTTTTGGGTCCAGTAATTCATTTTTTTGTTTTGTGAGGCCTAAATCCTTCACTAAATCATTTAACTCACATTAATTAAACTGTTGTGGTGAAATGTCAAATTCTTCTGGATCAGAAACCAACTCATTATCAGAAATCACGGAGCTGCTTTAAGATTCATTACAACTGAGGTCTGCTGGTGGTGTAGGTATGGGCAGTTTGGGTCCATGAGGAATAGGACATGTAGCCGAGTTCAAATTTTGATATTTAATTACTGCCTTATTTTTTTGTTGTAGCCAGCAACTTTGCACATGCAAAAGTAACAATAATCATGGTGATTCTGCTGCTCTCTCCATATCCTTGGTTTGGCAAACTGCACTGCCTTCCGTTTTCCTTCACACAACTGTTGAGGGATTAGATGCAATATGAGGAGCAAACGATTTATCCTGATCACCAACTTCCTCTTTGAAATATAAATAATATAGTTTCTTTGTTTGTCAACTTATTTTATGTCCTTCCCATCAAATACATAACAAAACTACTGAGGACTTTGTAGACACTGTCTCCTCTGTAATCCTGATGTAGAAGTCATACTAGAACTTTTATTTTAGCACTACACATATAGAAGATGAACATTCATATTAACACAAGTTTCAGTTCAACTGAAGTTCGGATCTATGATTGCTGTAAATGTAAACAAACATAAATACCTCACAGAAGACAGACTGACTCATAGAATAAAACTGATAAGTGCTGAGAATATAAATATCTGGGTGATAAGGGAGGACAGGTAAGCTGATCAGGAAGAAAATCATTAAGAGATTTAGAATAACATAGTAGCAGTAAGCTGTATAAGCTGAATTAATTTAGCCCCACAGACATATATGCACATATCATAAAAACTAGATGTGATAACCAAAAACTGACTTCATTTTTGAAATCAGGGCACTGATTTCCATTAAAGTCAAATATTTCCTTTATACCGCAGAATCAGTGTTAAACAGTGTTATGTATTGTACAAAATGGGATCTTCTATCAAAAGGGTGAGTACAGAATAAATTTATTTTTGAAATATTGGCATCCCAGTTTTGCGATGACAGATAATGACAATGGAAGTGGAGTCATGCTCGTAAGTGGCCGACTTGCGAATGGAAGGTTTTAAATGTGCCTCATTATAGCATGATCTAAAATGAGTGAAGAAGAATGTTTGGTTAATAACTTCAGAAGAAAAAACTGAAGTGATAAACTTAACTGAATCTTGCATTTCTCAAATCATAATGATTAACGGTGGATGTAGTTTTTAATAGCAGGAATTTTCACAGTTTGTAAAAGACATTAATCATTTGAAAGAAACATGAATTAACATGACATGGAATTAATTACTAATTAACCAATGATTTTTTATAATTTTATTTAAATATTTTTTTTTTTCAAATGGTACAAATAATTAAATGAATTGAGCTGCTCAGAGATTTAGACTAGGAGACATATTGAAAATATCCAAGCTAATAAAAATGATAGTTTTACTCTTGAAATGAAGATAAAGTCTGCTTCATGGTTTACACCCATGGTTCTAATCTCTAAAAATGTGTATGGGTGAGTCCAGTGATTTAATTGATTAATAAAAATGTGTATATATAGTAGGTATTGAAGAATGCTAAATTAATGGATATAGTGAATGGGAAAGTTATACTGTTGTCTGATGTATAGGGCAATGGGGATCATGGCCAGTGCTAAAATCTATAGTCATCCCTTATTTTGTAATTTACTTAGCACTAACATCAGCTAGAGTATGCAAATGTTTTAAACATCAATGTGGCTGTAATTTTAATATATATATATATATAGGAATCAACACAGTGAAAACGAGTATAAGATCTCCAGTGGATAAGATAATTTAAAATCCTAATAACATTTCTTTGGCTTTACTTCCAATGAACATGGAAGCAGTCTGAGTTAAAAACACTTAAAATATTGATACAATGATGAAACACTCTTAAGGTTTCACCCTCAAAATTAAAAAATTCAGGACATGTTTCTTGAGACATTTGCCACAAATGGCATTTAACAGTTGACAATGTGAGCAAATGTCTCATGAAACATGTCCTGAATTTTTTAATTTTGAAAGTGAAACATTAAGAGTGTTTTATCATTGTATAACTATTTTAAATATTTTCAACTCAGACTGCTTCCGTGTTCATTGGAAGTGAAGCCACACATACGTTATTAGCATTTTAAAATATTTTATCTATTGGAGATTAACATGATTCATACTCGTGCTACTGATATAAACTCAAAATTCCAGAGAGTTATAACCCCATTCCACATAAATACACAGTGTTCCACAGTTTTGCACACAGATTGATGAATATTCCGCTCACAGAAGCAGAGTAAAAAATAGAATACCAACAAATAATAAAGACAGCTATAACCAATGGTTTCAACAAAGACACAGTGATAAAAATTATCAATAAATCTAAAAGCCAAAAAGAGATAAGGGAAGTTTCCACACTGAAAAACACAAAAGAAGAATACAAATTCAAAAGTTTCACCTACCATCCAGTTTACCACAAGTTCAAGAAAAGTTTCAAAGAACATGGATAATGTTAGCCCCAAAGAACAGATATAATATCAAGAATTTATTAGGTTGCACAGTAAGACTCCATACCAACAGAACAGAAATCAGGAATTAATGTAATAAAATGTGTAGATTGTGAACAGAGCTACATAGGCAAAAAAGAGAAATTTAGAAATTCAGAAGAAAGAACACTTTGGGAATATTCAGTTTAAGCAGGTGAATAAATCAGCAGTAGCAACTCACTTTTGGACCAAAAACCATGAAATGAAACCAAAAATTAAACTGCTGAAACATCTTCACAACCCAATGGAGTTATCCACTTTGAAAAAAAATTTTCATATTAAAAAATAAAGAAAACCTAATGAACTTCCAGTTTCCTCCTATAGATGAACTCAGCCATTTCCTACTTTACCCAACAAATGCCAACACAGGAACTTCTGGGTGTCTAGATATTGTTTTGAGTAATGACTGTTCAGCGAGCAACTGAAGATGGAAGAGATTCTCCCGAAATGCGTCTTATTTTATGTAAGTAAATGGAGTTCAGTGTAAAAAATGAATATTTATATATAGGACATTTCACATAGTGTTCAAACGAGTCCTCTCTAGCACTACTCTGGTGGCATGCCTTTCAAGTGATATTCAACTCCTTGCAAGTAACTTTCATTATCCTCATTATCATTAAAAGATACATGTACATGAAATTCACTATATTCAAGTATTTCATATTTAACAATTGGTTATAAAATGAATTGAACATAATTATAAGCAAAATGTATCTTGTTTCACTCAATAATGAATAGTCTCACGATTACAGAAGCAAATAAATGAGAAAACCAAACTTTTTTTTAAAAATAAATTATTTATTCTAAGCAGTAATAAGTCAAATATATTCCACCATACACCATGGATAAGACAGGCTTCTATGCAAATGATACAGGGAATATGAAGAAAGGATAGTCACTTGAAAGATTTCAGGTGCACAGGCAATCACTGTATATGAAAATGCACTGTATATGAAAATACAAAAATGATTTGAAACCACAGAAAGAAGCTTTATATATAAAACATAACAGTTTTCTGAGCTGGAGGATGAGCTGAAATAAACTGTCCTTAATTGACATCAATTCAATGTACTTACTTATGAGAAAAACCTTTCCGCACTGGAGGATCTTCACCAATATCTTCAAAACGTGCATGGACCCAATCATATCTGTCAAGCCAAAAACAGTGTATTCTGTTAGTTCATATAAATGAATATGCTTTGTTACCCAACAGCATTTACTGATCATTTTTCTTTTTTTCCCCTAATGTTTATAAAATCTAAATACAACATAGTAAAGACAGGGGTACCACAATGTCCTTTTGTATTCTTAATTTATGTAAATGATTTCCACAAATGACAAAAATATTATGAATATTTATGAATATGAATATTAATTTATATCATTATATCATTCAGTTGAACTACACACTCTTAAAGCTTCACTTACTTTTCATAAATGTATGGAACCAGTTTCAAGAACATTTAGTTCCCATCTTCAGCCAGGCTAAAGTTCAACTGTCGGATCATTCGTTGAGCTGTGGGAATGTATATTCTGCTCTGGTGGCGGTGTGAAAAACTTGTAGTTTATGTTTTCATCCCCGACAATGAAAACCTGGCTGAAGATGGGAACTAAATGTTCTCGAAACCGGTTCCATACATGTATGAAAAGTAAGTGAAGCTTTAAGAGTGTGTAGTTCAACTGAATGATACAATGATATCGATTAATATGATTGGCTTCACTGTACAAGTTCCAATTTACATTTAAGTAAAAATGGAATAATTGCTTATGCTGATGATACTTCTCTTTTGTGTGAAGTAATATTATATATGATTTACAAGAAAAAATACATTTTTCTCCAATGTAGAATATGAATTACATGCAAAATAATGCTTAAAATTAAATACAAAAACTAAATGTATTTAATATAAATGCAATAATAAGATTAATGAAGAACTTATATTAGCTAAAAATTAAAAAGGTAACAAATTAAGCTAAGAAATTTTCTTACTTAGACAATTATCCTAATACTTATCCACAGAAATATTAAAAATAACTTATTATGGAGTGTAATTTTTGAGGTACGTTATCTAAATATGGGGTGCTACAACGCTAAAAAATATGCATAACATTAAAAAAATGAGTAGTTTCATTAAATGTCCTAAGAAAAATTTTGACTCAGGAGCAAATAAAATATAATACAAATAAAGCTATTTATGCTTACAATACTAGAGGAACAAATAACTTTCATAAGATGTGCCCCAACAAACAACAATGAAACAGATTCTTATAATATTGGGAAGGAATTGCATAATATCACAAGTAAAAAGCGCAGACCCTAGAGTGACATTTATTAGGACATTTCATGAATAAAATAAGAATAAATATAATTTCTTTATACTTGGCTTACAAAATTGTAATAATTGTATATTTGCATTATGAATATTAAAACTTTTTAAGTCATTTAGTAACATATGAATGTCGATTATCAGTAATGCCAATAGAGAAGAGTCAATATGAATTTAGAATTATTTCATGAATAGAATAAAAATAAAAGTGATATATATTTGAAATTTGCTCACAGAATATTAATACTTATATAAAATGTTATACTTGTGAATATCTATTCTATTCAGAAACCATAAGACTGAAATGGACAAAAATCCACTATTAAAATTGCTACTATTAGATTTTCTAATACCAACTGAGGGGAGAAAAAAGAAAAAATGGGAAGGGAACATAAAGTGTGTCTATTTCTCTTTGTATTCCTAATGATAAGATTAATTTGTACATTTGACACATCACCAAAAAGCTTCGAAGAAGTCTCCATTTTGCATTATGATTGTCGATTGTCCAAGCTTTTGTTGCTACCTATTGCTCCCCACTGCCAAAGTGGTCAGTGATGCATGTTCAGGAATTAGATAGTGGAGGTGTAGAGTTGTCTACATTGACCGCAAGACATATGCAAGTCGCACGATAAAACAGATTTGATTTTTGATAATTTCTCTCCGTAATCTGGCTGTTTTTGGTCAAATTTCAACATTTTCTTTCATTTCATTGGTCGATTTTAAGATGGCATCACATGAATGAAATATTCCCTGTAAGCTAACAGTACAGTTTCAAAAGAAACCATTATGTGCCTATAGGTAGTATAAATACATGTAAATGAACTGTATAGTGATCTAGTAAACAAGATTGTAAATACAATTGTGTTCTTCTTTAAAAATGTTTTATGAAATTTTGTGTTTGTTCTTATTTAATCAACTGACAATGTGTGAAATGGTGCTGTAAAGAGGAAATGGCTTTTCTTCCATTTTACAGCATCATCTTACACAAGATCTCATAAATTCTGGCCATGTGTAACATTAAAACAACTTTTCAACTTCCCAACAAAGCTCCAATAATATTTCAAACTTGTTAAGGATAAGCTCCATTCTAAAGTTCCAGGAGTTTAGAGAATTCCATGCCAATATCGGAAGATGTATGCTGGACAGATCAACTAAACAATCTTCTTAGAGGAAAAGTAAACTAAAGTCTGTAGATTAAGATACTTGGCATTTCAATAATACAATATGATGATTTATTAAAATGATTCATAATTGATGTATAAAACTCATCTGATAAACTATGAACTTGAGTTTGTTGAAGCTTATTTAGATAACAGTTTTATTATATCAGTTTATTGTTTAGGAAGACTTTAAACAGTGAAGTTAACCAAAATATGAAAAGGTTAGTGAAGTTCCAGTGTGGTAATCTAACCAAATATCATCAAGGTACTGTATTTCAGTTATAATAAGTTGAAACAGAAGGTTCCTTGGATAGATTTAGCTGTTCTGTTCTTTTCTTTTTCTGATGTTTGATATGTTGAGAAGGGCTATGAAGATTGTAACCAGGGACAGAATCTGCAGATCATTGCTTTGTACTTAATAAATAAATTAATAAAATATAATGCTCGGAGTAATGTTTAAAGCTACCAAATCATCCTGAGAAAAATAGAGAAAAAGTGTAAAGTTCTTGTTCACCGTCAAAAGCACATGACAACATATGTTAAGCAACAAGTTAACACACAAACTAACATGCTTATGTGGGACTGCTCATACGCTTACTGAAAAAAAAACATTTCTCTGTTTTATGTTCAATGAAATAGATGCAAATAATAAGGAATACTCAGTACTGGAATATTTAATGAAGAATATGAACTTTTCATTTATTTTTATAAAAATGTTTCTCATATGCTAAGTTCCTTGGGTTGTTGAACAGCTTTTAATAGCTTTATGTCTTTTTTCTAATCCATGATGTTCATTTCAGAAATGTGCTGCCACAGTCGATTATCTATCTGTTTATAATGACATGTTTCTTCTATATTCTTTCGTCGGTCCTGGTGGTGCAGTGGCAACCATACTTGTATTCTAAACCCAAGATTGCAGGTTCATACCCAGCCAGGATCGATGGATTTTTTTCGGGCGTAAAAATCCTAAGTATGGTTTCCTTCGGAAGGTCCCATGTCGTACATTTATAGTAAGAAAAAGAACCTCAAGCCTGAAAGAGGCGGCCTCTGAGCAAAATTTGTCAGCCATTTTATGCCCTGAATAGAATGGCCTGTGACCTGTGATGTTAAACAGCATCCGTAAATAAACAAATAAAAAAAAAATGTTCTTTCAACCTGATGCCTATATTTTTCTTGGTCTTGCCTATGTTTATTGCCACAATCTTTGCAATTAATTTGGAATATGCCCGATTTTTTTCTCTTTGGGTCTGGAATCTATTTTATTTAACTTTAATAATTCATTAACATTATATCTATTTTGAGGAGCTAATGTGACATTACTGTTTAAATTTTTTTTTAATTTTTTATTGACTGATGGGTTTTTTTCCCCTGATGTTGCACTCAAGGTTGTTATTTGTTTAATTCTTTTTTGTTTCTAGAATCTTTATTTTTTGGTTGATTGTCCATTTTTTAAATCCATTCTATATAGCTACTTCTATTATGTGCATTTTTTCTCTCTTGTATTCATCTTTGTTCAGTGGCATATCACTAACCTATATATCATGCTGTTAAAAGCTGCTTTCTCATGAGATCAAGGATTAAAATTTAATGTAATTATCTGTATGTGTGTCCTTTCTGTAAATGTCCAATTCACAATTGTTTTTACCTTTTATTATCTTCAGATCCAGAAATGGCAATATATTATTAGTTTCAGTTTCAATTATAAATTTTTAATATAAGTTCTTGCAGATTTAATAATTTTAGTGCATCTTCCACATGTTTTTTATGTACAATGGCAAATAAATCACGTACACATTTGTAGCAGACCTTAAAAATGTAGGGGAAAGCTTAGTGAGGTGTATTAAAAAAACTTATAAACAGTCAGCCAGGAACAGTGATAGAGGGCTACTCATTAATAGTCCCGATTTCTGATTTTTGTTTAAAAAATGTTTCTTCAAAAGTGAAAAAAGGTTGATTTATGCACAGTTTGGTGCATTTAATGTATTCATTAATTTGTCCTTCAACAAGGTTGTAAGAAAGTAACCATTTTCTTAAAAAGATTAATAATTTAATTTGTGGTATGCTGGGAAACAAGACTTTTAACATCGAAGGAAACCAAAGTGTCATTAGGAGATAATTTGTAATCTTTAATTCTATTGAGAGGCCCATGAAGTTTTTTCAGCTTAAATGTCAAATTTAGGAAGTGAATTAAACTGTGAAGATAACCAGTTTGTAAGTGTTAGTAAGGAGTGTTAATGTGGTTGATGATTGGTCTCAAACTTCTCCCAGGTTTATGAATCTTAGGGAGGCCAAAAATCTTGGCTAAGGATGGATTGTGAACTTTAATTTTGTAGCGGTCTGTTTTTGAGAGCAAATAACTATTTTTCAAGATCTCTTCCATTGATTGTATGCATTTGTTTTGATTTTGATGAATTCATCACTCTTTAGAACTCCTGCATTCTTTGCTCATAATCATCCCTTCCCAAAATGACAACCTTGTTTCCCTTATCAGCCTTAGTAAAAGCCAAAGTAAATCATTTCATTTCTTTACTTTGAATATCCCACAATTAATCAATATTGCAATTACAAACATTTATGGAGGGAAAAATAAATAAAGGAAAAAGAGGACAATAAAATTTTCATGAAAATTAAATTATAAACATTGATGACCTCTCATTCTGATATAAAATATATGGTGTCATTCTATTAAATCATGCCATATATAACAGAGATGCCAAGTATCACATATTAAAGTGTATTGCATGAAGTATTAAAAAATACACTCACACTTCTAAACAAAATGTTGAAAGCTTTTTACAAAAAGCACTAAAGCACGAAGTAAACGAAAGTTACTATTTTAATTACTTACCGTTTTTGGTAGAAAAATGTTTTCCCATCATCTTGAATTGGAGGATATAGTGTCTCTTGTAAACCACCTAACTCATGCCAATCCTTAGGAGGTTCTCGGTAAGAAACATTGGCTTTCCGGAAAATTGCCATTAGTTCAAACTCTTCACACTGGTCTACCACAAAAAGCTCCAATGGTTCTGAAGTTTCTCCAAGTATGGTGTCTGATCCACGACTGCAATAAGGAGGATGATGAAGTGTTATTCTCATATACTATAACTCCTCAATTCTTTTATTTATATATATATATGTTGAGTGCCATTATGCATTTGATTAGTTTTTCTCAGAGACCCATTGTGATTTTTTTCGTAACTCGGTAAAGGACACACAAAATATTAACTTACTGCAAATATTAGTTCTTTGGAAAGGTTTATATGCAATTTTTATGAAATTAATTTGTGCTATCCATGGGATATCACAGTCCACAACAAGAAATTTTACCACCGAACCAGCAGTCCTGCACAGCAGTACAGGATAATTCACAGTATATGTATGAATTAATTGATTTTAATTTGTTTTGTTTCACTGATTCTGAGGAACTCAATGGATTGCAGCAATGCTTTGCTAATTTTTATAAATGGTATTTAAAAATAACACTATTCTACCAATTCATACTTTTGTATAATTTGTGTATTAGAGCTAAAGCTAAATTCATTTTTTGATAGTAGTAACTATTAACATTTTCTTTTTATTCTTAATTATACGCGAGTTGATTTAATACTCTTATGCTCCACTTACCATTGAATTATACAGAATGCCTGCATCATCACCTGTGAGTCAACTGCTGGATTTGTTGTTGGTTGGATGGACTCTATGTAGCTCTCTTAGACATTTTATGAACTTTTGGATTAATTTGTCTTCTGTTGGAATTTGGAAGTTTATAACCTTATCTTCATATTATTTTAAAAATTGTTTTCCCATATTTCCAACACCAAGGGTCTATCTACGAATTTCAATAATTTGACGTCCATTTCTCTATCATGTTTATCTCTCCAAAACCGATGTGCAACCAATGTACATCAGGTACAATCAGATAGATAAATCAGCGGTTGCACATCACTTTTGAAGAGATACACACGATATAGAAATGGAAGTCAAATTATTGAAGACCCTTGGAGCTGGATATGTGGAAATAAATTTTTATAAAAAATATGAAGATAAGTTTATGAACTTCGAGATCCCAACAGAAGACAAATTAATCCAAAAGTTCATAAAATGTCCACGAGAGCTAAACCAAGTCCATTCAGCCAAACATTTTCCTTATTAGCATATCATTTTTTTATTGCAAAACTAATAATTCACAATAAAGGTTGTTGTCCATGGTAACAAGTATTTTATGTTATATTCAAATTTACAATTCCATGATGCACCAATGCTTGCCCCAGTGAAAGTAGCATTTTTGAATTGAAATGAATTTATTTACATCATACAATTTTAAACATTACTATAAAAATCTATATTTTCATTAATTCCATAATACTGACAATATAAAATTAATACATATTATGATTCGATTACAATATTTTAATCTAAACACTACATCCAACTATTATCCTATACTTATAAGTTACTTATTTCCTTAGGACTATATACACACTAACACCCAGGTTATTTGTGTATAGTAGCATTTAGATATGGGCTACAGAGGCCCATTTCATAGAATTCAATTTTGTAGTGGACTGCTGATCTGTCAAAACTGAAGGTAGAATAGAAACCTGGCAGTCATATGGTCCATGTCATGTTAATGTTCTATCTACTTTAACAAAGTTATATTATCAAATAATGAATTCATAGTTAATAAATACAAATGTTCTAATAGTATATACTTTTCAAATAATATGTCAAAAACAATTAAGAAACAGTATATAACCAATATAGCTATAGCAAGAATACTACATACCAACCAATATACAAATCCTTTATTTAACCTACAAATTTAAACACTAGTGCTTCCAATACTGAAGAAAATTTAGGTTCCCATTCCTACATGACATTAAAAGGATTTAAAAGCAAAGCTCTCACACAGAGGGAATGAATAAATAAAATTTAAATTTTATTGCCTTTCATTAGAAAATGTTTTGTGGTGACATTTTTTACTCTTTGGTCTAAAGACTCAGAGCCTGCCTGGATCCTAATCAATAAGTCTCATTTCCAGAATAGCAATTCTTGTCAACTGATTTGGTTTGGTACTGCTCTAGACAGTCATAATATGTCACTTGACAGTGAAGTTGGTGATGTTGTTGCACTATTCACAGCAGTGTTGATGCATAATCTGTCCCCAATTAATAGCTTTATTGCCTTCAGCAAACCTCTTCCCCTTACCTCTCTTTCTTTGAAGAGTGTCTCCTCTTTTAACCTCCACTAATAATATCTAATGCAAGGAATCTTTCATTTCAGGATTAAAGAATATTCTATTTTGGGCTACAGAATAAGTCTTGAAATAACTTCATTTTTGGCATGCAGCTATAGTTATCAAAGGAATCTTAATCTTGTTATGTTTTACTACTTCTAGCTACTGCAATATCTGAACTTTTAAGAATGTCTTATTTGGAGGAACGTGATAAAATAGGAAAAAGCATGTGTCTGCTTGAAGCTATGACACATTGCATTTCTTTCACTCTTTCCAATTAAATCACACCTTTACCTTCTAAGCAGTATTTACATTGCCTTTTATTTATTATTAAATCTACGAATCTTAAAAAGAAAATATGGGCATGTGAAAATATACATCTAAAAGTATATATTGCTATAAATTATAATCAACAAGATAACAAAATTAAATTAAGGTAATAGCAAATATAATATTTAAAACATAACAAATGCACCCAAAATAAAAACAACTGATGAGCAAGTACATTCACCAAACAAACTAAATCATCAATACTGTATATTTATAGTATATGCTGCAACTTATTGTTTAGTCTTAAAACTATATGTTTATAACTATATTGTGATTTAGACAATTTTGTCTGTGGGACATCCACGTAATTTATGTCCGTATCATGATTATGTATTAAATTACATTAGCTAAACAGTTATAAATTATCCTTTATGTAAAATAGATGGTGTTAAACATAAATTAAAGGAAGAGTTATAATTATACATTGCTAAAAAGTTTTCTGCTTGAATAGAGTTCAATTCAATAAAACATCTAACTGCCTTCTTTGCCACATAAACATTATTTTGATCCCAGAAGAATTATCCACAATGGAATACCATGTGTGAGGGGGGGAGCATAATAGGTAGAAAGAATTTGCTTTTTACTAACAAGTTTTTGAAGTACAATAGATCAGAAAAGCAAAAATTGATAGGATAATAAAGCAAAATGATGGTCACCAAAACACTAATAACCTGGAGATGTGTGTATTGGGACCAGAATTAAGTATTTTGGTTAACATTCATTTTGGTAATATTAGATTTTTTTAGGTATTTATTTGTTTGTAACAAATGACAAATTTAGAATTAACTGAGTGCATTTTTATTATTTATTAGGAGTATACACAATGTGGTTAGTGTTGCAGCCTGGTTTATTACATATCCTAGTAAGGCTACTAATGAAGAACTGGGGATTAGGGTTCAAAATTAATAAATTATTAATAATTATATTTGATTATTGAGAAATAATGGAAATATGTAATTTTATTATGTCACTTGTGTTGGAAATAAACACAATTAAATACTTATAAGGAAAATAAATAATTATGGATTAGAGAAGAGGTTAAAATAGGTTACAACATTGTCAGCAAAGAAACTACCATTCACAAGAAATTTACTAATCATCCTTAGGCCACCAAAAAATTCCAGAAAATACTTCAAAAGTTTGGGATTACTTTGAACTTAGTGAACAAATTCAGCCTAAATAATCTGCTCAACTCCAGTGATGATAGAACACCTGATGAGAAGAAGCCGGAAATATATCAAATCAACTGTTCAGAATGCGATAAAGTATGTATTCGCAAAATAAAAAGAAGCATTGGAACATTGGAAAACATTAATCAGATAGATAAATCTGTGGTTGCACATCATTTTTGCAGAGATAAACGTGATATAGAAATAGAAGTCAAATAATTGAAATTCGTAAATAGACCCTTGGAGCTGGAAATATAGGAAAACATTTATATAAAAAAAAAACATGAAGATAAGGTTATGAACTTCAAGACCCAACAGAAGACAAATTAATCCAAAAGTTCATAAAATGTCCATGAGAGCTACAAAGAGTCCATCCAACCAACAGCAAATCTGGCAGTCAATCCACAGGTAATGATGCAGGCAAAGGCCTGTGAAACATGTTCTGTATAATTCAATGGTAAGTGGAGCATAACAGTATTAAATTGAGTCATTAGCTAATTAAGAATAAATGAATTGCTTCACTGATTAGTTTGAACATGAAATTGATTTTAAACTTAATTCTGAATAATTTACTGAATAAATGATCAGAATGTACACTCTTAACTTTCTCATTCAAATAGATTCCTAATAAATTGACACATTTGAGTGTGTTAATTCCAGCAGTAAGTTTTTAAATGGAAATTAATAATTTCTGATTTACTATAATTAACATTGTTCTATTCTGTTACAAACAGTCACAATCTTCAATAATTACATCATTATTTTGTAGAACAATGAAGTTCTTAACATTATGTCATCAGTATATAATATGGTCTTACACGTCATATTACTAGGCAAATCATTAACCTAATAAATTTAAGACCAACTTTGAGTTGGAACTAAGAGTGGAATCATTTGTATAGAACTTGTGTTCCAAACATGTTCTGGTAGGTATGGAACAAGTTCCTTCATATTTCATATAAATAAATTGAGTTTATCTATACATGTACTGTGTGTATTGCTATGCATGCGAAAACAATTCTTGTTCAACTTGCTCTTACACACATTGACTCAATCAACGGCTTCCCCCTTCCCTCTTCATAACAAACATGGAGTGATCAATCAAAAAAGCATGTTTATCAGAAGTAATGGAAGGGAGAAAATGTATTTCGGATTCTCTATATAAGAATTTCAGAGACAGGAATACATGCAAAGATTCTTTTAGTGAAATATATGCAAAGGAATATATGCAAAGATTCTTTTAGTGAAATTGCTTCTGTCCTCTAAGATGAGGTTGGAGAAGTGAGGAAGAAAAAAAAAAAAAAAACTTAAAATTCCAGTATAACAGGGATGAAAATACATGTCAAAACTTCAGGATCAGGTAGGAACAAGACATACAAAATCCTTTTCAGAAAAAAACTCTGGTCCTGCATTTTGCTTTTGTTCTCTCATTTTTTTTCCCCCCACAATAACAGCACACGCTACCTGCACAGATTAAGAAAGTTTCCTTCATGTTGAAACTGACTTGCAATGTGTCCTATACAAATGTTCCAAATGTAAACACTCTTCATTTATTTAGTATGACACAAATCTATATGATACAAAATGTCATATACAGTTTTATACATAAGTTTCCAGTGTGAATCTTCTACACAGTTAAGCAACTTATTCTTAACTAGCTTGTGGGTCAATTTAATATTCTTATGCTCCATTTACCATTAAATATACAGAACATATTTCACAGTCCATTGCCTGCATCATCATCTATGAGTTGACCAAATTGATGATGCATGCAATAGTCTGTGAAACACCTTTTGTATATTTAATGGTAAATGGAGCATAAGAGTATTAAATTGACTCACCAGCTAATTAAGAATCATTAAAAAGGAAAGGCCCAAGGACCAACCAAAGGTAACTTTTAACATATTAGATTTATGGTTACTTATACACTATTTATTTTTTATTATCAAGATAGGTTTTTATTAAATTACGTTCAACTGCATAAATGTTATAATATTAAGTTAAAAGGTCAGAGAATCATTGAAATTTACTTGAAGGCTTTGCTTTGGTCTAGTAGTCATACAGGAATATTTTGTCTCCAAAACCTTGCAATATCTCAGAAATAATAGCGTCTGTAGCTTTAATAGTTGACATGCCAGCCCAAAATCTAAATTGTGTATTATTTGTTAACTTGTTTTCCTCATTAAAATAAATAAAAAAAAATGTTCCCTAATAAAATGTCCAATAATTTTAGAAAGTATTGGTATAAGAAAATAGGACGATAGTTGCTGGGCTTATTTTTCTCGTTCTTTTTGTAGATTGGTATAATGACTGAAATTTTTAAACTATCAGATAATATACCATCTTTAAGTATTATAATGATGTGTGTTGAAGGCGTAAGAATTAATGTTTATAATGTTATTAATAATAAAATTACATACTATAATGATTTTCACTCTGACAGCTTCATATATCCAATTATTTTCAATACTGTTTCAGAGTAGATATGTTTCTATTTAAACTGACTTTATACAGCTAATGACCTGATGGCTTGAAATAAATTCATTAAATGATTTACTAAAGTATTACTGTTAACACCAATATGTCAGTCCTGGTGGTGTAATGGTTACCATATTTGCCTCCTATACCCAAGATCGCGGGTTTGAACCCTGCCAAGACCGATGGATTTTTCCAGGCGTAAAACTCCTAAGCTTCCTTTGAAGGGAAGTAAAGCCATGGGTTCCGTGTCGTACATTTACTGCACGAAAAAGAACCTCAAGCCTGAAAGAGAGGCCTCTGAGCAAAATTTGTCGGCCGTTTCACACCCTGAGTTGAATGGGATGCTGATGATCTGAGCTGTAAATAATACCCAAAATATATATATATACTCATAAAAAACACTCAGAGTGCAATATAAAAAGGTTCACATAAAATTTCACACTAAAAACCATAAAACTGAACACTAAAATCACACTATATTTCGAGCTTGGCTCTTGGTCACGTGATGAAAATGAAACGGTCTTGGTCTTGGTCACGTGACCAAGAGCCAAGCTCGAAATATAGTGTGATTTTAGTGTTCAATTTTACAGTTTTTAGTGTGAAATTTTATGTGAACCTTTTTATATTGCACTCTGAGTGTTTTTTATGAGTTTTTATGCTTTTTAGAAGTTTTTATTACTCTATTAATAGTATATATATATATTGAAATTACCAGAATTTTTAGTGTTATTTATGAAAATTATTGAAATCTGGTGTAACCAAATTTTGGTGGGTACAATTCTTTCCAGTAGTAAACTTTATTATTTTCTAGGTTTTTACATTTTTAACAGATTTTTATATTAAAAATTGTGTCAATTTTCACTTTGTGAATTTCTTGATTACATAATTTTTTTTAGCTATTTTATATTTGTCAACATCTATACGATTTCAAAATTTAGCTGTTGTATACAATTTTAATATCTTGTTCCTGATTGATGCTAAGAAGGCTTAGAAGTAAACACTTGCTACACTTTTCATGTGTTAGTAGCCACAATATCCAACTTATATCAGAAATGTCAAGTGATACCTTGCAGCCCTATATTTGTCAATACAATCCAGCACTAATTATGGAAGAGCCAACCAGCTAAACATAATATGGAATAGAGTACTATGTTTTATTTGTGTCTGTGTGTGCCCAAGCATTTTTCTTCTTAGTCATAAGCACATGCATTGTTTACTTTTTGACTTATACTGAAATGTAAAAATATCATTATGCTCAGCCTATGACAGTAATATTAGTAAAAGTTCAACATGCAGGTTAACCTACAGATAAATAACAAATACCAAGAGTAAAATACATACCAAAACCAATGTCCATGAACCTTTCTGACACCATTTTTTTCTTCAAACATATAAACAACACGTGCTACAAAGAGAGCTTTACTTGAATCCATAGGTTCAACTACTATGCAGTCCCCAGCTGCCACTTCTTCTTCTCCTACCATTGCAGAACTGATAAAGTAAAATAATTATGCACTTTAATAATGAAAGAAAACTGTTTTATCAGTTTCTGTACATATAATTGTATAAATTATATTCATATATTACAAAAGTCCAATGTAAACTGAAAGTTAAAATGTGAACATATTTTCAAATGGTATAAGTCTGCTGGTAATTCCAGAGATAAAAAAAAAAAAAATGTATAGTGAAAGAAATTCTTATGATATAAATATACGTGACATTCTAGTTCTACAGTCTCTATATTACATTTGGGAGGATAAATTGGCATTTATTCATATTACATAGCTGTTTTAAATATATCTATGGAATAAATTATTTTCAAATATTGTAGAGGCACTAGAATCAATTGGCTATTTACCATAATACCAAACATCATTGTAGGTATTAAATATATATTTTATTTATTGTGTCAGAAAATATAACATTATGGCCTGGCTCAACCCAAGTTCTACACCAGGCAAACATTTGAAGTTTCACAAACACACTGATGAATAATAACAAAAATTTTAACATAGAAATTACCCTGAACAAACCCAATAGAAGACGAATCAATAGAATAATTTTACAAACACATTGGTAAATAATTATAATATTTCTACCATACAAATTACCCTGAACAAATCCAATCTAAATAAAAAATCCTCTCTCCTCATAGGCCACATCCATTTGTTCATAACTCTATATAAATATTGCCCCAGATTCCTAAATTGACTTTGATCACCAACCATTTTCTTAGCTCCAATTAACTTATTTAACTTCAACCATTTCCCATTTATCAATTGTCTCCATTCCCTAGTTCCTGAACATTCAAACAGGATATGTTCTACATTTCCACATATAGAACAAAATCCATGCTCACCACTAGTCCCAAAACCCCTTAATCTCCAAATTCCTAATCTAAACCATGCCATTCCCTTTCTCTCCTGCTTATTGCATTTACTATTATGTCTTTCTCTTTTGGCATCCTCTATCTCCTGAAAAAATATTAGCGAATTCTTCTCCCTCATTATAAAATGTAACACCTGCCCACCTATATTATCAAACCTTGATTTGATCTGTTTCTAGAAACCTCTCTCCAAATCACCTCTTCTTAGCCACAGATCACCCACTCCATTCCTCCTTAGCTCTTCTCCAACTTTGTGCACCCAATAATAACAATTACCTATTCCAGACTCTTGGAATATGAAACATTCTTTCAATAAGCAGGTCTGTGACACCGGTTATACCCTGACAGCTCATGCATTTCTTTAATAACTTCAGAGATAGTAAACCCTTGATTAGCTCAAATTTCTTCTGTATCTCCTATTGACCCATAGCACTCGAAGCTATTCCTAAATGGATTCAATAAGAAGATTCCTTCACAATCTGTATCTCCTCCCCAGCCATATATTAAATATAACTAAATTTGAATGGTTCCTATGGTCCACCAGGACTCTGGAACAAACAAAAGAAAGTATAATTAAGATCATTGTATGATTAGCTTCATTGCACAAGTTTCAATTAGCATTTCAAGTTAAAAGAAAATTAGCTCATGTACAGAAGTTTGGGGCAGAGCTCTTGCACAAAGTAACAATTTTCAATATTGGTTGATTTCAACAGCTATAAAGCATACAAGTTCTTATAAAAAAAAAATGTGAGAACTTGCATTCACATTTTAATATACCTCAAAATTACATTTCAAGAGATAATAAAGAAAAGCATTATTTAGGGTATAGGATAATGTTTAGCAAGAGTAGAATTTGTGCAACATTTAGGAGCATTGCTTTAAGTTTTTATAGAAGTGGATGACAATTCCTATGATCTTCAAAAGAAAAACAATTGGCTATAAGTTTCAGATTTGGCAAGAGTAGAATTTGTGGAATATTTAGGAGTAAGTTCTCACAAAATTGGATGACCTTTCATGTGACCTTCAAAAAAAGGCAAAAGGTTGCTCACTGAACTGAAGTTGGGAGAGATTCTCCCGAAATGCAAGTTTTACTTTTATGCAAGTAAGTGGAGTTTATTGTAAAAAATTAATTCCTAAGTTTAGGATATATTCTTTTTTATTTAACAAAGTCTGCATTCTATTATTACAATTTTCTTTATCTAATACTCCTATTGTTTCCTTTGTCTGCTTTTGTATAAACAACATCTTTATCATTTACGGATTTTATTCCATTCTTATATGTCTTGTATATTGCTTGCTGTACTCTTTTTAACTGTGGCTTTAAAAACTTTTTCTGAATTAATTCTATTTCTTTTTCTTTGTTCTTTAATCCTTCAAAGGCCACTTCCAAATCTACCAATTAATCTTATATTTTAGTGGAGTACTATGAGCAAGTTTTTAAGCCTTTATTTAGAAATGCTAATACTTCTTTTTTGAAATTTACATTAGATAGATTTTCTACATAATTCTGTTTAGGTTCTGGAGTTTTCTTTGGTTTATGATTAAGATTACTAAATTTTCTTTTTGGATTGCTGACATTTTTGTTTACACGAAATTGTAATTAAATTATTAAGGAAAATTTAGTTAATTTTGATATTCCAAACGACAGTAAACTTCATCACAAAGTTCATAAAATCCCCATAACTACATCTTAATACCACACTGGGAAGCTGACAGTGGAACAGTGATGATGATAAAGGCAACAGCCTTCAAAACATGTCCAAGTGGAACAAAACTCGTGAAATTAAAATGATTTCCTCATACATCATTTGTTATATTACACTATATTTCACTGTGAAAATCCCCACTATTTAAATTCATTTATTCTATTCATCTTTATTCTATAGACATGTTCATTTTATTCTTTTACATCCTGTAAATGCTACATTTCCCTTTCTACTGATAGCCATCCCCAGATTTCTTACTCATGGAATGCAATTTCAACTATATGTTTACATATTACTCCCTAAAAAATTAAAAATGAATTTCTCTTTTAAAAAAAACCTATTTTGCCTGTACAAAATAAAACAGTATAAAGTAACAGACAAAAGGATTTCAAGGGCAAAGGCAAAATTAGAGTGCTTCATATGGAAGAAATAGAAAGTAAGCACTTAGAGGATGATTTGTATATTTATACGAGATTGTAATGTTACGATAGGAGAAGAGTAGAGTCAGTTGGGCAACAATTGCAACAGAAGGGGAGAGAAGGGTTGTGTTTGGAGTAGAGCAGGAATAATAGGGCTAATTAGAGTAAAGGTGGAACAGGTGGAACTTTGTGGAAAATAGATAAAGGTTTATATTGTATAACTGAAGTAGTATGGATTTGGAATGAGATAACTTACAGATGGCAGTAAAGTGTACGGAAGGTAAGAGAGAAGTGGGGTAAGAAAGTTATTTAAGTAAAGGAAGAGGATAGTTATGAGATAATGGGGTAGATAGTGGAAAGTAGGATCTATAACATATACAATCAGGGTGATAAATGTATAGATCCTAAAATAACAAGCAGTATAAGAATATTTATATAATTTGTAAAAGTAATGTAAGAAAATTACGCAGAAATAAAGCATTCATTCAAGTATAATGTGCTTTATATTTTATAATGTACAATGTTTCAAGAGCCCTTGCTCCCATCCTAAGCTATGGACAGACTAAGTGTTGTTGGTGAATTATCTGTTGATGTCTGCTGGTTTAGACTTGTCTCCAGATTATCCAGCAGCAATGATAGTCAGCTCACAGCTAAAGGGAGCAAGGGCCTTGAGATATACACAATATGCATAAAGTAAAGTGAAGAAGAGTGTACCATATACTGAGTGTTTTATATTTTATAATTGTTTTACTTTACAATTACCAGCTTCTATATAAATTACAATTACCTCATTTGCTGTTTTGCACATAAATTTGATTTGCAGCACCTTAGCAAATTTAATTCCATGAATTACCTATAATATTTCCTGGATCCATCATCTAGAATACTGGCACCTTGCCACTTAATATCTCGTTTCTCATTTCTAATGCGTATACTTTTATGAGCTGGCCTGGAAAAGCCCCAGAAAGCCTCTTTGTTCGCATTCTCTGAAAGCAATTGATAGGTTTCCTCATCTTCAGGCTCAGAATCCTCAGCTTCTTGTATGGCCATATTTGGACACCTAAAACAATACACTCAATGTTCTTATGTATCATATTGTCAATTTGAAAATCTTTAGATGATAAATGCAAACAAAAAATTATTGTATGCATAAAGAGGTCAATAATATATATATAATGAAAAATAATATATGTATAAAAATGAAAAATAATGTAACATTATTAACAATGTAACTAAAATAACAATAACTAGAAAAGCAGAAAGGGATAAATCACTAAGAAAAAATCACAGATTAGTAATCGCTATATTTCTGTTTTTCTTCTATAGCAAGAAGACATGTAAAGGTGGTAAAAATAAATATTGAATATCGAAGGTAACATTATGCATGGAAACAGATAAAATAAGCAACAAGAGTGTGTGAGAGCGAGAAGGGGAAAAATATGTACGATTTAAACCTGGTGGTATATAAGCTTTATGTAAAAATATAGTTTCTCTATCTCTGAGTAAACTTTCAGGGTTATGAATTGGTAATGCATCAATATGCATTAAATTAAAAGCATCATCAAAATCCTCACAGTGAGATAGGGCATGTTGGGCAACTGGCAAGGGAGACTTGGTTTTAAACAGAACATCTATGATTGTTCATACGGAGCAAAACAACCAATATAAAATGCTTTGCAAAGCTTACAAGATAACATGTATACACATACTTAGAAGAACAAATAACAATGAAGAAATATTAAATTCTCTGGATAAATTAGAGCTGAAGAACGAATGGTATGGCATAATTAGCACACAGGTTTTACATTTAGGGCATTGGCCAGGATATGAGCCTGCAACTGGATGAGGCAAATTCAAAGGAGATAGGTTTCGGCAAAATATACATTTAAGGTTAGGTGGTATTCTAAAAGTAAGGAAGGGTACACATTTAGAAAAATCATTTAAACATGAATGCATTAATAAATAGGTCTGATGCTTTCAATTCCAGAGACATAAGTAGTAACAAGGTTAATGAAGTTCTTTTTAGAAGAGAGAGTGTGTGTGTCTGTGTGTATGTCTCTCTCTCTCTCTCTCTCTAAACAAAATTATGCTATTTCTTCTGTACATTTTAAGGTCCAAAAAGGGCAAACAACCTTTATCTTCAATATCTAGAGAACTTAATACTTTGGTCATGCAGATTTAGAAATTTTAAGGCATTCTTTGTTTGTTTTATGGTACTATTGCAAATATGTCATTCTCATAGCAAAACCATGTTTTAAAGATAAATAGAAATGCCTAAGGTAATGTGTGTTTCTACTGTACTCATGAATAAATTTGCCAGAAATGGAGACTCAACACAGTTGATAAATTTTTGTATTGAACATGAAGTTTTGGTCTACGTACAATTTTTTTAAGATTGGTGTAATTCTCAATTTTATCTATTGACATGTTTGCCATTTTTGTAATTTAGAGAGCAGTCTTTGTTTTGGAATGCTAATGAACAAAGATGCAACATCAAAATAGACAAGGGAATCATCCAGTGAAATCTCTGCATTGTTAATTTTTTCCATCAATTAATAGGAATTGGTGGTGATACTTTTGCTTTCAAATTATTCTTAAGTTCCAAATTTTTTTACCAACCATTTAGCTAAACTGTAAGTCAATGCATTTATATTACTAATTATTGGGCGCATGCTTTTGTGTATTAGTTTGTGTATTTTTGGAAGGCCATAAGTCCTAAGAAGCATAGAGTTGTAAGTTTTTAGCTTCCATTTATCATTATCTGACAAAGTTTTGGTCTGCCAGATGGAAGAGTTAAAAGTTTTGATACATTCATTCAAGAAAATTACTGTATATTCGTAAAAGGGCATCCTCTGTTTTTTTTTTTTTTTTTTTTTTTTGGTACTATTGCAAATATATCATCCATATAACAAAACCATGAATTTAAAGATAAATGGAATGCCTTGATAATGTGTGTTTCTACTGTACTCATGAATAAATTTGCCAAACATGGAGAGAGAGGATTACCCACAGCAAATCAGAGTTTTGTTGGTAAATTTTTATACATAGGCAGAACAACAAAAAATTTGGAGACAAAAATGGAAGAACACTTTAGAAATGTAAAATATAAACAGATGGATAAATAGGCTGCTGCAGATAATTTTTGGATGTATAATCATGACATCACAAAAGAAATCAAATAACTGAAAGCTACCAACAATCCCAGGGAATTAGCAATATTAGAAAAGATTTTCATTTTAAAGAATAAGCATCGTGTTATAAATGACATTCCACTAATGGGCTTCCTGTTTCGCATATATTAAAACCATCAGAGGTCACATTGGTCCCTGCCAGCATTGGTGGGTCCTCAGCTGAAGATGAGAGTGAATGCTCTTGAAACTTGTTCTGATAAATTAATTAATCAGTTAAGTATAGTGTCACCTAATACCAACCTCTTAACATGTATAATTAATCAACTTCAATGTTTTAACTTCTATTAAGTTTACAGCATTGTTCCTAGTTTAAGCCACTTTTAAAATCATTAAAATCATAATAACCCATATATTCTCAATGAGTGAATTACTGGCACAAGTGTTTCTTTCAACCCACATTGTTCAGGCTGCACAGGTAGCAGCTGGTGGAAATTACCATATTTACCTGAATATAAGACAATCCCCTATTTTGAACATTTCATAAGAATTTTCTCACTTACCAGTACTATTCCATGCCATCACTACTGTCTTTACTAGAGGTGCTTGAAATCCATTCAATAACCCATGATGAATACTGATGGCTTGTTTAGTTTATCAGTTAAGTCAGGGCATGGTCTGCTTGAAGAAGCCATTCATTATAGAGCTGCAGCAGATTATCCTAGAAGGACTTCTTCACAATAACATCTATTACTTGGAAGTGTGATGTTATGCCAGCAGAAATTATAACAAGGTATGAGTTCAGTTAGGAGTGTTTTACTTTTTGAGTGGTGTCCCCTAAAAGAATCAGCACAAACATGCTCCTCTTGTTAAGCAATGAGCCTGATCTTCGATTCCAAACAATTTTCAGCTAATCTAGCATCATGTCATCTATCATTTTTCCTGGCACCTGAAGACAAGAATAGCAGGTAGCAGCTCTTTTGTCATGGTTCTTCTTAGCAGTATCACATAAGGTAGCTTCTGGCTATGGCACACAGGATGATTGTAATTTTTGCCTTATCATTTATGGTGGTTTTAAGTAGGATGCTTTTTGATCCCTTTGTACAAACTGTCAGATTGGACGGCATGTCAAAATAAACAGGCCTCTGATTGGCATTATCGATCTGGCTGAGCAAATAGTCTAACCGTTCTTTTCACCTTTTATGATATAACATTGAAATGCAACAAATACTCGCTTTGAAGACTGTACCATTTTTTGGGAAAGTTGCAGCTTCAACTCAAGTGCCTTCATTTGTATCATCTACCAAGTGATGAGGGAGTTTTCATTTAGTTTCTCTCACATGCACTGAATAACTTGTTATGCTCATATTCATGATACCTTCCCTTATCATGTCTGTATGATGAATTAGGATCATAAAACTTCTGTTTTATTTGACAGACTTATGGATCTTATTTTGATTAAAGTAAAACACTAAAAATCATGTCGTCACATTAAAACTCTCTTTAAGTTTCACAAACACACTTATAAAAGTAATTTTGGTACATGTTTCGGAGGTACATTCCTCACATTGTCAACCAAAACGACGACTGAGGAGTCAATTTCAGCAAAGTCTGTATGTTACTATGCTTGCTCTGGTGGTCTGTTAATGAACTTAAACAATATGTTGTCTGCTTCCGGTATATCAAAATTCATAAGTTTGTATTCATGTTTTTTTATGTAAATTTTTTCCCATATATTAAGTTCTTTCGGATGTTGAATTGTTTTTAGTAATGTTATGTCCTTCTCTATTTCATGATTCTCATTCCAAAAATGTACAGCCACTGCTGATTTTTCTACTTGTTTGTGTCTAATATTTCTCCAGTGTTCCTTTAATCTTATCCCGAGATTTCTCTTTGTTTTTCCTATGTATATTTTGTCACAATCCTTGCAATTAATTCTATATATACCTGAATTTTCTTCTTTCTTCTTTTTTTGTTTAATTTTATTTAGATTTAATAGTTTACTAAACTTAAACTTAAAGAGAGTTTTAATGTGACGACATGATTTTTAGTGTTTTACTTTAAATCAAAATAAGATTAACAAAAGTTTCACTGTGTGGATTCCGACATTCCGTAAACAGACTTATGGATGTTTGCTTCCAGGAAATCAATTTCTCCTCCTGTTGCACAGTTGTTTGTAGGATATGCTTCAATTATAACAATTAATTTATTTTAAGTTTAGATCATAGTATCTATGAGAACCTATTGGAAACTATGAGATTGTAGAATCACATCTTTCAACGACATCATGAGTCTAGCCATCGTTTCAAGTAACGGCAGTTTAGTGACCAACTGAAGATGGGAGAGATTCTCCCAAAATGCATCTTACTTTTATGTAAGTGGAGTTTAGTGTAAAAAATTAATGCCTAAGTTTAGGAGACATCACAATTATTCAGATTCACTTTAGATCACAGTACCGGTGAATGCTCAGAAGATTATTTACACTTTACTGATCTACTATTGACTTGAAAGCAATTTGCGATTGCATTTTAATTTAAGTAATTGTTTAAGCCACATACTACAGTAAGTATTTATATTTGCTATCAAAATTTTATTTTCAGCTGCTTATGCAGTCATTCTTGTGTGACCAATCTTTTCCTTGGCAGGTGGCCAAATACTATGCAACATTAAAACTCTTTAATCATGTACAGATGCAACCGTATTCCTTAATCGGCAATTTTAAGATGACCCCAAATTTTTGGATTCATGAATTCAGAGCAAAAAAAATGGCTTCTATTCAGTTAAATACAGTACAATTTAAGATAAAAGCATGAGCTATTCTGACAGGATATATAATTATGCATTATTGTAAAAGTTCATTCAGGTTCAAAAACCTTCTGATTTTTGTTACTTTACAAAATATAATCCATGGGCGCTGAATATGTTTGATTATATGCTTTTTTCTGCATTTAGCATTCTATGCATTCTGCCAAAGGTCTTCAAAATAATGAATAAAATTGCCAATTATAGCATAAATTGATTTAGAGTTCATGGACACCAAAAATTGACTAGCATTTTCCAAGCAACTTGTTCCAAATGTGAATCAAGTCTAGACTGGCCAGTATGCAACCTAATGCTTAGTACCAGAACAATAGCAATGGATACCAATGTACTAAGAGCTTGACAAACTGACATTTTCCCTACCTGCGCTGTATGCAACACTGCTTGCCCCTTCCTGTACCACCAAATTTTAGCATATCTTGACAATGTACACAAGTACCACAGTCAGGCAATTGACAAGCCTCACAAACTCCACAACGTCGTCTACGAGGACCCTGCAACATCCAAAACTTTAGAACAAGCAGAATGAAATGGTGTATAACACTTCAAATTCAGGTTAAAGGATATTACAGTAGTTAATTTAGCAGAACCATTAATCATCACATACTTATATGAAATGCACCTACTTAATTTTAAATTTATTGCAGGATTTCTAATTTCTTTCATATATCCAAAACTTTGTGCATTTTTTTCTTTCTCTTGGTAGTTTTTCCCCTACCTTTTATTTACAACATTTTGCATGCCAGAAAATATAGTGTGGGAAATATGAGTAACATAAAAAGTGATGTAGCTAATGACATCATATTAACAGCCTCTGATAACTACAATTAATGATGAATGTAGGAATCCCACAGTGAGACAATCATAAAATCTTAGATAGATAAAAAGTAAAACTACTTAAAATCATGTTAATACATTAAAAAACACTAATATTCCACTCTTACAACTTTTAAAATTAAAACTGGGGCAAATTTTGTTAGATCTTGCTCACATTGTCAACCATAGAATAACTTGATGGTTCAAACTATGTTAGAAGTGTAAGTGACTGTCAAATTGATAACTTCATTGTCTTTTGTCTTGTATCTTAACAGTTAACCCCCCCAAAAATCAGCATATTGAGCAAGCCCTAATACACATAGCTTAATAAAGTGTCATTCATTATTAATACTAATAATTAGTCCTCTGTAGTAAATAATTACTGTAAGTAGCACCCAAGGATAAAAAGCATGACTATTTTGAACTGCATATTGTGCCTTGATGTCTTCAGATAATATTAGCCTGTTTTCTTTAGCATTAACCTAGAATATTAATATTTCAAATAATTTTTTATTAAAAATTATTACCAAACTACTTTCATAGTCCTTTCAAGATACTTTTTTCCTGTAATACACAAAGAAAGCTCTTACCTTATTTTCCTTATCATTCTGGTCAAGTTGCTCTGGGAAAAATGTCTCAAATACAGTTTTGACCAATGGAGTAGTTGTAGAACGACTCCATCCCATTTTGCGAGACTTGAATTCTTTCTTTTCTTCTCGTCTCATTGCACGCCTAAATTTAAAATATCATACAAAATAGGATTAAAATCTCAGCTAAAATAATACAAACAGTATTAAAAAATTTCAACAAATTTTTGAACACCACTTTTTGCAACATTAATAAATTTCATTAAATTATAATATATTGTTATTTTGTGGCATTCTAAAAGTAAAATTTTTACAACGATAGTACAATGTAAGCACCTTCTCATTTAAGATGTTTGTCGTGGAGCTGTTCCTGGCTCCCCCATCAATTATAGAGTAATTGAAATAATCAATATTTATAATTTTAAGAGTCAGTAACTCTGTAATTAGGTGCAAATATGTTGTGCATTTTCTTTCAGTGGAGGAATCTTAATGACATATATAGAATTAATATTGTATAGTATTTAAATGCATTTATAAAGAGTAAATTTGTAATACTTAAGGAATAATATGTAAAAATGTAACCAGGTAAGGGAAAGCTCTCGTCTTTCTTCGAATGCAGAAAGACTTGGCAATGCAAGGCAATCCCTTTTGGTATGCGGCTGGGGTTGAAAATGCCCCTGCCTCACGGCAAACATGCAGCAAAATTGCAGATGTCCGCAAAAAAGAGTCATTGACAGTAACATATGAAATCTGTTTAAATTCATCTTGCTGACGAATAGCGAAGCATTTGGCTTGAACAAAATTTTCCAGGGAATAGAAATAAAATTCAGTGTGGTAAACCATTCACCTATCAGACACGTTAACATTGGCGGGAGTATTTCGCACCGCTGCTTACACATGGCATCATGTGACATTGTGTATAAAAGGGCTAGATTTTTTCCCAAAACGGGGCAGTCTCAGAATTTTCCAAGCCCACATACATATGGTTGCCATCGCCGGAGATAAGTGGAGGATCAGCCTAAGTACCAAGTGCCTGTCGCCGTGTTAACTGCAGATATAACATTTGAGTTGCATTAAGAACTCATTTAAATTAACAATCTTTGCACTGGGCCCCTTTTGGTCAGCGCAATAAATATACAAGTTTGCCAAGATTACCTTGCTGTGGTTCGACGAGAGATGTGAGTTCACCCAGATATTTACGTTAGGAGAATAAACTATATCAGCAAAGTAAATTACGAAGCATCATTTGTCGTCACTTTCAGAATCCCGCTTCACTCAGGCCCGGCGGCTAGCTCACAGCTGCCAAAATACAGCGAAATGCCCTCGAGAGAGTCTCATCGAAAAAGAGTGTGGCCGATTAGCAGACAAAAATTATTTACCGCAGTGCCCATAAAGCCCAATTCCCATCCCCCACCAACCTCCCTTCTTCATAGCCAAAATTTATATTACCAGTGTTCCGGCATGAAAGATAAAATTATCATCCCCCACCATACAATCTGTTTTCAGTCAATAAATATAAAAATCTATAATTGAGATCATTGTATTATTGAGTCAAACTACTACTCTTATTCGCTCCACTTTATGTTTATAAAGTACATGTTTCACGAACCCTTGTTTGC
Source organism: Metallyticus violacea (assembly GCA_030762175.1). Lineage (NCBI taxonomy): Eukaryota > Metazoa > Arthropoda > Insecta > Mantodea > Metallyticidae > Metallyticus > Metallyticus violacea. Next base: position 60,038,096 of record CM060836.1, read on the forward strand.
ATCCTCAGCTACCTGTCAACTGCAGGATAATTCATTTCGCTATGGGGATGCACATTCTGCTCTGGTGGAAGTGCATGAACTTAAAGTTTATGTTTTCTCCTCAGAAATGTGTAAGTTCATTAATCTGTCACTGTATTTGCAAATGTAGATTTTCTCCCATGTTGCTAATTCTGTAGGTTCTTTTATTGATTTTAATAATTTTGTTTTATTTACTATGCTGCAGTTTTCTGTCAAGAAATGAGATGTTATTGCTGATTTCTTATTTGCTTGTATTTTATGTTCCTGAAATGTTCTTTTAACTGTGTGCCTATGTTTCTCTTTGTTTTTCCAACATAAACTTTTTCGCATTCTGCACAACTTATTTGGTAAATACCTGCTTTTTTCTCTGGTGGAATACTGTCCAATAATTCCTAAAGAGATGCCAAAAATGTATGGAGAATGAAGGCAGCCAAAAACTCATTGGATAATTAATGAGCCTCTTAAATAGTTTATGAATGTGGGATACAGAGAAAAGATGGCAGTATAGCAACCATATTCACAGAGTTTTGTAAAATGATGTTGGGATTACTGAGGGCAACTACAATTTGGAAGAGTTGGCAGAAAAAGCACGCTGGTTAAATGTATTTTGAAATATTGGTATAAGATCAAGAGAAGCTTCCCAGATGCGACATCTTAATACCACACTGGGACAGCCAGTGGGACCAGGCTGAAGATGGAGACAAATGCCTTTGAAACATGTCCAAGTAAGTGGAACAAAATTAGTGAAAATTGAGCGATTTCATAATAATAATAATAATTTGTTATATCATTAGACTGTCTTTGAATATGCAGATATAGATTTTCTCCCAGGTTGCTAGTTCCATAGGTCCTTGTATTGATTTTAATAATTTTGCTTTATTCATTATGTCGTGATTTTGTGTCCAAAAATGAAATGCTACTGCTGATTTCTCTATATGCTTACTTTATGTTCCTGAAATGTTCCTTTAACCGTGTGCTTATGTTTCTCTTTGTTTTTCCAATGTAGATTTTTTCACATTCTGCACAATTTATTTTGTAAATACCTGCTTTTTCTCTTGTGGAATACCGTCATTAACATTGTCTACCAATAAGTTTTTAACATTAAATCTATTAACTGGTGCCGAACTGATATTAAAATCTTTTAAGAATATTCTCAAATTTTTTGTAGCCCCATGGATGATATATGAACATCTTAAAAATTAGCTTATCTTTTCTTGCTAAAAGTGTTGTGGTTTCTTTGATATGTTTTTGTCTCTTGAATTTTTGTACCTTTTTGTGTATTAGTTCTTTTTAAAACCATTTTTAACCTCTGTTTCTCCTATTTGTTTGTATTGATTAAAATATTCTTCTTTGCTAATTTGTAGGTTAACTAGCTGGTGTGTTAAACTGTTGATAACTGCATGTTTGTGTGCTGTGGGGTTAAAACTGTCAGCTTTGATGTGATTATCAGCATGTGTATTCTTTCTGTATATTCCAAATTCAAGATTTCCTCGACATTTCATTATTTTATTATCTAAGAATGGCAACATGTTATCTGGTTCTATTTCGTATGTAAATGATATGGTTTTTTTTTCATGTGTATTCAAAAGTTTATGAGTTTTTTGTTAACTATGGCAAATATATTGTAGACATATCTGTACCATACCTTAAATATGCATGGAAAAGCTGTGTTGAGGTATGTTTCAAATCTGCTCATGAAGAGGTTACCTAGAAATGGAGGGGCTGCCCATTAAAGTCCTGCCTCTTGTTTATAAAATTTTCCTTTGAAAGTGAGCTGTGAGCTAGCTGCCAGGACTGAGTGAAACAGGATTCCAAAAGTGAGACTATTGATTAACAAACATATCAGTAATTGAGACAGAATATAAATTTGAGTACCAAAAAATCATGGATATAGCACAGAAAAATGGCTAAACAACAGATCTGGTCAAGAAAAAGATAGAAAAATTCAAAAAACAAATAAAAGAAATCACCACACTGAAAGATTACAAAGGAGAGCAGATATATAAAAAATTTACATTCCATCCATGGGCACACCAAAAATTTCAAAAGATTTTTAAAGAGGCCAACATTATTTTGGCTCCATGAATAAATGCAATTTGAAAAACCTCCTAAAAACCAACACAAAGTACAAAACCCCAGGAAAACAATCAGGCATTTACAAAATCAGTTGCAAAGAGTGCAATAATAAATATATAAGTAAAACAAAAAGGAACATTACCATACGGTTCAAGGAACACATGAGAAGTGTAAAATATAAACATATGGAAAAATCAAAAAATCAGCAGTAGCATACAATTTCTGGGGAGAGAGAGGGAAAAAAAAAAAAAACCAACCCCCTAACCAACCTTGAGTTCCAAAATGAACCAAAACTCTTAAAAGCTCTTCAAAAACCCCATAGAATTATAGGTGTGGGAAAATATATTTTTGAGCAAAACAAAGAAAATTTAGTTGGTTTTGATCTTCCAAACCACAATAATCTCATCAAAAAGTTTATAAAATCCAAAGAGCGACATCTTGATACCACACTGGAAAGCTGACAGTGGAACCGTGCTGACGATGAAGGAAATTTGTCCAAGTAAGTGGAATAAAATTAGTAAAATTTGAGTGACTTTCTCATAAATTTGTTATATGATACTATATTTCACTGTGAAAATCCCAAACTATTCAAATTTATATGTGGAGATATTTCAATTGTGGTGTTAAACATCGCATGCTATCCACCATCCACAGCAAGGGGAGATTTAAACATAGTTTGCTGTCTAGCATACTGAAATTTGTTTGGTAACCAAATAATAAACTGACATTAAGTCATTACTTGTTTGGAGAGACAACCTTCTCATTCAAGACTTAAGTAGGATGGTGTAATTCTTACTTTGGTACAAATATCACAGAAGAATGGTCTACTATTCAACCCTTTAACTTCAAATTTAGAGCTGCTTCTATTTGGCATTTGTGTCAAAAATTGAATAGCAAGAACAGCTCTCTCTCTTTATTTTGCTTCAGTGATGCAAGGGTTTCCTAACTTAAAACTGCATCCAATATAAATTGCTGTGCTATTAGTCAGCATTCTTCAAGTTCTACACAAGGATTTATTCAAAACCTGTATTCAAGAGTGGCACTGTCACATGACAGGATCAGCATTAACTTGACAATTTGCATAAGTTCTGATTATTAGGATTCTGTCTTAACAGGCACATTTAAAAACTATCCAGTTTCTGTTCATTAATGTATGCTTTCTTTTCCATAATCACTCTTCTGTTAGTTCTGAAATCATGCCCACTGGAAGCAAATTGGCATTCAACATAATGTCCAAAGCTGCTGTTAGCTGTTTGGCTACTTTACTACCTTGAAATGTCATTTTCCAAGCATTCAAGAAAATCAGTCTTTCAATCAGAAACACAAATGTTGGAAATGAAGACACTCTACCACCTGAGGTACCATGTTTTGCTCCAAGCTCTGAACAGTGAACTTTCCTTATATGATCCTATATACCCTAAGTCCTACCTAAGGTTTCTCTACTATGATAGATTAATTCCTTAAGAGGCAACTAGTAATGCTGCAAATACTTATGACCCAGGCTTCTAGTTTAATCATAAACTACAAAGAGTTAAACTGTTCTTTCACACTAGCCATGTGTAGGACATAAGTTGAAAATGAAGAACCAGACTTGAAAATGTCACGACAGGAATTCAAACCGTGAATCTTCCGCCTTTCAGGTTGAAGCTCTACCAACTGAGCTATCAAGCTGTTCTTTAAGCATGGAACCATGAACCTCTTTTATCTGATTCTAGATACACCGCAGACCTACTTACAATATCTCTACTATTAGGGTTTAAATTCTTTAAGAGCAACTCATAATGCTATGAGTATTTACGACCCAGGTTTCCAGTTTAACCATCAACTTATGTTATTTTTGAAAATGCAAATTGCTGATAAACAACAAAAATGAGGGAGGTCATTTAAAGTCTTGCACCAAAGGTAAATGGGATGACTAATATGAGTACATCAACAGCAAAAATTACCTGAGATCCAGCTTTATAGGTCCAAAAAGATCTCACCTAGGTATCCCATTCTCTCCCCCGCTCAAAAATAGAAGCATTTAAGAGCCTCAGCCCCATTAGTGCACTGATTATTATTGCCATTTTATATCACCAGATGATTCAGTTCCAATTCCAGTTCCATTGACAAAGCAGGAAATATTCTATAATATGTACACTGCATGTACAGAACCCTCATTTGGACACGAGGCTGGCTTTCGTTCTAACACAGCATCTTACTTTTGGTTTCTTATCAAGAACAGATCCCGTTTCCCTAAATCACAGAAAGCAAAATGCATTTTATCTCTGATGTCATGCAGGAAAGTTAGAATGAAATCCAAAGAAAACTGTCAGAAAGCTTGCATAGGAATCATGAATTTCACAAACCTTGGCTTGAATTGCCACTGAACTTTTAAAATTATAGCACTACAAGATAACAGTGGTTCAGAAATGGCAACCATGCCATAATGTGAGTGGAGGAAATTTCTGCAATTGGGTATTAGATACTGTTAATTGCCCTATTGACCCACATTTAATTTTTTTTACAGACCAAGCATGGCTTTATTTACATGGCCATGTAGAGATACAAAAGTGTATAGGAATAACCTGCACATGTTGGAAAAACTGAAAGACAATATAAGAAGAGAAATTGCTTCCATTTCAGAAGAAAATTTAATGAGTGTTAATACAAATTTTCTTATAAGGTGTGAGAGATGTAAGGTGGCACAAGGATATTTCCAACATCTTCTATTAAGAAGCTATGTGGTTATTGTACAAGTTAAAATTTGCATGAAAAATCTTATGCCTTTGAATTTAATGGGCTTTGAATATCTGACTCCAATGGCAAATGTCATTCTTCCCAATGCCAAGCAAACCCCTATTAAGCTGTCCAAGCATCCAAACAAGGGTTCTGTATTATCTAACAAAGTCTAACCTCTATTTCATTGTAGTTCTCTTAACAAAGAAAGACAAGAGCCATAACATATTTCATAGACAACAAATGGTTGGCACAACAAATTTTGTAGAAGACAAGTAATATAACTACTAAAATCTCAGTCATTTAAAATCAGTCAATTTGGTAACATTTTGCAACTGAGGTGTGCCAATCTTTTTCTCACAGGAATAATAGCATAATGAATATAATAACAATAATGTTAACAACAGCTATCATAAACATTAATAATACTAATGAGTACACATTTACTTATAACAAGTTCACAAAATCTTTCAGTTAAAAAACTTACCTTTTGCCAAAGGTTACACCAGATAGTTTGATCAAAGAGCGCATGAAAGGAGTGGTAATAAGGAAATCTTCATCAGGTTTTGCTGCCGCATCAAAACTCAGAACCTGGTCACAAATAAACTGTGCATGGAGCAAGACACTATCTTCAGTAAGAGTATGAACACCACTTGGAGGTACAGTTGTCTGAAACCAACATATAGCAACTCAAAATTTACTGCTGTAACAATAAAGATGACAGATTGTTTATATGCCTTATTTTTAATGCTGCAATACATGAATAAAAATGTATTTCTCGGAATTTTTAGGATCTTACACATACTGGCCAAATTTTGTCTCCAAAATTATTATATGCACTAGAATTGATGGCACATTACATATTAGTGCAAAATGATTTCAGCTCATTCTCAATATTACAGACGTGATCATTATTATCCCCAATCAAAGTCAATGTTGATTTGAATTATCTTATAAGGACTTTTACTGGCAAATAAGAGGCATATTGATACACAAAAGGCATTATAAACTCTATTCTTATATAATCATAAATTTTAGAAAAATCATATTGTTATATGTCTAAGATGGTGCAGGACCTATTGTACGAAACCAAGTAAATACCATCCAAGTGATTTAACTTAGTGCTACTCAGTTGTTTTCTTAAGTCCTCAAAAAAAATATAATTTTCTCTCAGCAATATTAATGAATGCTTCTGTACCACCTCCAATAACTTCTCATTGTCTATTTGGTTTGGCAATTGATATCTTATACCTAGTACCATTTAGATTACATTGCCATCCCTAGCTTCTACCAATATATTATTTTTGCTTTATTACTGTCCACAAAAATAAAATACATTTTTAGTTATTCATAAGATGGAAGATAAAAACAATGTGTTACATAAAGACTAAAATAAAATTCTTTAATGTTGAAAAATATGGAATAGGAAAGCTGCAAAAGATTAATACAGCACAGAGCAATGTTTCAACATGGCTTTAGAAAAGGCTTCTCTTCTATAATAAGTTATTGGTTATGTTCATCAAGTTTTTGAGTTATTATAACAGAATAAAAAGGTGGATACATTATATTTTGAATTATCAAAAGCTTTTGATAATGTTAGACATGATGTCTTTTTATATAGGTGGAATCATGAAATTAAGAGTTACTTACAAAGAAATATGAAAATCTTATCTTATGCACAGGAAACAAATAACTGAAGTTTATACTAAAAAATATAATATTTTGTTTCAGTATGTATTAGTAAAATGTGGTGTTCCACGGAGCTCTGTCTTAAATGTTTTTAATGTATGTAAATTATATTGTCCAGCCTCTAAATTTTATTATTTTTTCTTATGTAGATGATAACATAAATGTTTGGGGATTGTAATAAATTTCTAATGCATACCATCTCTCCAAATTCAGAGCAAATTGTAAAATATTTTAAAATCAACAATCCTATGTAATGTGGATAAAATGAAAGTTCTGAAATTTGATCTAATTAAAAGTAGTGTTATAAGGATTTACGTGTGATCAAAAGATTTGTGAGCAGGTAGATAAATATATTGACTTTATTGTGATTTAGTTGAACTAAACACTCTTAATGCTTCACTTGCTTGTCCATAATATATAGAACCGGTTTGGAGAACATTTCGTTCTCATCATCAGCTTGGCTAAAATTCAACTAAGATATATATACATTTTTGGGGATGTGGGTAGATAGTAAATTAACACAAGCAAAACAAATAGTGACATATGTAGCAAAATTAGTAAATTAACCTATCTTTTGAGACTTTTTAAAGATGTAATTGGCTCCAAAGAGTTCAAAATGATTTATTATGGTATAATTACCTCATTTACATTATAGTATTGAGATCTGGGAGCTATAGCAAAGGTGCATATTTTATATGAAGGAAAAAATGTATTGGGTTAATTTCTAAATTAGAATATACACAGCCTTGTAAGAATGCATGTATAGAACATAAGTGTATAATGTATTTGTACAAGGCTATATTATGTAATGATGCAAAAAATTTTATAAAAAAAATTATATCTACAGCTATATCAGAAATAGTTAAGATTATCATAGGTATGCTTATAATAAACAAATATTACATAAGGATGTAAATATAATGTGTACCCTTTTGCACAAAAAATTACCAGCATCGATCAATTTGTAGAAAAATCAAAATTTAAGTATCAGTTAAAGAAATATCTCATAAACAGATGTTTGCTGAATGGGTTGCTCTGTGAATCACTCAATGTGTCAAAAGCTTTTTCCCAGATCTTAATTCAAAGCTTGCCAAGATTTCAGCAATATGTTATTGAGCTTTGAAAATAGACAACTTCTTGATGGACACGAACTGCTAATTTCGATGACTGCCAATTTAAAAGAATGTATTGTGCGATTACACCAATGCAGCAAAATTAGCAAAAGAAATTGCTGCATAGTTCATAAAGGAGAGACAACAGTAATGCAATAGCTTGCTACTTTCTTAGTCTTTAAACTGAAAACTTCCCCCAAAACAAACTGCTACAAATCAAATAGTTCAGGCGGTCCTGCTTAGAATTAGGAATGTCCAACTGGGATATATTTACTTAGAAAATTATCAAAATATATAACACCTTTACACTGGAAATGACATAATATGACTTGATATATTCACTTATACAGTATGGTTTAAAATCAGTCGCTTAAACGAAATACTGATACTGCAGAATGGTTGTCTTGGAATGAAATTGGTTCTACATATTTTAAACAAATGGAGCGAAAGAATGTTAGTTTGACTCAATCATACAGTGATCTCAATATATGATTAGCTTCACTGTGCAATGTTCCAATTAACATTTTTAGTTAAATAATACTCTCTTTATAATTTCTCTTGCATGCTTATGTTTGTTATTTTTGGTTAAAACTGGAGAAATTCCCATCAAGTTTCTGGTCTAGCAATTGGAAACTCCCTTTCTCCATTTCTAGCAGATTTATACACGAGTTACTTCAAAATACATACCACCAATGCCTTTGCATTAATTTTCAAGACATGGTTGCAGGTATGAAGATGGCACATGTGCAGTAATACCACAAATATTCAACAGATGCTTTGAAACTCCGTAACTTACATCACTATGGAAGTGGAGAAAAAAAGTGGCTCCCATTTCTAGATTTAAAAATTACAAGATATGTAGATAGACTGAACTTAAAATTTATAGAAAAATATAGAAATTTATATAAAAAATAACAGCAAAACCCCATTACACACAAAAATGCTGTGTTGAATAGCTTGGCACACAGAATGGTTAGACCTAATGCATGATACCCAATTTGAATGCTTTTACTTTCACTTACTGTCTTGCTGTTATTTATCTCACTGAAGTACATAACTAATGTTTCCTTAGAAAAGATAGCTGCTACAGAAGGTTGTGCTTCAATAAAGAGCTCTTTCACACAATAACAAACATGCAAATACAAACTTACTGTGTACAAGGTATAATATCCCATTCACAGAAAGAGTACAAAACAGAATACCAACAGATAATACAGCAATAGCCAATGGTTGAAACAAAAAGAAAATAATAAAAATAAATTTATATGAGAGGCTTCTAAACTGAATAACAACAAGTAACAAACTTAAAAGTTTCACATATTATCCAACTTACAACAAATACAGAGAATGTTCAAAGAACATGGCCTAAATTAGCCCCAAAGAACAAATATAATATCAAAAATTAATTAGATTCCACATTAAAGAACACCATACCAACAGAATAGAAATCAGTAATTTATGAAATTGAATGTACAGAATGCAATAAAAAATACATAGGCAAAATAAAGAGACAAATTTAGAATTTTGGAGAAAGGAACATTTTATCAATACTGGATTAACTGTTGATAAGCATGATTCTTGTAAAAGTTTTGTTCAAATTTTCAAACAGATACACCATGCAGTTCTTTGTTGGCAGCTACTTAAGTGATGAATGCAACATGTTTCATAGAAATGGATAAAGACTAGTTTCATGCAGTGATAAAACATTTTTTTTAAAAAAGTGTACTGCAGCCCAAATACAAACTGAGCTAATGGAAGTTCATGAGGACTTTGTACATTTTATTACCAGATAAATTAATTTAAATATGGCTTATGAGCACTGTAGATGTTGCACATTCCAGTTGCCTGATTCAGGGTTCTTCTGAAGAAATGGTCGATAACATTCATTGTATCATGACAGAAGACCATCGCATGAAGATTTGTGAGATTACTGAGATAGTAGGCATCTCATATGAATGGGTACATAATATCTTGCATTAAATTCTGCATATGAAGATGAATGCTCGAAGAGTGCCATGTTTGTTAACTCCAGACCAAAAACCACTCATGGAAGGACATTTCAAAACCGTGCTTGGAAACGTTACAGCATATTCTGATACATTCTGGCATCCTTTTGTGACTGTAGATGAAACTTGGATCCACCATTACACTTCAGAGACAAAATAGCAGTCAAAACAATGGATTCGCAAAGATCAAAATGCACTGAAAAAAAGTTGGTCCTGGTGACCTGGTGATGTAGTGGTAACCATATTTGCCTTCTAAACCCAAGGTTGAGCATTCAAACCCTGCTAGGATCAATGGATTTTTTCGGGCGTAAAAATCCTAAGTTTGGCTTCCTTCGGAAGAGAAGTAAAGCCATGGGTCCCGTGATGTACATTTATGGCACAAAAAAGAACCTCAAACCTGAAAGAACAGGCCTCTGAGCAAAATTTGTCAGTCATTTCACAGCCCTGAATTGAATGGGATGCTGATGACCTGAGATGTTAAAGAGTCCCTCCCATTGCTCCAGATTTGGCCCCATGTGACTTTTTATCTTTTTTTTCCTTACCTCAAAAATTGGCATGGTGGAAAGAAATTTTTATCGAATGAAGAAGTTGTCAGTGCATAAATGACTGCCATGGGTTGCCAAGGCAATTAAGGCACAAACTTATGAGCGGGAGGTCTGGGGTTCAAATCCCATCAGAACCATCCTCCCTGACTGAAGTTTTTTCCAGATTTTCCTCAGTCCTCATAAATGGCAAATGTTGGGGAGGTACCCTAAACTTAGGCCTGGAATGATTTCTTGAAAGAAGATTATGTTGAGAGATGTTTATAATTTTCTATAAGTAAGTGAAACAGTAAAGAGTGTTCTAAATATTTTGACTCAGAAGAGACTATTAGTGTGTGTTTCACTGTGTTCGATTCCAAATTGAATTAATATTGAGATTGCAAAAAAATGCATTTCTGCTTTAATCAGACATAAATCTCCCCTTGTATGTACATACCTGCAATTTGTTCAGAAGATCCTCATATGATATATTATCATAGTCTAGTAAAAATTCTATGACTTTCTTGCTTAGAAAAATTTTCTCATATACATTATCCATAAAGGGTGCATAGCTCTCACTTGGTTCCATTAAGTAATACTCTCCATAAGCAGTTGAAAAACCAAACAAAGCTTTTTCTCCTCCATCAAAACCAGACACCCACCATTCATTTATGGGCCCAAGATCCTTTGTAGGAATTCCTCCTGAAATTATAATGTTCAACACACTTTAAAGGTTTCTTGTTATTTTTAAAGTACAAAGGAACAAATCTATATCACAATCCACTTTATAATATTATGAGTGAATTTAACATTGTGCTAAACAATGTCTCACTTCACCATAAAAAAATTTCTGAACTGAATATTAATAAACTAACTAAACTAAATACCTTAATATGCTCAGCAGCTACTTATTACTGAATGTGAATGTACACTCTTGAAGCTATTAATAGTGAATTATTAAATATAATTAATACAGAGTTGGTTTGGAGACACATATTTTATTTACTTGAGTTTTAAATGGACAAGTTTCGAGAACATTTATTCCCATCAGCTGCAGGAGACCAACTGAAAGAAGCATACCCTATAGATGGTTAGAGGAACTTATTGAAAATATTCTATGTTGGTATCTCAAAGCTCACTGCAGTTTTTATTTTTTATAAATATTTTTTTTCCAAGTCATTAATTTCAAAGGGCTAATGGCATCTTTCAATATTAATTCAATTTGGAATGGAACATAGTGAAACATGCAATAATAATCTCTTCCGATTGAAATATTTAGAACTTCTTTATATGACTTATTTAGGACATGTTTTGTGGAACAATTGTTCACATCATCATCTGTTAAACCAGTTCAGAAGAGGCTACTGGTGTGTTTCAGTGATTTGGTTTCAATATGAATTTCATGGAATTTTGACCAAAAGTGGGGCTGCCACTTCCTGTACCTTCTGACAGGAGTCAGATATCTTCAAATTACCAGCAGTCTGGGATCAGTTATCTATTGGAAAATTTAAAATAAATTTGGAAACCTGTATCAAAGAACATTTCAGAAATATTTGTCACAAACATACAGAGAAATCAGCATTGGCAGCCCACTTTTAATCAAAAACCAACAAAATGAATACTGAAACTAAATTATTGAAACACATCAGCAACCATTTGAAATAAGTATATAAAATAAAATATTCATCAATAAAAATTAAAACTGCATCATGAACTTGGAGACATTCACCTTGATTATTTTCAATAAATTCCTCCAACTACTATAGAGTAGTTATATACTATAGAGTATTCTGCTTCCAGTTGGTCTTCTGCTGATGATGGTAGTGGCCCTCCCTGATACATGTCTATTTAAAAACCACATAAGTAAAAGTCACCAAATCAATTCTATATTAACTTTATACCAGACAATTTACAACATATTCTCAGCTAGTTTCAAATTTTTACATTTGAATAATACTGAACAACCTATAGTACTGTAACCTGGAAGTCCCTGATCTATAAGGATGGTTTGATAAGTAGCGTGCCTCGATATTAAAGAGAACAAATTTAGTCTCACATACTTTATTTTCTGTCATATTTCCCTTGAAGTTCAACCTACAGTCCCAAAATTTTTCAAGGTTCGTGATTCCCTCATGGAAATTGGTTTCATCAAGGCCCTCAAAATACTAGTTTATCTTCTGTATGACCTCTTCATTTGACATAAATTTGTAATCCAGGTAAGGTTTGATATTCTGAAAAAGGTGATAACCGAGGGAGCCAGAGAACATGAATAGGGTGGGTGCAGAAGCATTTTAAATTGTAATTTGGACAACTTATCCTAACCAACGTGCTTGAATGTGTCAGTGCATTAACATGGAGAAAAAACACCTTATTCCAAAATTACTGTCTTCAGTCTCTTCAAACTTGAGTGTTCTTCATTAATGTTTTTCCCCTTCTACAAGCAGTTAATCACCAGAATTTCTTTTGCATTCCAAAAAACTGAGGCCATCTTTCTAGTAGATTTCACCTTTTTCAGAGCCAGTTTGCCTTTTAAGGTCCAATGTTTAGATGGCTGTTTCATAGTGTGCAGTACTGAATGCATGTTTTGTCCAGTCACAAAATGCTGTAAAAAATTTGTTGGATTCTTCCTTACAATTTCTATTTTTTTTGCATACAATGCTTTTGGTCAGGATGGAGCAGACATAGCACCCATCTTGCACAAAGCTTTCTCATGTGTATTTCACTATGCAAAAAAAAATGAACCCACTCAATGGAGATGCCTATAGCCTCTAGCTCAGAAACTTATTCTTCTGTCATGCTGAATTCATTTAACTAAAAGTTGAATGATCTCATAGGAAAGGCATGAATCACCCAATGTTAGGCAAAAATCCTCTCAAAATTTTCCTTTGCCATTTTCTCTTACAAAAAAAAAAAAATCACACCATGAATTCCAATCTTATTCATTTTTCACTGTCACTTAAAACAATTGTGTTTAAACAACTGCCAACAATAAATTAACATCAGATTGACTTATGACCATAGTAAATTGATACATAGAAAGCAAACTTTATGACCATATATACAGATGTTGCTGTTACTCTCTATTATTGTGCAAACCAAGTTACTTATTAAACCACTCTCATATGCATATGAATCTACATGTTTTGATAGTAGCAGTACATAAATACAAACAAGAAAAAACTAGTAATCCATGGGAGTTACCAAGTCAGCAAAGTATGTAAATTATGAAATGAAGTACAATGTAATTTAAAATTAAACAAAAGCTAACTGAAACTTACTAAGGGCATTCTAAAAGTTGGACTTACCAAGAAAACACAAGATGTAAGATAATTTTTTTTCCCCCAACATAGTTCCCTTGTAAATCAATACATTTAGTTGAACTTTCCAATTTGTTAATACCCACAGTAAAATAAGCTTGGTCTAAAGTGAAAAATAAGCATCTGTCTTAACTTCAACCTAATCAGTTGATGTGAATCTTCATCCACTCAGCCATTTCTTTAGGTTCTGGAACAAAATGCAATCGCTGGGAGCCAAATATGGTGAATATGGCAGATATGGAAGCACTTGGAAGCAAAGGTTATATAGTTTTGAAGCAACAATCCCAGATGTGTGATAAGGTGCATTATCGTGATTAAATAGAACTTTCTTTTTTGCAAGGTATGGACATTCAGCCTGAATAGCACCATTAAAATTGGTTCAGTAGTGAAAAGTAGTCCTCCACAGTTGTCTAATGTCTGGCTATGAGAAGAAGACAAACGGTAAGAATGTGCTATGTAAACATTTTCTACCCTCCTCACCGTGTTCAAGCACATTACTACTGATAAAAATAAAGTGTTGTCAGATACTCACCCATTGCTATAAATCCAGTGGGCAAGCCCGATCAGAGTCTAAGGGATCCTCTTCACGTGGCAGTATGGGTATCTCACATACTCTCCTGTGCATCAAGCCCCCCTTGTACTTCAGCCCCCAATTGTCTTTTTTTGGTCAGCAGACTATGCAAGCACCATACCATAAGTATTCCCAAAAAACTTTAGTTATGACTTTTCCTGCAGACAGAACAATTTTTTATTTCTTAGGTGCACTTTCACCTATTGCCACCTACTGTTTGGACTGTTCCTTCATCTGACGTGAAGTGATGAATCCATGTTTCATCTACTGTTATGAGACATCAAATAAGCTCATTGGAATTGTGTTTAACCAAGTCTAAACACTCTAAAAAACATTCACTAGAATGCATTTTTGGTCCACTGTTAATAAATGTGACATCCATTGAGCAGAAAGATTTCTCATACCCAAAACTTTATGTAAAAGCCCATCGGGGTTCCATCAGCGATCACTGGGTATGGCATTGTGAATTTTTGTCACAATCTCGTCAGTCATAACAGTTTTGGGCACCCTGAGTGCTCATCATCTTAAATGAATGCACAACCATGCCTTAACTCAGCAGCTGACTTTTTAATGGTTGGAAACGTAAGGGAAAAATCCTTTATGTGGAATCTAACTTTTGTATTTCTGTTGGGATTAAACCCTTCAAACAAAGTACTTCATCACAGCTCATATTTCAGTTTTATCCATTTTTAGAAAATTTATACACTGGTTTGTTTATATAATCATAAACAGGTGAATATACTTACGCATTTGAAATTTCACAGTGCGCCATCTAAAGGTTGACATTTGACTACTAATTTGGCCATCTTCAAGACATCTCTGAATCAGGTCAATAGCTTTCAGAACATCCCTCATATTAGCTGTAATACATATGTACCACTAACATTATCCTTTCCTCATTCTGCATCATTTCTGGCATCACTGCCACCCTCATGTTTCTTGCAATTTTATGCACTTTGCATTGCAACACTGCATGTAAAATTCTGATGTTGAAAAGTCTGTTTCCTTTAAGTTAAAAAGAACCAATCAAGGTATTTTTTCTTCTGCATTTTAGAAAGAACTAATAATGATATATTAACTTATTGTTCTTTAATACTTACTGACAAATCAAGCCTTAATAAATATAGCCAACATCACGATTTTATATTGCCCAAGACATTTGTTGAAAATAGGACGTGCACATTATGCAGGAATTTTTTCCACTGAACTTTAGTGAGCAAGTTGGGATTCACACATTATGCAGTGGCATCTTTTATATGAGTAAATGCAATAATGGAAAGGGATGGACATGAAAACTTTTCTGAGCTACACAAGAAAATAAATTAAAATCATGTCACACTCATTATGGCAATTAATTACAAAAACTTATAGCCCAACAACTTGAGGTATCCATTTGCATAGGTTCAACAGCAAGGAACAGCCAAAATAGCAGTACCCTTGAGAAAAGTATGCACAGAGTAGTGACCAAGCGTCCAAATGCTACATAATGGAATGAGAAATCATAAAAGATTAATCACAGGACAAAGAGGCATTATGGCAACTATTTTTGCTTTAATATGAGAAATACAGAATGCTTCAGAGAGTGTGGTCAACTTTGACTGATACAGTTAACAATACAAATGGCTATCATTGCCTAAACCCGAAGAAATTCCATACAGATCTGTGAGCTGGCTATCTGAAGCCCACTGAGACTATAAAGAATTTCTGATTGCTTCATATAAATTGTCCATAAGTTTCCAGTATAACTATTTTCTAGGCATGATATAGATAAAAACTATATTTCACTTTTCAATATTGCCATACACCTTACTTCTTTGAAATAGTCAGAAGTCTTGTCTGAAAAATGGGCATAAACAGTATCCATCACTTCTTCATCACACTTACATTTCTTCCTCGAAGACCATTCTTGAGTTTCCAGAAGAGGAAATTATCACTGGAAGCTAGATCTGGACTTAGGGTGGATGGTCGGTCTCCTTGAAGTCACATTTCTTCACAGCTTCCTTTGTAACAGGAGTTGTGTGCACAGGCATGTTGTCATGAAGAAGGTGCACAACACCACTCAGCTTTCCTCGTCTTTTCTCTTTGATGTAAGCACGTAGTATGTGCAATAGGCCAGCATAGTACTTCTCATTTACTGTGGTATTCCTCTCCTTGAATAAAATGAAGAGTATTCCTTCACAGTCTCAACAGATTGTAGCCATGATCTTCTTGGTTGACTGAGTGACCTTGGCCTTTAGAGGCAGTGTTTTGCCAGGTTTATGCCACTCCATTGATTCTCTTTTAGGCAACAGATCATAGTAGAGGACCATAGTTTCATCTCCTGTAATGATGGTTTGCAGAACTTCTCTCTCGTTGCCATGGCAGAGCTTCAAAATTGCCTGACAATAGATGACGTGCTGCTTTTGGACTGAGAAAAGAAGTCTAACCATCCATCTTGCAGTAACCTTATTCATGTTTAAATGTTCATGAATAATTTAAAGGACTGTTGTTTTAGAAAGGCCCAGCCTAGCTGCTATTTCTGTAACATTGAACTGCTGGTCTTCCATAATTTCTCCTTTCACAAGAGTCATGTTTTCAGGAGTGAGCACCTCCAAGGGCCGACCTGCATGCTCTTCATCTTCAATGCTTTCTCGACCCATTTGAGAAAGTTTGGCACATTATTTTATGGTAGAATATGAGGGGGATGCTTACCCATCTACACCATCCAATTGCTGTTTAATTTTATTTGTAGTAAAACCTTCTTTTGTGAAGAACTTAATAATAGCTTGATACTCACAATTTTCTACACATAGCCTTCTCTATGCAACTTTATCTGAACAACTGAACACAGTGGAGCAAAAGCTACATACTTAACAGATAAGGTATCTATTTAAGGAACATGCAATAATCCTAATTGGTGGGGCCGGAAACTTAAAAACCTACCCTCACATGTGCATGCACAAACTGAAAGCTCAAGAGTGCTAAGTTTGATAACTAACAACAAAACCTATCAGCTAGCCACTAAAAAGTTTACTGGAAAACAACCATTTATCCATTGGGCAAACTTAGTGTTCACAAATGTTATAAAAATTACAATTCGGCATTATAACAAAAGTAACACCTCTCTATGTTCTAAGAGAGAGAGAGAGAGAGAGAGAGAGAGTGTGAGTGAGAGTGAGAGTGAGTGTGTGTGCGTGAGTGTGTGCGTGTGAGTGTTTTTTTTTTTTTTTTTTATTTTTTATATATTAATTAAATCTTTCTCTACTTTCTGTAATGATACTACTTCTCTTCTCCAAACCTACATGTTTATATATCACACATTATCTCAAAATGAAATGCTTTTGCTCAGCTCTGATTACAATACTCAGAAGTTCAAATAATTTAAGCTAATAATTGCTTTAAAGATTGAATAATTTTAACACTGTGCCATTAATGCAGTGCATCAATGTAAAGTAATAGATGCATTATACAGTTTCTTTGGCAAATTACGAGTAGATCACAATTTTAACTACAATTCACCATCCTTTGAAACTTCATATTAAATAAGTACTGATACCTTTCATGCTGCAGGCCATTGCTCCATTGTGAAGAACCAAAGAATAACACCTATGTTATGTTCACAAAGATGTTAAAAAATGAATATGTAGGTACCTGTTCAGTCAGGCCAAATTATCATACTACACACCTTCTGCGAAAATATTTGTTTGATCAAATAGATATGGAATTTGTGGCAGAGCATCTCTGGATACTAAGTGTTTCCCCTGATATTCATTCTGTCAGCTACTTGGTCATTACCCTCATACACATCATCTTAAACTAGTACAATACAGCCAGCTACAAGATATTTAACTGAAAAATGTACCATTTGGTGCTCTCTGCTGCTAATGTGAAACTTTGAATGTCACACAAATTACATTCAAAACGCAGAACTTCGTCCCAAGAACAATATCACAGTTAATTTAACACTCCCTTGACTCCTACATAAAGATAAAGATGGTGTGTACCCATCAGCCACAGGCTTAGCAGAAATTCACACAGTAGTCTGAAATATGTGACATTTTTCAAAATAATTTAATACATCAAATTTTGCAAATTAAATTCATTAAGCCTTTGCTTACCTTCTGGATCTGAACTTTCCTCATAGATGGCTTTCATATAACCAGAGAAATACAACAGAACATTTCGTTCTATGAGCCCAGTGTCAAAAGGACATAGGTGACCTTCTTTGTCATAAATACTGAAAATGTAGAGAGATACAAATTAATTCCACTTCACAATGGTAGTTCCTTTAATTACACTCTGTAAAAAACAATGCATTTCACTTATGGTATTTCAGTCTGGCACAATAAAAGTAAAAATGTCTACTGTAAATCAATAAAATGGATACAATAGGGTTCATATTTTGGTTTAATATTACAGTTTCCATACATCCTAAAGCACCAATTTCATCCCTTAAACAGACATGGCTATTCTTAAGTATTTTGTAGAACAAATATTTAATTCAGCTGCTTTGTTCCTGGGAGGTGCAGTACCTCCTTTGATATTCTTGTCCTTTTACATAGATCTGCAACTACTAAATGCAAATTCTAATATTACCTGCACAGAAAACTGGCATTAAATATATGCTATAGTTAAGAGTATCAGCAGAATTTTACAACAATAGATTAATTACAGCCTGCCTTATCATTTAAAGGAATGACACAGCCACCACAATCATTTTGCAAACAATCTTTAACTTAGTTTTGAATTTCTGGAATATGCACAGTGAAATATAGTATAATATAACAAATTATTATTTTCAATAATTTTCAATAATAATTTGTTATAATCTTTAACTTGTTTGGGAAAACGCAAAGAAAATTATCATAGATGTTGATGACAAAATACCTAACAATTGCAGAATCCATTTTACTTAAATGCTCCATTTAATCAACCACCAACAGAGAACCTAATATCTTTACAAACAGACCGTGAAGAAACACAAATCATTTAAGCAGTGGTTAATCATAACTATATAAATTTTATACTGATTATATTGTTAAGTCCTATGCAAGAAGCACTCTATTTGTAGATAATGAAAATACTGGAAATATTACCTTTCAGAAGGATAAAGTTACCATTACTGTATTAAATGAAGTTGCAGCACTAAAAACCACACAGTTGAAGATCATTAAAATGGGATCTTCCAGTATTTAAAATTGACAAACAAAAATGTACCCAGACAAGGAAACCATTTCTACATAAATAAATGGGTGAACTGGCACTTCTATATAAAATTAAATCCACATATTTAATAATGAACAGTGTTTTATACTATTTGTGAGGTAACATATATAACAAAGATTTTCATATCAAATGAAAATATTCACAAAAATAAGGATCTGAGTATACAAGTACACAAATAATGCACTAATAGTGGAATTAATTCATCTCTCTTTATAACTTAATAAATCTGTTTTTAACTGATAATTTCTTACCTAAAATTTGTAAGTTTATTTTGTGGGCGTTCATCATGTTCATTAATTGCTTCCTCTTCTCCTGTGAAGAGTGAAAGTTTAGGGTCTGTGAGTGCTACATATTCTTCTACAGCTCCATCAGGATGACCTTGATAAAGCCGTAAATCAGGGTCATTCAGCAGCTGGCAGCAGATGTCACACTTTAAAGGTAATGACTGCTTTTGACTTTTTGTTGGTAGTGCTTCCTTTTCACTGTTTCGTTCAACAAAAATCATGTTTTGTTAAGAAATTAAATAAGGAGAATTATTTACAAAAAAAAATAGTACAAATCATATAAAAAGAACTAACTTTATTGCAGATCCAACATTTGTGCAATAGGGACACAAAGTGATTAAAATGCTCTTATAAATTACTCCCAATACTAGCAACATAATATCCATGTACATTTATTCATTCTGCTAAACAAAAAAACATTAATGGTAGCTTTGCCTTTTTTAGAGCTTTCATTTAGTACATCCTGTGATTCTTCTGAAAGTAAGCTTTAAAAAAAATTAGGTTTAAAAACTTAGCTGTGACAATGAATATAGATGACAAATTTTGTATGTATATCTCAAGAGTTTCAACCTTTACTTTAAATTACTTGCAATCATGTGTTTATTGTTTTAATGGGAGACATGCTTGTTACTGCTTCTCATCCAAAACTGCTAATATCAACTGAATTATGCCATAATATATATCTTACAAGTATAAAATATAATACTGCTAAAAAATACAGAGCATAATGATACTTTAACACAAGGAATTTTGTTCAGTTATTCTGAACTGTATTAATATGACAAATATCTGTCATCCAATTAACAATGACCAATATGATGGCAGAGACTATATTGTGTGATAAGTTATCGCTCAAGGCCAGTCAGGCTACACAAATTTGGGCAGTACAAAGAGTCAAATGCTTAATTTCTCTAGGTTAAAAATTTAGTATCCATGAATATAAAATTTAATTTCGTGTCAGAACCAATGCAATAAAGCAACTAATATATTCTTAAATATCTAGAGAGTTGATTTGATAATTAAAAATATGTTAGTATCCATGTCTTTTAGTTCAAGTAAATGTGCCTTTGATTGCTTTTATGTTGCTATATTTTATAATATTCTTAAATATTTTTGCCAAAAAATACAAATAACTATAAATGCAAGGGTGAGTCAAATGAAAACCTTAAATATTTTTATAACTTATTGAACAAAAGTGGTACAAACTGTCATTTTTCTAGTTTCTTTCAAAGGTCCTGCAGTGCTTACAAAGAATTGCTCTAAGGATTTTCTTTGGTTACAAATCATGTGCCGCCTGGTTTTTGGTAATGAGAAATGGCACCATTCTTTGCTTGCTCTTTGTTTAGGATTAATGTAGTGTACCCAGGTTTCATCTAACAATTCTTACAAAGGAAGCTTTTAACTTCTGCTTCAAAGCACAACAAAAGTTCTTCACTGGCATCAACATGTCACTGTTTCAATTCTGGAATGAGCTGCCATTGCATACACATTGCAGATACTTTCCAAAACTGGATCACATGATGCACTGAGCCATGGCTATTAGTTCAGAACTATGGCATTTCATTCATCACACATCAATTTTCCAGCACTAAGCTTCAACTGCTGCTTGGATGTGTGACTGACACAAGTGAGGAGTGTGTTACTGAAGTCACCTATTTCTGAACTTTCTACTTCATTTGTACACTTAGTGTGATAATCATGCATTACAATGTTGAACCTTCATTTATCAATGGATTTAAATTGGTTTTACACCTTCAGTGCTCATAAACCAAATGGCAGTGAACTGTGTTTATTTTGTGAATGCATTGGACAGCCATCTTTAAACTGGTAATGAGACTGCATTTTGCTTGTTTGCACTATTGTCACCTAAAGAACGAAGACATGTTAATGGTACTTCTAACTTACAGATAGTGGTACAATATTTCAAATTTCTGTCACACTTTTAAGGTTTTCATTTCATTGGCCCTTCTATTTTAGAATGATAAAAATACCGAGTACTCCTACGAAATATTCTAACCTGTCTGCTGTTGCCTCTTCAAGTTTAATCTTCTTCTCTGGTTGTAGGTCTTCATTATTATTTTCTTTATTGTTTGTTGTTTCTAAGCTATAGTCCTGTTCTTCCAGTAGTTGCTGTTTATCACTTTTACGTTTGTTTAGAAATGTCATAATGTTGCCATTAACTGGAACTTTCTTTGTTTTTTTAACTCCATTTGAAGGACCTATATTGAGAAATATTTGATGTGAGCAATTACTGTTTAGGAAAACTATTGCACCAAAAATAACCATGTGATCTCCTGCTGCTCTTACAAGAGACTTACAATAAGAGTGTGCACTTGGTGATTTGTATAAAACAAAACAGACCAAAATGAAAAATATGTATATATAATAACTGATCACATTACTGACTCCTTAACACTTAGTAATTCTCAAATGCCATATCAAAAGTACTAATGCTGAAAGTGAGCAACAGCTTCTTTATTTTACTATACACCACAGCAAATAAAAAAAAAAGGGAGGGTTGCACTTATTACAGTTAAATAATTGTAGGAAACATGAACGCTAAGATCATTGCTGTAATGAGTCGAACTAACACTCTTTTGCTCCACCAGTTTTACAAGCCCTTTGTTCGCATCGTCAGCCCATTGCTGACTGAGGATAAACCGTTATACTGTGGGAATGTGCAATAAATGCCATTACTGTATCCCACTGATTTTCTATTAAGCTGCAATTTTATTGATTTGAAAACCTCTAGAATAAGCATGCACCCTACTGCAAAGTATGATTTTATTTCAGCATTTGACACATCAATCTATTCTAGAACCAGCTTCCTAAACACATTTTAAAAAAATAACAAACTGTTAGGCCACTTTAACATTAAATCAACAAATATTCCTTGTAATTAAATGATGCTAACTTTAATGAGCTAAACCTTTCGTTAAAAGTTTAACAACTGTTAACAGTTGAAAAATCATGCTCATAAATCACATTGTAGATGTCACAATTCTCTATATGGAGCATTTAAATATTTTTCCTAACAGAGAAAGGCTATAAAATTAGATATCAGAATTCTATATTTGGAACTTTTAAATGTCATCCAAACAGAGAAAAGCTATAAAATGCAAAGACTTTGAACATTTACAAAAAGGGAAAGTTTACAAATGTACAGAATGTGAAAACCATTTATTTTAAGGCTGTTGATCAGGCATGTCAAACTCGAGTAAATGCTGACAACTCCTTTGCATTTGTTTACTTATATGTGCAATGCCACAGCTGATCTAATCCGAGGAGAACAGATGCATCTACTGGGGTATAAACAGAATTGATTGCATAATAATTTTATTTCAGATATTTATGACCTTTTAACTCTACAGTAGAGCAATTCTATTGTGCTGTTACACTATCTAAACATACATTATGCACTAAAAGTACAAAAACAAGATGTATGCGATCTTATATCATAATAGAAATAATCACATTTCTAACACTTAAATGAACAAGTAGATCACTGAGTTATATAGTTTATGTTCTTCTCTAAATCACAGTAATGGCTAACTTCAGATACAGTGATTGGAACATTGTTGACATTTCTTGGCGACTAATCTTTCACAATTAGATCTGAACTTCATAGCAGAAGACATTCTCCACACACGTCTATTAGTTGGGTTTTCAAATAAGATTTGTTGAACTTCATCTTTGGGAAGGAAAAAAAAATAACTGCTCATAGCTGTATGTATACTTCAGAATATAAACATTTTATCAGCTCCAAATTTACAAAATTTCAGAAAGTGAGTGGGATAAATGGATATCTCTTTCTTTATATACTTCTTTTAGTCATGTCACATTTTAAATCAATGAGTTCCAGCTATAAGTCTTCAGGTGCATCCTCCATTTTGACACTAAATGGTATTGCAAACAGTTGAAGCTTTTCTTGAAGGATATCAACATCTTGATATTAGGAACTTCATCAAGCATATGAATATAAAAATTAATGCAAACTCTCCAGTGTTAACAGATCTTGTTCTTCTTATTTTGATTTAAAGTAAAACACTAAAAATCAAAATAAGATTAACAAAAGTTTCACTGTGTGGATTCCCAAATTCCGTAAACATATTACAACGGCATTCGAGTCATCGGGAACAAGACGACTAAAAACAAATTTAATTAAGTGTGTTTGTGAAACTTAAAGAAAGTTTTAATGTGACGACATGATTTTTAGTGTTTTACTTTAAATCAAAATAAGATTAACAAAAGTTTCACTGTGTGGATTCCCAAATTCCGTAAACATATTACAACGGCATTCGAGTCATCGGGAACAAGACGACTAAAAACAAATTTAATTAATGTGTGTTTGTGAAACTTAAAGAGAGTTTTAATGTGACGACATGATTTTTAGTGTTTTACTTTAAATCAAAATAAGATTAACAAAAGTTTCACTGTGTGGATTCCCAAATTCTGTAAACATATTACAACGGCATTTGAGTCATCGGGAACAAGACGACTAAAAACAAATTTAATTAAAAGTGTGTTTGTGAAACTTAAAGAGAGTTTTAATGTGACGATATGATTTTTAGTGTTTTACTTTAAATCAAAATAAGATTAACAAAAGTTTCACTGTGTGGATTCCCAAATTCCGTAAACATATTACAACGCCATTCGAGTCATCGGGAACAAGGCGACTAAAAACAAATTTAATTAAAATAACGGAAAAAAATCTACTTTTAAACATTTAAACTGTGTTTGTGAAACTTAAAGAGAGTTTTAATGTGACGACATGATTTTTAGTGTTTTACTTTAAATCAAAATAAGATTAACAAAAGTTTCACTGTGTGGATTCCCAAATTCCGTAAACATATTACAACGGCATTCGAGTCATCGGGAACAAGACGACTAAAAACAAATTTAATTAATGTGTGTTTGTGAAACTTAAAGAGAGTTTTAATGTGACGACATGATTTTTAGTGTTTTACTTTAAATCAAAATAAGATTAACAAAAGTTTCACTGTGTGGATTCCCAAATTCCGTAAACATATTACAACGCCATTCAAGTCATCGGGAACAAGGCGACTAAAAACAAATTTAATTAAAATAACGGAAAAAAAATCTACTTTTAAACATTTAAACTGTGTTTGTGAAACTTAAAGAGAGTTTTAATGTGACGACATGATTTTTAGTGTTTTACTTTAAATCAAAATAAGATTAACAAAAGTTTCACTGTGTGGATTCCCAAATTCTGTAAACAGATCTTGTTCTGCAAAATATACAGCAAAAAACAAAGTAAGAGAATAGTCACAGAATAATTTTAAATTTAATTTTGTGTCGGAACTAATACAGTGAAGCAACTAATACATTTTAATTATCTGGTGAGTGGATTTAATACTCTTATGCTCCACTCTGATGCTGCAGGCAAGGCCTGTGAAACATGTTCTGTATAATTCAATGGTAAGTGAAGCATAAGAGTGTTAAATAAACTCACCAGCTAATAAAGAAGTCCCAGAATAATTTTAATAAGGCTGCTGGAAAGATGAGGACGATATACTTTATCTGTTCAAATCAACAGGCAAGTCGGTCCTGGTGGTGTAAGTGAAGCATTAAGAGTGCGTAGTTCGACTAAATCATACAATGATATCAATTATATGATTAGCTTCACTGTGCAAGTTCCAATTTACATTTTAATTAGAAAATGTTCATCTTAACAATCATTTCACACACATTTATCCAATAATTACATGCAAACAAAATTAATGAATGCATTCAAAATCCTTATGGTTTTGACATCACTTTCTCAATCTGTGCTATTAGCAAATCTTGTGAACCTTAACAAGGTGTTAATATGCAGGAAAACTTGGTGAAATGCATAAGCCTCACTTAGCATATTAAAACTTTAACACGATGTTAGCATGTTCACGAAACCAGTACCCTGTGTAAAGCTTCTATATCATCATTGGAAATTTGTTACAATTTCATGCCTTCGTTAATTATAAAACATAACAATTTTTCAAATATTCATTAAATTCCTGTATACTATAAAAACACTGAATGTCTTAACTTTCCTCCTAAATCTAAACAGGTGTGTGTCTATAATTCCATTAGTTATGCATTTGGATGCCACTATGCAGAATTGAAGTGATCTTTTTAGTTGTTCTGGCAGTTTGTAGGTGTATTTTGTTACTTATTCAAGTACTGTGATAATGCATTGTTTTATTGGAGTAAAATTGTTGTATATACTATTTGCGAAACATACACTAATATATATAAGCATGGTAAGGTGAGTATATTGTTCTGTATAAAATACATTTTACAGTTCATGGTTTTGTTAAGATTAAACATTTCACGTATAATTTTCTTTTGTGCTAAGAAGAGTGTATTCGTATCTACAGAATTCACAAGATAAGTAAACGCTGATTGTACATATGCAAAATAGATCACTTTTAAAGTACTAATGTTACATACATTTTTTAGTATTGAGATTATATCATAAGTTCTGTTAATCTTTGTTGTGGTGTAAATGTGTGACTTCCAGTTTAAAAATTTGTCAATAGTTACTCCTAGAAAATTTACTTCAATGGCCGACTGAATTAGTTTATTATTGTAGGTGATCATTGGATCAATATTTTGGCTTTCCCTATTAGAGAGGGCAAAATTCATGCATTAGGATTTATTGGCATTTAGTATCAACTTATTAGCAGATAGCCATTCTATTAAACTGGCCATAACTTCATCTGTCTATTGTTGTAAGTTTGTATGTGAATTACCCTTTAATATGCAGTTTATATCGTCTGCATATATTATTGTTATTGCATGAGGCATGTTAAGTGGCAAATCTTTAATAAGTATTGTCTTTTTTTTTTTTTATTCTTGAATTATGTTTTGTGTTTAATTAAAATATAATTTTAAATAAAACAAATAAATTAGTCAACTATTTCACAGGAAAATGCTTACTGAATAAATTTGCTGAACTTGAGCCATTTTCATGTCTTGTAAACCTCTTTGATCTCACTGGAGTTGCATGGTTATTTGGCCCTGACACTCCTGCTGTCTGTACTTCATTTTTTTCAGATTGGCCATCATCACGTGATTCACAAACTTCTCCTTTGTTGTCACCATGATGCTCAGAAACACTTTTCTTTGCTTTATCTGTGGAGTTACTCATGGTTAAATCTTCATGCGTTAGCTTTTCTTCTAATTCAGTATGATGAATGCCTTTCTCTAAGACTTTTATCATGCTGTCATAGTATTCACCCTAAAAGAGAATTGTCAAATCACAAATATTAACACAGCTATATAAATAAATTTTAAAACTATGGTAGTAATAGACATAACAAATAAATTAAAAGGGGAAAAGAAAAATGTAATCGAATATCATAAGTCACAAACATGATGATACTTACAATAAAACTAATTACTTAGATATTAATAAATAACTATTTGTCAGTATACTAGCAGCAATCTCCAGGTCAAATTGTAGAGATGAGGTCTTAATATTCCTGATTTGCACAGTATTGAACAATATCCTTGTACACGTGTTTCATTCATAAGTTTCTAAATTAACAAAGAGCAGGTACAAAGAAACTGGGTCACTTCTACGCTGAAACTCCCTCCTCCAAAATTGGGTCCCTTTCCTTATATTTTTGCAGATGATCTGGCAACAGTGTGTCTGAGCTACAAATTTCTTTAAAAACTCTGTACCAAGAAAAGTCACCTGTGCCTGAATCTGATCAATATAGAATAGACTTTTGGTAAACATATGATCTGTAAAATTATCTAATCACAAAAAATGTATTATTTTTTATTTTTTGTGATATGGAAATTCCTAGAAATAGTTGTAACGGTATTGAATGTTTCATTAAAAAAAATATAAGAGTAGGGAAATTTAAATATATTTGTTTTATATATTAATAATATCAAAACACTAAAACAGAAATTTCTATTTTAAATGATAAAAAAAAATGAAAGTATTGGTATCAAGATAAAAGCATGCATAATTATTGAGTTTCAAGAAAATTTGGTATCAGTCAATCTCTGCTAAATGTCCATGTACCCCTTTTAAATTCATGTGTATTCAAGCCTATATTAAATGAATCCACAAGGCAACTAGCATGACAGAAACACGCCTTCACCAAATGATAATAGCCATAATTTTTATGTTCAAGTTATAAATTCTGGTTTATCTGCAAAAGCTTATTCTTAATTTAAGAAACCATAGTAATAGGTATAAAAGCTTATATAAATATAACAAACTGAAGAAAATTTTGCATATCTTGTTTGAAAGAAAATCTTGATGGATATTTGAAAACAAATAGTAGACTCTACAAGTGAGAAACTATTACATTTACATATTATCTAAATATTGCACATCTGATTACAAAAATTAAACTTCAATACTAAAATAAAGATTGGGTAACAAGAGGTATTATGAAGTCCAGAGAATGTCTGTATACAACTTCTTACTAAATAGTAAGAGAAGGAAATGTTAATGACTATATTTAAAATTGTAATACAAAGCATAAAATGGAGTACTAAGGCATTCCATGTCAAATCAACACAGATCACAATCCCACATGAAACTTGGTTAAAATGAAGACAATATTATCCTAATACAAGAAAACACCAATTAGTTCTGTATCTCTAGTACAATGTAAGGTAGTAATTTAAATCTTTGAAACTTCATAAAAATGTGTTTGCCACTCTGTTCATAAACTTCAATAACTTTTAAACCAGAAAAGTTAAAGAGTTGTTTGCAGTTTGATTTGTACAGTATAAGACAAACTCTAGTTAAATATATTGATATCTTATTAATGAATATCATTGTATGATTCAGTTGAACTACACACTCTTAAAGCTTCACTTACTTTTCATAAATGTATGGAACCAGTTTCGAGAACATTTTGTTCCCATCTTCAGCCATGCTAAGGTTCAACTGTCGGATCATTCGTTGAGCTGTGGGAATGTATATTCTGCTCTGGTGGCGGTGTGATAAACTTGTAGTTTATGTTTTCATCCCCGACAATGTCGAAGTTCATTATGCTGTCTTTGTATTTGTAGATGTAGATTTTCTCCCAGGTTGCTAATTCCGTAGGTCCTTGTACTGATTTTAATAATTTTGTTTTATTTATTATGTCGTGATTTTGTGTCCAAAAATAATATGCTACTGCTGATTTCTCTATTTGCTTGTACTTTATGTTCCTGAAATGTTCCTTTAACCGTGTGCCAATGTTTCTCTTTGTTTTCCCTATGTAGATTTTTTCACATTCTGCACAGTTTATTTTGTAAATACCTGATTTTTCTTCTTGTGGAATACTGTCATTAACATTATCTATCAGCAAATTTTGAACATTAAATCTATTAATCGGTGCCAACCTGATATTAAAATCTTTAAGAATATTCTGAAATTTTTTTGTGGCCCATGGATGATATGTGAATTTTTTTTTTTTTTAATATGATATCTGTTATACCTTGACCTTATTTCAAAGTAATTTAGTGATGAGTTTAAAATGTCTCAAGATAGTACTTTGAACAAATCTATACATGTTATGTGTATTACAGAATAGTGACCTTAAAATATTAGGCTAGAATGCAGTCTAGTTTTCATATAAACAATTTTAATATAGGCACATTACAACCAGGCAACAGGTGCTACATTAGCACTCTTTGAAAATAAGTCATGTGTAAAGTACATCATTATTCAGCAGTAATTATCCTTACTCTGTCAAGTTTTACGTTGGTAAGATGAAACTTATATAGGCAACCATTTTGGTTTTCTAGCTTCTAGTAGTGAAAGATCAAACTAGCATCTTGATAGCACGTTTCTTCCGAAAACCCTGAAAGTTTACCAGTGCTACATTTAAAACTATTGACCATTGGTTTACTTGCTTTTTACTTTTTAATTAACCAAATGTTTGTATTTGTATTAATGCTAGATGGGATGCCAATATTCAATATTCCTAAAGTTAGTTTGTGAATGTTATCTTACGTCTAGGAAATGTGCTTCTTTCATATTTCTGCAAACTTATTTTCTTTCAGTTTCTTTAGATTCAGAAACAATGTTTCCAAGTACATTAAGGTGATTGCAGTCTAAATCACATAATTGAAGTTTGTGTACAACAGTTTGTAATTTGGTTAAATTATATCAACATCATGAATGTTAGTGAAAGATCAATGTGCTGCAATCCTTTCAATGAACAAAGACACTCTAGTGTTACAAAAGCTTACTAACTGTGCAGAGGTGGATGATGGACTTAATACCTAATGTTAATAGTAAAACATAAGTTAAATGCACATATAAGTTGTTAAAACTGAGAAACTCTACTGGACTGATTGCACTGCAGATAAAGAGAATGTTTGTAGTGCAATACAGATTGTTGATGAAATAAATGAAATTGATCATGATGATGATGAGTTCTTTGGCTACATAACACTGATTAAAAGATTATGAACTTCATTAGGCTTACACTTCCACATTTAAAACAAAGAGAAATTACCTATTGTAATCCTTAACGCATTATATAATGAAACCTTCAATTATAAAGATAATATTTTATACAACAGACTGCCATATTATTTAAATATCTTCGTTCAAGTTGTTCAAAAGGAATTTAAGCAAGTTTATGCATAAGCATTGTTTTTGTAGTGTGCAGGAGTATGTAGAAGGTTGTTAATGAAATATATAAATATAATGAAATATATTTCAAAACAACATTGTGCAATGTCAATAAATTATCTTAATGGATAAATAAATAAACTATGCAACCACACAATTACAAGTGAGGAAATAAAAAGGTTTTCAGCTATCCGCAGTGTTTTCCTTTAGATTTCTGTAAGAAAGAAAGGTGAAGTTTCCATATTATTAACCATAAGCAAAACTTTTAAACTTGACTATAATAGGGGAAAGCAAATATAAACATTTGGGGACAATGTGAATGCATTAAAAACTAAGTCATCCATCACCCTGAAAAAGTGTATAGACTTTTATACCTGATACTAGACCAAGTTGCAGAAAATGGTGATGTGTACCGACATCACAGTTTTACCATCAGCAAAAAATGTACTAGATAGCAGCACAAAGAGGTATACATACACATTAACCTAAGGCTAACCTCGAGTAAATCCTAGAAACTGTAGGACCAAGTGGATTACTGCAGCTCAAGATAGCCTGTCAGCCCACTGCCCTCCTATTCAATAGTAATGATAAAATTATATAATGGTTATATGGTTCTGAAAAATAAACTAGCAATCACTGAAAGTGGTGCAAAGAACCACCCTGATGAGGAAAAATGACACACATTGCAAACATACCTGCATGAAATTTGGTATATTAATAACACATTTTCCAAGTCTAAAGGCTGGTGCATGGGGCCATGAATTCCACAGTGTCCACATTATGTTCTAATGCTTCCACTCAATCTCCTGTTATTACATTATGCTATAATAATAATTTCCTTCCAATCTCTAATTAGACATATTTAAAAGTGTCTTGCAGATGTGGAAGCTTAACTGAAACAAAATATATAGTAGTCTCTTCAAGGAGTAATTTGGTATGATATGAAATCAATTTGAAACACTCTAACTATTGAACATAAACTTAGTGTTTGTATGATACAAACTTTCAGGGATGATGGAGTCAGTCCTGGTGGTCTAGTGGTAACCATATTTGCCTCCTAAATCCAAGATAGCATGTTCAAATCTGGCCAGGGTTGATGGATCTTTTTTGGGAGTAAAATTCCTAAGTATGGCTTCCTTCGGAAGGGAAGTAAAGCAGTGGGTCCCATGTCGTAGATTTACAGCACGGAAAAGAACTTAAAGCCTGAAAGAAGAGGCCTCCGAGCAATATGACAAGAAACAGGCAAAAATTTGCAACAAGATGATGAAATAATCTTAAACATTAACAATCAAGAGATACAGCACCCTGCAGATGTAGCAAATGTGTTTAATGATTACTTTTTTAATGTAACAACAAATTTAAATTTATATTCTGGTGATAAAAGAGATGCTTTAAAATTTTTACAATCATCAACTCCCCATCATAATAATGAATTCAAAGCAGGTATCACCACCCCAATAGAAATTAGTTATATCATTAGAAAACTAAAATCAAAAAACTCTTCTGGCTATGATGAGATCAACAGCAAAGTCATAAAGGCCTATCCAAAGGAAATTAGTACCCCCATTAGTCACTTGTGTAATCAATCTTTAACATTGGGTGTATTTCCTGAGAGGCTAAAATATTCAATAATGAGGTCTCTGTACAAAAAGGGAGAAAAGATAACTGTCTCTAATTATAGACCTATAGCTATTTCACCTACATTTTCTAAAGTGTTTGAGAAAGTAATGTACAATAGGCTTTACCATTACCTTGAAAGTAACAATACTCTAGTTAGAAAATGCAATTTATAAACTGACTTATGAAATTTTAACTGCAATTAATGAAAGAGCACATGTAGGAGGAATATTTTGTGAGTTAGCAAAGGCTTTTGATTGTGTCAATCACGAAATTGTGATAGATAAATTAGCTTTCTATGGAATAAAAAAACCAATATTTACAATGTAAGGGACGTGAGATCTTATTATAGATTACTCCAAACAAAATTTCAACAAATAATACTACTGTGGATACCAGCACACGTGGGAGTGATAGGTAATGAGAATACAGACTTTCTGGCCAAAAAGGGGGCAGTGCTACATTCAAAACCAATAAACCTCTGTGGATTAAATGTAAAATTAAAAAATATCAAAACAACCATAGAACAAAAATATCAACATAATATTCAAGTGGAAATATCTAATAAAAATTATTCTAATATAAAAGAAAAAGTACAAAAAATAAAAAAATCTATCAAGGAAGGAAGCAGTTGCTCATTTTAGACTGGCCACTGGAAACATGTCTGGCGAAACATCTACACAGATTTGGTTTTATGAATGATAACACATGTAAGATCTGCAATATTGACGAGATTCTAAACGGAGAACATCTATTGGAATGCACAGAACTGAGGAAAGCTGCACCTGACGGGAAAATACACAAATTATATTGGCTGGCCAGGGAAAAATTGATGGATTACAATCTTGCACATTAGATCAACAACATATTTAAAATGGTTTATATCCTACCTTGACAAAAGGAAACAAAAAGTAGTGATAAACTGTCCCTTCAAAAATAAAAACAATGCATCAGAAAGGGGAATGATTAACCATGGAGTGCCTCAAGGATCTGTTCTGGGCACTCTTCTTTTCCTAATATACATAAATGATCTCTCCTTATCTATCCAAGATGTAGGAAATACTGTTCTATTTGCAAATTACAGAAGCATATTGATAAATGGAAAAGCCTAAATGATTGTGCCATTAAATTAAATCTGGTTCTCAGTTCATTGTGTGTATGGTTCAAAGCAAACAAATTGTCTCTAAATCTAGATAAAACAATGTGTTATGAAATTCCATTACTCACAGATCTCCAGATCCATAATTACAGATAGGATATTATAAGTGTACTTTCACAAACCATATATATTAAATTCCTTGGTTTAATAATTGATAACCATCTGAATTGGAAAGATCACTTGATCTTATTACACGTAAACTTAGCAGTGCATCCCACACTTATGTAAACAAATTGATTACATAAGTGTAGGATTTATCTACTCCACTGTCAACAGCTTCGTAAGTACAATATAATTTATTAGCAGTGCATGCTATGCAATACGTGCATTAGTAATTATGAAGTCAATTAAGACTTTAAAACTAGTTAATTATGCTTATTTCAACTCAATAATGAAGTGAGGTCTAATATTTTGGGGAAATTCAGTTAAAAGTGAACGTGTCTTCCTGTTACAGAAAAACGCCATACGAATAATCGCTAGTACACATAACAGACATTTATGCAGAAACCTCTTTAGGAAATTTGAAATTTTAACTCTTCCTTGTGAATATATTTTATCCCTCATAAACTTTTATATAAGAAATAAACAAAAATTTGTTCAAAATGAAAATATACATGACAAGATGACCAGACAAAAAGCAAATATACATCACTCAATTTCAGCACTTTCATGCCATGAAAAAGGCATTTATTATCAGTGCATTTTAGTATACAATGGTCTTCCCTCTAGCCTGAAAGCCTTAATAAACAATGACAATTCCTTTAAATCTGCTCTTAGAAAATACCTATGTAAAAAGGCCTATTATTCTGTAAAGGAATATATGAGCGACAATATTATACTGCACAACATATCAATATATATGTAAACACATATATAATAAAAGTTGTATGATTAAGTGGCTTGTCTGTTTTTGTTGCTTGGTTGAGTTATTCTAGGTGTTTTTTTTTATTTTTATTGTAATTATGTAGATGCAGACAAATTTTTGTGAATAAAGATTAAAAGCTACTGTGGTAATTATATATGACAAGTTCTATGTTCCTAAGTCTCTATGGCTGCTCCATGGACTCAGTGAATGCTCCGTGAACTAACTAACTACAATGAAGAAGGCATTATGTGTATCTAACATGTCAGTCCTGATGTATTAGTGTTTATTAGATTGCAATCTGCATTTACCAATTGAAGGGTATCTAACATGTCAGTCCTGATGTATTAGTGTTTATTAGATTGCAATCTGCATTTACCAATTGAAGGGCACACTCAATCAGCCCAAGCTAAATATCATATGTGGTTGCAAAACTTGCATGTAACAGAACTTGTAAATGTTTTCCCAGTTTGTAAAATGGTGCAGGTATAATAAAATAATTGTGTTTATGATTCCTAAGTTTTCTTATCCCACTTTCAAGGTATCCCAAAACAATTCTGGCATATAACCTGTAAATGAGGTGTTTCTGAAGTTCTCTAACCCAAATTACATTTGTTCTTCTCCAATATCCCTGAAAGTTTCCCATCATCCTTAAAATACCCACTATATTGAAAAATAAATGTATTAAACATTATCAAATTATCAATTTCTGTTTCCAAAAAATTATTCATAAAATATGAAATCTATTAAAAATATATCCTGGAAAGAATGGATGAAAAACAATTATATCTCCTAGCCCATTTATTTATTGCTTCAAAATATACTATGCATATTTTGAAAGAGAAAGTAAAAATGTTTCAGTATACCTCTATATAAGCGCCATTTGTACAGTCAAAGAAATACTCAACCTTCTGTCACACATGTGAAATCATTTCTGGTTAACCAATCGAATCATTTCATTGCTCCAGCCTCTTAAATCTGCAAAATCGACTAAAGGATTCTGATACACTCTTCTTCGCAAAATCCCACAGAAAGAAACCTAATAGGGTCATGTCTTGCAATCATGGTGATTATGGCATAGGTCTGCCTTGCCCAATTTAAGAATCAGAAAACACGGCAAAAAAAAAAAAAAAGTTGCGCAAGTCATGTAAAAATATAGAGGGATGGCCTGCTGCAAAGTAGTTTATTTTGGTAATTTTGGAACATGACCTTCCAAAATATCCTAATAAGTGTTACTGATAACTGTTTTCTACATAAAGAAGAGCAGCCAATGACACCAGTCTTCATCAGGCAGCACCACACATTTAATTTGGGACTATCATCTGCTACTCAATGACAGCACACAGTTTTCGATTTCCCATACTTTGCAGCTATGGCTATTTACTTTACCACAGACATGAAATGCAGACTTATCAGAAAAAGCTATTTTGGACAAGTATAGATCATCATTGTCTGCCCGCCTGTGGTTCCTCAGTAGTGAAAACGGGCGTTAAACACTACTCAAAAAAAAAAAAAAAATCATTGTCTGCAAGTTCCAGTATTATCATCACAAACTGTTCATAATCAGTTTGGTTGTCACACTTGTAGCAGCATAAATGCAAGCATTTGTGTACAATGTCATGAACTGTAAATTCTGGACATTTAACACAAATGGATTTCTGTAGGCTTCTTGTGACCAATCTGGCACACGGTTTACATATGTTCTTGCATGAACCATGAACTATCTTTGGCTTCCTCTGCTGGCCTCTTGGATTCCTCCAGTGCTGGCAATTGTGATAAGGGGTTGATAATTAGGGAAAGTGGGAAGCTCCACTTCTTCCTCAAACACAGATATTTATATCTGAATGGTAATGAGACTCATAAACAATTTATAACTGCATGGTGAAATAAAACTGAAATATCTCTCGTATCATAACATACAATGCTGAAATAAAACCCAACATGCTGCTTGTGCCCTTTGTACTATTCCTTATTTCATACTCTTTTCCTTCATGTAATACCTCTTTAAAGCTATTTTAAGAGTCATTTTGCTGAACCAATTAATAACTAGTACAAACAATAAAAGTTTTACATAACTATTAAAACTTTTCTTGCAACTTTCACGTGATGCCATCCATTATTATTTTTCTATATTCATTTATATGCACTTGGTGTCTCATCAATGCACTTGGAAAACTACTTAAATCCATGCAGCATTTATAGAATAATCGCTTTCCTGCATAACTGTTCCACTGGACAAATGTATAGCATGCTGGCTTTGAATGAAGAATTACATCTATATAGGATCCAAACCCATTTTTGAGGTTCACATTTTTAAATGCAGTTTGTAATTTCATAATTAAAGCCTAAGGTTTATACCTTAAAATGTGAATTCAAGTGTAAAAAAAATGACAAATATAAAAAACAAAAAAGGGTAAAGACGACAATATATTTTATCTTTTCTACCTGGATTCTCTCATCCTTCTTTCTTTACCAATATCTTTACACCCAAAACCCCTACTTCCCCAGCTTGTCTCAGTAGTGAATAACATCCTCTTACTTTTCAGGAAACTAGAATTTTACCCCATGTTTTATTCTCAATTCATAGCAGGTAACTACCAGACTTTATTCAAAAAATAAATTTGCACATTGTTACATACTAAACCTCTATTGTAGTCAATTGCAACATGCTCAAAAACTAACAAACCCATCAACAACAGAAAGCATTGAAGAAATCGAACAGTATCACATAACCAATTTTTATTTATAACAAAGAATCTCAAGCACTGATATTTAAATTAATAAAGTAATCTATACGTCATTAAAGAAATAGCTCACTTCTGAAAGTTTCGTCGTCTCTAATTGCTGCTGAAGCGACTGTATCTGCTTCGCCATCGAGGTGCTCATATGAGGCTCCAAAATTTTCCACTTTTTCTTGATGTATCCTTTCTTAGTAATTTCACCATTCTCCCAATCATTGTCCAACTCTTCAAGCCTATAAGTTAGAATTATATAATTACTCGGAATAGTGCACTGTAAAACAGATGAGTTACACTTGGAAATTGTTCCGAACATTAAATGCATGGATGTAACGAATGAAAGTGAATAAAGAAGTTTCACGTCTGCATTCGTATTCTGTTGCAATAAGCACTAACATATAAAGTTCCAACAAGATTATTTTAAACTTATATCCACTTGTATTTAATTCCCCACTAAACAATAATAATGCCGTATTAAAATGCTTTGAGCTCAAACCTTACAGAAGGTATATTTTCCAGTATTCAATTAATAACTATACTTACTGAGATTTTACATCATTTGGAAGAGCACGTGTATTTAAAATAACACCTGGCATGTTTAAAAAATAACGCACAACCCTTAACGCCCTCTAATTCGAATTTCAATTATAAACTTTCTTTGACACTTTTACGCGGCAACTTCGGACACCTTTACTCAATTATTCCCGCGCTATTTGAAGTTATACAAACGTGAACCTGTATAAATATCCGCCAGAGAGGTAAACTTCCACCACCTTGGTAGCCAACATACAAAGCTTAAATGTTTCGGGCTTTCGAGGTAGTATATATATATATAATTTTATGTGCAAAACACCGTTATTTAATGCCTAAATGTCAGCTGTGTGGTTATTCGTAAAATTTATGTTTAACATCTTTGAGTACAATATGGTGTATTAGAAAACTTTTCTAATGAAAGCTTGAGATGAGTGCAAAAAATACTGTTTGATATATTTGATTCCATATATTCAGTTTTCAGCGGAACAACCCTGCTAATTCTTAAACTAAAAAGAGCAATACTACAGTAAACTAGGCACTAGCGTAATACAATGTGATGATCCACAACTGTCTTATTGGTAATTTTAGAGAATTTTACAAATACTTTTTGAACCTAAGCAATTGATGGTATACCTGAGTAATGTTGCTGTATATATATCCAGTTAGGACTGGTTTGACCACAGACAAGATTTTGGATATATTAAAACGAACGTTATAATTTAGTGGGTATAGAATTTATGGGAGCAAGTATAATTTCCCTATGATGTGAAGAGCGGATGTGGATATATCCTGATGGCTTAAGTTTCAGTTATCAGCATGTCCATATTACTAACTATTAAAAATGTACTTAAAACTGTAGCCTGGAACATTTTGGGCTTTTTTTTTTTTTTTTTTTTTTTTTCCCTTTTTCTGTAGACCGGAGATGAATTATTGTCATCCAAGGTGCCGCAAGTCAAGTGTGGCACCTTGAAATGTGCCTTTGATCTTGTAAGGCAACCATAATTATCCAGTGAGCAGATGAATGCACTTTCATGTTGTGGCAAACTGTGGTATAATTTTACAGCTCAGCGTCTAATTTCATCTTCCGTATACGGAAGGGAAGATGCTGCATACAGTAGTGGTGTAGGAAAGCAGCGGTATACCGAATAGATTGCACCAAGTCCTCTATTCTGAGCACTTTGTAATATTAGTAGCCAACTATCTGCTGCCATGCCACAGATTTTACTGGCATACAACATGATAGGGATGATCAGAGCTTTAAATAGACGTAGTTTTAGGTAAACGGGCATCTACCAAGCACTAAACCAATTTATTAGCTGCGAATAACAAATAAAGTGAACCAAACAGAAGCGATTCCATGCAGCCAGCTTAGGAGCTATTACAAGCCAACGAATATTAAGCTATTAGAAATTCGCCGAAATATTACGAGACTAAATATGAAAAAAAGTCTAGCTTATAAAGTATTCTAGATAATTAAACTGAATAAAATGTAAGCTTTACGTGGTGAATAGAGGAGTTTAACAGTTATTGTCAAAGGGGCACGGGATAAATATTTTCTGCCTACTACATGCAGCAAGGCATCAGCGCCAAGGTTAGTTATTTTCTTCTTATTCTTCTTCTTCTTCCTCCTCCTCCTCTTTTTCACTATTACGACGTATAGGCCGGACAAGGATAGATTTTCTGTGATTCCTATGCAGTTAAATAGAAGCATTGCTCTTGCACTCCCCACAAATACAAACATCCAGCACCGATTAAACTTCACATGCAGCTAACAAACGGTCTCTGTCCCAATCCATTTCGCTTTAGAACAAGGAATTCACTTATCTTCCCCTAAATTTTGGAATGTTTTGAAGCGAATGGTTTATTTTAAAGATTAATTAAATAATACGTGGACCTTATTTTTAGGTTTAAACATTTAAAAAGACGTATAAATCTTGGGGGTTTAGTGCTTTGTAGAAGCAATCGCCCTTAATGATGGCCAAATTCCATTTAAGATTGCTTTCATTACAGCAGATGATTATCTACAAAACCACCAGTTTCCAGAATTATGGATCACCGGTTAGAACTCAAACTTCATATAAAATCACCATTTCTCTGGTCATTGTTATACTGTCAAAATTCCATTAGACATGCTTAGTGATGAATCTAACCTTGCTTATCTATTATTTCTTAAAGACTCTTCTTTCAAAACATCAGGTTGTAAATAAGTAATTTTAATCTCAAAATGGTGACTCCTGTTAGCTTTTTACCATAAGATTGTACTCATTCAGTCTCTAATTATGAAAAGTATTAATCTTAGGCATTACAATTGAAAAAGTTTCCTACAACTTCACTTCTAGGAAATTTGTATCCTAAACCATAATATTGTTATGATTAGTCAAGATAGCGGAACCGTGACATATAACACACACACACACACACACACACACACGGGGGGGGGGGGCGTTTATAGTGTCACGGCCATTTTCCTCCGAAACGAAGGGGAAAATCAAAAAATTCTTCGGACAAAATTTGAATGTTCTTAGAGGGACATAAGATAGTGACCTTAGCTCGTCTTTTAAATGCCATTCTCAATGTCACTTCAAAGTTAAATAAATAGTGTATTTTCTTTTCCGGGAATGAAAAGAGCATTCAATTTTCAGTATAAAGTTCTAGAACATCTATCAGTTGGGGATGATAGGTGATGTGATATTAGATAAATAAGACAGCAAATTTTTTCACTCACTTTCCCTTTATTGGCATCAATTTACATATGTTGGAAAAGTTACCGTTTTGAATTTGTAGTACAGCCGTTGACAAAATTCAACAGGCTTCTGAAAACCATCCCCAGGAAGTGCTTGATGTAGGCTAAAGTGGTATGGATGGTATTTGTAACATTTAATCTCTCTCCTTTGAAAGATTTCCGAATCACGTTCCAGTTAAAAGAATTTCAGTGAGAATTAGCGGCAACTGCAGCTAATACAGGGACTTCCGAATTTTCTCCCGTAGCGCTCCTCATTCATTTATTATTTTGGGGGGGGCAACACCTCCCGTTTCGCAGAGTAAGTTTGAAAATTTCTAACATCTGGCTGCCACCTTTCAGGATATCGATCTCCGTATAAGTTATAAGCTGCTCTAGCATTATTATGAGCTCTGCCATGATCATATCGATCCTCTCGTTGATCAAATGAATGAAAAACGAAGCGCAATTGGCTGAGAGTAACGTTCTTTGAGATTTGAATTGGCAATGATAAGCACTCATTTGTGTATCGATGTCAACAAGTGGGCTTCTAAGTGTAAATAAATTAGTTCCCTTCATAATAATAGCAAAATAAAGATAGAGAAGTTAAAGTAAGTGAATAGGTTTGCTCTCCTATTAGTCCAATATCACATCATGTATCATCCCTAGCTGATAGATGTATTAGAACTTTTATACTGAAAATTGAATGCTCTTTCCATTTACGGAAAAGGAAATGCACCATTCCATTTTAAAAAAAAGTTTGACCTTGAAATGACATTAAGAATGGCATTTCAAATGCGAGTGAAGGTCGCTATCTTATGTTCTCCTAAAAGCATTTCAAATTTTAGCTGAAGCATTTTATGGTTTTCCCGTTCGTTTCGGAGGAAAATGGCCGCAATACTATAAATACCTCACTCTGTATATACAACAAGTTTGTCTTGTCTTACAGCACGTACAAGAGCCTAGCTCGACATATCGTGTGTGTTTTGTTTTGTTTTCAGTTTTGTTGTAATTTCAAGTGTTAATTTTTTATATAAAGAAACAGGTTTTCGCAGAAGATGCATAATTTTGTTTGTGTTTGGAAAGCAGATATATAAAAAGATTGCCAAATAAAATAGAAATCGAAGTCTTGAGAAAAACTCCTTTTGGTTTCCAGCACACTAAGTCTGGTAAAGGAACCTTTAACTCCTTTATTAGAAGTAAAGCACAAGGAAGAACTATTTATAACAGAAGTTCAGTTCCAATGGCAAAAACAATTTTATTAGAATAGCGAAAATGCAGTGATAAGCCAAATTACTTTACTGCTGTTGTGAAATATGCATATACGTTTGGCGATTATCTTTTAAAGAGTTAGGTTAGTGTGTTAACTCTTTTGCCTTAAAGAGTTGCCTGCATGGTTTACTGCAGAAAAACGGGACACATATTTAGCCGAGTCAACGCGGTAAAATAGCAACAACATTGATGTAATGATGATGATGACGACAACAACAACAACAACAACAACAATAATAATAATAATAATAATAATAATAATAATAATAATAATAATAATAATAAAATGTAGACATAACCGGTTAATTGTATTATTACAATAATTTGTTCAGACCTTAAAGGAAAAAATGAATATTGCCATAAAAATGAGCTATCAAGAGATGTTTTTCAAAAAACTGGAATAACTTCAGTCTATAAACCTTTTGGCAACAACTATTGGAATGAATGAATAGTGTTTAACGCCCGTTTTTGCTACAGAGGCACCACAGGTGATGGACACTGATGATACATGAGATGAAATGATATATATTGGGAAAGGATTTTATGGAAGGAATCGTTTCAGGCCTAAGTTTTAGGGTACCTCCCCGGCATTTGCCATTTATGAGGACTGAGGAAAACCTGGAAAAAACCTCAGTCAGAAAGGACGGTCCTGGCGGTATTCTTACCCAGACCTCCCGCTCACAACACCTATTGGAATCAACAGTTTTAAATATGGAACTTCGAGGATAAATGATGAAGGTTGTTCATTAGAAATTAAAATTTCCTTCACGCAGATATAATGAAACTGTGCCTAATTTACCCTGTGTCCTAGATCGCAAAAGCATCACATAGTAATGTACGTTGACATCAATTTGACACGATACGAATAGCTGAGGTCGTTAGTACAAGTACTCGTGAGCGAAAAGTCTGGGGTTCGAATCCCGCCAGAAACGTTTTTCCGACTGAGTTTTTTTTTTTCAGATTTTCTTCAGTCCTCATAAATGGCAAATGCTGAGGTACCCACAATTCAGGCTTGGGATGCTTCTTCCATTAAAAACATCTTTTCCCATTTATTCTTTCATCTCATACCTAGTCATTGTTCACTGCCTTGGTGCCTGAGTAGTATAAACGAGCGTTAAACACCATTGAAAAAAAGTTAACGTGTCGTAGTGATAAGAATTGATCAATATGGGGAAAATAGAGGAAATCAATCTGCCATAGTGTCATGAACTCTGACTAGCTCAGACTTTAGAGCACCAGCACAAAAAGTTACGATCTCGGGTTCAAGTACTGATGTCAGAATTTCCCCCTTATCTTTCTAATGCTATGTATGCTTGAACTTTTATCTGCATTAAAATAAATTTTTAGTTTATACAGTTTTAAATGTTTCAGATTTCTATTTACACTTGTTTTATCGTTAAATTATTTTGCTACTTGTCAAAATTATCCAGCATGATTTTACAAATTATTTGCATCTCTTCTGAAACATCACATGAAAATAAACAACAATCTCTTGTCAATTACCACTACAATGTTGCTGTCTCTTAGCTAATTCATTACTAAGCAATACAAGCAGCTATAAATGCATTTTCTGTAGGAAGCAAAAATTTGCCTCTATCAAAGTCTGCAATTTATTCTAACTCGGGTAAAATTAACACAACAAGTTTATCATGTAATGAATTATGTAGATATGGATACATAATCATATTTTTTCTGTCTCAGTTCTCGTTTCGCCACATATCCTGCTATATAACTTAAAATTGGTCGCGGTTGTTCCGGTGTAAAATGCAATGAAAATGCTTACGTTTGAACTGAATTGAACTTTGTTACTTCTATGAACCGAACCATCCACTAAATCACGTTAAACAGGAGTGTTTTCAGTGGAATATTACTATTTTCTCTTGCTTGAATTAACTTTTTTTCACTTTCAATAAACTGCAATTAGCTAATGCTCCACATAAATGTCCATAATTAATCCTTCTAATACATCGTTCTGAAACTTTTTCAGCAAAATGCAATTTACCTTATACAAAGAATACATGTCAGTGGTCATAAGAATAAATGCATCAACTGTCGCTACCAACACCTGGGATTTTTCTATAGATGCAGTTTTTATGTTTTCCATTTCTCCACACCTCTAACCATATAGATAATTTATACAAGAAATTTATTTACACATGCTCATTATCGTGGATGAAATTACTAGATATGTCATTAAATAGCTGTCCTTCAAATTCACTTTTAACATTAACCTGATACTGGCAGTTTAGTTTACGCTTCTTCAGTGCTTGTGTGGTTTTTCTGAGTGTTTGTATGTGTTGGTGATTATCGTGGTTGTTTGTGTTAAAATAATGGTGTGCAATTGCGCTAAGTTATCTGATACGTCTGCCGCTTGTAATGATTTTTTTTTTTTTTTTTTTTGACTGGTGGTTTACCATGTGCGATCTGCGCATCTCCTAGTATTAATTTTGGTAAACATAAAACAAATGAGCCGAGTTCCCTATTCTTAAGGGTTGCCTTAAAGGCATCAAACGTGCCGGAAAACAGAATATCTTATAAAAATTATCTTCATCCTCAGGCTCATAATTCTCTTCCTTACAGTTAGAGAAGAAAGAGGGAAGAATCCATTACAGTTAACTTGGAATAGGAAGATGAAAATGTCTCAGGTTATTTGCTTTAAAGTATAGTTATATTTCTTATTTTCTGGAACGGTTTCAATCCAGATTTGAGCTTTAGTGACTAGAAATAAATTTTATACCAATTGATCTATTTTGTATCAATTTGTATCAATTTTAGTATATATTTCAACCGTAAGTGAACCGTGCACTTGTCTTCTTGCCATAGAAGGACTCCACGAGTCCGAAATATAGCGATCTCAAGTGTGACTTTTTCTGAGTGTTTTTACTATTATAATTACTGTTAATTTGTTACATACATACATACATACATACATACATACATACATACATACATACATACATACATACATACATACATACATACATACATACATACATACATACATACATACATACATACATACATACATACATACATACATACATACATACATACATACATACATACATACATACATTTGCACTTCTAATACACATGCACACAGGGATGACCAAATCTAAATCCATAGTTTTCATTGTAGTACTTTAGATGTATTCAT
Source organism: Metallyticus violacea (assembly GCA_030762175.1). Taxonomy (NCBI): domain Eukaryota; kingdom Metazoa; phylum Arthropoda; class Insecta; order Mantodea; family Metallyticidae; genus Metallyticus; species Metallyticus violacea. Next base: position 60,082,268 of record CM060836.1, read on the forward strand.
ACTTCAAACTGTTTACTAAGTATCTGTTCTTTTCACAGAAGAGTTCATACATCTTTTTAACATTAAGTTGGTGGTCAAGATATATGAGAGGTTTGTTTGAGTACTATGTTTGATGTCTAGGAAATGCCCTAATGTTGATCTATTTTACGAAATGCTGCTTCAGAGACTGCATTGCTACGATTAACATGCTTCCATGCTTATCAATAGGAGACTATCTTTGAAATAACAGGATATTAAGGAATATACAAATTTCCCAGAGACAGCATACAAGATCAGAAATGCTTGTTTACAAACATGAACTCTTCTACAACCTAACAGCACATGAAAGATGGATGACGGTGTTCTCGTTTGTGCACTGTCTTCCTTTTCTCTGTGCTGTTTTACTGTCCATTATTCCCATTAGAAAGACAACTTGCTCATTTTTAGTAGATCCACTAAGTATCTGTGATAGAATAGCTATTTAGCTATAGCCAGAAAAATTATTTGTGCACTACAGCTGATAGCTGCAATCAGGACCTGGTTTCTTGCTGTTCATAATTCTACCTTCCCAATAACATACTCCGTCCCAGTTAAACAGGATCTTTTCCTCTTCTCATAAGCACGATCCTTAGTACTTGGAACCCCAACCCTTTTGTTCTTTCTTAGAGAATCACCTTCGGATCCTCCCGCTATTACCAGTACAAAAATAACAAATAAGGCTGTAGGCAGCTACCACAACAATAATAAATAACAATATTACCCACACAATTTAATAATCAAATAAATAAACGATACACAATAATAAAACAATGAGCATTCAAGGCCATCTGTGATTTGATAATGGAAACTATTCCAGGATCAAGGGCGATCGCAGAATATATTTGAGGAAGGTGCAACATATTTTTTTAAAGTGGATATAATTAAAATTTACCAGAATTGAAAAATCTATTAAACAATCTAATTTTAAAAATTGATATAAAAAGAAAATATAGGTTAATTAGTTATGATACACTTAAATTCTTTATTTTGAAATATCAGTTTTTGGGCTATTAAATGTAAATGTATGATTTTGAAACCTTACGCACGCCCTTGTCCAAGACTTCTTCCCTTTTTAAAATGAATGGGACGTTTAACCTGATACTGGATTCACAATTAATGCACGACATTTTTCTCTTCTACTCTAATATATAGCACAAGGACTGAGAAACAAAATGTACATTTATGCAAAAATGTGGACTTATTTCCCTTTTTTTTTTTTTTTTTTTTTTTTAAGACAACAGATTCGGTTTGTCTACACTGTTCTTAATGGAATAGGGAGTTGTCCGGATTGGGTTGGACTCGGCTTGGCAGTGGATCCGTCACTCACGGGGAATTGAGGACCTACGATGGCGACGTGTCCCAGGGGAGTGCCAAAAGCGTGTACCCTGGGGGCCGATGCGCCGGAATCGCCGTTGTTTGTAGGGAGGGTAGTGGCTACCTTAATGCTGGGGTAACTCACCTCTTAAATACGAGGAGGTCTAAGCTAGTATGACCTATCCACCAGTGAGAATCTGGTAGCTAAGGGAACTTGGCGCGCCTGGGCGACGCAATCGTCAACAGCCGAATGGCGGGTCGGTTTTGAGTTACAAGGTGCCATCCTAATGCAAAATACCACGGGTGGCACAGACCTCTGTGTTTGCACCCCTGGACCGAGGGTTTGGTCAACCCGATATGAACTGTTCTTAATGGAATAAATGTTGCTTTTTTCTCTCTACTGTTCGGGCGGAGTTTGGTTTTCTTCCTTATCGTTCGGGACTTCAGCGGCAGTAAGCCGTCGGTTAGTAAAGTTAAGCTACATATATTGCGCGGCAGGTTTGCATATTTATCAGTTACTTGCGAAATTATTCAGGAAGTAGAAAAAGTAGGTTCTATGTAATTTGATTGTTTTCTAACAACTATCAATGGGAAATCTTTACAAATTATTTCTCAATTACGAAACCTTAGAATCTGCTGTTTCTCATCCCGTAGATAAGTACACACTTTTTAAAAATATATTTCATCATGTGAATAGTATTAACTTTATCAGGAATAACTAATTCGTAAGACGAATCCAAAAAATTATATATTTCCTGATTTTGATTTCATTTCAGGCATTTTTGGAAATATATGAAAATGAAAAGGATTATCTTCTAAAAGATAGGTATAAATTGACTTATACAATACTTTACCCTTCGGCTATTGAAGGTAAAATGTTAAAATTAATTTTTGCATTATCAATGAATATCAAATATTCCTGCATTTAATCCTAAGTATGGCTTCCTTCGGAAGGGAAGTAAAGCCGTGGGTCCCGTGTCGTACATTTGCGGCATGAAAAAGAACCTCAAGCCTGAAAGAGAGGCCTCTGAGCAAAATTTGTCGGCCGTTTCACGCCCTAAGTTGAATGGAACGCTGATGACCTGAGTTGTTTAAGAGCGTCCTTAAATAAAGCAATTAAAAAAAATTCCTTAGGATCGTATCTAAATAAAACGATTCTCTGTTAGTGTATGAGGGTACATGCCAATTTTTACACATAATGTACATGGTGAAAGATGGCAAGTACTGCTATTTTGGGAAGTATTTGGTGATTGCGGTGAAAATGGTAAGGTAAAAGGTGAAGTTCTCAGATTACTAGTGCAGTTGGAGGTTGCTGGTGCAGGGATGGTGGCCTGAAGTGATGGAATGGATGCAGAAAATTTTAAATGTCTTTCTCACCAAAAGGTAATTTAGAATATGTTTCATCGAAACAAGAATTTAGATAATGGAATTATGGATAATGGAACTGCACGTTGTAAACGACGCAAATACATTCGAATGAATTTCTCCACAGAAATTCGTGAAGATAGGACGTAAAACGTGCATCCGAAGTTCCATACTACCTCCTAATCTTGGGCTTAGCCATCATCCATATGTGTTCTACGTTTTGTGTATGAATTTCTGTATTATCCAGGTCTACAAATTTTTGTTCGAGAATAATTACATCAGGTTCATAAATCCCCCGTCGATATCCGAAATGTTATCGTATGCCGCCCACCCATACCAAACACTAATAGTCCAATAGGGCAATATGAACTATCGAATTAAATTCATCAAAGTAATAGCCTTTCGGACTAGTTCTTCAACAAGAAAGCATCTTCCCGACCCTCGAAAACCCAATGACCCTCCCTCCACAACCACGATTTTTTTTTTGAATGATTTATTTAAGGACGCTCTTTAACAGCTCAGGTCATCAGCGTCTCAGGACGTGAAACGGCCGACAAATTTTGCTCAGAGGTCTCTCTTTCAGGCTTGAGGTTCTTTTTCGTGCCGTAAATGTACAACACGGGACTCACGGCTTTACTTCCTTTCCGAAGGAAACCATACTTACGATTTTTACCCCAAAATATCCATCGATTCTGGCCGGGTTCGAACCCGCGATCTTGGTTTTAGGAGGCAAGTATGGTAACCACTACACCACCAGGAGCGACACACAACCACGATGATAATTCCTATGTAAAGGTTTCGATTCTCAATTTCCACGACTTTAGGCTGGCCATAATCACTCAGCCCTCCAACGTTGAAGGATTTTTCCTGGAGCCATTACTCGCAAACACTCCTACAAAATTTGGCCCGATCAACTGTTGTGCGGGTACAAGTTCCTAACCCCGATTCATAAGCACAATCCTACTGGGGCAAATAAAACTGTGCTCACAACGAGTAGCTTGCTGTGGGTGAAAAAAGAGTCATCCCTCATGCTTTTTGACCACTTGCAAATTTTGTAGCGCCACATATTCATTAATCCTTACGGATTAAGTGACGTTCCAATATTGCAAGTCGTGCTATTATCAGAATTTCTTATTAGCTTTCTGGTTGCCAGCCGCTCCAACACCCTGAACGAATCACGTTCTGTAGGGCCAACTATAATAAATTAATCATTTGGCCCTCCATTACACCAATCTCTATAAATTCGGGAACACTTTTTTTACCTATCTCCTGCGTCTTCCATGACTGAAAAGAAACATTGTATGTACGTGTGTGTGTGTGTGTGTGGTGACACTCCAAATAATTACCTTGCACGCAAAGAAAAACGTCACAGAAATTAGCTACCAAAAAGTTTTCTTGCACCTACTTTCACATAATGCGTCTGCAACATAAACCATGCAGCAGAATGACACTACAAATAGTTCATTTCGCGGCTATTCAGAACATTTGCAATTTCTGGCACAGGAACATAGATTCTCGTTTGACTCCACAGTTTAACTCCCAAAAGAAAAAACATAATGGGTTTTTCCTCTATCACAGATAATCGACTTTAATGTTCTATAGTTGGCTAGACGTGCAATGTTGTATGATGAGTTTGGAGTGAATACAAGGATACGTAAATACTGTTGTTTTTTTATTATTATTAGATTGGATTTAAGCACGGTTTAAGCAAGCGGGGTTTCGAAAAAAGTAGGTTAAGCATAAAGTGTAGTTTTACTTTTATAATTATTCCGATGTAATATTGCTTTAATAGATGACACCAATCTTCATTTATTACTTTCTTGTGACCAGTACTGCCTCAGGGGCACAGCTATTTATTTATTTATTTATTTCCGTTTTTATTTCAACATTCACTTCACTCTTATGAATTACGATTATAGGCCGGATTTTAGTTATAAAATTAAGAAACGTGTACCTAACCAATTTGCTTTACATTCGTACTTCAGAGGTATCAGATGCAGCCATTCTTTTCACAGTTGACTGCGCTGCAATCTAGTGCATTTCTTCCAGTTGACAACAACAATGATATAATAACCTTCCCCACTACTTCAACAGCTGCAATAAATTCAATCACAATTTGTGGGGTGCAAGAGTAGGCTAATAGCTTTAGATGAGCTTGCTTTTGCTTGTGATAGATAATTACTGTCACCATTTTATATAAGTTGTACAATTTTCTACAATCCACATGTTTTTTATCATTGTGAGCTTATGGGCATTTTACACATCTAATATATATCAGCAAAAAATTTATACATACTAAAAATGCATCTCTCTTTAATTTTCTTTAAATTACAGCAAGTCAAACTGAGAAATTTGTTCATATAATTTCTAAATAACAGTAATCAACTAATCATTACTGTTAAAATTTAAATTCCAGTTAATTTTAGAACATGGGAATGAATGCAAAAGTGCTGAAAGGACTCCTTTGAAGCCTTTAAGTTAGTTTTCAAAATGTTATGCTGTTGTGCCAATCTTTTGTCATATATGTTTTTACATTGAGAAAAAGTTCTCATCATTGCAAGAAATCACTAGTGCATATTTATACAGAATGTACTATTAGTAATTTTTAGCATTAAATATGCTATGGAAAAAAAATTGAGTGCCCAGGGTTTTTATTCAGTACATTGTATATTTTCAATTGTATAATCTGTATATCCCCACTTCACCTGACAAAATGCCCAACCTTGCTGCTATTTCTGTAACTTTGAGCTGCCAATCTTCCACAATATCACCTTCCTTAAGAGTGATGTTTTCAGGAGTGAGCATCTCTGAGGGCCAACCTGCATGCTCTTCCTCAATGCTTTCTCAACCCATGCCTATTCTTTTATGGTAGAACCTGAGGGGGATGCTTCCCCATATACTCTGTCCAATCGCTGTTTAATTTCATTTGGAGTTAGCCCTCTTTTGTTAAGAACTTAATAGCTCAATACTCCATTTTGTACATGTCACATATCCTCCTCTATGCAACTATTTCTGAACAAATGAACACAGCTGAGCATAAATTAAGCTGCAATTATTTACTTAACAGATAAGGTATGGCACCAGATAAGGGTTTTGTGAAGGTGATAATCCTTATCAGCAAGGCCGGAATCTTATAGACATCAAAGTATTTTCTACACACCAAACACATTACTCATATGAACCTCTCTCACCTACACCCCCAACTTAAATGTTATAAAGATATATCAGCTCTTATGTGACGAGATCAGACTAGGAAACAGTGTGAAGTATGTAAATTCTATTTAATCTGTTCGTCTAACACATATGCTTCACATACTTTTAAATACGGTGGGACCGGTTTTGAAGAGACATCCTCTCCATCTTCAACCAACTTGACGACTGGTAGGAGAAACTAACATCTATGAGGATCTGTGGCTCCTCCCTGGTGGTTTTTTTATAATTTGGAAATTTGTATTACATTCTACTGTAATGTCAAAATTCATAAGATGATCCCTATCTTTATGCATGTAAATCTTCTGGCATGTGTCCAATTCTGTACATCTGTGTGCTTCTTTAAGTAACTTTATTTCTCTTTTTATGTCATGATTATCTATCCAAAAATGGTGTGCCACCATTGTGTATATGTGTGTGTATACACACACAAACATTTGTATATATACACACACATTAACACAAATGTTATAGACTTATAGTAGTATTTAAACATATATTACAATTAGCAAAATCTGAGGTTAATTGTTTTAAATTTCCATCCAGTTTCACATGAAATCACACATGCAAAGAATGCATTGAGCATGTATTGGTAATTTCATTAATCACACAAACAATAAGCCACTACCTTCTATAAGGAATGAAAATGGTGCAAAAGAAACTTCTTGCCAATGTTACCCTAATACCATCCATGATGTATTTCAGGTGCCAGAGAAACCCAACTACCAGAAAAGTTGGTGCAAAAAAGGACTGCCTAACTACATAACTTTAATTGTACATTAATGTAATTTATTTTTCCCTCTTTTCAGGTGCCAAGCATACTTGGACTAGTGGACCTGCTATGTTTAGATTAAATAATACAAAGCTAACCAGTTGATGTCAATCATCACATATATCCTGCCTGTATTAATAGTGGATTGTACTCTATATATAGCATAAATAACTTCCCACTACTTGAAGGATTAACATTCTAAGTATTTTAAACTGAAACATTTAATGCATTAGAGATTTGCCATTTGGAACAAAATTTAATATCAACATGTTTAAGAAAAAGGCTAATATTCCACCACGGCCAAAGCCACCAGTTACAGAACAGCTGCTTGATGATCTTAAAAATGCCCCAGAAGGAGACATTGTATTTGCAATGAGAAAGAACCCAAATGGTATGTTAAAGAAATTGACATGTAACATTTAAGAGTAATTAATTAAACATGTTATACTAAACAAGATCAACATTACTACAAATGTGAATAAACCTCTAGCAGCAATTTCTAGTGATGAAATGCCAAGAATGTACAGTAAAATACCTTGTATCTGGCATCCAAATAACCAGCAATCCCAAAACAATGCTACTTCTCAGTAGAGAAAGGAAGGAGAAAAGCATATTGCAGTGTTCAGACACATGATCATTTTGGTTAAATTTTCATAGCCTTCTAATAGCGTCATTGAGCAGTGTGTATAGATGCAACATGGCTTTACAGTGGCAAGTGTGATAATGTTAACATAATGTGACATCACAGTATCACGATAGCAAGTATGATAACTTGGCAATTGTACCTATGAATAGTAGCTAAAGCAAATTAACCTACACATGATGGATTCTATGAAGCGCAAGCGCAATGTTCTTACGCTTAAACAGAAGTTGGAGCTGTTGGATAAAATGGAAAAGGGTGTTAGTAGGGCCCGGTTAATGGAAGAATATCACATGGGAAGTTCAACTCTGTATGATATAAAAAAACAGGCATGTCAACTTCGACAGTTTGTCATAAGGTCTGAATCAGCAAAGACAGTGGAAAATCGGAAGACTCTTCATCAGTCACGCTGTGATGATTTGGATCGTGTTCTTTATGAATGGTTTTCATTAAAGAGAAGTGAGGGTGTGTGCATATCAGGGCCAATGCTACAAAATAAGGCAAAGGAATTACACCAAGAAATGAAAATTCCAGGCAAGTGTGCTTTTTCTGTGGGATGGTTAAACCGTTTCAAACAAAGGCATGGTATTCGGAAATTGGATGTTTTGGGTGAACAGAAAAGTGTTAATGAAGTGTCTGCAAATGAATTTATTGAAACATTTCAAACATTAGTTGAGGATTATAGCATTTCTGTGGAACAGATTTACAATGCAAATGAAACAGGATTGTTGTGGAGATGTTTTCCCAACATGACGCTTGCATGTGTAAATGAAACATCATTCAAAGACTTTAAACAAAATAAAGAATATGTAACTGTTCTTCTTTGTGCAAATGCCGCAGGTACACATAAAGTGAAACCTACAGTAGTGGGAGTATGCCAAAAACTGCAGTGTTTCAAAAACTTGACAAACATTCCTCTTGACTATAGATCTCAAAAAAATGCATGGATGGATGCAGACCTATTTAAAGCATGGTTTTGGGAAGTGTTTGTTCCAAGCGTAAAAATGCATTTTTGCATGAAAGGGTTACCACCCGAGACAAAAGCATATTTAGTACTTGATAACTGCCTTGCTCACCCTCCTGCTGAAGATTTAGCTTGTCAGAATGTTGAAGTACTGTTTCTCCCCCCCAATGTGACCAGTCTTGTACAACCAATGGACCAAGGTGTGATACAAAATTTCAAAATGAATTATTACACTGATTTCATGAAGAAATGCATAAACTATGAAGGTATTTTACAAGAATTTCAGAAAATTTATACATTAAATGATGCTCTATTTTTAATAACAAATGCATGGAAGGAGGTTAAGGCCATGACCCTGCAACGTTGTTGGCATAAAGTTTGTCCAGCAATAATGTTCGAGAATGAAGAGGAGAGAGAGGATGACTTCCGAGGATTTAATTCATAGCCAGAAAGAAGCAGTGTGTCCAAAAATTGTCAACATTCTATGTTCACAAAGTCAGTCAGTAGCTGAAGAAGAAATCAATGAATTGGACCAATTGGACAGCACAATTTCTGTCTCTATCTCTGCTGATGATGAAATTGTTGAACACATACTGGGAAAAGGAAATGAAGAGGAAGAGAAGGATGATAAAGACGACTCTGTACCTGCAGCATGTGTATCATGGAAGGAAGCAGAAGCTGGATTGTCCACATTTATTCGCTTTGCAGAACAGTGTTCATATATGACTGCACATGACATTGTTCAGCTACACTATATGAACAGTGAGTTTTTGAAACACTGTAGGCAGGCTTGTAAACAGGCACATTAGAGACATGCTCAAGAGGTTTAAATCATTACACTACAACTTCATCTTCATAGTCGTTATGGTGGCAATGTTGGCTTCCTTGATCTTGATGTCATATGGCTACCAAATAACATTGTCATCAGGTATGGCAATTCAGTATGCTTTTTATTATGAATTAACAGATGAATGTACAATGTTTAGTACTAAAATAAAAATTTTATTTCAAAATTTCATTTTAAAAATTCACATGAAAAAAAAGAGTTCATGCAGTATGTCCTTCCACAACCTATAACTGTATTTTATCTGGCAAATTGGTCATCTGGCACTAGTTTCATCTAATAGTTGCCAGATACAAGACATTTTACTGTATATTCATTTTTTTTTATCTATTACCTAAGATTTTATATTGAAATATTTAGGTATATAGCTGTGATAGAAGTATGTATGCACACAGGCACAGAACTGGTTTACATTTTATTTTATACATTACTTACTAGACTGCTTTATCAGCTAAGTCAAATAAAGAAATAAAAATATATGTACAGCTGATATACAGTATGAACAGGAACTCTACCAACAAACTTTGAGAGACTGTTCAGATAAGTTAGCTATGTATTTTGATAAAAGGAACCCATAGTCTCCATTGACTGATTATTGAGTAATTCAATATCTTTCATTTTTAAACTGAACTACCACAGTGTATTTTATACTGAATTTGTTTTATGTTTTGGACTAAAGTACCTTTGCAGATGTTTACTCTGCACAGTATCATTTGACTGACTGCATAATGCATCATTGGCATGATTGTGGCAGTCACTATTTTGAACAGCTGCTGTAAAGAAGCAGTAGTGTAAAAACATGTATGAGTTTTGTCTTAGAATTGTTTCATTAATCATGTAATGTTTTGTAATTTTTGTTTATCTACTCTATTGTTTTGATATTCATTATACGGTATCTACAGTATGTACGCCAGAATATAAGTGTAGTTGATTAATTTATCTTTGTAATCTATAAAAACCCATCTGTCACAGTCCAAATAACAATCTTATTATTTACTAAGATCATTGTGTGTTGAGTTGAACTAACTCTCTTTTATCCCAAACTTAGGTATTCATTTTTTACACTAAACTCCACTTACATAAAAATAAGACACGTTTCGGGAGAATCTCTCCCATCTTCAGTTGCTCACTAAACCCAGTTCAGTGAGCAAATGAAGATGGGCGAGATTCCCCCGAAACACATCTTATTTTTATGTAAGTAAGTGGAGTTTAGTGTAAAAATGAATACCTAAGTTTAGGATATATTACCACTCCATTGTCAACAGCTTCGTAAGTACAATATTTAACTCTCTTTTGTTTCACTTACTTGTTTAAATATGTAGAACCAATTTCACAAACATTTTGTTTGCATCATCAGCCCCATTGTCTACTGAAGGATAAACCATTGAGCTGTGGAGATGTGTAATCTGCTCTGGTGGAGGTGTGATGAAGTTTATGTTTTCATCATCGGGAAGTGTCAAAAGTTCAATAAACTGCCTTTGTACCTGTAAATGTAGATTTTCTCTCATGTTGCTAATTCTGTAGGTCCTTGCACTGATTTTAATAAATTTTTTTATTTGCTATGTCATGGTTTTCTGTCCAGAAATGCAATGTCACTGCTAATTTCTCCAATTGCTTGTATTTAATGTTTCTGAAATGTTCTTTTAAATGTGTGCCTATGTTTCTCTTTGTTTTTTCAATGTAGATTTTTTCTCACAGCACAACTTATTTTATAAATATCTGCTTTTTTCTCTTGTGGAATACTGTCATTAACATTATCAATCAGGAGATTTTTAACATTAAATCTGTTTATAGGTGCTAATCTGATATTAAAATATTTAAGAATATTTTGAAATTTTTTTTGTAGCCCATGGATGATATGTGAATTTTTTAAAAATTAGCTTATCTTTCTTTGTTGAAAGTGATGCGGTTCTTTAGTAAGTTTTTGCCTCTTGAATTTGTTCTTTTTTGTGTTCTAATTCTTTGTTATAACCATTTTTAACCACTGTTCTTTTTATTTGTTTGTATTCTTTAAGGCATTCTTCTTTGCTAATTTTAAGGTTAACTAGCCGATGTGTTCAGTTGTTGATAACTGCTTGTTTGTGTGTGGTGGGGTTACAACCGTCAGCTTTGATGTGATTGCATGAGTATTCTTTCTGTATATTCCAAATTCCAGGTTTTCTTGATGTTTCATTATTTTTATGTCCAAGAAAGGTAACATGTTAATCTTTTTCAGTTTCATATGTGAATGAAATGTTTTTATCTTGTAAATTCACAAGTTTTATGGCATCATTAAAAAATTTCAGAATATTCTTAAAGATTTTAATATCAGTTTTGACACACCTCCAGGCTAACCATTTACATAAATTTGATACTGAGTCTATCTTTAATGAGCCAAAGAGTTATCAGCCAGTCACCATTACTACTACAGAAAATAAAATGTTAGTTGCTCAGGCATTTATTAAAAGCTCAAAAAAATATATAATGAGTACATTAGCAAGTTGGGCATTGTACACAGATCTTTGGACTATCTGAGAAGTGTTTCAAACTGAAAATGTATCAACTAAGATTTAGTGCATGAATTGTTAGAGAATGATTCAGGCTCTGTGAGATGTCAAATAAAGAGCACAAAATATTTTGAAATTTATTGAAATGCTCAGAATAATACTAACCACAAAGGGTTTTCACCTGGCCCAGACCATTTTAAGTGTAACCCTTCACAATTACAAAAAGGTTAATACAATAATGATTTTTTACTAACCCTTTATACAAATTCTAAACAAAGTACAAAATTTCCACTTTGATCGTATTGTACCTGGTTCATCAGCAGTAGCCTACTGGAATTCCAGAAAACCAGGCTCCAACCCAACCTAGGGGACTAAAATAAAATTTTTCAATTACTCTAGCTATATCATTATTTTATCAGCTAGCTACATTCTCTACAAATGGCTAATTCCTTTATTTCTCAAATATCTACTATAATGCATACTTAACACTTTTAAGTAAATCCACAATACAATACTCCTGATTATTACCCAATTCAAATAACTCAATGCCATAAATTTAAATCACTAAAACCAAAAATCATTTACTTATTAATCATCCATATCTATTTATTTTTAACTCTATACAAATATTCCTCTATATTCCTTAATTGAGATTTGTTCCCAAAATTTTTCCTTACTGCTATTTCAGATATTATGTGAACCCATTTTACTTTGCTCAACTGACTCCTTCACTCTCTTGTTTCTGGACATTCAAATAGGATATGAAGAACAAGAAAAATGACGGTATAATTTGAAAAATTGTTTGGTATGAAAAAGCAAACATAAATAGACAAAACTGTATCTATTACACAACATAAAATCCCTTTCAGCATTCTCCATCATCCAATAATGTTTTAAAATGCACATTTGTTGCACAATGATTAAACTTTCAGCCATGATGACAAAAGAATATCGTTGAAACAAACATAAACAGTAATAATAAAGTATCGAATATTTTTACAATAATGGACAGCTGATAAATTCAAGTCAAGTGAAGTAATTAAAAAATAAGGTATACAACTATATCCTACGTTTGCACTCCCATATATAACATCAAATTTTACGCAATGGTATGTCATCATATAATTCAGATTATAAGATGGCTATCCAAGCAAGACTCTTTAATTAATGAGAATAAAACCTCCCTATAACATTTTCTGCAAGCACAGGAGGAACAGAGTAATAAAGCTTTTAACTGTTATATTCTTGCCAATTATTTTCTTCCCTTAGACTATGTAATGCTAAAACAGCTATTTCTGAAAAAGTTACAGTGAATATGAAATTTACCATAATTTAACTGTGTTTAAAGTACATAAAATACTAGTCTTGCCACCCATAGACTCCAGAATTTGTTCATTTCATTCTACATTGAGATTGGCCTTATCCTCCCAAAAGTGAATGTTGGAATGCTTTGCATAATGTTTGCTGATTACAGGAATATTACAAACATTATGCACTTCCCCACTGATAGGTATTGCCTGAAAACATCAGTTGTATTTTTCACAAGAAAAGTAATGCATGATGCAATTCATTAGTGACAAACTAATAGGGACTGGGGATTTATTGTTGGCTAACATGGTTAAAAACTCTAAAGCTCAAAAGGTGTGGAACAGTATACAACAATGTATTTTATATCTAAATTAGCAAAAAAAAATATATTTCAAAATAAAAAACAGAAAATGTTAATAAAAAAGGACATATACATTTCAAAAAGTGCAAATACATAAAAAAATACAAAATAAAAATAATTAACTCTATTTCATGTTGATGGGATGTATATTAAATTTTTCTAATAGTCACAGTAAAAAGACATTTTTTCATCAATGTCTCAATCCTAATATCCGTGAATTTAAATAGAGCTTGGTTTAATTATTTTTAAGATGTCTGAATAGTCTTTCATAATATATGCTTTCTTTTTGTTTTTCCTTCCACACGTGGAGTGGGTCTGAAGCTGGCAGGTTGTAGCTGAACACACTGACAATTAAAGGACATTTAGTTTCGGAACTGTGAGGAGTTACTGTGTTACTGACAGATCTACAGTTCATAAAATAATACTTAAATTCAATACTACAGGATCAATGTTGGACAAGAAAATGAGTCACAGGTGTCATGTTAACAGAGGAAAAACTGAATGATATTGCTACTCCTAGATTAGAGCAATCACTGCAAAAATCTCTTGCATAATTAGAATAAGCGAGGCTCAGCCGTACATCAACACTACAGACTTGCTGAAATTTCATCCCTACAAGGATATTGAAGTGCATGCCTTACAACTCAGCAAGGAAAATTTTTTTATCTTCAGTACTTTGCCAATTGTGCGGGCAACTGTGCTCTTATCTGCTGACCCAGTTTGTGTGCAAGGAAAATAAAGTAAAGACCCAGTATTGTAGAGCTTTTAATGAAAACTAGTATACTTTAATTTCCTTGTTATGTTAGTTATGTATAAGCATTTATGATTTCAAGTGCCAATTACTTCTCTCAAAGGCCATTTTTCAACTTTACAACATGTAGAAATCAGTTTGCATTATGTATAGGAGCAATTAGGCTGAAAAATTTAGATATGTCCCATGCAAGCCTTACCTTCAAACACTGCCCATAGCTTTTCCAATACATTGATAATGAGGATGTTTCAGCTAGAAAAATTAAATTCAGTGCATTCCTCTTGAGCCACCTTAGGTTAAACTTTGCTTTGTCGGTGGTGCCAAGACTAGTAAACCAGCAGAGGTTTTCACTTCTTTCTCATAGAAATGGTGCTCAACAGTATCTTGTATGTCACTTTCAAATAAACCTTACTGAAGACAAGGGTGGTGAGCATTTATTATCTTTGGAGCTGTTGCATAAGTTTGAAACATTAACTTTGTCATTTTGGCAATTAAACATATCCTCGGTTATAGTGAATGTATGATGCTGAAAATGACATACCATTATCACCATCTACTGCTTCAACTGCAAAATGATAAGTGTCCTATAATTTGCCAGTAAGCTTTTACCTCTATATCATTTATTTAGCATGCAAGACATTGTTTTCTAATAAATGACCTCTGGCTTTTATCACATTTAAGAAGTATAGACCTTTCTCTCTTCATGCATTCAGAAATGTTTAAGGTGAAATTCACTTATTTCTTGTGAATATCAGTGAGCACAGACAGCATCTTCTCATGCACACTTCATTAATAAAGTTCATCTGATCAAAGTCTTTAGATTAGTTGCACATCTGAATTCAATCCCATGAGCTAAAAGCAGAAGAAGAATATCAACTGTAAGGTTCATTATCCATGCTTTCCTGATAAACAAAGAATAATTCATAATAGATGCAGTACTTTCATTTTTGATTTTATGAGGCATGTAATTAACAAACAGTCAGACATGCTTTGCAGTACCACTTTCATGATATATTTTCTTTCCATGGAATACTTAAGACCATATATCCAGAAAAGGTCTATGCGTGTTTCATTTGTGCAGTCACAAATATTGCTTGTAATTAAACTCTTTACTGAGCATTCAAACAGAAAGTAGGTGTATGTGCACACATTTACACATATATTCTTAATTATCTAGTTCCTACATGAAATTAAATGTTAACATTTACACATGTTGAAACCTCCCCTTCTCCTAAAAATATTTTAAATTCATTTAAATTGTACTGGGAATCTATAGACAATGGAGTGGTAATATGTTCTATTAAAATTTATTAAATGTGTTCACACTAACTCCACTTACTTATACAGCATCAGGACATGTTTTGGGGGCAGTCACTCCAATTATCTGCCGTTGACAGACTACTTGATTAGTTGGCTGATCCCAAGGTGCTTCTGTGGCGGCCTCTGAAGGTTTGAATAAGAACTTGCTGAATTCTTTTATGGGTGGAACATTAATTTTTTAAATTTTTTCTGTTTTTAAATGAAAATTTTTCCCCAAGTAGATAGCTCTATTGGATTGTGAAGTTCAGCAGCTTAGCCTCTGGTTTAATTTTGTGATATTGGGTCTAAAAGTGATCGGCCACTGCTAATTTATCTATTTGTTTAAAATGAATATTACCAAAGTATTCCTTGCTCCAAATTTTTAAATTTCTAATAATTTTTCTGATGTATTTTTTATTACAAAATAAATTACTTAATGAATTTTGATATTCCACCCAAAAATGAACTTGGCAAACTCCTATTTGAACCATCAGAGATTGCCAGAGAATCCCTTGGGATCCAGTCACCACATTGAGTAGTATATGAACAACTGATGATGGAAGCAATTGCTCCAAAACATGTCCAAATGCTGTATAAGTAAATTAAAATAGGATATATATTTGCCTAATTTGGATATTTTTGCAGAATCTCAGCAGGCTGGTGCAGAGAATGTTCTTACCACCCAGATTGACAGTGATGACATTAATGATCCAGAAATTGTGTTCCAAAAAGTCCGAAGATTTGTGGAAATGAACAGTAATTTACAAACATTAATGAATAATTTGCAAGCTCACAATGAGGCTCTATTATCTAGTGACTTAGAAATGAAAAAATTGGCAGAAGACATTCGAAGACAGGCCCTGGAAGCCCTAAAATGAAGTGCTTACCTTTAGATGCACATAGATTAAAGTTGAACAATATTAAGAGAGAAGACAGCAGGAAAAGAAAAGAAAGCTAAAAACTAATGCAATAAAGGGCTTTTTTTTTTTTAATTTATTGCTTATTATATGTTTATTGATGTTGGAATCTTTAATTTATTTGAAAATGAGTGTAAGTGAAAGTGTTCAAAGGAAGAATTTGGAAGATGTTAAAATGTGAATCACTGGGTTTGTATTTTTGCAATAATGATTGCACTACACCAGAATTAATTGTTTATAGGTTGTCACCAGCTATCTTATTAATTACACATTCTATTTCTTATAATAAAGAAAAAACATATTAACTTTTTTCAGTTTCATTTTACTTTATGCTTAGTGTCTCGTGAATTTGTGTTTAAGGGTTTTACCCAAAGCATTAACTCATGCAGAGAAAGTTATTTTTCTTTCTTGTTTTCGTCACTGTAACCTATTTATTGTGCTAATGACAAAACTTTTTAGCCATGATATTCTTGTTTTAAAAGAAAGTAAACCAAAGTAATGGAATGCAGATAATTCAGCAACAGCACTTGTTCAGTGAATTATTTGCATTACCTTGTGTAATTAAGGTATCTGTATATATCTTAAAAAAAGTTACATGATTCTAGAAAAAAATCTCCTAAATGCCTAGCCAATGTCAAACAGGAGATCCAAAGAAACTGGTAAAGATAGTAAACAAGTGCTGCAACACTGAATCATAATCCACACTCTTCTGCACCCTAATGGTATAGTAGGTGTGTACAACGTGCATGCCATGCAGTACATTTTTTCAGCATTGGCACATAGAATTGCAAATAAATAAATATATGTATGTATAAAATCCAGACAGAAAGTAGTATTCTTTCTTAAATGAAATATCAGTGATTAGAGATTTTTGAATGTGTTTTAACTTATGAACTTATGCTCTTGAACCTATTAACAGTGAGGGGGGAAAAAAATGTGATATAAGAATTTGTTTGTTGATATTTATACTTCACTTGACTTGGTTTTTCAATTGCACATGTTTAAGGAACATTCGCTCTCATCATCAACAGCAGACTTTGTAGGCAGTCAGAAAGAATATATCCAATGATGTGTCTCAAAGTTCATGATGCAGTTTTTATTTTTAATGATGTAAATTTTTTCCCATTTTTCATTAGTTCCAAAGGACCAGTGCATCATCATCAGAACCTAAGCCCTTACACCTAGGCTTTATGGCTTACCAAAACTTCACAAGCAGGGCATTCCTTTACATCCTATAGTCAGTGCTATTGGCTCCCCTACTCATTTGCTTGCCAGGTACCTTGCCAACAAACTTAAACCCCATATGGTTAATAAGTATTCATACATAAAAGGTTCAGGGCATTTTATTGAGAATTTCAAGACTCTTACTCTTTAACCTAGAGAAAGACTTGTGAGTTTCGGTGTTGTTCCCTTTTTACTATGGTCCTGTTTAAAGGCCATTACACAACTCATAGAAATATTCCTGGATGAAATTTTAGCTTTGTTTCACTATTTTTTGACCACCACATATTTTCAGTGGAATAACAAGTTTTCAAACATAATTGATGCTCGACTATGGGCAATTCTATTAGCCCTGTCATTGCTAATTTTAACATGGAGAATTTCAAAATGACAGTTTTATAGACCACTCCACATAAGCCTACCTGTTGATATTGGTATGTGGACAACACTTTTGTAGTTTGGAGCAAGCGTAGGAGTTCTTGCAGCAGCTGCATAACATTAACTTATGGATCCAGTTTGAGATGGAGATAGTAAACTGCCTTTCCTGGATGTTTTGGTCAATAAGAATAGTGGTGGTTACCTTGGGCACATAATTCATCATAAGCCTACACATACAGAAGATATTTTCACAAGGCTTCCAATCACCATCCGAGGCAAATAAAATCTATGATTAAAACTCTCCTGGATCAATCCTCCCAGACTGTGAACCAAAGCTGCTCAGATAAGGAAATAAGGTCTCAAACAAGTGTTCAAACATCCCAGAAACAACACAAAAAAAATTGACATATTGTCTAAGAAGAATGGCAGGAAGGGCACAGTTTTTCTTCTGTTTCCAAAAAACATTAGTGACCACATCTCCATGCTACTTATATGACTTATGTAGAAACAGTTTTTAAACCTACAAAACAATTAAGAAATACATTCTGCTCCACAAAGGACACAAGCAAACCACTTGTCTCAGCGGTGTCTACAGAATACTATGCTTGTGTGGTACCACATAGTGTAAAATTAACACAAGTCTTTCAGAGCATAAGAGACACTGCCGCCTAGGTCAAACAGATAAATCAGCTGTTGCTGAGTATGCCCTCCTAGCTGTCGAAGAGTATGAAATTGGTTTTCAAGACACTGACATATTAACCTCAACATCTCATCATCCTCGCTTATATCTGGAGACAAATTGACATTGATTGTAAATTGAAATTTACAAGCATAGTAACAACTTTAACAAGAAAGAAGTAGATAATAAATTTCATGATATCCAGCTTTACAAAATACAAGACAAAGAAATTACGAAACCAATCAATAACAAACACCCTACTAGAAATATCCACGAGTTCCGGCTTAGATCCAATCCCCTTAGTCAAGCAAACCAATAAGAGTTCAGTTTCACAGGCCACCTCAAATTCCATTACAAGTCAGTGCCTCATATTCAAGGTTATGTCCAGCATACCATTGATGATGTCCACAGTCATGGGGATGAAATGTTTGGGAAGATCGAGAAGAATACCATTACATTATGGCCTTACAGCCCAGGAGATTAGTTTACCTAGTTTGCAAGTATGTTTCAATAATTTTTTTTTTTTTTTTTTATTTTTTCATTTTTGTCAGTTTCATGATTTTCTGACCAAAAAGTGGACTGACACTACTGAGTGCTCTATCTGTCTATAATGGATATTACTGAAATATTTTTTGGTAAAGATTTCCAAATTTCTTTTCATTTTTCCATTGTATACCTGATCACAGTCTGCAAAGAACCATATCAAAGAATATTTCAGAAATATCCATTACAAACAGGTGGAGAAATTGGCAGTGACAGCTCAATTTTGGTTAGAAAAATATGAAATTGATACTTGCAAACCTTTATAATTCATGACATGAGAAAAAAGTTATATCGTCAAAAATAAAAAATGCCATCGTGAACTTTAAGATATCATCATTGGATATATTCAATAAATTTCCCCAACTGCCTAAGAAATATTTCCAAAACATATTCAATTAAAAAACTGAGTAAGTGAAGTATGAGTGTCAGCAAACCAACTCTATATACATTAGAATATTTTTCAACTTAGTCACCAATGATATTTAGGCATTTGTTGTATTGCTGGACAAGTTCTGTATACCCATGTCATACTTTTCCACACCACTCAATCAAAAAGTAGCTACTATATCCTTCATTTTTCTTATGTACATAGCATATTCCATCCAAGGAACATCATCTACAAGAAACATAAAAATTTCTCATGAATTTCATCATTGAGAGTGCAAAGTCAATCCGGTCTTAAATCATCATATGACATATGTGTCCAGTTCATTTTTCATCGTGGTTATTTCTCTCTTTACTTATTAAACTTTTGAGACCTTTACACTGTTGATTCTTTCAAAACATTTATCAACATGTGCATGATTTTAAAATGGATCTCTCACTGTTAATACTTTTTGTATTTAGAAAAAAAAAAAAAAAAAGACCTACTGCACTGCACAATTCTTTATTTTCTTGTTCATTTTAAACTTGCACTTTGATACAGCCAGGCAAGATATCACAATGATATGCTCACAGAAATTGGCCAACACATGCACACAATTAACTTTCTGTTTTTTGAGCTGTGTAATTTGCAAATGCGTACTACTTTCCAGATCATTGTGATATTGTATTTTATTAAATGGCAACATTTATACATTGAACAAATTTCACATAATGAGTTCATTGTGTTCACAGCCAAAATTTTATCTGCTTTAGGCAGATTTTTTTCTACTTTGACAATCAATTTTAGGCAAATTTTTCTGGTATTTCAATACTTTATTTCTTTGAAAGGAGGAAAAATTTGGATAGACAAAACCTTGTATTAAACATATTAAGCATTTAAAATAAATTGTTGTAATAAGTAGTAAGTTGTTGCAATGAGCTCTGAAGATTACTTTGTTTTGTCTAAAGATCTGAACAAGGCCTAAAAAGTTTGAAGCGGTTGCGCAAATACATAAGAAACAGAGTACAAATTGGAATACCAACAAATCATAAAGATAGGAGAAACTAATGGATACAACAAAGACACAGTAATAAAAATCATCAATAAAACCAAAAAACAATAAGAGATGTTTCCACTCTTAAAAGTGCAAAAGAAAGGTACAAATTCAAAAGTTTCACATACCACCCAATTTACCACAATAAGTTCAAAAAGATATTCAAAGAACAAGGAATTATGTTAGCCCCAAAGAAAAATTTTAATATAAAGAACTTATTAGGTTGCAGAGTAAAGGACTACATGCCAACAGAACAAAAGTCAGGTATTTACGAAATAGAATGTGTAGAGTGGGACAAAAAATACATTGGAAAAACGAAGAGGAATTTGGGAATCTGGAAAAAAGAACACTTCAGAGAAATATTCGCTTAAAACAAATTGATAAATCAGCAATAGCAGTACACTTTTGGAATAAAAATCATGAAATTAAACCAGAGATAAAACTACTTAAACAACTTCATAATGCAATAGAACTTTCCACTTGGGAAAACATTTTCATTACAAAAAATAAGGATAATTTGATGAATTTCGATTTCCCTCCATTGGATGAACTCAGCAAATTCCTAATAGAACCAACAGATGCCGCCACAAGAACATCAAGAGACCCAACCGCCACGTTTAACAACAGCTTGTCAACAGGCTGAAGATGGGAGGGATCGCTCCCAAAACATATGTCCAAATTTTATGTAAGTGAATGGAGTTAGTGTGAAAAAAACTGTGTACATTGTTTATGTTTATACATAAGTTGTGATTCTTACCCTGCTGCACTTATAGTTACACATTACTGAATGGCCATATCTTAATCACCATTAAATTTGGAGATGATATATTGGCATACAAGGGCAAGAATTATTAAAAACAGCAGCACATGCACAGTAAAATATTTGTTACATACATGAAAGAGAATAAGTGTGCAGAGTTTAGTTGTTAGCTTGTATATTCAGTTGATTTAATGCTTTGGCTAAGAAAAGGTCAAAAGTATTACTTCCCTTGAAATAGAAATTAAATTGATCTTGTTGTTTGAATTCAAAAAGCACAGTAAATACCTTCAGTTTACCATGTGCTGCTTCATCAGCTTACAAAATGCACTTTAAAGCCTGCTTATAAATCAAAAATAAATTAATTCATAACATTTTCATAAAATAATGTAAAATTCACATTTATTATTACAAATAATCCAGATACCAGAGTATGTAAGCAAAGCTGCTAAAGAGGAAACCTCTACTATACATGCAATCTGCAGCTAAAGCCGAAATTCCTTAGATCCCTTTCAGCAAATCAATGCAATATTAAAACAGTAAAGTGAATATGATATATAAATACTATAATGTGATATTAATTGTATGTAATATATTATATAAAATTTGTAATATAATATGTAAATGTGACATAGCAATGGAGCATAATTAGTGGTATGAGAGAGGGTGAATATTTTTTATATTTTATTCTGACTCTGCCCCAGCTCGAAATCTCTTTTGTTAATTTCCTGTCACAGAGTACAGGCCAAATGAACTATGTATACAAGAGGTCTTCTGTGTTTGTGTTGTTGTCATGTAGGTGACCTGACATAGAACTGACCATCCATTCTGGGAGCCCCCCATTGTGTATGTGCAAACTATGTGCATTCAGAATAAATTCCTCCCCATAGCGATTGACATGGACATTGTTGTTTTAAGCTCTACAATGCAGGAGGGTATATACAAAAAAAGAATAATTCCACCTTCCAGGAAATAACTTGAAATGAACAAGAGATAAAAATGCAGTGGAGAGTTTAGCTTTACAAGTGGGCTACTGCTTTGCTTTATAAATTAGAAACAATCTTAATCATAAACATAACATTACAACAAATCCAGAAAGGAACAGAAAAGTGCCAACACATCTTTAATTTATTAATTGATGTATATTTGCATTCACAAAATGCTGTTATACAATCTTAATTAATTACTTCAGAGAATAGAGAAACTCTTACAGAAGTAAATCTTGCCAGATTTAACAATGTTCCTTCCCTTTCTTTCTCCCAATTATTAGCATTAGTAAAACCCAAAATATATGCATAAAGTATGTTGTAAGAATTCCACCTTTACTTGATAAGAAATTTCAGTTATATAAAGTGCTACTTTTTTATCATATTACTTTCCAATTTGACTGCTAAATTTGTAATGTTTTAATAGCATTATATTTTTTGCTAATAATTTGAGACAGCAAACTGGTTATTTGACATTTAGAGGGTTAGATAAATGCCCTCAATCAAATTTTTGTATTAACTAAAATTGTTAATTGGAACACTGCACAGTGAAGTTAATCATATATTAAGATCATTGTATGATTGAGTTGAACTAACACTCTTTTGCTCCAATTTGTTTGTCAGTCAACAATGGGACTGATGATGCAAACGAAGTGTTCCTGAAACAGGTTGTACATATTTAAATAAGGGAGCAAAAGAGTGTTAGTTCGATTCAATCTCACAATGATTTTAATAAACTTTTTGTATGTTAAGAGTCAGTACCACCTGAGTCAAGATTAAATAGCATCACTTTTACAGCACTATACTTATATGTATCTTGACATAACACTCTGGGTTTTCCTTCATAGTAGTACTCAATGGTTATATATATAAAATTCAGATTTTTATGTAATTACATATTGTATTCCTTTATATATAAATAAACTAAACAGCAAATGTCAATTGAAGCATGATCATGGCATTGTTTAAGTTTTGACATATTTTGTACAATTTTACATAAAATAAATATTTCGCTGTTTTTATACTCGTTTTTTCTTTCTTTCTCTTCCTATGGTGTTTAAATAATGAATTGCTAATATTGCACATCTGTGGCATGTTAAAATTATTATTGCCACACTTTCTGAATCATAGTGTATTAGTCTTTAATTGTTAGACCTTTGCTATGTCTCTTTATGTTGTCATATTCTTTGAACCCTATCATTCCAATCACTCTGCTTCTCTTCCAAATAATGTGTGTCCTTTTTCTCCTTTCTTCCTCCATTTATGGAAGTGTGGTAATTTTAGCTGATATTATTGTTACACTTTTTCATAGTATCTGGTGATATAATAATCGTGCTTTGCAGTTAAAGAAACATGATCTCCATTTCCATATTTTGGGGTTTCAGATTGGGCACTTACTGTTTCTTTTCAATGTTGATATGTCACAGTTTTTTATACCAGTTTACTGCTTTGTTTTAGCACTGGCAAGTATCTGAGACCAGAGAAGTTTAATCTTAACTTCAAGTGAAAGTGATTCTATAATGCCAACAGCATCTTCACTAGCTAAAAAATTAAAATGTTTGCAATGGATGTAGGGATAACTTTTGATTCTCTATTGATGTGCTTCAACATCTGAGGTCATCAGCTTCCCATTCAATTCAGGGTGTGGAACAGCCAAAAAATTTTCCTCAGGGACCTCTTCTTTTAGGATTGAGGTTCATTTTCATGGCATAAATTTACGACACAGGACCCATGGCTTTACTTCCCTTCCAAAGGAAGCCATACTTAGAATTTTTATGCAAATATCCATTGTTCCAGGTCAGGATTGAACCCACGATCTTGGGCTAGGGTTAACAATAATGTTAAAATTTAGTATGTGAAAAAAGATAGACCGTTCAACAAAGTCATAGCTCTATATATGAAATACATTACAAAAAAAAATAAGACTTGTGTAATGCAATGGAGCTGCAGACATAGTAGTAGTAGTAGTAGTAGTAGTACAAACTGCATATCATTTGTTTATAATTATTGTTAAGAGTCTCGGTTTTCATATAATTAGCCAATTACTAATTGTGAACTGCACATTTATTTAATATGATTTGACATATTTTACTAAATATTTATGTGCATATTTTTCAATTTGATATTACATAACATTTGGGCTCTAGTTCTTTGTGATAGCTCAGAGTTATTTATGATAATATTGAAAGCAAATGTGAGCCTCATAGGCTTCAAGGAAAAGGTGTAGTTTCATTAGGAAAACATCTTGTAAAGTTTAATGGCTAAAAGCGTATTGTATCCTGTATATTATGAAGTAACAACATACAAATGGACATTGTTCCCTTCTTCCTGGAAGATGCAGATGACATACACATTGTTTAGGCAAATATACCTTAACCAGAAAATACAACCATTATAATAGTATCCACATATCTATAGCACAATAATAAAATTATTAAAAGTAAATCATTGCAACTAAAATATACAAATTCAGACTAATTCTGTAAATGACTTCCTTCCTTCACCTTTTGTTCTTTCTTAAGGTGTTTTAAACTATTACATCCATCCTACAAAAGTTTTGTCATTTTTGCTCCATGCATTTAAAAAATGCTGAACAAAACAACTAAAATTTAAATTGAATATGAAATGCTAATTGGAACTTGTACAGTGAAGCTAATCATATAATTAAGATTATGTGATTGAGTATTCAGGAACATAAAATACAAACAAATGGAGAAATCAGCAGTATCTTATTTGTGGAAAGAAAACCAAGACATATTGAAAAAAGCAAAATCATTAATCAATACAGGGACCTACAGAGCTAGCAACATGGGAGAAAATCTATATTTATAAATACAGAGACAGATTAATGAACTTTGGCACTTCCGGAAATGAAAACATAAAGTTTATCACACTTCCAACACAGCAGAATATACATCACCTTAGCAACATGAATTATCCAGCAGTCAACAGTAAGCTAGACATTTTCTAAATTTAAACAAATAAGTTTGAGCTAAAAAGAGTGTGTAGTTTGACTTATAAGTTGATAAGTTAAGATAATCCCTCAATGAGTTTTTTTTTAAACCTCTTCTCCTTAAATTAAATTAAAGAGGATTTTTGCCTTATTTTTATATTATTTACTGAGAACATATTTCATAAAGGAATGATCAGAGGAGCATTTTTTATTTGTTCTTGCTCAGAAATGGATACATAACAAATCTGCATCGTCATCAACTAAGGATTCTTGTGTTAATATAAATATACATAACAATATATTCACCTGCCAATCCTCAATACTTAAGAAGGCATCCTAAAGTTATATTCAGATATATATATATACACACACATTGTGCAGAATCAATCGAGAAGTCCAATTATATGCATGAAAAAATATGACAAACTAAATATGTAAAATAAATTACGGCATTTAGTCGGAATACATAATTACACTAAATGATTGACATAAAAATTCAATCCACTTCATAACAAAAATGCTACAGAACATTGTTTTTCACACTAACATTGCAAACCAGAAACTCCTGAATCTCTCAAAAGATATCATTGCTCAAAAATATTTGCAGTGGCATGCAGTGACTTTTAAGATAGGTAAAGCACTGAGTTTTCAGTAAACAATTATATGAATTAAATCTCTCGTCTAACACTCTTCATGCTTCACTAACCTTAAAAATATCCAGAACCGGTTTCATAGGAAACCAGTGTCAGATATTTTTAAGGTTAGTGAAGCATGAAGAGTGTTAGACAACAGATTTAATTCATGTGAGCTTCACTGTGTTAGTTCCAAGTTTTTACAATTTTTAAAAAAGTTTAATTAAACAATTATATGTCAACATTACATTACAAGATTGCAATTGAGAATATATTAAGAAATAATGTTCATTTTTAAGCTTTAACAAAACCAATTTTAGACTATATAAAATAAATAATTCTCAAACTTGCCTATAATAGATTTTTCTGCCATATCAAAGGAAGTTAAATTCCATTCTTTTCTCTTAAGAAGCAAATGTGGCTGCAGCTTCTTCAAAGAACTGTTCCATTTTTGAGTCCCTCTTGTAGATGCACTTCGATAGAAATAATTCCTAGATGATATAACTTCTCTTCCACAGTAGAATCCTGGGAGTAAGTTTATATTCTCTTTAGTGCCAAAAATGATCATTCCACTAAAGATGTACTGAAGGAATTAGGTATATACATTGACACCAAAAGAGTGATTTGTTGAAAACTTGTTTTTAACAAGAGTTACGTGTTGTATATGCTAGCTCACAAAGATTTTTATTTTTAAAATCCTTCACTACTGCGCAGTACACTGAGCTCATTTGAAGACCATTTAAGAATTTCATGTAGATACTTAACATACTCTTAAAATGAGTTTCAGAAAGTCTTTAGAATACTGCTCATACTTTTCATTTGACAGTTAAGAACAAACTGCATCCTAGTAAATCTCGAAAGCAAGATTCCAAACGATTATCAATACTGTCACATTTTATAATACATGTGTTTATAGTTGAAATTTTTCCTATTTAAAGACTCTCCTACCTGAAAGACTGCTTCTTGCATCTTCAATTATCATGTAATGTTGCTATTGCAAGGCAAATTTCTTTTCTTTTCTCTCCTTCTCTCTTTTTTAGCAAGAATATCTCTTGCTGGTTCTGAAGAATGACATGCATCAGTTACAGAAAATATTTACTGAATGCATTTAAAAGGAAAACAAATTTGAAATCTTCCAAAAGTCACAGAAAACCAGCAACAAGTGATAAAACATATATCATTAGGATATTATGAAATAAGACCCACACTTTTAGATTTTTATAAACCAGATTGTAGCTTTCATTATCATTATTATTAATATTATTATTATTATTGTTATTACGTAATGGCCTTTTTAAGGTTTTAAACAACTTCCTTTTATGGTCTTTTGATGGGTAAAGCACAATTAATCTTCTTATAAACATAGTAAATTAAATAAGTTTACATGAACAAACAATATTGTTTTAGCATGTCTTTTGATGATGATTTATTTTATTCTTTTTACAGTATTTTGGAAAAAGAATAAACTTCAGTACAATAACTACATTAGTGTTGAATTTATTTCTCAACTTCTCAATAGGTGGCAAATTATTAAAGATTTAAAAATGGAGGATGGACTGTTTTTAACAATAAATTTAATTTTTTAAATAATAACCTTGATGGTGAGGTGGCAGTCAAGGAAGGGCTGGTTTGTGAGAGACCACCATACAATGGCAGCATGCACACAAAGATATAATGCACTATACTCATTTTGTACTCTGTTGATCAACATGAACAACACACTCAAGCCTTCCAAGATTAAAATGAACCTATTATTTAAAAGATGAAAATTGACAAATCCATTTTTATTCATATGAATTTGGATAATTTTATTCCTATGTGCATGTTTGTATCATTTTAGAACTTTTGAAATTTAATAGGATTTACATATTTAGATCCAATAGACATGAGATGGAAAAGTATGTTAAAATTTTACAATTTTATGTAAGGAAAAACAATAGGTTAAGACCTAAAAATCTGGGCCCCAATTATAACATTACAGAAATCATTACAAAGTTGAATCCATTTCTACACACAGTGTTCACTTGCCTTGAGAAGTATTCATCTATCACATTGGACAAGTATTTGGAATATTGTATTGAAAAATATATAAAAAAAAATTTAGCATATTTTGGAGATTTTGCTAGGCCATTAAGTATACCAAAAACTCTTAGCATTCAGATATTATTTGACTGGTATTTTGAAAAAATTAGATTAAAAAATGGACATAACATTTAACAACTAAAGTCTCAGGATGTGTGACTTTTGAACACCTCTTAAATTTCCCATCATAGTATCTACATAATATGTAATCTAACAATAGTGGATAAATATTTAAGAAATAAAAGGGGTAAGGTATATTTTTCTTTGCAGATTTCAAGAAGACATTCAATATGATAACTGGGGATGTATTTGGCATACAAATTGAGGCACGAGAGAGTAGGTACTGACTTTATTCTAGGACTTCAAAAATTATATGAAGGAAGCAGGTTTTGCCAGATGTGAGTTGGACCTGGTGGTACAGTGGTAACCATATTTGCCTCCTAAACCCAAGATCGTGGGTTTAATTCCAGCCAGGACCAATGGATTTTTTTTGGGTGTGAAAATCCTAAGTATGGCTTCTTTCAGAAGGGAAGTAAAGTCTCATGTTCTGTGTCATACATTTACAGCATGATAAAGAACCTCAAGCCTGAAAAACGAGGCCTCAGAGCAAAATATGTTGGCTATTTCATGCCCTGATTTGAATAGGATGTTGATAACTTGAGATGTTAAAGAGCATCCGTAAATAAATAAATAAAAGAAAAAAAAAGTCAAATGTGAAAGTAATAGAACCACAGATTATTGATTCAAAATTTAGGTTTGAGACAGGGATGCAAATTGAGCCCAATATTATTTAATCCATTTATAGATGATATCTTAGATAGAATCATGGAAAACAATAGACATTGTCCAATAATTGGAAAGAAGGAAATACCAGGATTGCTTTTTGCTGATGATCTCATAATAGGAGCAGTAATCATGATAGGGTTACAACATGACATTGGTGAGATTACTATATTTTGTGCAGAATGGAGTCTAAGGATAAATAGTAAAAAATCAAAGACAATAGTATTAAAAAAGAGATAGATGGTTTATAGATAGATATCCAATAGAGGTAGTGAAAGAATTTTATTATTTGCGGATGGGATTTATGAGTAATAGATTGTGGGAGGTACAATCTAAATGTGCACAAGCCCAAAGGTAAATTAGCTATAAAAGCTATCAGAATAAGTTGGTACAAAGTTCCTGCATTGCCAATGAAATAGTTAGAAGAATATGAAGCTGTGTTTGAGTCTTAAGATAATGTATGCAGTAGAAATTTGGTAAGTGTCAAAGGGATAGATAAAGGTCGATTTGGTACATAGAATTTTTGCAGAGAATTTCTGGGGCTACCAAAAAGTTCTTTGAGGGGCTAAGCTTGGCAGAATTATGAAGAGTATGAAGGAAAGGTATAATAGTGGAGAGAATCTTGAATATTCGTACATATGTCTGAAACTGGACAACAACAACAATGTATTAAAAGAGTATCTTATGTATCAAAGAGATGTATTGGGAAGAGAGAATTGGTATAGTTAGGTGGGGAAACTATTAAGAAGTGAGACAGAAGGCAGAAGATATAGAGAAGCAAGAAATTTGGGCTAGCTTAAAGGATAAAAATTCTTTAGATTTATATATAGTCAAAAAAATTGGGAATGGAAGAAATACATAAATAATTGTGATCAATTTGGAATGGGCCTGGCATTGATGTGTACAGGGGTAATATTTTAAAAAGGATTAAGAATAAATTTTAAAGAAGAATTTATTAAGTGTGGGAAAGTGGATAGTGTGTTCCATTATCAGAGTGTGAAATGGTAAAAACATGGCTGAATAGTATCTGGGATGGAAAATGGGACAATCTAAGATATAGTGGCAATAAAAACGTTATCAGACATGAAGGTACAGAAAATCAACAAGTTAGGGGAATTCCTAGCAAAAGTAAGGGACAAGCAAAGGAGAAGTACAATGAAGGACCTGGAGGGCACACACAGTGGCAAAAAGGATAATTTATGTTAGGGGTTATTTGCCATACATATAACAAGGAGGTTAAGGTATGGAAGAACCTTAGTTTTGGTATTGATAAATTTTAGATTAGTTTTGATAGTATTAAGTTTTTTTTAGATATTATGTGCATTTATTAAGGTGTAATTGAGTAATTCAGAAATATGGGAATTATTAGTGTACAAATTGCAGTTAATTGGTTATAGTAATGGTTAGATATAAATTATTTATAGTATTGTGTTTTTCTTTTGGTTGGATCAGAGCTGGTAACCTGGATGTTCCAGTAGGTAGGTGCGAATCAATTGAGACTGGGGGGCAGAGCTAATCAAATTGGAATTTTCATTGCAGTTAGTGTCTTCTGGAAATGCCAAGGGACTGATACTGTTTGTTATATTTTAATCTTAACTGTTTTTTTGTGTGTTTATTTTGTTACAAATATTTTGTATATCGATTTGTGTGGAAAATGAAAATTCATTCATCTACATCATATGACGGTGTATCTGCTTCTCCTTACATTTGAAGTCAGTCCTGGTGATGTAGTGGTAACCATACTTGCTTTCTAAACCCAAGATTGCGAGTTCAACCCTGGCCAGGACCAATGGATTTATTTGGGGATAAAAATCCTAAGAATGGCTTCTTTCAGAAGCGAAATATAGCCAAGGGTCCTGTGTCATACATTTAAGGCACGATAAAGAACCTCAAGCCTGAACAAAGAGGCCTCTGAGCAAAATTTGTCGGCCCTTTCACGCTCCGAATTGAATGGGATGCTGATGACCTGAGATGTTAAAGAGCATCCATAAATAAAACAAATCAACAATTACATTTGAATACTGATATGAAATTCAAATAAGTTCTGCAATAGTCTGAGCATGTCAGTTATTACTTATATCACAAAATCCTTAGAATTTTTTTTATATTTCTTAACCATATATGCATATAACATAGAACAACAGAAAACTGAGCTGTCTTTGTTTCATTATCTATGGCAGATACAAAAGGAACCTCCTTAATTGCCCCTGAAGAGCTGAAAAAAGAGTTGTGCCGATGAGATCATTTGTATTCAATTTAAAGGTCCCCTAAAATCAATTGAGGTGTCTAAAATAGAGGGTCATACTAAACAGATACTGGTACTGGCATTGGCACTGGCACTGTCAGTGGGGGGTGGATGTGGTAGTAGTTTTTATTTCTCATGCTCAACATCCAAAATTTTATAACAAAATTAACATAAAAAAGTTAATTTTAAATATATAACAAATTACTAAACTAGTATATTTTGGCAATTTCACATAGTTGCCCCAGTTAACAGAGCTTCCTGTTTATTCATGGTCCCAAAAACAGATAAACGTTTGCTTACCTAGAAAATACATTGCATTACTAAGTCTTTATGTAAGGATTTTTTATTTTTAAACCAGTTATCAACAGAGTCTTTATCCTGCTGCACTCATAAATAAATGTAAAGGTTAACAGCCATTCCATGTTTGGCCACCAACTTTACAAAGTTCCCTAAATGCTTGACTCCTAGTTTTGGTCCAACTAGTGTTTTATTCTTTCCAAGTAGTATACAATATCAGTAAAACATGAGTTTAATTCACTACTCCTGGCTAAGCATTCATACTTACAACACACAGTGGGCAGAAATGCTTGTTAAATTTATTCGTCTTCTGAACCAGTAAGGAAAATCTGGTGTTGGCTTCCCACTTCTTAATAATTCCACTCTTTTCTGTGACAGAACTGAGAGAAAAGAGTTCTTTTACTTATGTACACAATGTACATGTGCTACTTATGTACACAATCAAGTAAACAAGAAAAATTCTGAAAATTGTAACAGTAATAAACTAATTGCAGCTATATAGCACAGACTTCTCTCAAATAAATTATTACAATGGCAAAAACTGTTACCAAAGCAGTACTTCATTTGATTCCCTTGAATACATACCACTGCACACTTTCTATTAACTATATTATTAGTACAGCAACAAAAAAAAAAATACAAATTTTCTTACTATTATAGTCATCAATTAATGGAAAACTATTTTTGTACACAGAGTTCACTCAGATGAAAGAAGGAAAATAATCCTAAAATATGACTTTAAAAGTTGGAAAATCTTTGGAATGGAAACTTCAATAATGCAATGCTGAGAAATAAATACTTAAATTAATTTTGCACATAGCATGGTTAAAACTCAATTTCAGGTGGAATAATTGCCAATGAATTGGATAGTAAACATATTCAGAATGAGTTAAGTTGTATTTATTAAATTGAATTGAATCTGTCGTCTTAACACTCTTCATGCTTCACTAACCTTAAAAATATACGGAACCGGTTTCAAAGATATGTTATCTTCATCTTCGGCCGTGGACATAATTTTTTTTAAAGATTTACAATTTTTAAAAAATTTTGATTGTATTTATTAATTACAAATCTTTCCAATAACATTCTATCTCAATTTATTGTCTGATTTTCTTATGGATCTAATATTCACAGCACTGTGTTTATCACATTAGATTCAACCCTCATAATTAAAACCATCTCTATTAATTTTGTGCATATTTCACTTTTTGGACCTGTTTACCGATTCCCCTCAACAATTTCTTCCTTACTTTCCCTTAATAACTTATTTCTTTACAATTTTTCTCTGAAATGAAATTCAATATCTTATTCCCAACTAATTCTCCTGGTAGACTGCTCCATTTTTCCAAAGTGATTTTTCTCTTAATAACTTATTTTCTTAGTTTTAATAAACTATACCAGATCCTTCTCCCCACAAAAAGGACACTATATAATGACCCTTCCTCCCAGTTCTTTCAATTTGACCATTCCCCCATCTGACCCATGCAAATCCTTCTCTATTATCTTTACTACTACACAAGTTGCTGATGAGTCGTCAGAGACAGATGTGTTGTATACGTACGTACTCATGTAGAGATAAAGGTAGGGATCCAGCTGGAAGTGTATAGGGCCATAATTGGTCTTTTTAATAGATCCAGATTCATTTTGTTGCATGATGGATGATTGCAACAGCAGATAAATGTCATGTCATGGTAAGCATTGTTGTTAATGGTGCTGTTATTAATCTGAGAAATAGAACTCAACTTCTGGTCCAGAAATGGAATGAATTTTGGGGTATGTTGAAGTACACTACTAGGACATGACAAATTTAAAAGAAATGGAAAGGAAAATTGAGGTGAAAATAAGTGGTAAATTTGAGGAAATTAAGTCAATATTGAGAGAACTCAAAGGAAAAGTGAATAGGAATGGATGGAATGCAGTCTGAGAGTGTCATGTTTAGAAAGAGTTGAAAAAAAGCAAAGGAAGAAGAATTTGATATTTGGATTTATAGAAATGAAAGAAAAACAAATAAGGAGCAAATCAAAGAGACCTTTCAAGATAAGTTGGATTTACAACTGGATGAATGGGAAATAGTTGATGTCTTTAGAGTTAGTAGAATAGGTTCAAACCCAAGCCTGGTAATAGTTAAACTTTGTAAAATAAAAATAAAATGGACATTCTATCAAAAACGAAAAAGTTAAAAGGGACAAAAATATTTGTTAAACAAAATTACAGACAGAAGGAAAGAGAAATATGAAGTTTGTTATTATGGAAGATGATAGAAGAGCTAAGGAGAAAAAACTTTGTTCAAGGCTTAGATTTGTGGATAAATAACAGGAAACAGAATATTCATGAGATACATAATGGAATCGGAAGAGACGATAGATACATCATCGGAGAATGCAGGAAGAAGAGCGATCCCAAGGGAGACAGATTAGAAAAGAGGAGGATGGGTGGTGTTAGGCACATGTTATCAATCAGGCAGATCATACTGGATACTGACCGAAGACATATGCAAAATGGCCTTTTCTTCTTTCTCTCTCTCTCTCTTTTTAAGAATAGTGTTTAACACTTGTTTTAACTACTGAGGCATAACAGGTGGTAGACACTGGTGATAAATGAGACTAAATGATAAATTGGGAAAGGATTTTTTTTTTAAGGAAGGAAGCGTTCCAGGCCTAAGTTTTAGGGTACCTTCCCTGCATTTGCCATTTATGACTGAGGAAAAGCCTAGAAAAAACCTCAGTCAGGGAGGATAGTCCTGGTGGGAATCGAACCCCAGACTTCCTGTTCACAATTCCTTGCTTTAATGACCTTGGCCACTTGTGGCAGTTAGAATGGACTTGGGAGCAGATGCAGGGATTGACATGTGGAGGACAGTGGGAGGGAGATCAGCTGTTGATCGGGTGACAAGGAGCAGTGCCAAATTGGAGCAGTTCAGGATTGAGAGAAAGGGATCAGTTTAGCGAAAGGTACTGGGGGTTATATTTTGGAATATAGAAGGGTTGCTTGAAAAATTGAAGAATGGAGAAATCATGCAAGTTTTGAAGTTAGCAGATGTGGTAGGTGCAATTGAGACTTAGTTGGCAAAAGATATTCCTGTTGATTTGAGTGCTTTTTTCTGGAAAAGTGGTAAAAAAAAAGGAAAGTATGTCAGATGAAATAGGTTTATTTGTTAGATAAGGTTTAAAAATCAATGTGAAAGTCTGTAATGAATTAGGTGAAAACTCAGTGTTGTGGCATATGGGAAAGTGAAAGAGTGTGTGGTGCAGTAGTATTTAACCCACCAAGGTCATCAGAATTTTATGATCCAAATTTATTTAAGAAACTAAGGCAAGATATACCGGAGTTACTAAATAGGCAAATATATAAAGGGTTTATTATAGTGGAAGATTTTAATGCAAGAGTATGGGAAAATCAAATTAAGATAATAAGTCTTAAATGTGAAATTACAGGGGAAGCAAGGGATATGGAAAGAAGAGTTAGTAATGACAGAATCTGTAATAATGAAGACATGAATGATAGAATTTTGTGAGGGGATGAATCTGTTCATGAGTAATGATCTAAAGAGAGACAACATAGGAGAGTTTACTTTTGTAAATAAGAATGGCCAGAGTGTCTTAGATTTTAGTGACATGTATCTCATTGATTTTGAAGTGTTGAATGTAGTGTATTGAAGTAGTCATTTTCCAGTAAGAGCTAAATTTCAAGGTGCATGGGGGAGGAGAGAAGTTCCTGACCAGTAGGGAGTAAAAATTCAAAAATATAAATGGAGGGATATGAATTAGAAATATATCTTAAAAGGTTAGGAATACAGACAGGAAGATTGAAGAAAATAGGTATAGAGAAGTAATGGAAGAAAGGAAATCATTCATGGCTAGAGGAGACCTGAAGCTGGCCAGAGCAAAAATAAAGGTGAAAGAATATACAATTAATAAGCAAGAGGGATGTATGATGAAGAGTGCAGGAATACAAAGGGAAGAGTCGTAAGGAAGCTGAGGAACAGCTGGAAAAAGAAAATTTTTAATTGAAAGATGGGAATATAAATGCCTCGCTAAAAATTAAGAATAGGGAGAAAAAATTAGCATATTTACATTCACTCTTTGACTGCAAGTTAAAACTTGCTTTTCTTGCTTTATACACAGGCAGAGAAAGATGAGCAAGTGATGAGTACAATATTACTGGTAAAATTCCAATAGTTATCAACAGCTCAGCACCCTCAGTACCATGCATATAAAGCAAATGATAACAAAGAGTAAATATAATTTCCTGAAGGTAGTTATATCACCTATGTATATCAAAATACCACGCAATAAAAGAATAAAACTACCTCCACTTTCATACAACCACAGGCTTCAGTCTGCTCATCCATATTGTTAGCCTCTTACATATTTGTATTTGCAGTTATCTTATCTCAACATTGTACAGTGTTCTAAACAACGTAACAGACCCAGAAATTAAAGGCTCTCTAACAAAACTCACCCAATTTTAAGATGGTTTTTAAAAGCATTTTGTTAAAGCAATAAAAAGCCTTTGAAACACTATGATCATAACTGTAGGAAACTGAGATAAGGTTCTGGCAAATTAGTATCTTAACACATTATTATCTACTATTGACATTAATTTAATATGTCCAATTTTGCATGCTACATTTTTCTAAGCTACACTTTTTTATATTCACATCCACAATTACTTGTTACTTGACCTACAATGCAATGAAGCTGCAATTTTTTAAAATTCTCCTTTGTTCAGTGCAAATAAAATATATAATGTATATTATATAAATATTCAAATACATAAATGCACGTCTGGGTAGCATACTGTACATTTCAATTCTTCTTATGCGCTAGTTCTCTGGATTTTGTCCTATAAACAATGATGGGTAACATATTATACATTATTATCTTTCTTATGCACTAGTTCTTTGGATTTTGTCCTATAAACAATGATACTAATCCCTCATTATTTTTTTTCCACATCTTAATGTCTTTATTTGCACTCCTGCACTTTAAAATTAAAACTGACAAGAGACTCATATGATCTACTGTGTCTAGCAGCAACAAGCATTTTGTACTATTCAATGTACTTCTGATATTGCCTACAATACTACTTTACATTTCACAGAATTAAATAGATACTGAAGTTGCTGCTGCCTAGCAATTTAAAATATTTAGCATATAGTAATGTCAAAGTAAAAGTTTTCTATCCAAGAGTGCCATGGAGCCCATTAATCATTTAAAAACCATTAGGTAATCTGCTATCCAGGATAACACTTTATTAATGAATATGTTCATAACTGCATATTAATTTACCTAATGCCTTTTTTTTCCTCCATTAATTTTTAAATATTTTGCAGCTATCATTAGTGGATATGGTGTTGGTGGTGAATCCTTTTACTCCTCTCTGAAATATATAGCCTTTATGAAAATTCTGGCATATTCCAATTGAGAATTTTTCAAAACTCGATAAATGCAGAATACTGCATTTTTCAGAAAATGCATTTTTATTTTCACCTAGAGAGAGATGTTACAAGAATTTAATATTTTCTCCAGTATTAGATCTTACTGTTTTAAGTAAAATGCCTATTAAGGTATACTGAAACACAGTATGCATTATGGAGGATTACAGGGTGATTTATTAAGGTTTTTTTCAAAAGTTGATAAATGCATGTTGATGCATAAGAGAGAAAAATTGTTCTAAATATGTGTTAGTTTTGTTTTTTATTTATATGCAATTATTTATTACATATTAAACATTTATTTAACATTTATGTTTTACTAACTTTATTGAGAAGGCATAATAACAAAAGTACAATACAAAATGAACATGCAATGATTTAATCATGCTTAATAATGTATATCAGTACATTAATCTAAGCTACTAAAATCATTATTTTAATTATACAATACTGAACATTCTTAGCTTCATATATAGACATGATCTAGATTTGTTGCAGTCTCCTAGAATTGTAGAACTCAATTGCATCATCCAGTATTTTAAAATACTTTAATAGTGCAGAAACGTTCTTTTTGGCTACCCATATTTTTCTTAGGTAGAACAGTGAATAATAGTAGTGCTGGATGACGTGGTTTTCTCCTAAGAGCTTCAACTGAATCAACAAGTGCTTTTCACCAATACATTAAAATTGCTATTTACTTTCTTATATGCAATGACATGTTGACTATTCATTTTGAATAGTAACCTAGATCTTAGTACTTTCTGTGACTACACTTTAAGTTTTTAATTTCCCAGTCTTTAATGAGTACTTTTAGGCTGCTATGTTCTTTTAAGATGTCATAATATTCTTTAGGAGACAAGATGTTTTTTTTTCTGTATTATTTCTCAATAAAACAGTTGCTTTCTCAGTGTTCACTACTCTGTGCTTAGGTGCAGTAATAGGCATACCTTTAATAGAAACTTATCTTGGTCTGCCTTGTTTAAAGATGGTGATGAAACTTGTGTATTCTTCATAGCATTGTTCAGTGGCTTTGCATGCTTTTTTCCCTTTAGCTTTTCCATTGAAATGTGAATCTGCAAGTTCTTGATTGCATTTAATATTAGAACTGTTTTCACTTTTGTTGTTTCACTTTCCAGAGAAGGGTGGTACTCTTCTTATCCCTAGATCTTCTGCTACCAGAACATTGTTTTACTTGTACACCACTTCAGAGTCACTGGAATATCCATTCATTCTGATTCAGCTTGAAATATTTGCTCATACACAAACATGACTGCACTATTGATAACATTTCTAAAAATAAATGGAAATGTGCTGATGACAATGAAGTCTCATTGCAGGATTATAAGAAATCAATCAAAGAAGAAACACTGATACAATAATGAGTAACATAGCATAAACTATGCATGCTTCTATCATCTATTGCTAATTGCTTGGTATTAATGAAAGTAAAGAAGAATAAAGACTTTTGCTTTAACTCTCAGATTACATATATCGGTTTTTGCTAAAACCCCATGAATTGTCAGATTACATATATCAGTTTTTGCTAAACCCCCCATATGATTGGCCTGCATCTAAACGCATGTTTGGCTTCTTTTGCTAAAATCTGATTCACAGGAGGACCTGGAAAGTCAAAATTATGTCATTATGATGTATAACTGAATTTCAAACAATTTTGCATTCATCGAGTTTTGAAAAATTGCTTTTCAATCCTTAGCTGCATTTTATTTCATTCCAGTTTCTCTGTTTTTTTCTGCTTTCTTTTCCACTATACTGCCCTGCTAAAAATCTATGTAACAACACTAATTTCAAGAGCTACTTCACAGGCACATTTAATGGCATAATAATCCTATTACACAAATTCTACAGCAGACTAATAATTGTAGAAGCCTATAAACATGCAGGGGGAAAATCCAAGAACATATTTATTTTGTTATCAATCTTGGAATTTGCTGGAAGCACACCCTGAGCACTTATTTTATTTTATTTTTAACTGTTTAATTTCAAAAAGACCATTCTAAAAATGAAATGCACATTCATCATCCATTGAAGAACAGTGATATTATTTAGTTGAATGCTGCTAATAAATTACACCATCTTATATGAAGCTCTATAGTAATGCTATCTTTAAAGAGCTTATTTTTAGTATATATTTAACTCTAGAAAAGGCACTTTACTTTCATAACTATTGTACATTAGTTTGATCTTATTCTATTCAATAACTGGACAGCTTATAGTATCTTAAGTTTTTAAGTGCACAGAGGACGGATAAAGTTTATTTTGTACCCCTGGAAGAAAAACACAATGTTTCTGTATTTTATGAAGACAGTTTTACTATATTAGATGGTAATGATTTCACTTTGCATTGACTGAATTTATGAGCTAAAGCACTTTTCTTCCAGGAATGCTACTGGGTTTTCACGTAAAAACTATCCCACAAGTGAGGTGTTTTGATTCTTGGCAGCTGGACATATTGTGCTTCTTGCTGCTGATGGGATTCAAAACACCACATATACGAGATAGTTTTTTGTGAAAGCCCTGTATTTGACTGAGCTTTGTTATTTAAACAGAATATAAATGTTGCTCCTTCCTTTTAGTTTCATTCTTAAAAATATGCTACATATAGATACATAATAGTGATGTTAATGCAAGCAATAAAGCATGTTCTTTACCCTTTGAAAAATTTCTATGACAGAAATATCAGCCTCTAAACATAGTATAGCCCAAATTAAATTTACTATTTGTTACACTCTTTTGTTTCCTGATTGAGCAACCTTGGAGTCTGTATACAGTTTTACTGGGAAACTAATAATACAGCAATTTTCTTCTTCTTTTTTCTTTTTTACTTCATTCACTTTTATATTACTATCTGCATGCAATAGACAGAACAAACCTGAAAAGATATGTACACAACACTCTTCTTACAAAGAGCAGTTATTACAGTCATTCAGAACTGTTACTTCACAGACAGAAACAATTTTCTGAAGATACTAACTGTTTAATTATTACCTTCTTTCCTTCCATTTTTCTTCATTCATAATATAATCACCTTTATATTGCAAAAATTGCTGCTTTTAAAAATACATATGTAGTGCATATAAGATTTCTTCTACCTATTGTTTTCCTGCCAGTGGAAAATATATAAGGTTAAGATTACTTCTTAGAACCTCTTGAGTTTGTCATTATTAGCTCTTAACGTTAAACTTATATTAATATGGGTACTGATTGACATATGGGTCACTCATGTAACGACAAAGACTGCATGCTTCTGAAACACAACAGAAATAAAACAAGATTAATTTTTTAAAGTAAACTGAAAAATATTGCCATTTTCATATACAGAGCAACACATTTGTGAAACATATCTATCACTTACCTTTGCTTTATTAATTTGAAGTCTCTTTATGAATAATTCAAATTATGTAACTGTATAATAATGTTGAGATCCTATTAATTTTAAGGAAGTTAGTTGAAACAAATAGATATAATTGCATCTACTCTTTCTGAAACATGAAATAATTTTGCATTTCACAATAACAGCAAAAGAAAATATCAAATGTTTAAACTATTACCGATATCATTTCTGCATAGAATTTTTACATTGACACCTTTAAAATTTAAAATATTCCTAGGCTCTCAATACCAATTCTAATTAACATACTGAAATGAACAGGAAGGAATGAAGAATATTGAAGACGGCAATATATCAGAACTAGAACATATAGTGGGGTGGGCCGAATTCTGTCAATTGTACGTAAAATTTATGTCTTATTACAAACATAACAGAAAAAAAAGTTAAATAAAACTTTTAACTCTTATGCAATGGGATAAAATGCTCAAAATCTTGACAATTTTTAATATAAAAATGAAGAAAAAATTTTGCTTTTCAATTCTGGTGTTTCAGTGCACCCAGGGAAATTTTTGTTTTGTATGAACTCAGATTTGTATGAAACAAAGATATTGTTCTGTTCTGGGACTAGTTCTTCCCTTCTGCTCACTGTGCTGTTCATTTGGAGTGTGTAGAGATAGGAGAAGGCCAAGCTGCACACATGTGTGATGACTAGGGATCAGAAGTTCATGCATTTCTTTAGGATCATGAAACTTTCAGGAGAGTTATAGACTCACAGATATTAAAACTCAAGAAGGTCATTCAGTGTTTGTATATCACAAGAAGCAGTCTCAAAAAGAGTAAAAAATGTTCATAAACAAAAAATGTCAAATAGGGTTCAGCAGATCAATATATATAATCAAAAAAGATTTAAGTTAAAATACTAAGAAAATATTAATAAATATTGTACTTGCAAATCTGTTGACATTGGTGTGGTAATATATCCTAAACTTAGGTATTCATTTTTACACTAAACTCCATTTACTTACATAAAATAAAATGCATTTTGGGAGAATCTCTCCCATCTTCAGTTGCTCACTGATCCATCATTACTCGAAATGATGGCTAGACACCTGGATGTACCTGTGTTGGCATCTGTTGGCTGAAGTAGGAAATTGCTGAGTTCATACATAGGAGGAGAGTTATAACTCCATTCCACATAAATATGCAGTGTTTCATAGTTTGGCACACAGATTGATGAATATTCCACTCACAGAAGCAGAATACAAAATAGAATACCAACATACAGCTATAACCATGGTTTCAACAAAGACACAGTGATAAAAATTATCAATAAATCTAAAAGACAAAAAGAGATAAGGGAAGTTTCCACACTGAAAAACACAAAAGAAGGATACAAATTCAAAAGTTTCACCTACCATCCAATTTACCTCAACAGTTGATGTTATGAGGTTTTCTGCTATCTTCAGAAGTAGTTTCTTTAGCAGTTCTTAAAATATCTCTAGTGCAAACCATATTCTCTAAAACTGATCATAATTTATAATCCAAAGGCTATGTGAAAACGAACACCTATTATTGTGAATAAATATTTCTTGAATTTTCATAATAGATTATTTAACAACAAAGAAATACTAACACTGACATTTATAGATGATCTTGCTGTAGGGTTCATTTCAACAATAAATCAATCAAAATCTCCAGATAATTTAATAAAATGCTGCAAGGAATGGGGTTTGAGGATTAATAAAATAAAACAAAAATTATGCTCTTTAAGAAAGAAAGAAAAATACATGGATTAGAAATAAAATAAAAAAAAGGTAACTGAAAGAGTTTTGAAACTATGGTTTAGAATAAGAAATTTAAATGATGGAGGACTAATAAAAGAATGCTTAATTATGCAAGAAAATATTAAATGGAAGGAAAGCTGAAGAAAGAATTAAAAAACTTTTAGAAAGTAAGGAAATAGATGATGTATGGAGCTCTAGAGAGTATAATGTTGATTTTGGAAAGAAGTAAGAGGTGGTGTTAAAAATATGAAAGATAAACATTTTAAAAATAAAATTCATTGAGCTGGTATGAATCTAAAAGAAAGAATGGGATACGGAAAAATATGTGGATTGTTGCAATAAACTAGTCAGGATGGATTAGAACAGGTGTTAGGAAACTTAAGAGATAAAGAAAGGATGATGAAATGGACACATGTTCATTCTGTGGAGAAAAAGTAAAATTACTTGCACAGTGTATTAGAATGTAAAGGAATGAAAAGAGGAGAGTGAAATATGATATAAAAATTGGGATAATTTACATAAAATAATGGAATTAAGAATTATGTTGAATAAAAGAGGAGATATGAAGATTCAGAGACTATGAAGATTCTTTGGAAAAGTGAGAGAAAAACGGTTAAGGAAACTGTAGATGGAGGTAGAATAATTTGGAACATTTTTCAAACATTAAATCAAGACTACTGTTGTAAATATATCCTAATATATTTACATTTATATATATTTATTATATATAAATATATATTATTTATATATTAAATAGATAAATATATATAGGTATATATATTTATTATATATAAATATAGGATATATTATTTATATATATTCTAATATATTTATATATAATCTAATATATTTACAACACCGATGCTGATGTAATAGAATCTACATAGGAAAAAGCAACTCTCAAAAATAACGGGGTTATAGATAAGTTGATAAGAAACTTTATTATTGATAAAGGGAGATGAGGATAGAGAGTATGGGGAGTTACTTGGGAATCAGAGACAGAGTCCATATCCTTGTAAGAGTGAGGCTAATGGTTTATGGAAGCACTGAAGGCTCTAGATTAACTGATTTTTAGTGCCTTTTATATGTATAGATTGTTTATGTTAATTAAATGATTTTTAATTGCATTAATTTGGATGAATTTAGGTAACATATTGTAACATTTGTCTTTTGTTAAATTCCTTACTTATGCATACCAAAAATTTGAAACTGTAATTAAACCTGTAGTGTATTGTTTGAAAATAAATTCATTCAATCATTCATAACAGATTACTTAAT
The DNA here is from genome assembly GCA_030762175.1 of Metallyticus violacea. Taxonomy (NCBI): domain Eukaryota; kingdom Metazoa; phylum Arthropoda; class Insecta; order Mantodea; family Metallyticidae; genus Metallyticus; species Metallyticus violacea. Next base: position 60,125,339 of record CM060836.1, read on the forward strand.
AAACAGTAAACACATTTGTTTTCTTGTTTTGCTGCTATATTTAAAATTATAGTATAACTGTCTTTGGCACTAAACAGTACTTTACAGAATAACACTTAAGGATTAGCTTAAAAGATTTTATTTTAATTTCTCAGCAAAATTATTTCATGTAATATTTATCTGCAGACTTTACTACCATGCATAAACATTTCAAAAGCAATGTCTTGAAAGAAAAATCACACAACTTACCATGCAAGAAGAGCAGAAAAAGTGGGTTGTGCACAATATGCAGTTGCCCAATAAAGATGTGCATTTTGCATGCAGAATGTTATAATAGCCCCCATATACACCGTCATCCAACACCTCTAAAGCAGAAACTACAAATTTATTATCATTTTCACAGTCTTAAAAGCATAAACATTTAAATATTCTTTTTTAAGTCTTTCTTCTTTATGTAATCATCTACAAAATAGTAGATATTAACTCTTCATTTTCTGCAGTCAAAAACTACTGTTTGTCTCTGATAAACATATCAGTTTTTCTGCTGCACATAAATCTTATTACATGCTTCCTCTGAAGTGATAACCAAAGTGCAGAAGTTCAGTGTCTGGGTATATATGCTACTACAAACTTTTATAAGCAAGAAAACTTGACAAGTGTAATAACTCTCTCTTTTACCTGATGCTGTTCATTACTAATTGGTGCTACATGGGCCACTCACAGGTTGAAATTTGAGATAATCATCTGTAATGAAGTTTTGTACATATTTCCAAAAAGCCTTTTTGGAGCTTCATGACTCCTAAAATGCAGTTCTCTTACAATTTAATGGAAGAATTTTTGTCATCACTGCCATCTTCAATCTTCCCCCTTTCAACTTTTTATAACAAATATCATTAATTTGTACTTACTACAAAATAAAACCAAATTAGGAAAATTTAATATTAAATATAGATCATAATTATTTCCCAGTTTACCAGTTTTATAAGAGAATAATAAATATTCCAATTATATATTATGAAATACGGGTCTTTCATGATATTACCACCTGTTCCATACCAGCTAGCAGATCAGCAGTCATAGAAGTAACTCCCAGCAAAGTGTGTGCAATATCTGTGTAACTGCTTCAAGTTACAACTACAATTACATTGAAAATATACAAGTACCTTATGACAGAGATTTTGGAAATGTTGTCCTGCTACATCTACACATTTATGGCATCTCTAGAGAAAATTGTCATTCACATGCATCAGTTTATCTTCAGAAATTGAATCAATTCTAACTTGAAAGCATACACGATCACTGTTGTTTTTGATCTGCAGGCAGGAGATCTTGACATTTAGGCAATTTCTGTAACTGGATGTTACAGAACATTAATGATAAGAGTAATTGGTCCACATTTAATTTTCTTACTGATGAAGCATGGTTTCATTTACACAGTCATGTTTTGATGCAAAATCCCAGGTACAGGAAAAAAAATAATTTTATTTAAAAATATCTTTGCATGAAAACAAAATCTGTGTATGATGTGCAGAAATAAATGTATACAGAGTTGTTGATTCTGATGGTCTAGTGGTAATCATACTTGCCTAATAGACCCAAGATCACGGGTTAAAACCTGGTCAGGGTTGATGAATTTTTAGGGCATAAAAATCTTAAGTATGGCTTTCTTCAGAAGGGAAGTACAGCCATTGATCCTGTGTCATAGATTTACAGCACATAAAAGAACCTTGAGCCTGAAAGAAGGGGCCTCTGAGCAAATTTATTGGCTGTTTCATGCCCTGAATTGAATGAAATGCTAATGACCAAAGATGTTAAACAGTCCTTACATCTCCTGTCATAAGGTGTTAGCATATTTCCATTATAAATGTAAGAACTTGAATCAATTAGATGGACATTACATATTCATTACTGGGAGTTACTGCTCTGTTGATTCATCAGCTGACATGGGGCAGGCAACAAAACCATGAAAGTCCCAGTAATGTCAATATAATACATAAAAAGCCACTATGATAAAAGAAAATGACATGGCTAATACAATAGCTAAAGATGTCATATGCACATCCTTATTCCTATTAAGTGTTATAATGGGGGAAAAAAAGAAAAGAAAAAAATATATAGCTCACAGAGCAATAAGACTGCCAGAATTTGTGTACTTTATGAACCTTCTTCAGTATTAATTGTCCCAATTCCATCTCAATAGATGGTGGACAATCATATTGTGAAAATCATCATGATTTAAAGTTTTTATAGCAGCTGTCTGACAATTGTCACATTGCATCAGTTTTGAAGGAACACAAATACATAAATAAAAAATTGCATACTTTTTGAGTGATACAGATGCTAGTCCTCTAAAGCAAAATAAAATATGTGTTGTAATTTTTGAGTTGCAAAAATTAAAATTTCTGCACTAGTGCACAAAAATTTATATGAGATATTACAAAGTTGAGCAAGTGCTATATTTGTAGTGCATGGCAAAGAGAGAAAGGCAGTGATCCCTGTATATGTATAAGAATAATTTGAAATGTTCTTGGAATGACCTACAGATTGTAGTAGTAGTAGTAGTTCTAACCAATTACTATATCAAAATCCACCATATTCCTCAGAAACAAATGTTTCACTTGGTGAAGGACCATAGTAGTGCTTTGTTGCAGTGCAGATATTTGGTTGTGGGAAAAATGGCAAATATTCAACAGCATGTGACAGTGAAGTTCTTTGTGAAAAAGGATATGATGACAACAACAAAAATTCATACAGACATGATAGGCACTCTAGGGATTCTATGCTATCACTTTTGTTCCCAACTCGAATAGTTGGTTCAAATGCAGTCATAAAAGCTTGGAAGATGACCCACATAGCAGTTGGCAAAATCTGCTGCCATACTAAAAATTGTTGAAAAGTACAAAATATGGTCAACTAAGGGTGTTAGAAATTGCTGAAGCTATAGGCATTTCAATTGTATATTTCACATTTTCATGGAGGAATTATGCATAAAAAAAATACCTGCAAGATTAGGCACTGGGTTGCTGATACCTAATCAAAAGCAAATCAGAATGCAAATATGTGAGTATGCTTTCAGAGATATTAAACTGATTTTATCCTTGATTCATGACCAGTGATGAAACATGTGGAGTGCTACACATCAGAAACAAAACAATGGAAGGATTTCACTGCTAAAAAAGGTCAAATGTGTGAAGTTGGCCATAAAGATATTGAAATCTGTTTTCTAGGATGCTAAAGGTATCATATTGATTGACTATCAGTGGAACATTTATTACTGGAGCATACTGTGCTAACCCTCTGGTACAACTAAAGGTGAAATATGCCAAAGACCGGGTTTATTAAAGAACATGATTTTGCATCAAAACCATCCTCATTCTCGCACATATGTCATTGCAATGGCAAAAATAATTTGCTCCTGCATCTGCCTTTCACAGATTTGGCTCCAACGGACTTTCAACTCATCCCAAAACTGAGAAATCCTTGGTGGAAAGAATTTTCAAGCAGTGAAGAACTAAAACCATCAAGTATTTTGCAGGGCTAGAAGAATTTGATTTTTGAAATGGGATAAAGGCTTTAGAATATCATTAGACAAAGTGCATTGGTATTAAGGGAGACTATGTTGAGAAATAAGAACTATTTCAAAAGGTTCAGTCTTTATTTTCTGCTTCATTCCAAGAACTTTCTTAGACTGTTTTTGACTTCAACTGCTAGCTGTAGTCTTTTTAAATGTATATACCACATTAGAGTAAAAACATGCAACAAAAAAGAATAAGAGATTGACAAAACTCAGAATATCTACTGATCCACATAATTATAACCAATGCAATAGTTAGTACAGTGCACCTTGGTGACACAAGATATTTTCAATTTTCTAACTTGTCACAAAATGCAGACTATGCCGGTCAAGTACTGCAGAGGTTTATGGTATACAAAGATGAAAATCAATCATTTGTATTTCACAGAAATATATGGTATGATATGAATAATAAGAATTGATATTTTCATGAAAAGATCCATTTTCAGTTGTTTCATTGCCAAAGACACGCTAAAATGCTAAAGAACTATTATAAAGGCTGAAGTGCCAGAAACATGCAGCAACCATAATATTTAAATTCAATTTTACAGAGAAATAAGTTTACATTCATTACAACAATACTTTTTAGTGCACAGTTAGTACTCACAATAATGTAGGAACTATGATCTTCCGACCAAAGCTACATGTGGTTTGCGCCCATGGGCTGCATGTAATAAGAAGTTTTCATTAACCATAAAAGTCTGTAATTATAACACTGGGAAATAGCTGTTGGGAAATTATTAAGACAGTATACTATAGCATGCACAATGATCAATACAATAATTAAGTAAATTAATTAAATAATCCCAAAAGCTCAAAAAAGACATTTATAACTTATGAGGCTTTGCAAGTATTTTGGAAATAGACTCCAACAAAAAGTACATCCTTAGCTCTCCCATTTCTAGAATATGCTAGCAGTTTTTCAAAAGAATTTATCTATTAGTTGAGAGCCTCTAGCCTTGTTGCTAATTAGAATCTCTTTTTAATGTAACAGAAAGCTATTATATAATTTTTCTGCCTTTTTTTCCTTCTTCTTTTTCTCTGAAATGTAAATTATTTTTAGAGAAATAGTTAAGTGTGAGCATTTTACTGCAATACTCTAACTACCACAATTAAACTTTAACTTAAATCATAAATTTCACTGTCAGGGATTAAGATTTTTAAATAACAACTTTGTGTCTGATATGTGTATTTCAAGAAGTAAACTTTAAAATTATAGAAAATATAATATTTCAATTTATACATATAAAAACATAAAATAGTAAGAATATCTGCATATGTGAACATAGGTGGAGATATACCAGGGATATGTAATGAGATTTTTCAACATTTAAAACACTGCAGATGGGACCTTAAGTTATGTTCTTAAAATCTGAAAGTAGCAAAAATAGCTCCCTTATCTGAAAGTTCTTTCTAAACATTCTACAGTTTTGCCTAATACTACTAAAACTTTATCTCCACCTATGTCCCAAAATTTAGAGATTTCATATTACAGTTTGAATTACATTAAGTTAGCTCCCAATTTATCTTGTTAAAACAACTCCTCCCCAACCCAGTACAATTTTTATTGAAATGTTTAATAATACCATGGTAGAAATAACAGAATACAAAACTAAAAAATTATAGTGGTCTACTGACAGAGAATTAAATAAGTATACCTTTTAAGAAAAGTTCAGAATGCTACAAAACTAACTTTAAAAAAATATCTTAAGCTAGTTTCCCTGATTTTCTTCAAGCTATAGAAAACATTTCTCTTCCCCATTTTTTTATTACTTCTGGACGGAATATCTATACAATAAGTACAACTCAACATAAATGCATATAAGGATCAAAACATAGAGAAAAAACAAAAAAGCTGCCTATTAACCTTATACAAATATAAAAAAGTGCACAAAATTCACAAATTTCTTAGAATTAAAATATTATGTACAATGAATATCCAAAAACATAACTGTATAACATGTTACATTAATAAAATTTTCCACATTACATAAAGCCTGATATAAAACATATAAGAATAATTGCTATACCTTGAATGATTGTATAAAATTAAAAACTCACTTAGGCATACTCGGACAATAACCAGTGGCTTTTACATCCATAATTGTTATATGAATTCATAATTTTACCAGTATAGCAATGTCTGCTAAGATTGCAGCCGTAACTTCCTAAAAGCTTATTAAAAATAAGTAATGATAATGAATTAGTATTTATAAAAACAGAACATAAAATCAAAATAATGTTTGCATCATGGAGGAGGAGGAGGAGGAGAAGGAGAAGAAGAAGAATGGAGATTATAATTTCTCTTATGTTACATTATGTTATATAATGAACCAAAGTCAAGTTTTGTTGTGCATTTACAGTTTTAAGTTTATTGCAAAAGGTTAAAAATTTGCACAATTTGTTACTGATCTTTAAACATTTATAGTTGCACAAAAAAAAGGAAGATGTATTGGTCTTTGTGTCTGATGTTTTAGTTCTGCTTACATATTCTGTTTGCTTCTTAGATACACACTTTGCTCTGTATGAAAATATGGAAATATGAAAATGTGAAATATTAAAAAATCTCGCATTTGAATTAAATGTTAAGCTATAGGTTAACTCTGTCCTACTACTTACTAGCTTATTAAGAAGGCTACAAAATCCATCATATTGTGCCTTAAAATTGCATTTCTTTAATGTAAGAGAAAAATCAAGGATAAAGGGAAGTCAAATATGGAAATATGAAAATGTGAAATATTAAAAATCTCTTATTTGAATTAAACGTTAAGGTTTACTCTGTCCTGCCACTTATTAGCTTATTAAGAAGGCAACAAAATTCATCTTATTGTGTCTCAAAATTGCATTTCTTTAATGGAAGAAAAAATGTATTTAAAAAAAAAAAAAGGAAGAGGAGAGAAGGTGATTAGTGTGTATATTCCAATTTATTCTTCACAATATACAGTTACATCATTAATCAGATATGTTTTATATCAGGCTTTCCTTAATTGCAAACCATAAATCTGCTATTAAAAGCATTACAATTTTAATGTAACAATAAAAAAAGTAAAAATGCTGCATTTCTCTTTAAGTACTCATAATTCTTCAGCTATACACAAGGAAGCAAAACATTAACAAAATAAAAGAATCTTTACAATTCTCTCAGTTATACTAGATTCAAGGCACTGTTAATTTATTTATTTATTTTATTATTTTTTCTTTTTAGCTAGAAAATTATTACTACTTCATTTCTAGCATTCTGTTAATACTCATTCACAAAAATGTAGGGTTTAAAATTTGTGAAATTAAAATCAAAACAATAAAGATACTGGATATGGCTAAAGAAACAAATACTGATAAAGGCAAGGTCTACTTCTGCTCTTGCTTTTATTTTAATGAACAAGCAAAGCAAAAAAGTATGCTGTATTTCACCATCTTACAGTAAAATTATTATTGTAATTTCCAGTTTAATACTCATATTTGCTGCAATCCAGTTTGTGTAGGTCTAAGAATGGTGCATTCTTATCATACATTATGTTAAGTACAACAAGTTGCTAAAACATTTGTTGGCAAATAAGGGCTTAAAATTCCTTCTAATCTTCTTTTCATTTTTATATTTCATTCTTATACCTGTGCATACATCCTGTGACAATGTAAGTTTCATTATTTTACAACATAAAATTTTTTGGAATAGAAAATTTCTCAAAATGAGTATTTTTGTATTATATCATCACAAGGTACTTTCACTGAACTTTAGAAAACCTTAAAAGGCTTTGTGCTCACATAAAACTGTATATGTAATTTTATGTCCCTACAAATTAGTTTCAATTGAACTTATAACAAGAGAGAAAAAAACTTAAAATGCATTGTGCTATCTTTTTCCCATGCTTAAGTTCTTTTTGCCAGCTCATTTAGATGACCATATGTCAAAGTATAAATTGAAATATATCTTTAAGGAACTTAACACAAAAAGAAGCAATATACTCAGACTAGGCCATTTATTTTAACAAATGTAATCAAAGTCACTGTGAAATGACAAAAAAATCAGAAGCATAGCCAATTACGTTCAACATGAGTCTTGGCTATTTCTTACAGAAAAAACTCTGAAATCTTTACCTATTTTAACAATTCTGTTTAGGGAAAATATAAAACATATCACAACCAGTAATAAAAAGGGTAGTTCTTTTTTAACCATTCAAATTCATATTTAATATAATAATAAGAATAAAATTACGGCTATAAAAGCCTTTTCTACGAACTGTGTAGATAGAATTATAATAGCTGCTCTGAACCTCACATCTATTTGCATTTACAGCTTATGATGACACTGATTAATTTGTTAGCTATTATGCTGCAAATTAATAAAAATTCATGCTTTTCCCAAAGTCCTTTCACACCTTAAGCACAATAAAAGAAGTTTTTGCCGAAAGTAAAATATGTTTTATGCAATAAGGATAACAACAAAGCAGAAATATATTTCTTAAAGGATATCAAGTTCTATTTCTTTATACAGAATAAAATTTGCTATATCCCCTAGATACAAATAATATTTTTAGTAAGACATTACTGCAAACACAACTCTGCCATTTCAAGATAAAAATGACAGTAACAACATTTATTTATATCCATAATTTCTGTCAGCTCATGTGAAAATTGTCATAACTGAAAAACATAAAATTGTCAATATTTTCTATAAAGATAAATAATCATACTGCAACAAGCCCACAAGAAAATAGCAATAATAAAATCCTGGGCATTTAAATAGCAAAATACTTATAAAAAAAGGTATAAGAATATAGCTTATTATACCAGTCTACAGAACATGAACCAAAATTAGGTTACAAAATTTTTCTTACAAGTTTTACAGTTGTATCTGCACAAATGATTTTGAATGTTTAAACTTTCTTACTGACAACAATAGCCAAAGAACTTCATGATTGAATGCTTTAGATTTTCAAATTTTGCATATTACACGGTGCTGATGATGATAACTGCACAAATATCATTTCTGTTCTACAGTAATCCTTATGCATGAATAAAAAGGTGCATACAAGCTAATACAAAAAATGTGCAATTAAATAAATGATCCATAACCAAAACTTGGCTTATGAATTCCTGACTATAAATTCCAACTTTCCCTTAGCAAAAAGGCATCACAGTTTTAGTAAGAATAAATCTCTATGGTTAAAAAACCATATTAAACAATACAAAAATATTAATTTCAGTCCCAGTAAGAAAAATAAGTAATGGACTAGTTGAATAAAAAGTTAAGTAATCCCATGGGTCAGAATTTTCCTGAGAAACAAGGAAAACATCTATCTTCCAATGATAAAACCATCTGAAAGACATATAGAACATATGCTATTTAAATATCACAAGCAGCATCAAACATTAACATGTTTGTCTTTTTATTTTTAGGTAAACCATGCAACCTTGGTACCTGAGTGATATTTTGATAAAGATATTTTTTTTCTCTCAGATAAGATATTTGTATTATATGCTTTATTTAATGGCATAACTTTCTTAGAAAAAACCAAACAATTAAATTCATAAAATGCAAGTATTAAGCACTTACAGATTGACCCATTACTTGGAAATGTAAGAGCATAATATTTTTATTTTTCTTTCATATTAAATATGTACATACATACACATATACAGGCTGAGAGTCTAGTTCATCTAGTATTTAGTTAGACTTGGGAGTTACAATACACTGAACCCCATGGTTTTAGTAACAGCGTGGAATTATGGCCATTCATTCACTGCTGTGCAATGAGAAAATGAGTTTGAATATTTCATGTAGGCCAAATGCTTTATACTTTAATTTTGTATCTCATTGGGCATGTGAGTTGATATTTCTGAAAAATATCATTATGTGAAAGTTATAAATAAAGTTGATTGAGCAGAATTATATTAACCCAATGCCCCAAGTCATTCTGCTGGTAAATGTGGACTACAGAACAAATTGATGGTGCATAGTTTTCATTTCAGTATCTAGTATGCTTGACCCATTTAACCAAGTTGACAATTATTTCCTAAGTTTAAATATCCTTTGCTCATCACCAAAATCTGTAGGCATGTCACACCATGCATGTTGCAACATATGAATATCTTTCTGGCAAAATGCACAAATATGTGTTAACAAAGAAGGACCCATTTTGAGCATCTGCTTCAATAATCAACATGGTTTAAATAAACTGGATGTCCGTTCTCTACTCCAATCGCCTAAGGCTGTAACAGCTTACTCCACAATTAACAACTGTATTAAGATCACATAAAGCACACCATAATAGTTTTGAGTATATGAAATGTGATAATTATGTGACCACAATTATGATTTGTGTTAACCTCTTCAGCTTACATGAGAAAATATTAAAACTTGAATAGAATAAAAAAAGAAAACCTTAGAACACCAGGTTTGAATCACCAAATTTTGGATCCAACTGATTAGTTTTGTGTTAGTCCACACAACCATGAGGAGCCCTTAGTGTAGTTCTCTACAACAAACATTTCTGTATTATCGCAATTTCAGATTTATGCAAAACTATCATTTTAAGCTTTCTGCAGTTTCTTTGCTTCATCTAACATTAAGTCATTTGTGCTAGCTTGGCAAAAGAGGCCATGTTTTTCACCTTTGATTGTTATCTGTGGTTGCATAGATATGAATAAGGGGTAGAAGATTCAGTCTGTGTAAATATAGTCATGCCTATCTACATGTGTACACTCGCACATACACAGGAGTTAATACATGGGTTGATCCCTTATTCCATCCCTAAACCATTTCCAATTTATCTAAAACGTTTCATGACACAAAAATGCCTGAAATTGTGCACAGTTTCAAGTTCATCATGTCACAGCAAGTATTAAAATGATTATATCAGCAACTTTGGAAGATCCTTGGAAGAAAATTGCAACAAGAGAAGAAAACAAATAAATTGCATGATTTAGTGTGCAAAATCGACAAGCAACTATCAGAGATATATTAGAGCAAACAAGCAATTCATTCCACAGTGTATATGATATTTAACCTAAGAATTACACTAAAAATCAAGATGAGTATCATGAATTTTGACACCTATTTTAAAGGTTCAACTGTTGAGAATCGACTTTCAGAAACAACTTTTAAGACAAAAATTTCCTGACTTGTGACTTTATAGTCTAATAATATTTTCTTTCTTATTTTTAGGAAAGTCTACTGTTGCTGGAAACTAGATCTTGAGAATAAGCAGAATGTTTTCTAGTAGTTCAAACTCTGCTTTATTAACTGCAGCTATTGCCACACAATACTTGTCGATTGAAGCATTGGCCTAAAGAAAGAGCACAACTTGCCTCGGCTTTTAATTCATTTGTCCCTGACAAAGTCATGCAGGCTGAAAACCAGTTATTTAAAGAAATTCAACAACTCTATGTCCAGAAAACTGTAGAAACATTAAGCACCGTTGGGAGAACTGCATCAGTCTTAAGGGGAGTATGTTGAAAACTGAGGTAAAAATAAACATTTTAGGTTAACTACAAATGACTACAGGTGGAGCTCTCTCGTTATAAGAACATGAGGTTCAACAATAGTGATTTATATATATATATATATATATATTTTTTTTTTTTCATACATCTAAATGACGCTCTACTTCTCACAAGTAAAATTAGTTTTATATACAAAGAACAAGTTCATTTAAGAACTTTCGAAAAATAAGATATTTTTAAAAAATTCTGTTGGAACTCACACAATGCAGCTTGTTAAATGTAAATTATATCTAATCTGTCGCCTAACACTCTCTTATGCTTCACTTACTTTTAAATATGGTGGGACCGGTTTCAAAAAGACATCCTTTCCATCTTCAACCAACTTGACGACTCTGAGGCTGGAGAGGATGTCTCTTCGAAGCCGGTCCCACCGTATTTAAAAGTAAGTGGAGCATAAGAGTGTGTTAGACGACAGATTAGATATAATTTACAAAGAACAAGTTGTTCAGTTCATACATATAACAAACACAAATTACATATGCAATTCATATTTTGTGGAATTAAGTGTCCTATTTCATATTCCACAACTTGAAGGACACTTAATTGCCCAAAATATTGACTGCATCATGTGTTATTTTAAAGTGCTTTTAAATTGCATGAACTGAACATCTTGTTCTTAATACTGGTTTTGTTATTCAATTAAAACTTTTATATTTTAAATTTCCAGCAAGTGTTTATATTTTTCGGTGCATTTTTATATTTATTTATTTTCTTCCTTGAATGTAATCATCAACATCTGATGACATAATATGGTGGCTTATTTTCTTATAAAAACCCAAAATATTTTCAGCTTTTTTGCTCTTCCTATTTTTCTTCTCCAGCATCATCATCATCATCATCATCATCATCGTCGTCGTCGTCGTCGTCATCTCATATCTATTTAATTTAGATATCTGTCTCACTTCACATCTGATGCTAATCACAAATTTATTTTTTTTAAATAGTTTTAATGCCTGTTTTCACTGCTGAGGCATCACAGTAAAATAAATGAAATGATAAAAAGAGAAAGGATTTGTCATTGTTGTTGTTATTAATATTATTATTAAAAGAATGAAGTATTCCAGGCCTAAGTTTAAGGCACCTTCAGCATTGCCCATTAATGAGGACTGAGAAAATCCTGGAAAAAACTTCATTCAGGGAGGACAAATCTGGCAGGAATCGAATTCCAGATCTTCCATTCATGAGTCCATGCCTTTACAACCTAAGCCAGCTAATTCCCTAACTTTTTACTCTATTACAGAATATAAGTCCAGAGATTAGGTAAACAGCACTGCATATGTGCTTAGGATTCACTCTATCTCTAGCAGTAATGCCAATACAACATTCCAATTAGAACTGAAAGCTTTTCTTAAGATTTCTTAACAACTGCCACTACTAATGATCTTATTTGAACACATTTGTTTTGTGAAATTGGAAATATCACTATGTACCAATATCACATGGCATTCTAAAAGATTCTTTTCCAGCACTGTTTGATATAAAAATAAATGCAGTCTGATGTTGCTTGTAACATTCAGCAAAAACATTGAAAGAGGCACAAGAAAGTAGACCTTCACTTGAACCCAAAGTCAGGAAGAAAGAAGAAGCGGGTAAGGGTACACTTGCCTCGAGGCTTGTACTTGAGATGTTCCTCTATGAACTGGCAGGGACAGCGCGCCGAGACACAGTGCCGAGGTGGGGCAGGTGAGAACCCACCACGCTCAGCTCCATCTACTGAAAGCTCCAGATGTCTGCGCACAAACTCTTTAGCCCAACGTTGTGCATAACGCAGCAGAACCATCTCGGCGCGCTCCTGCACACACACATACCACCACCTCAGAATTAGTATAAGCTCTAGTAAGCACCTAGGAGTAATAAGTTCATGCATATTTTCATGATCTGTATTCAAATGAGTAAATGAAGGCACTGTTCCTAAAATATTTTAAAGGCTTTAAGCTCTTGCATATACTGGGACATTACTAGCCTATTGATAGATTTTATAAATATGGTAAATGAAATGTAATTGATTCCCATTCCTAACCCTATTAATGAAGAAATGTAATATAAGGCAGAGAGCTGATGTGCAATGATGCCTAATATTCCTGAACATTGTGGCAACAATTTGCTTCTAATACTATTTTATTGTCCGTGGCATCACAGGCCTAGGTTTAGGATACCTTTTCCAGCATCTGCCATTGATGAGGAATGAGGAATGCTTGGAAAAAACATCCCTGCAGTGGGATTCAAACTGTGGATCTTAGCAACCTCAACCATCTGTGTTGGTTTAACTTTAAAAGTTAAAGCATAAACATTAATTAGGTTTCTAGTACACTAATTTTTCTTTTTATTTAGGGAATGGGGAAGGTAATAATTACAGCTCTCATTATCCTGAAATGATGCCTTTAATTAAAACTGCATATTAAAAACAAATGAGAAAAGTATTGTCTGTAAAATGTAAGCAGTACAGCACTCCAGAAGACTCAAAATAATTTCTAAGTATATTCATGAAAGAAAAGAAAAAGAAAATTATGGATGATGATAAAAATATAGTATAATTATATCAATAAATAACAATAAACTATTGGTCATTCCCATAACTCATGCAACTGTGAAGGCAGAAAATGTTCTCAAAGCTTCTAACAGTTAAGAGTACAAAGAATCACAATAATTAATTTTATTTTAATTTTAATATATTTACAAATCATCAGAGTGAAAATGAGTATAAGATGTCCAGTAAATAAAATATTTTAAAATTTTAAAAATATTTCTGTGCTTCACTTCCAATGAACACAGAGGCAGCCTGAGTTAAAAAACATTTAAAATATTGATACAATGATAAAACAATGTTTCACTCTCAAAATTAAAAAATTCAGGACCTGTTTCATGACCTTTGCTCACATTGTCAACCGTTAAACAACTGGTGCATAATGCATCATATTTGGTTTAAAGGGTAGCCGATTGTGGTGAATCTGGTAATCTGTTGATGAACTTGTACAAAATATTATCTGCTTCCAGAATGTCAAAATTTGTGAGTTTATGTTCATATTTTTTTATGAAAATCTTTTCCCATATGTCAAGTTCCTTGGGATGTTGAACAGTTTTTTAATAAAGAAATGCCTTTTTCTATTTCATGATTTTCATTCCAGAAATGTGCTGCTATAGCTGATTTTTCTATCTGTTTGTAATAGATGAACTGTTCTTTATCAGGGCTTGAAAGAAGCAGCTTTCAACAGCATTGTATACAGATGAATTAATGTACCACTTAATAAAGAGGAATATAAAAAAGAATACCTGCTTATAATACAAACAGCGATTTCTAATGGGTTCAAAAATAGTTGATAGATCACAAAATTAAGAGAGTCATAAAACAAAAGCAAATTTAGCAAATTACCACTTTGACTACCTTATCAAAAAAAAAAAAATTACAAAAAATTCACTTAACACCCACAAGCCAATAGTAAATAGATAGAAAAAAGCCATAGCAGCACATTTCTGGAATGAAAACCATGAAATAAAAAAGGGCATTTCTTCATTTAAGTGAAACCAGAGTGTTCTAATATTCCAACTCACATAGATTATTAGGCATTTCTTTATTAAAAAACTGTTCAACATACCAAGGAACTTGATTTATGGGAAAAGATTTTCATAAAGAAATGTAAACATAAACTCATGAATTTTGACATCCCAGAAGCAGACAATATTTTGTACAAGTTCATCTACAGATCACCAGATTCACCACAGTTGTCTACCTTTTCAAACCTAATATGATGCATCATGCACCAGCCGTTTGACAATGTGAGCAAAGGTCTCATGAAACATGTCTTGAATTTTTTAATTTTGAGAGTTTTTTTAATGTGTTTAGTGCCCATTTTACTACTGCGGCGTCACAGGCGATGAACACTGATGATACACGAAATGAAATTACATATTAGGAAAGGTTTTTTTTTTAAGGAAGGAAACATTCCAGCCAGTACCTCCCCGGCATTTGCCAGTTATGAAGACTAAGGAAAACTTGGAAAAAAACCTCAGTCAGGGAGGACGGTCCTGGCAGGATTCAAAGCCCAGACCTCCTGCTCACGAGTCCGCACCTTAATGACTTCAGCCATCCGTGACTATTATTTTGAGAGTGAAACATCAAGAGTGTTTTATCAATGTATCAATGTTTTAAACGTTTTTAACTCAGACTGCTTTCAAGTTCATTGGAAGTGAAGCCACAGAAATGTTTTTAGCATTTTAAATTAATTTTACCTTTCCAACACTTAATTGTTTGAAAATATGGAAGTATTAAACTTTGAAAGCAAACCTATCATTAGTTTCTGGCAATCCATGTGGCAAATACATCATAGGACATTCATTAAAATATTTTAAATAAAAAAGGAAAGTAAAAGAAAATACCAATAATATTATAACTATCTTAGAATTACCTACACTCCAAGAGAAGGATTACTGATTTCTCAAGAAGATTATTATGTTTGCTGCATAAAGAGTGGGGGGAGTTCAGTTTAGAGGTATGTAACTCTGAAACCATAAAAATCAGAAACATGCTTTTTAGTAAAACTCTTGACTAATCTTTCTATGTTTAGAATATCTACCTTAAACTTTGTTACAAGTCCAGTGTAACATACAACAATTAGAATGGTATGATATTCCAGGATTAACTTTTATTTTTATAGTTGAATATTTTTTGCCTCTTTATAATATTTAAAAGACATTGGTTTTTGGTACCCATATAGAGTCATATGCAAAGTGTGTCAAGCTGCTTACACAAAGTAAAGTTATTTGACTTTGGTATCCCATAATAAAATCAAATGCACTATAGACCAATGGATGAGAAAAGTATTTACTGTTATTTTTTAAGTGAAGTATCAATCGTTAATTCAAATTACATTTTATATTTCTTTAAAACAGCCTGCTTTGTAAAATAGAAACTTATCAAAGTTGTTGTCATTAGACATTTTGTATGAATCATGTTTCTAACATTAATGGTTGCACGACTATAAATTGGGGCCTTTTTTTTTTGCTTTGGCAACCTGCACAATTAATTATCATGAATCATTCTTAAAACTTTAATAATAATTCATTAGCCAAAGCAGAGTAAGAGAAAATGTTAAATGGAATTTATAAAAGCAAGGCCTTTAAAATTGGTTCCTGTTCTAAATAAAAAAAAAAAAATTCTAAAAATCTGCAGTATTTCATTCATGTTGCTCCTACTCAATAATAGGAATTGCTCTTTGATACTAGCAGATTAAAGACCTAACAGTTTCAAATGCTAATTAAGAAAGTTTTCAGTAGCATTTTATGCGATACTTTTCTTATCTCTAAAAGCCAAAATCCATATGAAATGCAATAAATGTTTGTTAAAAACATCCCAATTTGCTGCATTAACTGAAATGGTTATAACAGAACACAGGAGTGTAGAAGTATGTTAGTTATAAGTTAATACAATAAGGTTAATCAAGGAAATGCAAATGGTTAGTAAATAAAACAAATTCAAAATAACATTCACGTGATGTGTCTGTATATCTAATTGTCTCTACTGCTCTAGCCTTAAATTATAATTCCTTGAACCCCCCAAAAATTATGTACATAGAACATTTTAAAAAAAGTATAGCATTCTCAGTTTACCTTTTCTATTGCTCTGTAAAGAAATACTTTAATAGAAAAATAGCTCATATTAAATCTTTAAATCTAACAAGTAACATTCTCTTTGTATGACATTTTGATGCAATTTTTTTAAACACTAACAAACAGGAAAATGAGGCTACCATAACATATCAATAATCATCAGTTTAATCATATACATTAGCCTACAAAAACCTATATACATTAACTTCATATCAAGTTAAGCGATTCATCCTGTTTTGATTATTGCCCTTCCATTCTGTTTGAATAATAAGTACAAATGGAATTTAAAAGGAATGGGGGATAAACCTGACTATCCCATTAGGAGACACCACTCTTACTAGCAAGCACAAAGGAGTAGATCATGTTAATTATTGTGAAGAACAACTATTTTGTGGCTTGAATGCATAATTTGGTATATACTACTTTCAATAAAAGCAATGCCTCAGCCTACAAAAACTATGGAGTTTTCTAAAATTTGAAACAAATGCTGAAAACATTTAATTAATTGCAAAACATGTTTACATGCATAGCTCATTTCATTGTATCATTGTTATTGTCATCATTGTAGTTATTGTTACTCCTACCATTACTACCATTACTACCCATAAAACATGACAATAAAATATTTCTAGATGCATTAATGTGTAGTGAATCTTTTAACAGGCTCAAAAAATTAGACAACATAATGTGCTTGGGTATGCCTGCTGGAAATACCCCCTTGTTTTATGTCACTCCTTTTACAGTACTGTTTCTTCTAGAATGTGTACATATGTATATGTAATGTCACTTGAGATCTTGCATGTTAAAATTTATTTGCTCTTAAAAATATAAAAGTAAATCTGTATGAATTTTATCTATGTGATTAAGATGCCCAAGTTTCAACTTGCCTTTTCTACCATTTTGAGTATACTGTATTAGCCTAAAAATAAGCTGCAATCTTAAAATATGAGGAAAAACATTAATTAAGACATTAACCAGAGATAACGAGGGAAGAAAAATGACTGTACACATTTATTTTCTTGTTAGGAATCAGATAAATATTACTTTTTCTTAACATACTGGCATCTAACACACTTTCATTGCCTTATTCACTGCCATCTTTGTTGTCATTACTGACTTCATTACTTGTATTCATTTCATCACTCTCATTGTCTTCTTCACTCTCCTTTCATAGTATAATGGCCAGTGCATATGACGTGCACATTTTTAGAAACCCTTGATGAATGTTGTGGACCTTGAAGCAAGAAACCACCATAAAAGGGTGACTGGTGTCTTATCAGTGTCAGGAATGACCCTCCTGGAGAGGCCAATCTGAATACTGTTTCTGCAGGTGTTCACAACAAAATCAAGCATTTCTAGTCATGCCTTCCAATATCACAACAAGGTTTTCTTTTGTGGGAGCATGTTTATTCCTCATTTCAGAAGTTAGATGCTCCCTAAAAGCATACTCTATTAGTGCACAGTGCTCTATATCTGATTCAAAACAGCAGAGAGCCATAGTGTGTTGTCATTCAGTCATTTTCCTGACAATGTAGGAATCCTGACAAACTAAGCCCTTGGGAAAAATTTTCTTTGGGCAGTTTTTTCACTTCAAAAGGATATGGGGGGGGGGGGGGGGAAATTACTTTTTTTCCATAGTAGCTAAATCACCATTATTCTAAGCTTTTCATTCCCTGTTCCTCTTAATGTGATGTTTTTCTATTCTTTCTTGTCTATGTCGTATTGCTTAGCATGTCGAAAAATATGGGTATCTTGCCAGCATTACTAATCTGGTAAATAGTGTATTACATTCACATTTAGATGGCGTATCACTGGAAGTTAAACAGTTTCATCTGGAAATCTGCTGGTAGTTTCTCTGCTAGTGTAGTGCTTTGCTGGAGAGCAATAACACTTTTTTCCACATAAACTGATGGCATCAACTTATACAGAATTCTCTATGAAATATGTTTAAGACCTTTGCAATTTCCAAGGCCTTCAGTTGGATTACCTCTTTTGAAATAGGCATCTCAATTTTCCTCTTATCTTGCATATAGAAAAAATCCTAGTTCCAAGTTTGTTGGTCAAGAGACCTCTGAGCAAAAGTTGTTGGCCATTTCACACTCTGAATTGAATGGGATGCTGATGACTTGAGATGTTAAAGAGCATCCATAAATAAACCAAATCAAACAAACTGCAAATCCCAATTGGATGGTAATGAAAATAAATTCCTTACTGAATGTTGGAATAAGATGGATTACCTCATCCACAAATGTTTGGGTCAATTCTGCAGTTCTGTGTTCATGCCACATTATTTGAAATGTAGTTATTTTACTTCTTTCAATCCTATAGCACTTTTTGAAGCTTTGCAGCCAACAATTGCTTACCTGGAAATCAATATAGCCAATGTCGTGCACAATTTGATAACCATAACATACTAGGTCCTACCATTCACATCATGCAAACTGTTGCAAGCATTCCTAAATTGCACAAACACTTAGTCTTTGCAATAATTGCACATGGTCTCCTTTTGAATATCTGTAATTTTTCTTATGCACCATCTGGTTTTATTGCTGCAGATTAATTGAAAGTCTGTTCCTTCTTTTTTTTGGGGGGGGGGGGGCAGTGTAAATTTTTGTTCATGTGCCAAATTATTGTTTGTACCTTTTGCCTGATGAGTGTCTAGAGATGGAGTTTGTGCTGCCAATGTGGATGAGTAAGATATTCATTTCTATGTCCCTTTTGTACATTTTGCCATCATTATATTCCGCTTGCACATTTTCATCCAATTAAAAAAGACTTCCTCTGACTTATCTTGAAAGAATATAATATGTCATTTGCCACTTCTTTTTCACTCTGAGAAATTGTTTCAAGAAATGACAATTTTAACAACTGCTGTTGTAGGTTTAATGCAATGGTTTACTTTGTTTAGAGCCACTGTTGCTTTGTTTTGATGTCAATGTGCTGACACAATGGCAGTGTTGTTTCTGTAGACTGCAACTTTGCTATTAAACTATATCTCAAAGCTGCACTTTCTGCTCACCTTTAGATACCTTTTGCTTTGAACTCTGTTGCCATTAGCAGTCATCATATCATATCATGTACTTTATTCACCTTAGGAAATTTGTTACAATTTCATGGCTTCATACATTACAAAATATAACAATTTCAAACCATTAATACTTATAATTTATCTGTATAGGTAGTTTTTTTAAAGTATGCATTGAATTCTTGTATACTATAAAAACATTGATCAATTAAAAACTTCTTAACTTTCTTCCTAAATCTAATTGGGTGTTTATCTGTGATTTCATTGGTTATTAAGTTATACGTTTAGATGCCACTAGAATTGACCTTTTTAGTTGTTCTGGCAGTTTGTAGACATGTTGCTGGTTCTAGTACTGTGCTTATGGATTGATTTATTGGAGTAAAATTGTTGTATATTACTATTTATGAAACATACACTTTCTAATATGTATAGGCATGGTAGGTAAGTATTGTTCTGTATAAAGTACATTTTACGTGGGTGCATTTGTTTAGATTAAACATTTTATGCATAATTTTCTTTTGGGCTAAAAGAGTGTATTAGTATCTACTGAATTACCCAATTACTAAATTATCAATGTCATCCTTGCAAATTAGCCATTATCTGGGGCTTGAATTGCTGCAAACAAAAAAAAAAAAATGAATACCTAAGTTTAGGATATATTACCACCCCATTGTCAACAGCTTCGTAAGTACAATATTTAAACATAATGAGTGTTTATAACTTCGAAGTCAAGTAGTTCCTTGTTAGACTATTGTGGCCTGAAGGAGGTTAGGAAGACAAATTTTGTTTTTTTTACATTGGATACATGTTACTGGTTGCTTAAGTTCTAGAAGTTTATCCACATCTGATTCAATTCACTTGAATGTAAATGGACTCAACAGGGTAGCAGAAGTGATGTGGTAACAATTTCCGAAGTAAATAGTTTAATATCTAAGAAAGTGTTTGTGAAAGCTCCTATCCCAGTATAAAAAAACTACCAGATTTTCCATTAATTCTTTAACCTATACTTTCCACTGGGTTAAGTTGCTATCTTTTATTCTGACAATCTAAGTTCATCAAAAAAGTTATCAATAGTGTAAATCACAATGAATCAATGTCAACAGTCATTCAGCAATAAAAGAGTTTGGCTGTAATCAAAGCACATTTTGCTATTTAAAATTGTTTAATAATTGTAAAAACTTTAAAAAAAATTTTTCATATGGAACTAACACAGTGAAGCTCACATGAATTAAATCTGTCGTCTAACACTCTTCATGCTTCACTAACCTTAAAAATATTCGGTACTGGTTTCAAAGATACGTGGACGAGTCGTCCACGGCCGAAGATGGAGATAACATATCTTTGAAACCGGTACCAAATATTTTTAAGGTTAGTGAAGCATGAAGAGTGTTAGACAACAGATTTAATTTACATTTTGCTATGTTGCCTTAAGCACTGAATAAACTAGAAATGTTTGTTTTATCCCTGTAAGAATGTATATTAATTCTTAAGGAAGTGCAATGTAAGAGGTATGCTTCTTCAAAACATGCTGAAAAATAAACTGAAAAGCTGAGCAATGTTTTGCAAAGAATCCTGGTATTAAAATCTTGTGAACAAATATTTACATGGCGACAGTGTAGATCTTCCCAAAGAAGTTACTCCAGTTTCTGCTGTTTTTAAATTCTACCAAATGTTTATAGATGTTAAAGGTCATTTTTAGCATACAAACTTGTATTAAGTGATAAATGTCATTAATTTATTCCTGAACACCTGGAAAAGACTGTTGTGATCTAATGCACATCAAATTACAACATCAAAGAGGGTTAAATAAACTGTACTTATGATGCTGTAGAAAGTGGAGTGGTAATATATAAACAGAATATAATATATTTGGTTTGAGCAGGTTAATAAATCGGCAGTAGTAGCTCATTTCAGGACCAAAAAATCATGAAATTAAACACCTTCTAACTCAATGGAACTAATCACTTAAGGACAAATTTTCATCATAAAAAATAAAGAAAACTTTATGAACTTTGATTTTCCTCCAATGGATGAACTCAGCAAGTTCCTACTACAACCACCAGACACCACCACAGGAGCATCTGGGTATCCAGATACCATTTAGTGTAACTGTAGTCGGTCAACAACTGGGAGTGATTACTCCAGAAACATGTGTTAATTTTATGTAAGTAAGTGGAGTTTAGTGAACACATAAATAGGATTAAAGAGAATGTTGCAATGTGAGTATATCAAACTAATGTATATTAGTGCAGGTTTTGATTTCTGTGCATGTTTAAGTATATTTTTAAAACTTTACTGCCTATTTTTATGATTTTTCTGCCATAAATGTATGCATATTTTAGAAAATTTTATGCATATAAATCCATTGTTTACTAATCTGTTCCAAAAATATAAATTTAGAGAAAATTTACTTTGTACATGTTTACAATACTGTGGTTTCAAGAAAGAAAAAATGGATGTGAACTGATGAAACAACTGATATTACTTGCACCATTATACTCCCTTTTAGGAAAAAAATTGAAGAAGCCATTCCTCCTTATTGCAGCATGCCTAGAAAAGATTAACATCACGCAGTAGTTACTAGTTCTTTGAAAATAGTATGGTCCAAAAAAGTGCAACATGTGTTACTTTTCATCACTGATATAAAATAGGTGCAAAAGCTTTAAAAGTGTTGTTTCCAGAGCTGTTTTACATCACCAAGGTTTTCACAGAATATATGTTTATAGTTATTAAGATACTAATTTCTAATACCATAAAGATTTTGCTTGAAGTCCCTTGAAGAATTTAGACATGAAAGATATCACTATACAGTATATTTCATTATTATGATGTACTTTTATTCCTGCAATACTTTACTACACTTACAATTTTTAAAGTTGAACTGCAGTTATCAATGCCCTTGAATGAAAAAAATAAATAAAATGCATCTAGGAAATCTCTCAAGCCTTTGGAGCTTTTTGTTGATTTGTTTTATTTACGGACGCTCTTTAACATCTCAGGTTATCAGCATCCCATTCAATTCAGGGTGTGAAATGGCAGATCAATTTTGCTCAGAGACCTCTTCTTTTAGGCTTGAAGTTCTTTAACATGCCATAAATCTACAATATGGGCAAATAGGTTACCACTACACCACCACGATCGACTCTTTGAAGCTGAAAGATGATTTAGCATCATTGTAGCTCATTTAAATTTTTAACTAGATCTATATAAAGAAAGAAAGCAGCCTGTGATACATGCTGTGCAAGGAACAATAAGTGTCCATTGTTACTGATGACTGTTTTCTTGCAATATGATAATTAGATAAATTTAAAATCGTTTACGGGTGATAATTCCATTGCAGAGATAAGTGACTCTATTATTCTGTTTAAAATTTGTCTCTATAGCCCACTTAGAGCTGGATGTTGAGGGATTATTTTCACAGAAAAAAACAGTGCTCTTTGACAGGAGAAACATTAATCTTACTAAGCATTCAGTTATAATATGCAGCCATAAACTTAACCACCATGCTGTGGGCAGTAAATTAAAAGAAATATTTAAAAATAATCAAAAATGTAACTACAGATTGTGCAGTAGTATTAGAAAGTTAATATGAATCAATAAACATATTTTTTTTCTTTTCTTTGTTGCCTACTTTTAACTGCATTTTTAGATGCCCATTTAGAAACTTTAATAATGCCAACCATCATATTTCCCCTGTGGTGGTGGTGATGTTGGGAGCAGGGGTGAGGTTGTAGAAAATATTATATTATCTGATATAGTGCAAGAACCTATTTAACTTTGTACTGTACATGGAAAAATTGCTATCATTGTTTAAACAACATATAAAGAATAACTACTTCTGGATGGGCTAACTTTTGTGAGATTATATAACCTCAATCCAGATAGATGACCATGCATAAAATTGCATTAATGTACTAGATCTTCAACTACATTTGTGGCACATCATGAATGTAATATGGAAAAATATACTGATGATTCTTTTGCTGTATACATCTTAATCAATGCCCCTTTCTTCAAGCCAAGAAGCACAGCATGGACAAAAAGCTCGCCGATCTGAGCAGGGTTTGTTCCGCAGATACTCTTCAATGTACTGACATGGACAGAGTGCAGAGACAAGATGGCGTGGATCCATGGGGTTACCCCCTTCCTCATCTACTGTCCAGTCAAGACGGCGTCTAAGGAAATCCTTGGCCCACCGTTGAATATAGCGTGTCAGTAACTGCTCACCTCTGGCCTACCATAAAAAAACCACAACACTAAAAGGATTACTTTACTTCTCAATCAATACCCATTCTTTATTCCAATCATAATATGCATTCATGTTTATTTTAAGTAGTATTTAGATCAGGATAAAAATAATTATTAAAAAATAAAAGTCAAAGTTATAGCCAGGAACTAACTGCATATCTTCAGTTTATTGTATTACTAATCTACCTACTAAGAGATCATATTCTCCTTAGGAAGTGATCCAAAGCTCTTATATTTCACTAGGTATATACATGAAAAACCTTGATAGGTCAAGTAGAGAGATTCAAGCCCTAACAGATTATCTACAATTCATTAGCACTTTATCCTCGGGTCTTTTAGTGTACTATTCTACTATAGGTACATTCTGAAACTCTCTCTCTCTCTAATATACAAATGGAGAAGTTGAGTTGCACCAGAGGTTCTCAAAGGGTGTGTCATTGCACACTTGTATGCCGTGAAATTGCTTGGCTATGCCATAAAAAATATTTTGGAAAGTATGTACATATAAAAAGAGGCTTATGTATTATATACTTTAATAATGTTATTTATTAATCTTATAAAACTGCAAATATGTAATACAAACTCAAAAATTAAGAATTTTCTGCCAATAATATTACACTATCATTGCAATTCAGTGGGAAATGTGGGCTTGTTTACTTTTGCATAATTGTTCAATGCATATAGGAATTGCAGGCAAATACTCATAATTTTTGGTCTATAGAAAGAAGTCATCCATGTTTCCAATTTTTAATACAGATTGTGCCAAAAATCCCTGTTTGCACAGGTATGTTGCTGAAAACTTTTGCTTCTACATTAGAGGATGTGCAGCTATATTCCACAGAGTGAAGTAGTGTGCTGCTAACAAAATGTTAGAGAACTCCTGATTTACACAATAGGTGTTGACTACAGAATCCAATTATAATTATTAAAATGTGCTTATAATATATGTTTAACTAAAAAATCTAAGTATAAAGTACTCATATTGTTTAATTGACCTCTAAGAGCTTTATTTTCAATGTGCTAAAATGCCATCCATTAGGTCAGTCCATAGATGATGGAGAGCAGAAAACCTATTATAATATTTTCACCTAGAGGACAACCAAATAACTCTGAAACAGACCATCCACAGATAACCAGCATTTATTCTCAGAATACATGAGGTTATTTTAATGCAGCCCTCCTACATCATACAACAAGCCAGGTTATATTGGCATACATTAATTGCCACATTATTAAGGGGATCTTGGCATTAGGACGCAAAACTCAAGTCAAGATAACATCATATACCAACATCAGTTACTAATTAATTAGTTACTATTATGCAAATTCCAGATACAGTGAAACCTCACTTCATTGCATTTATATAGCCCCAAATCTAATCTCATTAAAACAAGAGGAATAAAACCTACATTGATTGTTCCTCAAAGTATAGTTTTCTCGTATTGATCAAACATTTTTATACTGTATCCTCATCGATCATTTTTTAAATCACAAATCCCTGATAAATTGCAACAATTACAGTACAATGTTTTTGAACATTTTTTTTTCAAATGTGGTTGTGGCAAGGTATTACTGAATGGAGCGCACAAAGATAAAAGATGTATTGTAATAGCATGTGGTTGCACTGGAGGGGAAGCACATATACAAACAAAGAAGTACAAGACAGATGCTAGACAAAGACATGAATGAACTTTCGCAGTAAGGAATCTCATTTTCATTGTCTATTGTAACCTCTTGCAAGATGAACGCATGGTGAAAAAGAAGCTTAAGTTTTATTATAACTTTTTTTGGGTCTTTCACATAAAAAGAATTGTTTTTAAGGAAGCATTTCAGGCCTTAAGTTTAGGGTATCTCCCTGGTATATGCCATTTATGAGGACAAAAGAAAACTTGGAAAAAAACCAATCAAGGAGGACAGTCCTGATGGGAATTAAACCACAGAATTCCCGATCATGAGTTTGCACCTTAATAACCTTGAATACCCATGTCGGTACCGACAAGCTTCTAGCTATTTGTGCTGACATGAGAACACTTCCAACAGACTACCCTGAAAATTTACTGACAATGGACCAGTCAGATAGTAGTATTTAGCTTTAATCAAAAACAAGTTTATTCAATGAAAAGATGACAAAATTTCTTAACACAATTTTAAATTAGACTGGTAAATGATTATTTTTTTGGTAGGAAATGGCTGTATTAAGATACAATTAAAGAGAGTGAATGATTTCGGATCATTAAAGATCAAAATGTACACTAAAAGGCAAAAGAGATCCAGGTTGCCCAAGAGAAAGATGGACTCAAAAGATGTGTGAGGCCAGAACAGGCATAATTAATGTGTGATTGCTGATAGATGATCAAATCCCAAAATAATTACCTCAAAAGTGGGTGACTAGAAAGGTCAACAAAAGATAATGTCATTCAATTTAGCTTCTCTACAGACAAATTTTTTGGAAATGCTGGGGGGGGGAGATACTCATAGGGTAAGCTGTAAATAACAGCCTGCAACTAGCTGCTAAAGAAAACTGCAGGTTCAAGTGCTCTTTGAGTCAAGTTGCCTTGGTTGGGCTATTTTCTTAACTTTTTCCTAATCCTGATAATGTAAATGCCAGGTAACTTTAGATACTAATGGATTTCAATCTCATGAGTATTAAATGTAATTTGCTTGTTTGTTCATTTATTCATTATCCTAAAAAACATTGAAAGTTGACATATAACACTAAATAACTCCAAAAATAAAAAGAAGAAAAGAAACCATGCACCAAAGACATTAATGAAGAAAAATTACTATACAGAAGTACATATTAAAATGCTGTTTATGAATAAAAGAAAATGTAGAAAATGTATTTTTTACCAAAACTTATTTGCACAGTAAGCATTTTTCCAGATATAAATTGCCTGCTTAATTCTACAATATCCAGAACATTTATACTCTCTTCTTGAACCTAAATCTTGTGAAATTTCTCTCTCTCATTAATTATTAATACATATACCATATGACATCCAATACAAGAATTTATTCACTGCATTAAAATGTCAACACATATGTTCTTTCATTTTGAATAAATTCTTAATGAATAAAAATATTTTTCTTTTGACAATGCTGAATTCTATATACTATCACAAAGTACCTCAGCTACCATAATCATTAGTATGTAATCAATCTTCCATATTGATAGTTTTGATCTGGCTGCCAATAAAACTTTACGCATACAAATCATCCATCCAATAGCAAAGGATGATGTGCTTTGCTTATTATGTATTAAAATATTAAATTTTACCCTATAAATTTTAGTGTCTCATAAAACAGACATCCTTTTAGCATTAAACATTGCTACATATATGATACATTTGAAAATTCAATGAGCTTCACTACCACATTAATAGCTAAATGCTGTTACTCAGAACAGTTATGCAGCCATTAAGCTGTAAGCTGATTGTCTATTTGCACAATCAGCTACAACCAATTTAATATTTAAAGCAAAGCAACAATGATAACTCAATTATCGCACTTATATACTTTGCAACTACATAAATAAAAAAATTATACATTCCTATCTTTCAGCTAATTGCAATATTGTATTTTTTCACAGGAACATTTTACGTACATATACAAATGAAGAAATAGATTAATTGAGAAAATGAAGTATAAAATAAAAATAGTTTCTAGAAAATACGATGTTTACGCAACTCTAATGCACCACTGAATGTAATGCTCACCCCAAATTTGAAACTTAAAATCATAAAAAAAAATTTGGTATGGCGTCTTAGAGACAAGCCTGTC
This sequence comes from Metallyticus violacea, assembly GCA_030762175.1. NCBI lineage: Eukaryota > Metazoa > Arthropoda > Insecta > Mantodea > Metallyticidae > Metallyticus > Metallyticus violacea. Next base: position 60,153,052 of record CM060836.1, read on the forward strand.
CACTTCATAAAATGATTTGAAATAGAAGTTATAAGCGCACTACTGTTACATCTTGGAGCACATAGGACAAGATCCATCACTCATGCTGTTGCCAGGACAGTTGGTGCAGGCCAAAGAAGAAAAAATAATTTCTTGTGGTAACTAGTCACAGGCTGCCTTTTCTTCCTCCTTTCATGTAAGAAATCCAAAACTTTTTCTTTAATGTTAGGATGTCTTCCTTTGCAACGACCAGTGAATATCTTCCTACTTGCTTTAGATGCAAATAATGCCAATTTCTGTTGCCACCACAAGCAAACACTGCTCTCTGTTACATTGAACTCTCTTCCTGCCTTTCTGTTACAATTTTTTTCAGCATAAAAATTACTTTATGCTTGAAAATAGCATCATAAGATGTTCTTCTCTGTTTGCTCTCCATTTTGTGACTACCTACTATTGAAATGCTCTATGTAATAACAGGCCAAAAATAAATGTAAGAAAGCCGAGAATTGCAGCAATGCATTATGTTGTAATAAATTATCAATTTTAATGAAGTTACCGACCTGAATGAATTTGTACTCGAATTTAATACGCCATCAAATCTAATGCAATCTAACATCATAATTTTGAATACTACATTTGGATAAAAAGGTGTGCATTAGATTCACATAAATACAATATATTCATTTCCCTTCACAGAGTCAGAAAATTAAATTAAATAAACAACTTGAAAGTATTCTAAGTTTGAGAATCATCCTTTTCAATCTTTAATGGCTACTAAAACAATTAAGTATCACTATTCATTGCTTGTTAAATTTTAGAGTATGGGGGGCAATTCAAGAATGACTTGTGACTAATTTTATTGTCAAATGTATGTTACTCTGTTTCAATAGCAATGTGATATTTTTCAAAGCAATTTCCACACACATGAATGCACTTATAAATTTTTTGTCAGTAATGAATATAAGGTATAAGTAATTCTTTGTGTGGTTCTTGAGAAGTGATTCACATCTGTTGAACTGCTTCTGTGTTACCAAACTTATAACTCCATTGTATAAAATATAGTGAACTTTTGTAACAGTGGTGTAAATTATTATTCGACCAGGAACTGATGATAGGAGCGATGGCTCCCGAAACTAGTCTTCCATTTAATTCAATTTTAGTGGTGTGTATGTTACTATTTCGACTCAATTTCTCTTATAACTCCATGCTTAGTTTGCAGTTTGAGGAACACAGGGCAAGTCACAGAGGGCAAGACAAGGAAGGACTTTATGGGAGTGTGGTAGAGGGCTTATTTAAATTTAGTCAAATACTCCATTATTTGCAACAGGAGGCCTTGTGTTGTCTTGCTGTAATCAACACCTGTTCAAATGAAGTTGTGGTAATTTTAGTTCAATGCCCCTCCACAGTCTTAAGCAATATAGTTCTGTCTCTGTAGCATTTGCAAGTTGTACACTATCTCCTTTATAGTCTTTCCAGTAGATAAATTCTTTGCTTTTTTTATTTTGGAGAGATGCTGATTTCTACGCAATGTTAGACTCACCTTTTGAATCATAGTGACAGAGCCATGACTTGTGACTGCTAATGGCTGATTCATGATACACTTTCTCATTCACAGAAAGGTGCATCATCTCATCATATTTGTCTATTTCTCAGGAGTCAAAAGATGCAACACCATCAGACACAAACACGGGTCATATGTAGGTGATCACAGAAAATTGTGAGAGTAATGCCATATGAAATTCTCAGGGCTTTACTAGATTATATCCACCAATCTTCACGGACAATCACACTGGCTCTATTGATGCTCACTTATGTAATAGCATTTACTGGAGTGCCAGACTACCTTGCTATAGTGTGGAAACTCTATCTTCTATGAACTCCTGAAGTTATGCAAAGATGATAACCAAATGAAAATGCATATTCACCAAAAGCTTACTGAAACTTTTTTTTTCTTGCAGCTGAATGCTTCAAGAGAAAATAGAATTTTAATGCTGCATTCTGTTCTGGCAACATTTCTATTTTTGTTATGCAAAATCCCAAAAAGAGCAATGATGGCAAACAATGAGCAGTATGCTGCTGCATCTACATACATTATATACCAAAAACCACTCTTTTCAAAAATGAAAGTGGTATAAATATGAGATGAAAATGAGAAAAATCAATCTTAGTCTTTCTTGAACAGTTTGAACAGCATTAGCATTTCTCTAATGTATTGTATTGTAGAACAATGAATAAAAGGCTTTAACTAGAAAAGCAAATATAAGTTCCTTTCTACAATAAACTACTCATTTTATTCACATTGTAAACTGGCATTAAGGATGCACTTGCAAATACATTGCCACATGGTACCAGTTTTTAAATAGGCACGAGAGAATAATTCACTTACAATAATTATAGACCTAAAACTGTTTAAAGGTTTAAACAGTCTTCCAAAGCATCCAAAAGTTTGGTATGCATTTAAATTCTTACTATACGCTATATTTCTACACCAATGATAAATATGAGAAATAACACCAGGATCTGAACAAGTAAAATAAGAAAAGTACCAACTATTGGTCATGCAATTATCCTGCATCTACTGATAAGCACATTGCTCAAGGCCATCCAGGCAGATCATGGCAATCAAGCAGGCAGGGCTCATTGATCTGTTATGTCAACCTTGAATCTCAAGCCACTTAGTCCATACCATCCGAATAGTGAAGAAATAATGCATGTCTAATTCTCTTCTAAGAATGCTAATTGCATATACTAGGTCTTATTATTCTATTCCTAGCAGTTACATCCCTAGCACATTTTGTTAGGAGATCAAGGTCCAAGTTGTAATGCAATTCATTATTTTGTAGAATCTTACACTATAGATACATGGATAAATAAGTCAAAGAGATCAATTTTGTTTCTCAAAGAGAATTAAAAATGATAATAAGTAATTTCATAATTCTGCATATGCCAGAAGTGTGTGGCAAATGAAGGTATGAAGTTCTAGCATCTCCTTGCATGACATGGTGAATACATAACTTTTTACATGCATCAGAATTTGTTAGATTGTTATCTAATGTTTTGTCACCAACTCCTATGTTGCCCCTCCTAACCAATCTGACTCTAGTGTGAGCAAATGCTTATCAGCTGATAAGTGCCTGTCACTGCATCTGTCATCAAATAATTGAATGATCCAATATATCATGTAGAGAAAAGTATAATGAACTTGTAACAAACCACAAGAGGTTGAAAGTGCATAGACTAAAAAAGCATTTATGAAGCTAATGGGCATTAGATAAGATAACAGCATCAACTTAATAATAATTTAATTGAAAACATTTTATGATACAGTCAAACTACACACTCTTATACTTCACTTACTTGTCATTATTGTAGACCGGTTTCTAGAACAGGTTATTCTCATCATCAGTTCAGATCTCCGAATGTTGGATAATTCGTTGTGGGTATTCTGCTCTGGCGGAGGTGTGATGAACTTAAAGTTTATATTTTCATTGCCGGAAGTGTCAAAATTCATTAAACTGTCTCTGTATTTGTAAATGTATATTTTCTCCCATGTTGCTAATTCTGTAGGTCATTGCACTGATTTTAATAATTTTGCTTTATTCACTATATCGTGGTTTTCTGTCCAAAAATGAAATGCCACAGCTGATTTCTCAATTTGCTTGTATTTTATGTTCCTGAAATGTTGTTTTAACCGTGTGCCCATGTTTCTCTTTGTTTTCCCTATGTACAGACCTATCTGTACCCTATGGTACAGGTATGTCAACGATATATTTGCCATTGTTAACAATAAGCTCATTGAGGATGCCATAAAACTTTTGAATTTACAAGACAAAAATATATCGTTCACATACGAAACAGAAACTAATAACATGTTACCATTCTTGGACATAAAAATAATGAAACATCAAGGAAGTCTAGAATTTGGAATTTACAGAAAAGATACACACACAGACAATCACATAAAAGCTGACAGTTTTAACCCCACTTCTCACAAACATGCAGTTATCAACAGTTTAACACACAGGTTAGTTAACCTACAAATTAGCAAGGATGAATTCTTTAAAGAATACAAACAAATAGAAAAAACAGCAGAAAGAAAGAACCAGTATACAAAAAGGTACAGAAATTCAAGAGGCAAAAGCTTATAAAAGAAATCACAACACTTTCAGCAAAGAAAGATAAAAAAAATTTTAAAAAATTCACATATCATCCATGGGCTACAAAAAAGTTTCAGAAAATTCTTAAAAATTTTAATATCAGGTTGGCACCAATTAACAAGTTTAATGTTAAACATCTTCTCACAGACAATGTTAATTACAGTATTCCACAGGAGAAAAAATCAGGCATTTACAAAATAAGTTGTGAAGAATCTGAAAAAATCTACATAGGGAAAACAAAGAGAAACATAGGCACATGGTTAAAATAACATTTCAGGAACATAAAATACAAGCAAATTGAGAAATCAGCTGTGGCATTTCATTTTTGGACAGAAAACCACGATATAGTGAATAAAGCAAAATTATTAAAATCAGTGCAATGACCTACAGAATTAGCAACATGGGAGAAAATATACATTTACAAATACAGAGACAGTTTAATGAATTTTGACACTTCCGGCAATGAAAATATAAACTTTAAGTTCATCACACCTCTGCCAGAGCAGAATACCCACAACACAACGAATTTCCAACAGTTGGAGATTTGAACTGATGATGAGAACAACCTGTTCTAGAAACCGGTCTACAATAATGACAAGTAAGTGAAGCATAAGAGTGTGTAGTTCGACTGTATCATAAAATGTTTTCAATTATATGATTGGCTTCACTGTGAATGTTCCACTTAACAATTTTAGTTAATAATAATTGTACCTACTTGTTTTCTGGACAGTCTTGTTGTGTTACTGCCCTGAATAATGATATCTCTATCCTCAATATCCAATCTCTGCTGGAACTGTTGTCGATGCCGTCGTTCTTCTGCAGTCTCTTCTCTATTTACTGGACGACCTTCTCTTTCCTCTCGTTCAATGACCTCTTGAAGCTTTTTCTATGCAAAACATATTTTAAAACAAAACAAATCAAAATTTCAAACATAATTATAAGATGGCATGTACATGATATGATTTAGCAATTGTCTGTGCAATAACAACAATTTTGGTTTAATGTTCAAATCTTATTTTAAGCTTCAAAATAAATATTATTTAGGTTATTAAAAACTAAATCCCTTGCTTGCTAAAAATAATGAATATCTTACTTGTATAATTAAGTGCATAAATTGTACTTACGAAACTGCAGTCAATGGAGTGGTAATATATCCTACATTAGTGTATTCAACCTGTTCACACTTAACTCCATGTCTAGTGTTATGCAAGTAAATGGAGTTAGTGTAAACAAGTGGAAAACATTAATGTAGTATATATACTACTCCATTGTCTACAACTTGTTACATTATTAATAAACTCTCTTAATTATCATATTCTATTCCATAAAATGAACTTCAATAATTACAACTTAGCAACAAGTGACCATAATCAAGAGAAGAAAAAGTTTGTTCCCAATCTTCTCCAAACTAGAAACCAATGTTTTCAATTACACAGGGTGAAAGGGAATCTGTTATTTTCTTTAAATGTGAGTAAAATTATATTTTTGGGGATTTTACTTTAAATAGGTTTAACTTTAGAGTTGTGCATTTCTGAAATAATTAGGTTGTATTTTGTTTTGCACAATTTTGCAATGCATAAAATTCAATTGCTTGAGCTCCTAATTTCTTAGCTTTTGATGTCAGAACAATGAACAAAAGATAGTATATCTGGGCAATGTGAGACAATTCTCTCAGAGCTGAACATAAAGAATCTATTCAGAATAAAAATCAAATATAATATGATGTAGAGATTGTGAATTTTAATGGAACTTTTCTTAATCACTTAAACATAAACATTAACAAACATAAGAGGTTAATTGAAAAGTCTGTAAACTTCAAGCTTTTTTCAATTGCATTTATACTAGTCAAAAGCATTAAAAACAATTGTAAATATAACTTTAGATTATTCAAAATATTGCCCTTCACCCTCACAATTTCCTATATCTAATTCTACACTTTATTTGGACTCTACTAAAAACATTGATTATTATTTTATTCATTCTTCTGCTGTCGAAAAAATTCTTTCTTGCTAAGTTTCAATTTCTGGCACTTCAATAGAATAAATCAGTTTTCATGTCATCTCAAAGAAAAAACATCTACTGGATTTAGGTTTGATGATCTTGATTACCATCTTATAGGTAATTCTAGTGATTTATCATTTTGGATAGATTTTACTTAGTTGCATAATATGTGTGAAATACCATCACGTAAATAACATGTAAACCTTTTTATTATCAGTGAAACATCTTCAAGCAGGAATGGAAGAGCTCTTGAAGAAACTGAAGATAAATCACTCCCATATTACATTGGGGAAGAATCCTACAGATAATTAACCTCTGATTCCTGCCCAAGCTTTAACTGAAAATATGTGCTGAAAATTACTTTGGCATATTATGTGTGAATTTTGGTGAATTATGGAATTCGTTATTCCATCCTGATGTTTGATTCATGATTGGTATTAGCAGAAAATCTACTTCTTGTTAAAGGAACCATTTGGAAATGTATACCCTTGGACCATCAAATGCTGCTGGGTAAGGCCACAAACATTGCTCTTTTCACATACTCAAAACAATTTGCTGAAATATCCTGACAATGCAACCTATACTGCAATTACTACTTTCAGGAACTTCGTCCATTAAGTACAGAATTTCTTCTCCTGTAAAGGTTTCCTCAAAACATGGTTACAATCCCTGTAACCAGCCATTTAACAATAATTGTAATCAAACATCCTAAGATGTGGCACACTTTTAGAAATAGCTCTCAATAAATTTGTTCCATTGCAGGCCACTCCAATACTATGTACATTTCACCATAAATGAACTACATTTTAAGATACTCTAAATTACCAAACTGCGTCCTTTTACAACATTGTTTCTATCTTAAAAAATAATTGCAAATAAACAAAAAACAGTTAAATTCTCCCTCTCTGAATGCCTGTGTGAAGCTTCTTCTTTCTCACTCTGTGCCATAAATTCACTTCCAAAGTTCAATTAATTCCATATAAAGTTCATAAAAAAATTTAACAACTATTATTCAAACAAAAACCATTTCAAAAAGAGAAGACATTAATAAGATTTTTTGTTCAATTTATCATTTTGCATAAGAAAAAGCACTAAATCCCTTTCAATCTGCATAGTAGAAGATTTTTATATTAGTAGCATTTTCTACAGCCAGAGAACTGGATGATCATTAAAATACTATATTACCATAATTTAAAAATTACTGAGTTTGGGAGCTTTACCTACTAGAAAATATCTAGTTAAATAACACTAAAATTCAAATGCAATATATGAAAGTCTTACAAAAGACCATAAAAACTATAACTTTAAGTGCAACATTTTGTGAGATATGTAACACATTTTTATTTTAAGCACAACAGCTGTAATTAATATATTTTTTTAAACATATAGTTTTAAAAAAATCACAGGCCTTTACATATAAAAGCATCCTTAAATACTTACAATGCAGTCGACAGTATCAAAGTAGATAAAGCAAAGGTTCACTTTGTGACATGAAAGTTTTCCTCTATCATCAAGACCAAGAATAATCTTGTGGCGTAACAGATGTTTGTTTACTTGAGCCATACATCGTTCAAGGTTATGGTTCAGCTACAACAAATTGAAAATATTAAATTGTTTTACACATTATTTAAATTGTTATTATTTAATGAACATTATATATATATATTTTTTTTAGAAATGTGAAACAAACAATCCAAAGCTTTGACCAGAACTTGAACTGTTGTTTACCATGACAATGCTCTACCAGTAAATGATCATTTCTTGCTGGGATGAGGTTTCAAATTTCTGTTCATCAACATTTTTTGATATTCTGGAATATTTAAGATTAACTCTTTATTCAAATATTTTATACCAAAAAATTGCTTCAATTCTGAAATATTTGGCCCAGTAGAGAGATTAATTAATTTGAAATGCTAATTGGTGCTTGTACAGTGAAGCTAATTATATAATTAAGATCATTGTATGATTGAGTCAAACTATACACTCTTATTGGCTCCACTTACTTGTTTAAATATAGTATATGTTTTACAGAACCTCATCCTCATCATCTGCTAACCATCAACATAGAGTGTGTAGTTCTACTCGATCATACAATGATCTTACTTAAGATTAGTTAATGTTTGGAAATTATTAATTCTTTCTAACAAGGGAAGTGCCAGTAAGATCATAATGAAAACTGTGTTTTCATTAGAAAGTCACTCCTAAGTAAATCTAACTAAATACAATTTTAAAAACTAGATGACAAGTTGAGCCACACAGGTCCAAAATTTAGGATTCAGTTATTCACTATGTAAAACTGTTTACCATAAGTGATATAATTTTCTGCAGAATACACAACTTTGGATAGTATCTGCTCTGGCAGTGAGTCAATCATACATCAAACACTGCTAACTGCGATACACAACTTAACTTTCCATAGGTGCACCATAAGGTGTAACCGATATGAGTGGTCAAGGTTATTAAAGTACAGACTCCTGAGTGGGAGGTCTGGGGTTCAATTCCCATCAGGACTGTCCTCCCCGACTCAGAATTTTTCCAGGTTTTCCTCAGTCCTCATAAATGGCAAATTCCGAGGAGGTAAACTTAAGCCTGGAACACTTCATTTCTTAAAAAAAAAAATTCCCAAATTTATAATTTCATCTTGTATATCATCAGTGTCCACTGCCTATAGTGCCTCAGTAGTAAAAATGAGCATTAAACACTTAAAAAAAAAAAAATAAATCACAAGACGTAAGGTTGTTCACTCCTTAAATATGTCCTAATAGCAATGCAGTGATAAAATAATAATAATAATAATAATAATAATAATAATAATAATAATAATTTGCTTTCAAAATATACAACAAAATAGCCATCTACTCATATAATTTTGCCAGGACCATCACCATAAATTATATGAAAATACAAATACTATTTGAGTGCACTAATTCAGTGTGTATAACAACATTAGGGCTTACATTTTAGCAATATAATGTATGACAGGGTGTTTTATGTTTCAAATGTTTGCACCTCTTCAACAAACAATCTCTCTCCACAAATCCATTGTAGTCTCTAGAGCGCTGTTCATGTATGTTTTAGAAACCTTAATATTTATTTTCAAATTTAAATTACATATTAGATATAAATATTTATCTATACAAAGTATATAAGGGCAATATTTTAACAGAAGTTGGCTAATACTTCCTTGTTATGTCTAACCATTGCCTTCTAACAACTTAGTGTGAAGGAATAGTTTCACTCCTCAACAAGCAACTGACCTGGGCATTTGTCTATAGTTCCAGGGGGGATAAACAATACCAGAGGAAAGTAAATGGTAAAAGAAGAAGAAGAATTTATCTTTCTAACATTTTAATTAAGATCATTGTATGATGAGTCGAATTACACACTCTTATTGCTCTCCTTGCTTGTTTATAATATGTAGTACTAGTTTCATGAGCCCTTTGTTCATATCATCAGCTAACCATAGTAGATTTACAAATACAGAGACAGTTTAATGAGGTTCGATACTTCCGGGGATGAAAACATAAACTTTAAGTTCATCATACCTCAACCAGAGCAGAATATACATTCCCACAGTATAACAAATTATTCAGCAGTCTACGGTATTATAAAGAAGTAAGTGGAGCAATAAGACTGTATAATTCAACTCAATCATACGGTGATCTTAATTATATGATTAGCTTCATAAGTTCCAATTAACATTTCTAAATTCTAACCTTTGCTTAAATTGCTTAGTATGAACAAATAATTTTCAAAAATTTATACCTTACATTTGTTTCTTAAATTATTTATTTTTTTACTATTAAAGTCCAGTTAAAATAGTAGTTCACATAGAATTAAACATTAATAAATGAAAAAAATCAACCTAATAACATAACAAAAATCTTTAAGTATTGTTATTAAGAATAAACTAATATCTGGAGATTTCCCATAAAAATGCTAATAAAAATAAACTGAATAAATGCTGAAATCTATTCATTTCATTATCTCTCAAAATATTTATTTTTACATGATAAAATGATATATGAATAACTTAAATGCAACTTAGTAGAGCTTCCAGAGAAGAGTTAGAGAACATAATTATCAGTTATTACTTATAAATTAAATTATTTCGATGGTGAGTCAATTACATACTTTTATTTCTCTATGTATTAGCATTTATTGGCAAAATTTGTTTCATGGACAAGGATCCATCAGATGATCTGATCTGCAATATACCTTATTACTCTGAAGTACAAAGTGTAAAGCTATGATAAAAATATACATGTCCAATCCACATATCTGATTTGAGATATATAAGTTCATATTGATAAATTAACTGCTACAGTTTCTGACTGACCAATTAATATCATGAATGATAATCTGTATATGACCTGAAGAAAAAAATTAAGGTAATATGTCTGCTAATAGACTGATTAAATTGCCTGGAGCTGCACATAGCTTGAAAACAATTTTTTGATTTCATTCTTTATGCATGACTATTTTATTCAATAGTGTTTGTATTTGAAATAGAAACTGGAAATTAAAATTGTTGCTAAATTCCATAGAGAGCTAAAAATTTGTCCAAGGATATCTTATTACACTTGAGGCTTATTTCTAGTATTCAATCCAAATTTAAATTAGACTGATTCAACAGCTTTTCTGCACTTTAGTAAGAATATGTGCATTCATAAATTTCTCCTGAAAATCTCATTGACCATAATTAAAAATGCAATTCATACTTAACCAAGAGTGTCCTTATATGAAATACGAGCAGAACTAAATACTCAGGAAGGTCAAACTGACCATAAATACAGATTACATATAAATTAGAACCACCACGAGTGGCCGAGGTCGTTAAGGCATGGAGACTCATGAGTGGCAAGTCTGGGGTTCAAATCCAGCCAGATCCGTCCTCCCTGACTATTTTTTCCAGGTTTTCCTCAGTACTCATAAATGGCAAATACTGAGGAGGTACCCTAAACTTGGACGTGGAATGTCTCCTTTCTTAAAAAAATATCCTTTCTGAATATATAATTTCATCTCATATATCATCAATGTCCACAGCCTGTAGTGACTTAGTAGTAAAAACGGGTGTTAAACACTATTAAAAAAAAAAAAAACACCTTACAAGCTAGGACCACAGTATCACAAATACAGAATAGCTACTTAAGATTTCAAAAAATAAAGCCCATGAGCTTTGCTCTAAAATATGCTGCACTTCCACTAAGAGTTCAGGGAGAAGTATAGAAATTGTTATAGTATCCGACAAATATGCGCTCTCATCAAGAGCAAGGGATAAGCTATTAAATTGCTGCAGTGTTTCTTCAATTGCTGTTCAGAATTCTGAGCTAACTCATCTATTTGTTTTGCAATAATTTTTCACAATAGCTGCAATTGTTCATACTTAAGATATTTCATGAGACAATATGTTTTCTGCATCCATAAAATATTCTATAATGAAAGAGCCTTCTGCAAACTGACATACTGTCTTGGCTGTTCTCAGTGCTAACATATATGTTACTCATAAAGCATTATATACCTCCTCATCAATAACAGACTGCAAGAAAATTAATATAAATATAATAAATAAAAAAAAAACAGAAATGCTATAATACACTAAAAGTGCAGTTTTGTTGCTTATGAGTAACTCATATCATGCCATTTCATTTCCAACAATTATTAATCTTTTTATAAATACTCATTCATAAGACATTACTAGAGCTATCTTCCGGGCTGTTATGCCATGATTTGCTGAAGATAAAGGGTTCCAGAAGTTTTGTGCACAACTGCGGCGGACATTCGGTGGCATGGATGAAGTATTCTTGTAGAAGATGTGTCTGATGCATTGATCATCAATATAGGTATATTTGCACTGTGAGTGCCTTACTCTTATTGATCCAGGGTGGGCAGAAGTCGGCGGCTGGTGGGAGGGGCCTAGCCTCTCCTATGTTGTTGTTCTCTTCTGATTGTTGCACTTTGTTTTCTTCTGTTATATGCCTTATTTTGCTTTAGATTACTGGATGCCAGTTGCTATTTAGTTTTAGAGCCTCTTCTTTCTTATTAAATTATTAAAATGTTTGTAAATTTCAATAGCTTCCCTTTGTAGTTGGGCATGGTTTTGTGTTATTGATGAAAGGATACTGTAGTGTCCTGGAACTTGACGATATGCTCGCCCTCCACTTCAATGGTGACTGCAGACTTATCTATTTGGCCCAAATGGCAGCTTCTTTTGTGCTGTGTTACATTGGAACTACACAGCACCCATTTCCTGATGGCCATTTAAACCCCGCACTGACTGTTCCAGGATATCCAATAAACAGATCTATGCATTTAAATGGTCCACAATTTAAATTTCTATACTACAGAACAAACCTTATATTTTGGTTATTTTTGATCATATTTTAATGAAACAAAAACTGAATTAAAGGACATTAAATACAGTATGAGCCAACTACAACAAGTATTACTGTATTTATTTGCAAAGTGCAAAATACAAAACAAACACAAAAAACAAAACAAAAAAGGAACATATTTTACATGTTGGATTGCAATTTAGGAAGCTAAAAGAGTCTTCTACTTTTTTGTCTTGAAGGCTACTACCATTCAACACTAGTGTTTGTAAGTATTGCAAGCTCTTAGCTGAGCCAGCACACAGCAGTTATAAATATTAAAATGTTTGACGTAATGTGAAGCAGCCGTGCATACAATTCTTTATCATTCATACAGAGTAGGTTTTCATATACAAACATCTGTGTGGTTGTAGATGAAGTACTTGAATATGATTGTGTTTGCATGACACAATAAGCTTAGCTTGCATGTTCAGGTTAGCTATATAATTTTTCGCTGCTGAGATAGATCAATTTGATACTGCAATCTGTTCTTGGCACCATATGGCTGTTTATTGGAATATTTTCTTTAAACTAAATACTAATGAAACAAGGTTCACTTGACAAAGAATTACAAAGTTACAAACTAGTTTTCCCTAATTCGAATCATGGTTTCAACTAGCGAGATGAGGTTATGGATTCCAAAAACTATTGTGGCATGAAAAGACACATTTTTCCAAGTACAATCTGTAGTGTACAGCCTCATACACAGCTCACAAGTGACTGATTGATTTTTTTATAAAAAGTTTTTTACTGTAGATTTAGTAGCTCTCATAATTACTGAAACAAATAAATGTATATGAGCATAAAGTACATGAAGATCTGACCTCAAAAGGCAAATACATTCAAATCATATTGGATTGGCAAAGTACAGGCTATAAAGACAGGGGAAGTACAGGGGTGTCATCTTCCACCTTTAACTTACATTGCTTGGCATAATAGAAGGTAGTTACTGCTTTATCTAATTGCAGTTTTAAAATTTTGATACAGTAAAGCAAGAGCCAAAACCAAAATGACAATTTTCTAACCTGATATTATACATAAATACAATATGCATATGGGTGGTATTGATTTAGTGGATCAGCTATTGCAGGCATGTCTCTCTTTATGAAAAACTGTAAAATGGTACAAAAAACCATTTTTTCACATGTTGAATATCACCATATACAATTGCTTGGTAATTTAAAAGCTCTAACACAAAAAACAGTTAAATACCTGGATTTTCACTTATCTAATGCTCTCAGCCTAATTGCAAACTATCAAATTCAGAAGCCTGTACACAAAGGAGGTAGAAATTCTAAAACCCTTACCACCCTCAATTGATGGAAAAACATTTTTCCAAAAGGATATCCTCTACGGTAAAAAAGTTGCATTCAATTCGGAAATGTGCAGTATGCCTCATAAGGAACACATGCAAGGAAACCAACATGATTTGTGGTGAATGCGGAGATATGCCCTTATGTCACTACCTATGCTTCGAAGTGCACCATCCAAAACACAACTTTTAAAGGCAAGGTTGAACTATTTTATAGAATTTATTTCAGTTTATTATTTAAAGAAATATTAAAATAATTATGTGTTGAAAATAATTTGATTTGCAGCACTTGCCACACATGTATACACGTCCTTATCTGGGAAGAGGTTAACACATGACTTACAGAGCACAAAAGAAGCTACCGTCTGGGTTAAATAGATAAGTCTGCAGATGAAACAGAGGGCAGCAAGTCATCATGTTCCAGGACACAAGAATCCTTTCATCCATACCACACTACCATGCCCGGCTACAATGGGAAGCTATTATAATTTACAAACATTTGAATAACTTCAATAAGAAAGAAGAGGCTCTAAAACTAAATAGCAACTGGCATCCAGTAATCAAAAGCAAAATAAGGCATGTAACAAAAGAAAACATAGTGGACCAATCAGAAGAGCAACAACATAAAAGAGGCCAGACCCCTCCCACCAGCTACTCAATCTCTGCCTACCCCAGATCAATCAGCAGAGGACACTCACTGTACAAATACAGCAATACTGACGGTCAACATATCAGACACAGTGGTACCTTCTCCAAGGAGGTTTCATCCATGCCAATGAAAATGCTTGCTGCAGTTACACACAAACCGTCTGGAACTCTCATCTCAAACAGCCCAGAAGATATCTCTAGTTATATCTGTAATTCTGACCATGAAAGTTTATGTTCCCTCATGACTCATTCATAACATTGTTAAAATATATAAATGATGAAAGTTTTATCTTTTCTGCAAATTCATTATTCAATTTAGCCATTTTATTTCCTGAATAGTACGAGACGCATCCAGAAAGTAAGTCTCAATGACCATTAAAGAGAACAAAAGCATCACTAAATAAGAAATATTTATTGGAATAATTACATAGATTCACTGTCTACTTTTCTGCATAGTCACCACCATTGTTGAGGCATTTATTGTAACGGTGCACCATCAATTGTATGGCGAAGTTACGCTGATGACCTGAGATGTTAAAGAGCGTCCATAAATAAATCAAATGGCGAATTCATAGGAGTCTGCTGCCAATGTTCGGAGCCACAAAGTCACTTCATTCTGCACCTCAGCATCATTGTGGAAATGTTTTCCTGCCAGAAAATGCTTCATGAGATGGAAGAGATGAAGATCACTTGGAGCGAGGTCTGGGCTGTAGGGTGGAAAGTCAAAGATCTCCCATCCAAACTTATTCAACACATTTCGTGTGACGTTGGCTGTATGGGGCCTTGCATTGTCATTCAATAGCGTAATACCTCTTGCCAACATCCCACGTCTTTTGTTTTGGATTGCCCTCCTCAGTTTATGCAACATCTGACAATACCAATCAGCATTACGGTCTCCCCTTGCAGTAACAACTCGCATAAGAGGACACAGAAGATCCCAGAAGACCATGCTCATGATTTTTTTGACAGAGATTGTCTGCTTGAATTTGGTCTTCACAGGTGAACCACTATGCCGCCAATGCATTGATTGTTGTTCTGTCTCTGGTGTGGCATGCGTCACCCTTCTCTGCGTACCGCTGTAGGAATGTCAATGCTGCGGCCAAACATTTGGTTTTGTGTTCATCTGTCAGTTGTCTAGGCAACCATCTTGCACACACTTTTTTAAAACCAAGTCACTGGGAGACAATTTCGTGCAAAAGCAAGCAAGACATCTGGAGGAATTGGCAAGAGAGTTCTGAAATTGTGAAGCGCTGGTTCTGCTCAATTGCTTGCCGCACACTTTCGAATACTTCTGCCGTCACCAGGGACGGTCAGCCACTACGGTCGTCATCATGAATATTGGGTTCGCTCTTCAGTAAATTGCCTGCATCACTGTCTTACCGTACTGTCGCACATAATGTTGTGTACATACACTTGACACAATTGGCAATGGATCTCTGCTGGACTTTGCTTGAGCGTGCAAAAATCAGATGACTGCAGAAACCTCGCAGTTGGCGGGAGACAACATCAGATCAGCCATTTTCTTCTAGCACAGAGCAGTAACCACAGCCGTCACAAGGCTGAAACTTTACTGCATTATTCCCCGATACTTCCTCTCAACTCCTGCACATTCCTATCCGACTAGTGCCATCTCTAGATGCGATTGGGACTTACTTTCTGGATACACCTTGTACTTATATGCCCTTCATTGATAAGCTTGAATTAACTCAACCCAACATTTGCATTACTATGGTGTTAAGATTGAATATATTAAAGTGCATGTTTTTAAATGCCATATCTTCATAATTGCTTGCTATTAGATGTTCCACCTGTGCCGACTTACAGTGCCATTTCTTGGTTATACCTTCAGTTTAGCTACAAGACAATGTCCAGTCTTGGGTGGCATTTGCAGAAATATTAATGAGTCTGCACACCAACTCACTTGTTTACAAATGGAAGCACTGCATGCCAGAATAATCTGAAATGGCAGCTTTTGGTTTGCACAACATGCTTACTGAAGGCGAACTTCTAAATATTTCACATTGCTGGAGTCAAATGAGGAATTTAATTATTCATCTGTTCAATCAAAAACAGATTGGGTAAAAGTAAATAAGTGACAGTGAAAATTATGTTGACAGTACAGCCATCTTGTTAAAGGTTGTAAATGACTGCTGCCAATTATTCCCTTGTTTCATTCGAAATACGATGGTTACATACAGCAACTTCTTACTTCAGGGATTAATCATGAAAATTTCAATAAGAACTCTGCTTCAATATTATTGACACCTACATGACTTTTCTTTTGGTTTGCCTTAACTTTGACTTGCAATCAGTGATGTGCAGGAAAATGCAAAAATGAAATTACAAAAGCAAAATCATAAGTTATGACCATAACAGTGAACAACAAAACTAAAAAGAATTTATCTCTTCTAAATATTTTCTTTCTGAAGTTGCTTGCTTACATTTCTGATTCCAACACACACAACCCCAGGTTATTGTGTATTGATGACCATCACATTTATTGCTGCATTCCTTGTTTACATTTATCTAACGTATTTTACTTCTAAGATTACATTTCCCTTATCTTCCTCTTTATCTTCCTTTTGATCTTTCTTATCCATTTCTCTCTAGCTTTGTCCAAAAAGCTCCCCACAATTTTATATTCTTCGCTCCTTTTACAGTTGATATATTTCTAATTAAAACTTTCCCATCTAAATTCTTCCATTTTGGATGCCAAGACTGTACTCTCCATAACTTTGTTTGCTTGCAGTACAATAAACAATGGAAATCTGTGTTAGTTTCTCCATACATTGCACATTTTTCTATACATTTATCATATCTTAACCCTTTTAAATTCATAACTCCAGTTCTAGCCCATGCAAACCCTTTCCGATTTGCTTTATCACACTGTTCTATATATTTTTTTCCATTCTATTTTATTTTTTATTTCCCTATAGTCTCAATGAACTCTTTTCTCTCATACTACCAAATATTTATTGACTTTCAATATCTTCCAATTTTCAGTTTATTTCTTTTCCAGGATCCTCTGTTGTAATATTCCCTATTTATCTACAAGTTTTCCATACCTATTTGTTGCAAAACTTTCTGCACTTTGAGATAGCATGATCCTTTCCACTTAATTTCTCTTGAGTATTGAAACATTCTTTAATAATATCACTCTCTTCAAATGTAGTAATTATATATATAATAATAATTCTTGTAATAATTTTTATTTTGGAATGCCTACCTATACCATTTGGAAATGTTATCAGTAAACCTCAAACCTGTTTACAAAAATTTCTATTTATTAAATCATTTTTTCATGCATACTCTACACCCATTATTTCTGCCCCATATAACATTTTGGCTTCTATTATAGTTGTCTTTCCACCCAATTTACTCTTATATCTGGAATTTTTCTTAAACATGTTCTTATAAGGCTTATAGCTGCTTTTTCTTTTGCTACTGTCATTTTTTTCTGTTCATTCCAAATTCCATTAGAACTTAATCTTGTACCTAGATAATTGAATTTCCTTACCACCTCTATTTCTTTCCTATTTAATTGTCATTTCTAATTCTTTCTCAATTTATACGCTCTTTCAAAAACCATTATCTATAATTTCTTTTTTCATTTTTTCAATCCCCAATTTGTTACAAAATCTAGAAATATATTGTAACCAATTTGGAAGAATATGTTTTGCATAGATGCATACACGAGTATTATTTTTAAAAGGACTAAGGATAAATTGTAAAGAAGGATGTGCAGGAAAGTGGAAAGTCCATTCCATTGTTTAAATGAATGTGAAAAGGTAAAAAGATGGAGGTATAGTAGTGTCTGGGATGGAAAATGGGACAAATTACAACAAGAAATAGTGACAACAAAAAAGTTATCAGAAATGACAATACAGAAAATGATTAAGATATGGGGAATTTTAGAAAAAGTAAGGGATAAATGCAGAACAAGTATAAAGAGGGAGCTTGCGGACATATGCAGTGATGAAAATTAGTAATTCATTTTAGGGGTCCTTTACCACATAAATAACTTGATGGTTAGGATATGGGAGGGCGTCAGTTTTGGTACTGCTGAACTTTTGGAGATTTTGTGTTTATGTAAATTATTCTATTTAAATTCTAATTGTATAATCTTGTAAACTATACTTTGCTTGATGTTTGTAATAATAAATATATTCATTCAGTGAATACCAAAACTATTCACTACTTTGATTGCCTTTCTCAATCCAATTACTAACTCATCTGCTAAAAGCAACCCTGATTTTTTCTTTATTATTTATTACTGGAAAATGTATATTTTTTCTTTGAATCTTATCCAGAATGTTATAAATATAAAGAGTGAACAGTACTGGACTTAATTTCCAGCTTTGTGTACTCCTATTTTACTCTTCATACAATTTGTTACTTTATTACCTCAAAATTTGACACAACAGGTTCTCACTATATATCTCTTGTAGTAGTTTTATAAATGTATTGCTTATCCCTTTTCTTTTTAATTTTAACCACAATACTTCTCTATTTATGGTATCAAGCACCTTCTCAAAGTCTATAAATATCACGTAAACCCTTTCCCTTTTATTGTCCAAATATTTACACAACTTTGAACAAGTATTGAACACATTATTCAATACTTTTGAATAGTGGGAATTTTCACAGTGAAATGTAGTATAATATAACAAATTATTATTGAGGAAATCACTCAAATTTCACTAATTTTGTTCCACTTATTTGGACATATTTCAAAGACTGTTGCCTTCATCATCAGTATGGTTCCACCATGAAGACAACAGCCTTTGAAACATGTTCAAGTTAATGGAACAAAATGAGTGAAATTTGAGTGATTTCCTCAATAATAATTTGTTATATTACATTATCCAATGTTCTTCCTGCTCTGAAACCTGCATGAAACTGATAATTTCTTTTTCTTCTTCTTTACCCATTTTTGTAAATTATTTGCTAGAAATCTGGTAAAATCTTTCCTAAAATAGAAAGAAGACTTATTCCCCTATAATTAGCTGGGTTATTTACATGGCCCTTCCCTTTATATATGGATATTATCATGCTCATGCTCTATCTTGGGTATCCCCCTTACTTCCATTATTTTATTAAACAACTGAAGCACTGTATCTTACACTAATGTATTAAACATGTTCACACTTTTTGCACATTGATATCTTTTTTTTTTTTATATCAAACATTTTGCTTCATCCCCTTGTTCAGTTTAAATGCATAAATCATCAATCATCCTTAAATTTACAATATTTTCTTTTTTTGCCAGTCATACTCAAAAGTAATAGATCAAATGTTGCATTACTGAATACAATATCGGTACTCCCCTTTTACTTCCAGCACAAGAAGGCAGCTAATGGAAGGGATGATAGGAGGAGTAATGTTGAATGCTTGCTACTATTGGAATAGAATTTCAAGAGTATGTAACAAAATGGAATAACATGTGGGGCTAGGACATAACAAAACATACAGGGAAAAATAAAACAACAGCATAAATCACAAATTCTCAGGTAAATTCTTAGGCATAAGACCAATGAAGTTAGATGGAAGTATATAAAAAAGAAATTATATTAACGGAATATAATACAAGAATGGGAAGTGGTAGACAGTATTCTTAGACATTCATTCTATAATGAAAACACAGCATTTCAAATAAGACATACCTTAATCTTGATCCACATGCACAAGAAAATTGCTCCTGCATTAAGAACAAGCCACATTACACCCAGACCAAACAGTAATAGTCCAGTAACACCAGAGAAAAGCAGACCCAGGAGAACCATAAAGGCTGTGAAGATCCATGCTACTAGAATGCGCTTGTAGCATACATTATACATATTGAAGCGAACATCATTGGTCAGTATCTCCATTACATGTACATAATCCTCCACTGTGAGCTGCAAAAACATTAATAAAATTTAGAATGAGTTAACATTGACATTAATAACACCTTTAAGATCAAAACAGAATTTCTTTATACAGACATCATAATGATATCATAGATTTTAAAGTTTTGAATATTGTGTTTAGTAGCTATCATTTCCCCTTAATAATAGAATTTCGAATTGAAAGTAAAATGATAAAAGATGAAGGCACAATTGATTGTTTGGTGAAGGGAAGAATCTTAGAAAATTTCAGGTGGCAAAAAGATTTATTTTGCAAAAAATTAAGAGTCTGATGAAAGTAAAAAATTATAATTTACAGTTATGCAATTAATTGAAGAAGGGAGATCTGTTGAAGCAATGGCACAGTTAAAAGGGTTGATGAAGAGAGCTGGTAGTAAAATGGGAGTGAGGAAAAGGATTGACAGAAAGAACAAGGGGCTGGTACGATGAAGAGTGTTGTCTGGCAAAAAAAAAAAGGAAGAAAGAGAGTTAAAGAGGTGGAAACAAATGAGACTTATGAAAGAGAACGATTTCTAATAGCAAGATGGGGTTATAAGTGTCTAATCAAGACAAAAAAGAAAGAATGCAGTGATAGAATTAGGAACCAGATTTATAAAGTGGCAATGGATGAGAACAATGATAAAATATGGAAATTAGTGAAAAGGGGTATCTAATAGAGGGATATGTATTTATAGCATTATTGTGCCCAGCAAATGGGGAGGTTACTTTAAGGAATTATTCCGGATAAAAAATTTAGCAACACAAACAAAAACATTGGATTAAAATGTTAATTGGAACTTACACAGTGAAGCCAATCACAGAATTGATATTATTGTATGATTTAGTTGAACTGCACACTCTTAATGGCTTTCTTACTTGTCATAATATACAGAACCAGTTTCGAGAACATTTCAATCTCATTATCAACTAGACTAAAATTCAACTCATCAACACATTGACAATGCCTTAAAACTTTGAATATACAAGATAGAAACATATTAACCTAAACTTAGGTATTTATTTTTAACACTAAACTCCATTCACTTACACAAAAGTAAGACGCGTTTCGGGAGAATCTTTCCCATCTTCAGTTGCTCACTGAACCGCCATTACTCGAAACAATGGCTGGACAAACGGATGTTCTTGTGGTGGCCTCTGTTGGTTGAAGTAGGAAGTTGCTGAGTTCATCCATAGGAGGAAACTTGAAATTCTTTAGGTTTTCTCTATTTTTTAATATGAAAATTTTTTCCCAAGTGGATAACTCCAATGGGTTATGAAGATATTTCAGCAGCTTAATTCCCGATTTTATTTCATGGTTTTTGATCCAAAAGTGAGCTGGTACTGCTGATTTATCCACCTGTTTAAACCGAATATTCCTAAAATGTTCTTTCCTCCGAATTTTCAAATTTCTTTTTGTTTTGCCTATGAAGCTCTGTTCACAATCTGCACATGTTATTTCATAAATTCCTGATTTCTGTTCTGTTGGTATGGAGACTTTTACTGTGCAACCCAATAAATTCTTGATGCTATATCTGTTCTTTGGGGCTAACATTATCCCATGTTCTTTGAAGATTTTCTTGAACTTGTTGTGGTAAATTGGATGGTAGGTGAAACTTTTGAATTTGTATTCTTCTTTTGTGTTTTTCAGTATGGAAACTTCCCTTATCCCTTTCTGTCTTTTAGATTTATTGATAATTTTTATCACTCTGTCTTTATTGAAACAAATGAATATCAAAAATGAATATCTAAGTTTAGGTCCATGTCAACAGCTTCGTAAGTACAATATTTAGAAACATATTGTTTACATCAAAACAGAAACAGATAACATGTTACCATTCTTGGATATTAAAATAATAAAACGTCAAGGAAATATGGAATACACAGAAAGAATACACATTCACATAATCCCACCAAAGCTGAAAGTTTTAAACCCCACAGTGCACAAACTGCAATTATCAACAGTTTAACACACTGGCTAGTTAACCCATAAATTAGCAAAGAAGAATATTTTAATGAATACAGACAAATAGAAGAAATGGTGGTTAAAAATGGTTTTAAAAAAGAATTAGTAAACAAAAAGGTGCAGAAATTCAAGAGACAAAAACATATCAAAGAAACCACAACACTTTCAGCAAGAAAAGATAAGCTAATTTTTAAAAAGTTCACATATCATCCATGAGCTACAAAAAAAATTCTGAATATTATTAAAGATTTTAATATTAGGTTGGCGCCAGGTAACAGATTTCATGTTAAACACCTACAGATAGACGATGTTAATGACAGTATTCCACAAGAGAAAAAAAGCAGGTATTTATAAAATAAATTGTGTAGAATGTTAAAAAATCTATATTGGAAAAACAAAGAGAAACATAGGCACACAGTTAAAGGAACATTTCAGGAACATAAAGTACAAGCAAATAGAGAAATCAGCAGTAGCATATCATTTTTGGACAAAAAACACAACATAGTGAATAAAGCAAAATTATTAAAATCAGTACAAGGACCTACAGAACTAACAACTTGAGAGAAAATCTACATCTACAAATACAGAGACAGTCTAATGAACTTCAGCACTGCCAGGGATGAAAACATAAACTTCAAATTTTTCACATCACACCAGAGTAGAATACACATTCCCACAGCTTAACAAATTATCAGACAGTTGACTTTTAGCCTAGCTGATGATGAGAACGAAATGTTCTCAAAACCAGTTCTATACATTATGACAAGTAAGTGAAGCATTAAGAGTGTGCAGTTCAACTAAATCATACAATAATATCAAAAACACTGGAGTTTAAAAATTACATTGAAAAATTAATTATAAAATAGGACAACTTATGCAATTAAAAAGCAATAAAGCTACTGGAATAGATGGCATACAAGGAGAATATTGGAAGGTGTGATGTGCAAAGGGAAGAAGACTATTGCTTGTTAAATTGTTTAATATAATAAAAGAATGTACTAAATCATACAATAATAAATCATACAATAATATCAAAAACACTGGAGTTTAAAAATTACATTGAAAAATTAATTATAAAATAGGGCAACTTATAAAATTAAAAAGCAATAAAGCTACTGGAATAGATGGCATACAAGGAGAATATTGGAAGGTGTGATGTGCAAAGGGAAGAAGACTATTGCTTGTTAAATTGTTTAATATAAAAAAAGAATGTGGGAAGGTTACCCACAATTGGAAAATGGGGTAACTGTTGTATTTTTTATTTTTTTTAATAGTATTTAACACCCATTTTTAATACTGGGGGTAACTGTGCCAACTTATAAAGGAAAGGGGGATGTTAGCATTCCAGCAAATTATAGAGGCATCAGCCTCTTGTCGTTATAGGGAAAGTATATACAGAGGTACTTGCTAAACCCTTGCAAGATTGGGCTGAGGAAGAAGGAAAATTATCTGAATTACAAATGAGATTCAAGAGGGGAAGATCTATCGTAGATAACATTTTTATAATGAGAACAATAATAGATAAACGCTTAGCCTGTAAAAGAAGGGTATACATTTTTTTTGTAGATTTAGAAAAAGCATTTAATACCACTAATCCAGAGGCACTTTGGTACCAAGTTAAGGGAAAAGGGGTTAAGTAGGAAGCTCAAAAAGTTATTACAGAAGTTGTATAATGGGAAAAGTGTTGTGCTAGATACACTGAAATTAAAATCACAGTGTATACCTAATACTGTGGAGCTAAGAAAAGGATGCAAATTAAGTCTAATTTTATTCAACCTCTTTATATGCAGATGACATATTAAAGGAAATAGGAAACAAAAGTGCACATTGCCCAATAATTAATAATAAAGATATAGCAGGATTACTGTTCTGGGATGACTTAGCAGCAATAGTAATATCAAGTAGAGGGCTAAACAACACAGTAGAAGCAATAGTGAAATATTGTAAAATTTGCTTTATTTTATGTTCCTGAAATGTTCTTTTAACCGTGTGTTTATGTTTCTCTTTGTTTTCACAATGTAGATTTTTTCTCATTCTGCACAACTTATTTTGTAAAAAATAAAATTTTAATTTATATTAAAGTCACATTATACTGAATATAAAATATAAGCAAATGGAGAAATCAGTAGTAGCATCTCATTTCTGGACAGAAAACCATGACATAGTCAATAAAGCAAAATTATTAAAATCATTACAAGGACCTACAGAATTAATAACATGGGAGAAAATTTACATTAACAAATATAAAGACAGTTTAAAGAACATTGACACTTCCGAGGATGAAAACATACCCTTTAAGTTCATCGCACGTCCACCAGAGCAGAATACACATTTTCACATCAAACAAATTATCCAGCAGTCGATGGTTGGCTGATGATGCGAACAAAGAGATTGTGAAACTAGTACTACATATTATATACAAGTAAATGGAGCAATAAGAGTGTGTAGTTCTACTAAATCATACAATGATCTTAATTATATGATTAGCTTCACTGTACAAGTTCCAATTAACATTTATAGTTAAGAATAGTTTGTTGCAAAAACAGTCAAATTTTTTCATGATGACCATGAATCTATCATAAGTAAGCTATTTCCACCACTGATTGGCCAAAAGCAATTCTTATGCCATAGAGATAATTCAGATAAACCTATTTTGCCACCCTATATTGCTGCTACATTCACATTTTCTACCCTTGCAACTAGTTCATTGACTTATGCCACAGTCATTCGAGGAATTGCAAAAGATGTTTCTTCCACAAACATTAACAACTCTCCTTTTACTGATCCACTGTAGCTAATTTGTGGCATAATGGTACATATATAAATGAGTAAGGGCATGAAAATACTTCTTGCATGAAATAAAACCAAAAATTAAACTGCTGAAACATCTTCACAACCCAATGGAGTTATCCACTGGGAAAAAATTTTCATATTAAAAAATACAGAAAACCTAATGAACTTCAAGTTTCCTCCTATGGATTAACTCAGCAATTTCCTACTCCAGATGCCAACACAGGAATATCCGGGTGCCTAGGCATCTTTTCAAGTAACAGCGGTTCAGTAAGCAACTGCAGATGGGAGAGATTCTCCTGAAATGCGCCTTATTTTATGTAAGTAAATTGAGTTTAGTGTAAAATATGAATACCTAAGTTTAGGATATATAACTCCTCCATGTCAACAGCTTCGTAAGTACAATATTTATGAAAATACTTACTTATGCCTTTGCAGATTCTACACCAAAACTTTCAAAAGTTGCTAATGATGCATTTTATATTGACTTCAAGGCTGGTCTGCATTAATTGCAAATTGCTTTTTATACGAACAAATAATTTGATTTACTTTTGCAACAGATTCCTCTGCTTCTGATGCAATTTGGAATTCATTCTTAATCTGACACTCTGTTGCAAATTTGGTAATCTTATGGCTTTAAATATAATCCTTTCTTTAGAAGCTCCTGTTTACTTTAAAATTGTCTCATGAAATTTGAAAAGCAAATCGCGCAAGTCACTATCTTGTGTATTCTCAAATCTGCTATGACCATATTTGAATGTAGCAAACACTAAAATGCCTTATGACAAATTATTATTATGAAATGACTCAAATTTCACTAATTTTGTTCCACTCATTTGAACATGTTTCAAAGGCATTTGCCTCCATCTTCAGCTTGGTCCAACTGGCCACTTCCCAGTGTGGTATTGAGATGTCGCTCTGTGGCTTTAATGAACTTATTAATGAGGTAACTGTTGTTTGGGAGATTAAAGTTAACCAAAAATTCTTTGTTTTTGTTTATAATTTTCCCATATTGTTAATTCTATGGGTTTTAGAAGAGCTTTTAATAGTTTTGGTTCCTTTTGGAATTTGTGTGTTTTTTTTTTTTTTTTTTGCCAAAAATGGTCTGACTCTGATGATTTTTCTGTGTGTTTATATTTTACATTTCTCATGTGTTCCTTAAAACATATTTCTTTTTTGAAATATTACCATACATTTGTTGTATCACAATCAACATCTTTTCATCCTGAAAATGCAATTATATGCTCAGCTACCTCTTTTTCAGGTAAGGAAACCTTTCCATTTGCTTTGTTTAATGCCATTTTCTTTTACTTACAGCAAAAACTGAAATGAATTTTAAGTGAAGTAAACATAAGATTTTTAACTGAACATGGAACAAACAGGTTTAGGCTCACTAATACTGCAGCTTGGCCTACTTGTACACCCTTCTTTACACTCACTCACATACAACCATCAAGGTTTGATTGCCGCTGTTGAAATGCCTCTCCACTTCATCTACTACTCTATCCTTAACTATTTGGTGCCACTCTTTACTACTCCCCTGTAAGGTCTGTATTGGCTGACTACAGCTGATATTCTACATAAAAGTTCATCATAAAATAATTAATATAACATGACACACTTCTCAAAAATGCAATCCCTTGTAAGAGTTTATCATTATCTATTATTATTATTATTATTATTATTATTATTATTATTATTATTATTATTATTATTATTATTATATTTTACACTCTTTCTCTACACGGAGAGATTGCCTTTGGACAAACAACAATAAAAACATATATCATTATTATTATTATATTTGCAGAGCTCTTTTGACTCTTGCACTTGTCTCAACCAGTAATTAATTTAAGCCCATTTTTTGACCACAATGTGATTATACTACTATTTGGAGGAATGCCCCAGAACATTTAGCTGCTCTTCCCATCCTTAAATATCTAATTATAAACTTGAAATGCTAAGTGGAACTTGTACAGTAAAGCGAATCATATAATTAAAATCACTGTATGATTGAGTTTAACTATACACTCTTATTGGCTCCACTTACTTTTTTAAATTTAGTACATGTTTTGCAGACAACTGTCTGCATCATCAGTGCCAACTTAATTACAACTTTATGATCAGAAAAGCACTAAAGCTACAAATGCAGAAAACAATATAACTTCTTAAGTTGTTGGACAAAGGAATCCTAGATGATGACTTACAGTAAGTCCTTGAGCCATAAGTTCTTCTGGTACGAGTTCTGGACGGAACTGTGCAGGTGTGATCCATGGCCATCTTGTGTTAACAGGAAGCAAAGTCACAATAATGTCCCCATTTGCTGAAATACGCAGAGCACACTTAAGATCCATTTAACTAATAGTTTAAATGCATAAGAATGAATATGAGTTTATAGAATCTATGAAGAATGTTCAGAAACAAAAGTAGGGAAAATTAACTTGAGAGCAGTTGGTGAGATACAAACATTATATATTTTAATTTTCTTTAACTCCCACCTGGATTTAAGAACAATTTAAACACACATTCATGTTCAACCAGTGGCACTCAATTTTTTATTTTGTGCATTCGTGGAAATATCTTCTAATTTTCAAGCACTATCATTTTAAATGCAATAAGTTATGCAGTAATGCCTGCATCAAATGTTAATTTTTTCCAGAATATAATTCTGTTGCCCCCCTTCATTATTATTATATTATGTCTAGTTGAAATATTTGCCATCTGAGATAACTACAATCTTTTTATAAAAAGCAGATTGTACTATGAGAGAAGAGCTGGAAAGCTAGTCGTATATGGAAGGCAGCACAGTACAATCCAGTGGAGATGATACTAACATTGTAGCAGAGAATAGGTATTGATTAGGGCACCATTGGTTCCTCCCCTTTTTTTTTTAATGTTCCAGTGTTCTAATTTCCCAAATGTCCCATGTTTTAAGAAAGCAAATTACAAAATTTATTCATTTTAGATTGTGCAGGGCTTCTGGTTGTTAACCCTTAAAGCATCATTTCGACTACAATGATGGCAAAATTTATGGCAGTGTGAAATGTTTGCTCGCTTTAAAAAGTAAGATATAAATACTAAGAAACTGTTATTAAATATTTTGATTGGCACTGCTCAGATCCAATGCAGCTGTTCTATTTATTACTTGGCCTTGCTGTTACTGTTTAGTGTTGTATTACCTCACACTTTGATCATAATTTAAATCTTGTATGTTATGAAGGAACCCTAAATTCTATTAACTATTGTCCATCTTCCATTAAACCTAGCCCTCTTGAAATTATGCTATGTTGTTCCATTAAAATCACACCATTTTTGCATACCCTTGAGCACTCTATGCATTTCAAATTTACTACTGATATCATATTGTTACAATATTTATTTTGGGTAAAATTTGCTTATCTTAATAAATCCTCATATCACTAACTATCCATTTTAAGTGCAATAAAGCTTTATATGCATGAGTTAGCACTGTAAAGATGAACAGAAAAGAGAGGTAAATAAATGAGATTTGATAAATAATGAGCAGTCTTGCTCAATAAAATTACCCACAAAAAAAATGAACAAGCAAACAGCACAAGACTGATGAAATTTCTTGCTAAGTCTACACTTCATTACATTAATAGAATGTGCAATTCCTTTCCCAAAATAAAACACTACATTAAGCTGTTTGCTCCTGCACAAAATAATTCTTAAAACTATACACACGTTATTACACAACCTTCATTACTAGTACATACATTTTCAGCTAATGAGTTAAAGATCACAAAAGCGTTTTAAAGTCAGAAGAGTATGCTTGTAACACTAGAGGCAGTCGATGCAGGAGCAAATCACGAAACTGTCAACAAAGGGCTTCAGTAGTTTAGTTTCTAGAGCATTTTGTGAATTTGTGACGCAGTTACAAAGACCTACAAACATAGAATTTGTTATTTGCAATTACTACAGCACAAATTCTACACTTACAAAAAATATCTTACACATCTCTGCAATGGTTACAATAAAAATGAAAAAACAACTCCTACAACAACTCAGCCAAAAGAGCAAAATCCAGAGAAGCAGAAACAGATAAATCACTAAGTCACACACATTTAAATGCACATTGATATAAAATCATTACAGTGTTTAAATCAACTGTCACTCATATATTCTTTTACAGAACAATAGACCCTTTTACACAGGTATTTTCTAAGAGCAGATTTGAAGGATTTACCAATGTATAAACAGAGTACTTCAGAAAGGTCAATAATCAAGGCCATGATTAAAGGTTAAGAAACAAGGTCAACCTTCCTTCTATGAATGAATTAAAGACTTTAATACAACAATTTAAACTAACATATTTAAGAGCAGGTACACTTACCAAAGCCCTGCCTAATGACAGAATTGCCAAGTGTTGAAATTCTCGAGTTTGATGCTGGTCTACCATTGTTGGCCTCCCTTAGATCTACATTACGCATGCCAACTCTTACATCCTGTGGCTTATTTGTTACTGAAGTAGTGTTTGACTGCTGATCTTCTGCCTGTCCAACTGCCCTCCCCAGACTACTGCGATCCAGATTCAAATGCACTGATTCTGCATTAATTACTGCCCCACTATAATGTTTTGAACCACTTGATACCTTGCTGGAAGTGATACTTTCCTTCTCTGGAGAAACTGACCGACTTACACTGTGACTTTCATTCACATGGATGGTTTCTGGTTTAATTACTGCTCCAGTGTACTCCTCTGCCTGTAATATTGCAGCAGCAATTGGTTGGTGCTGAGAAGACTGTTCTTTAGCCTGTGATGCAGATTTTACAGCATCATCCTCTTCAAAACGGACCCAGTTACTACCTTTAGTATTTTCATCTATCTCCAACTCTTCTGGTGCGCCAGTAGAAGTCATATTTAAGCCCTGGAATGCAGTGTTCCATTTAATAAAAAGTGCAACATATCCACCTCAAGTGGGTGTGGATCAAATCTAAACTCAATACATCGCAATATTTGTTAACCTATTCAAACATGCTGACATATATTTTACAACTGAGGATTACTATAATATTATCTCGCTTACTTAATATTTACCTCTGCTCTTAACACGTTTTCTTTTTAACCTACAATATTATATCAACTCCTCGCCACAACCACCGTCAGGTATATTCACAATTTCATGTTTTGTCGCCAGAAGGCGGCTGTAATGCAGGTGTTTGGCAAGTGTGATGCTATTGTCTACTGGTTATGTAAAGGCATCAAAATAAAGACTTGAATGAGAATTCTATTCACAATGGGAAATTTATTAACAATGACCTTCTGCAGTAACGATATCAACTTGTCATAAACATTTATAAAAAGCTAAGTTTCAGTATATCTGTCGTTTTTTACTTGTGCCGTGAATATTAGTTAAATTATCAAAATTACATAGCGAGAGCCAAAGTAGAGCATGAATGTAATTTCCTCTGGAATGTTAGGCCGTCAATTTTTATACTTGCATGCATTTAAAGCATTGCAAACTAGACAAAAATACAAAATCTACTATCCAATATTTAATTGCGTGAAATATTCGTTTCCTTCTTTACAGCATAAAATTTGTCACGTTCCGAAAATGTCTGTATTTAAGAACGGTCATAAATCAGAAAGCTATTCAAAGACAGAAATGAAAACAGTATTTTTATCTATTGGACTGAGTTTCTTAGGGCTATGGAAAGAAAAAGATACAGAATCTGAGTTGATAACCACCATCAAAAGAAGTATCCTGCTAATTCAGGTAACTACGGCAATAAAACTTGGCTCGAATTATTCGTAAAGGGGAGCATGGACTATAATAGAGGAATTGTCTTGCGGTATTGAATACATTTGATTTATTCCAACAACTCCCTTGCTCCTTAAATATGCTCAAATATCCATCAATATACATATATTAAGATGTGATCTCTTTGCAATAGCACTTTGTTGGTCTGGATGAGTATAAATTCGTTTGGAGAGTCCGTATTATCAAAGCAAGAGCCGAAAGCATATTTTTTGTGCATCATCCAGTTTCACTATTACAATCTATAAACTGAAAATAAAGCGTTTCGGAAATAAAGAACACTGCTATAAATGTCCCTTCTTTAAATCCACATTGTTCTAGAAAATGTGAGTCTAAGGATGAATATGCCTTTGGTCATGACTTTTGTAAGAATTTCTAGCACTGCAACATATAGTGCTATTCCTCTGTAGTTATCTGAGTTTTTTTTTTTTTTTTTTTTTTTTTTTTATGAGGATCTACATCTAGTAATTTGGAATATGCTGCTCTTGTACACATCTGTAACTAGCTCAACCATATTTCCTTTAGTTCTTAATTGGACATATATTTCCTGTAGATACCATATTAGTCTGCAACTTTCCTTGGCTTGAAGGATTTGCTAAGGACCAAAACTGGAAGGACCAAATAATCACATACAAATTACCCATACCAAAAATTAAGTATTGCAACCAGATTTCCATAGATGTACAAGTGCCTTTACATAAACAGTTGCAGTTGCTAATATGTACCCAAGTTACAAAAAACTATGGACCTAATAGCAGTGGGTGAGGTAGGCACAGATTTGTGAATGGAAGGATCGGGGTTCAATTCCTACCAGAACCTTCCTTCCCGACAGGTTTTTACCAGAATTTTCTCTGCCCTCATTAATAGCAAATGCTGGGGAGCAGCCCTAAACTTAGACCTGGAATACTTCTTTCCCAACTTATCATTCCATCTCATACATCCCGAGTGTCCAGTGCCTGTGATACCTCAGTAGCAAAAACGGGCATTAAACTATACTTAAAAAAAAACTATGCACTTTTGTGCAAAAGTTCTCTTCGTGGAAAAAAGACTAATTTGTTAGTATGAACTACATCTTAAGCTCTACCGCCTGTGGTGCCTCAGTAGTAAAAACAGGCCTTGAACAACATTAAAAAAAACTCAAGCTCTCATAATAAGGATTTGGCATTGATGTTCCATCCTGTAAATTTTACTAATATCTTCTGACAATGGCTGATGCTTGTAATGCAAGCTAAGTGAGCAAGTGATACAGCATTGAAATTGAAATCAGCATGACAACAAAATGTCATTGTAAGAATTTCTAATGGTGAATAAAAATTGATTTCATATCCTTTATGAATAGTCTTCTCCGCCTTATTAATTTCATTATCCATTTTAAAGATTGACCTTTGCAGTGCTTTTTTTTCTTCAAAATTTAATCCCCAGTATCTTTCATAAACTGCAAGTGTCTTAGCTAACTCTGGTAAATGTTTCATATTTTTCAGAAAGAAGAACCAAAGAAAGCAGAACAGATGCTTCATCTGGCTTTGAAATTAGCACAAGAACAGCATAACCATGATGCCATTATCTATATCTATGATATGATGGCAAATTTAGCCTATGAACAGCATGAGCTTGATAAAGCAGAAAAGTTATTTGTATCAGTTATGCAGAGCTTAATGTCTAAAGGTGCACCACAGAATGATAACAGAATGATTCATATCAGTCTGAAGCTAGCTCATATATATCAAATGAAGAATGATGTAAGGTATGCCAAGAACCAAGCTTCTGTTTTCTCTTTAATACATTTTTGCATACAGATTTATTTTGCTGTCTGCTTACTAGATAACCCATTTTCAAGTAATTTGTGAAAAAATTATTTATCTTCTCTTCACTATTGCAGTTTTATGGGTCAATTATTAGCCTTTAAGGCTTCTTTGGCGTATTTATGTTTTATCCTTTAAACTAGATACTTGAAAATAATTACAAGCAGTGAAAAATTTAATGTGATAAGAATCAACAAATGCCTCAAGCAGCGCTAACCTCGTTCTGTGTTACCTGTTGTACCATAAAATATATCCATAGTAAACAAGAGTTTCATTTCTTCCTAAAGCTCACAAAGATGGTACACATGCAAAATACACACACAGTTAACTGCTAAGCATATAATCATAGTAACTAAAGCAAAGCTTAGATAACACTCATATTGGATATACCTACTCTCTTACATTCATTAATGAATATATGCAGAAATACAATCATCAAAATTCATAAAGTGGCACAGGGCATGTTGGACAAGAGATATTGTTTTAATAGAATGCCAATGATTGTTCATACTGAGCTAAACTAATATAAAGTTGAACTTTAGCCTGGCTGAAGATGGGAACTAAATGTTCTCGAAACCAGTTCCATACATTTATGAAAAGTAAGTGAAGCTTTAAGAGTGTGTAGTTCAACTGAATCATACAATATCACAATCAATATAAATTGCTTTGCAAAGCTTACAACATACAATATATATACAGCATTCTTAGAAGCATTTAGCAAAAGAAAGAATCTTAAATTCTCTGGCTAAATTGGGGCTGCAGAATGATAGATTTGGGGTAATTAGTGCACAGATTTTGCTTATAGGGTGTTGGCAAAGTATTATGACTGGACAGAACAATTTGGATAGCAAAGAAGAAGTAGATCACATTATCGTACCTTTGAGACTCAATATTTATTTTTACCATCTTTGCCTTTGAAGAAGAACATGCATATTAATTTTGCCCATTTTAATTATTTTTTTTTTTCAATTACTAATATATACTGTTACTTATTTTTCTCCTCCCTCCCTTTCCTCTCATAGCTTGTTTAATCTGCTTCCTTATATTATGTATGATATCTGCAATGTTAAATATTTAATTTTACCATCTTTTCCTTTCATAACTTGTTTAATCTGTTTCCATACATTATGTATATCTGCAATATTAAATATTTCATTTTACCACCTTCACTTGTCTTCTTCCTTGTAAAAACACAAGCAATTTGAAATATTGCGCTATTTGTGGGACCATTACAGTACTTTATTCATTTCTGCATATGTAGTTTATATTATTTTAGTTACAATGGTATTTCCAGAAATAATGTATACTTCTTTTAATTACACATTTTTTGAATGACTAAAGAGAGACTGCTTCTCAGTGACCAAGTTCCAACATTTGGCATGCTGTGCTATTTCGAACAGCTGACTTAATAGTATCAGATAGCTCCTCTAGAGAAGAAACATTACACCAATGAATGGGTTTTTCAACTTTCTGGACTGTAGGGCAGATAAGGTAACACTTTCCATCTATAACAGCTTATTGGTCACAACATTCCAGGTGTGCAAACAAGCATTATAATAGAGAATGAGTGGCCACCTTGAGCAATTGTGCATTTCTTTTGCACAATCAAGATAATTCATTGCTATGACACTTTTTCCAATTGGGTGTCTATCTTTAATGATTCCTTGGTAATCAAAAGCAAAAATCATTTGCTTGACCTTTGATTACACTTGTCAAACAATTTTTGGCCATGGGAAGATGAATCTTCCCTCTCATTGGACTGTAAAATTTTAACTCCAAGTCAAATAATCCAGGTTTCATCAATAGTGATAATTCTATCCAAGAAATTTTTACCTTCAACATCGAAAGCTTCTGTCCAGTCAAGAAGTGAAATTTCTCTTTTCTGTAAATCATTTGTCAAAATACACAGTGCTGATGGTGGTGGAATCCCTGTGGCTTCTGAAAGTTCCTTACATGTTAACACAACAATCTTCTTCAAGAAATCCATCACAAGTTTCAAACTTCACTCATCTGTTGTTGTCTTTGACCTTTTTGATCGTGAGTCATCATTTATGCTGAAAGAAAACAGCACAATGAAGAACTGATTTATGGTCCACTGTGAGCTAGCCACAAACTTTACTCAAAGCATTGTGGCTTCCTGTGGGGCTTTTACCATAGCAAGTTTCAATCTTAATGTGTGACCACTGTACTCAATATACCAGCAGGCTCCAGTTTAAGCTTTATTATCTACATGCAGCGTATGCTAAGGACAAAATGAGCACACATGCTTGTTTCTCAAGCCTTCCACTGCAACTGATGTAATTTTCACTAGTGGTGTATTATCCAATTTGCAGTACTGCCAACTATGCATTATTATGAAATGACTTTCAAATATTGTTCTTTATGAGTTACTTAATTTTTTGTAGTATTATACACACATACATACATACATACATACATACATACATACATACATACATACATACATACATACATACATACATACATAACCACTGCCATAGTTTAGGTGTAGCATTTATGCTTCCCATGTGGTGAGCCTGGGTTTCATTCTCAGTTAGGTTAATTCTTGACAGATTTTATTCAGGGTTTTTCTTCAGTCCTTTAGTTAGGTGAATACCTGGGAAACTTAGGCAGAAAAAAAATCTGAACTTGTTTAGCCAAGTTATCATCTATCACAACATATCTTCAGGCCAGTAACATAACAAAAAATTATACATATATAATTTTGTGACTATTTAAGTGCTGTTATCTATTTCTGCTTCTCTAGTTCTTCTATTTTAGTTACATTATTCCAAGGGTTCCTTTTTTCCTTTTTATTATATATGCAGACAGGAGATCTGTAGTTCAAATCCCACAAGGATTGTCCTACTTCACTGAGGTATTTTCAATTTTTTCTCAGTCCTCATCACTGACAAACAGGGGGCTTACTGTAAAACTTAGTTCTGAAACACTTCCTTCCAATAGAAAAGAAAAATCCTTTTTCAATTTAGCATTTAAACCCATGTTCGCCACCTGTAATGCCATAGTAGTTAAAACATATTAAACACTATTAAATTTCTAGAGCACAACTACATAAAATCTTGTTGTGCTAATGCTTCAATGTAGAGCTGCAGGATAGTGCAATAATAATGCTTAAAAAATTTGGTGCTTAACAAATTATCCAACAGTTGAATTTTAGCCTAGCTGATGATGAGAATGAAATGTTCTCGAAACCAGTTCTATATATTATGACAAGTAAGTGAAGCATTAAGAGTGTGTAATTCAACTAAATCATACAATAATATCAATAATCTAATCTCTCTAGTCACTGATCCCCATAAATGCCTGGTCATACTTATTTTGGTGCTGTAAGTAGCACAAAAGGAGCATAT
This sequence comes from Metallyticus violacea, assembly GCA_030762175.1. Classification (NCBI taxonomy): domain Eukaryota; kingdom Metazoa; phylum Arthropoda; class Insecta; order Mantodea; family Metallyticidae; genus Metallyticus; species Metallyticus violacea. Next base: position 60,189,111 of record CM060836.1, read on the forward strand.
ACTAATATTAATATGCTTATTGCTCTTGGAAGTAATGAAAAAGTGGGAATGAACTGTTATGTTAATTTTGATTTTATTTGCAGACTTGCAGTTACAGGTATTAAGTATGAACAGAACAAGCATATTCAGTTTTGCAAGTCTTCCAGCCTGTGGGAGCATTTTTCTATTACATACATGTTTAATATTTTGCTGAATGAATTTTTGTTTGCATTTTATGCAAGTTGTAAAGAATGGATTCCATGACAAGTGGATCTTTTTTTGTGGCTGCTTTACTTATACCACTCTATGATAGCTATCATGGCATATAGTATGAGTAAGGACATTTGTTTAGACAGTGTTGTCTTTTTTATTAATCTTATTACTAGAGGATGAAGTCTGGACACCAAAATGTTGCCTAAATGCTGGTACAGATTTAAGGAACACCAGCTGTAGGACACAGTAATTATTTGTTTACTTTACTGGTATACACGCAAATTAATGTCACTTGTATGTACATAAATAGCTATGACTAAGTTATTAGCCTTAAATGGGGAATTACAGGATTTTCTACTTTTATATTTAAAAAATAAACATTTTTGCTTATTTTGTTGCAAACATTGAATGTGATTTCCATATGACAAATTTTTATTTAAGTTAATTGCAAGGAAATGAATCAGAAAAAAATGGTGCAAGGGTTTCAAAGATTAGTCAAGTGAACTAGCAGAGAGTAGTAAATGCTTTTTAAATTAAGTGATGTTTATATTTAGAGTTAGTTTTTAGGATTGTAACCATGCTGAAATGATCCTTTGGTACCCTATCATACTAACATTATGAATTTAAAACAATGTTTAACACAACAAGCAGAAAAAAATGGTGCAAGGGTGTCAAAGATTAATCAAGTGAACTAGCAGAGTATTAAATACTTTTTAAATTTAATGATACATTTTGGACAGAGCATAGAGATTATACAGAACACTTCGACAAGTTAATTTTTTTTACTCACTAAATTGATTTTCATTTCACGATAGATTGCTGTTGGCAAATAAATATTTTATGAAATGACACATTCATTATGTTCTGTTAGTAAATTAGGATATCTTAAGTACCACATTTTTACTACGTCTTAGCATTTGACAAAATCATTACATTCATGATTGCTTCAAATTAAAACAGTGTAATAAAAATTTTGATTTATGTTCCCTATTTGGAATCATTTTACTGATACTTTCAATCTCACCCTATACAAAACAATAGTATTTATTTAAACAAATAACACATTTTAGAGCAATAAGGTTGCATTATAATGGTCATTATATAGCTTAACTGATTGTTCTTTACTTTATTGTAATATTACCATCTCTTTTTATAAATGTATAATGTATCTTATTTTTGCTATTTTGTGTTTAGTTTCATAGTATTAAAATATGCATTGTTCTTTTCTTTGTTGTTACTATAATGCTGATATTTTTTTTTAATGTATAATATATCATTTTTGCTATTTTGTGTTTTGCAAGCAAACATGTGAGTCAAGACTTCCAAATAAAATACAATACACCACTGGAAAAAGAAAACTAAAATAAAATCAGCTTTCTACATGTAATAGGTATTAGAAAAAAACACTCTGTTAATCCTAAGGAGGGGAATATGATTCACACTTGCTTTATAACTGAAATAAATATGAATAACAAACAGATAAAATAAAATAAACTTCATTAAGAATTTGCTAATATATGATAGTTTATTGATCATCATATACAATTACAGTATAGACCATAAGGCCTGTTCCATCTCCACATAATAGACAATTTTTGCTGAAATTAGTATTTCCATCTCTTTCAAAGGCATCCAACATCTTGTCGTACAGGTTTTTATAGTCATTTACTATTTTGAGAGTGTAATAGGGATTCATTCTATTTATGCCATTCTAATATGTGTTTATTAATTTTTTCTAAGATGCTTGTTAATTCCAAGTTCTTCACAGATATCTGAATTTTGTTTATGGTCTAACATTCATATCCCTAATGGTCTCAATAATCTCATTTTTTCTGCCTCTACCCTTTGTTTTTGCTTTGTTGTTAGAGGCCAAGTTTCTGAGCCATAGAGACTTTGTAGAATTTTAAAACAATATCTCTTCTAACTTTTCCAAAAAGTGTTCTTTTAATTGTGCCTTATAGCTGCTGGAATTTGGGAATTTAACATCTATATCATTGATAATTTAATAAAATAAAACCTGCTGCTTAAAATAACAAACTCTTTTTATATCAGTTTCCTTAAAATATCATCCAAAATAATACATTACAAATTTGTCATTTCTTTTAATTTTATATAGAGAACATTGTATATCCATATTTTAGTACAATGTGCACCAAGATATTGATGATAATGAGTATATTCTTTTTAGGCAATTCTGTAGTTGAAACCAATGGGGTGTCATGAGCCCAAAATTTGGGGAGGCCAGACATATATGGGAATAACTTATTCCTAACAATTTAAGATGCTTATGCACATGCACAATACTGCCTTACTACTGAACCTGGAATACTATTATTAATAATTGTGTTGAAAACCTTATCACAGTGATACTCATTAATATTTCAAATGAAGTCACACATTATGGACAGGCATGTGATTTACTTGTAAAAACATATTTACTTGTTGATCCTTCTTCTAGAAACATTCAATGACATACCATATGTCATTGCTCTCACGCATATTCAGAATTTCCTTTTCAATTGAGACACAAGCAAGAGCTGATAAGTGATCTTGGGACATGCTGATCTTCAAATAACTTTTTACGTAATTAAGATTATTGTATTACTGAGTCAAACTACACACTCTTATAGGCTGCACTTGTTTATATTTAGAACATGTATCACAGACCACCATTTATAAGTGCCAATAAGAGTGTCATCAATAATTGTAATTACATGATTTGCATCACTGTACAAGTTCCAATTAGCACTTCAAGTTTTTATGTTTAAGGCAAAAAGAATTCTTTTTAACTGAAGCATTAGTCACAGGGATAGTAGCAGTGAGGCAAAATAGCTTGAAGATTTATGGAATAATTTGATTTTTCTGTTCTCAGTCATTTTTTAAATGAAGTCTCCCATGGATGAATGGAAGGTTTGTGTTGCAAAGAAAAAAGTTTTCAGTTCTATATGGTTGCAGAGAGCAACATATCTTTCTAATAAAGAGTCCAGCCAACACACAATCATCATCATCATCATCATCATCATTATTATTATTATTATTATTATTATTATTATTATTATTAGACTGAGGAGGCCCAGCCACCCTTTCCTACTCTAATTGGCCACCACTGGTTGAAAAATATTGTCATTCTGTTTTACATTCAGTTTGAGATAGTGAAATTCATTCCTGCATAGTTGAATGGAAAATGTGCCTGGTTTTGTCATGTTAAAGTAAATAAATTTAAAGATATGTTTTGTTTTTTTTTTTTCTTTTTCTTTCTGCTTCCTCCACCCTCCTTTCTTCCTTGATAACTGCTCTAAACCAAAAGAGAAACACTAAGTTTGATTCTTGAATTATTTAATTGCATTTAATGCATGACCATGATTCTTCTGACATGTAAATTACGTATATATCATTTGGATGCAAATGACTCTTATAACACTGATCCTACTGATTTTTACATATATTATGCCATCTTGCGGTGCCTTTTTGCATTGATTTCTCTCAGATGTAATGGAAGCTCAACCTTGGCTTAACATGAAATCCAAGCCATATATATTGTCTTTAGGGTTGTTTCAAATGGCCTACCATGACAAAGTACTTTTTTATAAAGCATTAGGTAAATAGATGCTTTTTAATGGTTAGGATAGTGTTGGAAAGTCAGTTTCATCTGTAACATTTTAAAGGTAATTTATTTTGAAATTTCATATTAATAGTAAATTACTTTATTTCATGGCCTACTTTTAAAGAAAAGCAGAAAACTGGATAAAATATTGAATGTCTGTCTAAAAAATAATGTATGATACACACGTGCTAAAAATAATTTTAATTTTTAATGTGGTAGGCTTTGCTTTCTGTCTCATTTTGCAAATATACTAACAAAATAAAATAACCTTTATATTATGAATAACTGCTTGCATTCCTTTTTAAAAATGAATGTAGGAATCCACACAGTGAAACTATCATAAATCTTGTTGAATTAAATTTAATCCCAACTTACTTTTTAATAAAAAAAGTTTTAATATGTTGACATGATTTTAGTTGTTTTACTTTTAATTCAACAACTGCTTGCATTTCATATATGTGGTTCATTAAAAAAGGCAGGAGTTAGATACACTATATTCTCCAGTAGGTAAAATATTTTAAAACGCTAAAAACATTTCTGTGGCTTCGCTGCTAATGAAACAGTTTGAGTTAAAAACATTTAAAATATTGATACATTGATAAAAACACTCTTAGACAAAGAGAATTACAGACTAAAAATGCAAAAACTATTAAACAGTGGTGAATTCATTGAAGTAAAAACAGATCCTTTAAATAAATGCAAAAAAATCAATACAAAAAATCCTAAAAAGCAGCACCTTATTCTGAAAAGCCCACTGTTACAAAATCAAAGTATACAATCCATCTTTAGCCAGGATTTTTGACCTGCCAAAAATTCATAAACCTGGGAAAAGCAGGAGACCCATTATTAACAACATCAACACTCCTCTTCTCTCTTAGCAAACTGGTTGTCTTCAAAATTTAACACTTTTCCAAAGTATGATGGTTTAGGCTTGAATAACTATGGATCTCATTAACAAGATCAAAGATTACAAATTGTCTCCCAATGATACTTTGGCTTCATTTGATTTGAAGCTTTGTTTCCCAGCATACCACAAAATAAAACATTAACTCTTCTAAGAAAATGGTTACAAGCATCCTCTAACAGAGATAAACCACCACGAGTGGCCGAGGTCATTAAGTCGCAGACTTGTGAGCGGGAGGTCTGGGTTCGAATACTGCCAGGACCATCCTCCCTGACTGAGGTTTTTTCCAGGTTTTCCTCAGTCCTCATATATGGCAAATGCCGGGGAGGTACCCTACACTTAGGCCTGGAACGATTCCTTCCTTAAAAAAAAATAAATCTTATCCCAATTTATCATGTCATTTCATGTATCATCAGTGTCCTCGCCTGTGGTGCCTCTGTAGCAAAAACGGGCGTTAAACACTATTCATTCATTTTATAACAGAGATACTTATCAAGAAATATAGTAAACTCGCCAAACTTTGCTTAAATCAAGCCTTTATCACATTTGAAGAAAATGTTTCAAACAAAAATAAGGATTAGTAATGAACAGCCCTCTTTCACCATTCCTAGCTGACTTATTTATGAGTTCTTTTGAAAAACATATCACTAAAGCCTTCCCCTACATCTTCAAGATCTGGTATAGATATATAGATGATATATTTGCTATTGTACCAAAGAGATTTAGTAGAAGATGCACTGAAATGATTAAATTTACAGGAACCCACAATTACATTTACTATAGAAATGGAAACCAATAACATATTACCATTTTTGGACTTGAAGATAATAAAAAGTAAGAATAAATTAGAGAACAATTTACAGAAAGAATGCACCCACTGACAATTATATCAAACCCCATGGTTTTGACTCAAGAACGTATAAAGAAGCAGCTTTCAACAGCATGGTATACAGATTAATTAATGTACCACACAATAAAGAATAATATAAAAAAATACTAGAAACAGGCATTTCTAATGGATTCAAAAAATTGATTAATCACAAAATTAAAAGATTCCTAAAACAAAAGGAAATTAAGCAAATTACCATTTTCAAAAAATTTTTCAAACAGTACAGCATGACATTAGCATCTCAGAACAGATAGTGTTGGCAAATTATTGAAATTATAAACAGATTACAAACCCAAAAAAGAAAAATTAGATTTATACCAGATCATTTATAAAGACTGAAAAAATATACATAGGCAAGACCAAGAGAAAGAAAGAAAGAAAGAACATTGGAGAAATATCCGCTACAAACAGATAGAAAAATCAGCCATAGCAGCATATTTCTGGAATGAAAATCATGAAATAGAAAAAGGCATCTCTTTATTAAAAACAGTTACATCCCAAGGAACTTGACATAAGGCAAAAGACTTTAATAAAGAAATATGAACATAAACTAATGAATTTTGAAGCAGACAATATTTTAAGTAAAAATTGTACTTACGAAGCTGTAGACAATGGAGTGGTAATATGTACTACATTAATGTGTTCAGTTGTTAACACTAACTCCACTTACTTTTTTAAAACTTTGGACTAGTTTCGGGAGAGGTTCCTCCCATCATCGGCTGTTGTTGACTGAAAGCCGTTGTTGCTGGATGAACTCAGCAAGTTTCTACTAGAACCACAAGATACCACCACAGGAGCAAACGGGCGTCCATCCCCCATTTCGAACAATGGCATTCAGTCAACAACAGCCGATGATGGGAGGAACCTCTCCCGAAACTAGTCCAAAGTTTTAAAAAAGTAAGTGGAGTTAGTGTTAACAACTGAACACATTAATGTAGTAGACAACATTTTGTACAAGTTCATCAACAGAATGCTGATGACCTGAGATGTTAAAGAGCGTCCATAAATAAATAAAAAAAATCACCAACAGACCACCAGATTCATCACAATCACCTACCTTTTCAAACCTAATATGATCCACCATGCACCAGTGAACAATTGACAATGTGAGCAAAGGCCTGGCAAAATATGTCCTGAATTTTTTAATTTTAAGAGTGAAACGTTAACAGTATTTTATCTTTTTTTTTTTTTTTTTTTTTTTTTACTCAGACTGCTTCCATGTGATTTGGAAGTGAAGCCACAGAAAGGTTTTTATCATTTTAAAATGTTTTATCTACTGGAGATCTTATACTCGTTTTCACTGTGTTGATTCCTAAATATATTAAAATTATAAACACTATATTCTGTTAGCTGCAATTCTAGAAATTGTAATTTTCTGTTTCAGCAAAATGGCACCAGAATTGACATTAAAATTCTAAAGTGATAACACAGTAACTTCTAAATAGGCTCTTTTTAATTCTTTCAGGAAAGCAAATGAAGGATTTAAATTCTGCACAGACAATCTGCAGAAAAAAATAGATCAAGGAAATGCTGATGAAGACACGGCATTCCTTTGGGCAATGTGTATAGATTGGTATGCAAGATTCTTAATGGAGCAGAAACAATTTAAAGAAGCATTCACTTATTTTGAAATGGCATATAACATCTCTCTCCAGATGAATGGTTTGGAACATGAGGAGACAGTTTTGCTTTTGAATGATCTTGGTACTGTGTGCTTTGAAAGAAATGACATTGATGGTGCATTAAGTTATTTAACTAAGGCACATGAAATAGGAAAAAATCTTCCTTATATGGAAGAATTTGCAGCAGTATTAGTCAACTTGGGAAATGTGTACATGAAAAAAGGAATGTATGAAGAGGCAAGAAAACTCTGTGAAGCAGCATGGAGAAATGCTAAGAAGTACAATAATGTAGATGCTTTAAGAGAAATAAGTGCATGTTTAGATGAACTTAAAAAAAGAGATATTGCCTATCAATGATTTTGGTCATAGCCCTGTAGATGCAATGTTTTATATTTGTGTGCAATAAAAATAATTATCAGGCTGTTTGAAATGTAAGAGCTTTATTTTTGTAAATATATGTTGATAAAATCAGTAATCTTTTAAATGTACATCTTATAAAGGTACAGCTTGTGTACTTTTTATAAAAAAAATTTTACAACATATACAAAGCAATATAAATCTTTGTAAAATAACTTGTTTACTGTATATATTTTATAGTATACAAAGTAAATGAATCCCACTTTTTTTTTCTATTTCTAATTTTGCTTCATGAGCAATTAGAAATGTTTTCTTCCCAGCAATAGAATATATTTGTATTTCATTAAAAGAGGTGTTTCTTCAGGCAGCCCAGTAGCACCAATAGAATCCATTATTCTGAAACACATACATTAAAAAAAAAAGTTAAGCTTTAAAATGTTGTTCTTGCACTGTACTCACTGGAATTTAAAAGTTTGTGGTGTAATTCTTAATAATACTCTTGTAATGTAGTTGTTAATTTTGAAGCTGTTTACAGTAAAGATATATATTAATTAACTAATTAATACCATGAAGGTATTTAACTAAGAACATGTTTCGGGACCAGTGTTCCCATCCTTGGCCTGTTGACCCACTGTTTCCTGGTGCTCGTGTTGGTCCCATGGAAGCTATTGTATTCTATGTGGGATGAGCTCTGGTGGATATGAAATGAATTTAGAAAGGTAATCCCACGGCAGAAGGTCGAAATTCATTGCATTTTTTCGGTTTTTTAAAATGAATATATTCTCCCAGGAGGCCAATTTATATGGGTTGTTTAATTCTTTTAGAAGTTTTATCTCTGGATTTATTTCATGTTTTAGCTCCAATAATGGGTGTGCTATTGCTGATTTTTCCATCTCTTTTAATTTGATATTTCTAAAATGTCCTTTCTTCTGAATTGTCAGATTTCTTTTAGTTTTTCCTATGTATTTCAATTAACAGTCTAAGCATTCTATGGCATATTATTCCTGATTTCTTTTCTGCAGGTATCTTGTCTTTTAATTTTGATCCTAGAAGGTGCTTGATGTTGTATTTGTTGATGGGGGCTAACTTAATATTGAACTTTTTGAAAATCTTTTTGAATTTGTAGTGCCAATGTAGGTTATAGGTGAATTTGAATATCTTTGATTACATCAAAGGTCTAAGTCTCTTTTATGAATTTCTCAAGTTTGTATTTGTTGACCCTTTTTTTTATGGCAGAAGTGTTAAAACCGTTGTTTATGGCTGCATTCATACTCTCTATTGTATTCTATGGCACTGAGGGGAATGTTGACCAATCTAATAAAAATCATCAGAAAAGATAACAAAATACAATTTGGAATATATTGAAAACCGAAGCATATATATAAAAAAGAATGGTTTCAACCCAGAACCACATTAATATGCAGTATTCAACAATTTGTGTTTTGATTGGTTAACATTACCCTCAGTGAATTGCAGAAAGTCATCTATGAAATGTTACATAAATAAGTATTAGTAGTTACCAATGGTAATGTCACCCGGCAACTGCAGCATTCAGTTATTTACAATTAATTCCTTGGCAGAAAGCAGTAAAGATGGCTAATAATACACAGGAGATGAGGAAAATAGATTTGAAACTGTTGTCACCATGTTAACAGAAAAAGAAATGCATATTCAACCTTCTAGTCACATGAAATAAAACAATACCTATTGCTTTGTTTTTTAAAAATATTTTGTTCAAACTGCTTATGAAATTTCTTGCTCTATGATTCACAAGGTAGTGTGATATTATAAGACATTAACTCATTCTTTAGGTTTGATATATACATGTGTAATGTAATTAGAAGTTAGTAAATGTGAAGCAAAACAATATTAAAAAATAGAATGTAACACTTGCATTTATTAATTAGGATATATTTAGGTCAAAAGAACACTGTAGGAACATTAAATATAAACAAATGAATAAATCAGTGGTTGCAGCATATTTTTGAGCAAAAAAAATCACAATCTCACAAGAGAAGGAAAATTACTGAAGGCTATAAAAAATTATTTTTCAGTTGGCAATTTGGGAGATTTTTATTACAGAAAATAAACATTGACTCATGAAATTTGAAATTCCAACATACTTAAGTTTAAAAAATTCTCTCACTTCTCACTAGCATTTATTTAGATCTTTCTAAACCCAGCATCTTCCTTCTCTTCCTCTATGTCTTTCTCCACTGATTCACTACCCTCTTACCAATCTTCTATTCTTTCTACATTCTTAATCCTTTTAATGATGACCTTTCTGTCCTTTTCAGTATATATTCCAATATTTTAGTGCTGCTTCTCACTTATACAAGAGCATCAGATTCATACCATAAATACATACATATCTGGCCATTATTAAAGTAGTATGCAATACAATTTAACAGATGGCTTACTATTCAATTTATATTTTTCTATTCACTTAATAACTTCACTATTTATACAAATGCAATGCAAATATAATTTGATGTTTTATATTGTTTTTCTTTACCTTACACTGGATGTTACAACATTTGGTACAGATGTTCACCATCCCTTACTGGCTGGTTGGCACAGAACACCTTATTGTGATACAAATTAGTTTGCTATTTGTGGTAATAATTTATCCTTATACATTTAAAGACTCTCAGAAAATGTTCAATAATGCATGAAGTACAATCGATGCCCGATAGCATTCACGCAATACATCATTGCAAACTAGGTAAGAAGTTATTCCTCAGATTATCTTGTGCGACTTGATTATTGCATTTTCTTGTCCCTCAACCAAGCTCAGTGGAGAGAAATGAAAAACATTTTCAGTTTATTCATTACTATTTTTGACCTTACTTTATTGGCATGCTTCTTGCAAGTTTCTTTGCCAGACCCCAGCAACTACAATGTTAAGTTGTGTTGACAAACAGCTTTGGTCAATCAGGGGAAGGAGAGGCAGAAGGATCTCGTTCTATTTACATGCAAAGTACAGTTTAAAAAAATGCTGTTTATTTATCTGCATTTGATGTAATAGAAAGCCAAATCACCTTGGAGCCTTTGACAGGAGCTCAATATACATTTCTAACCTGGCCAAACATAACCAAAAAATAATACTGCATGTCAACAATACTCCAGTATATCTTAAGATAACTAGTACATCTTATTTGCTCTGATATCCCATAGTTAATTGATTAGAAGAATGTTCTTAGTGAAGATTATTAGTACAAAGGATTTTATTGGGCCTATTTGTGTTCTATGACACATTTGCTCTAAAAAAAAAAAGTTGACATGAGTGCACCATACAAAGCGAAGGAAATATAGCCAACATACTGATGGGTTAAAACTAAGAGTTGGAAAATAAGAGTTAAAAGCACATAAAAAGGAACACACATTTAGTGAATAGGAAAAATCTTACAGAAAATAGGGATTGGAAGAATTATCAAAAAAATATACATAAAAGTAAACAGGAAAAAACATACAACAGAGAATAATACTCATGCTTATTTTATGTCATTGGTGTGGATACACTGAAAATGAGGTGTAACTGCAACTGACCAATAAATTTGCATATGAAAAGACTGATTTGTTAATATTATGAGCATGGCAATAATACCATCTGGCAGCAGAAATTATAAGTCTGCTGAGGCAATTAGTATTTATCTCCATTGGGTTGGTTAACCCTTTTCTACGTGAAATGGAAAATGATGGCAAAGTTCCTTATCGTCTCAACAGAATGCCAAAAATTCTTTCTACCAGTTCCATCCTTATGCTCTAGTCAACCATCAACTATTTTCTGCACAGATTGTATTAAAAGTATATGAAATTAAAAAAATTCAAACTCATTTTCTTGGCAGTATTGTTATAATAATTGCATTGCAATTCATACAGAAATATATCACCCTATTGAAACAGTGAGTGGAATACCTAATGTTAATTTTTGCATTTCTGCCACATGCTATACAAATCTAAAATAGTATCAGCCATAAAATATAACTTATAGCAAAATCAGATACTAACTCTTTTTCAAATGCACGTAGAATAGTAGTTGCCTTTACTTCACCTTCATGCTTCTCAAAATTCTGGTACGCTGACCAGCTGCGAATGTAACCAACTAGATCACCTATAGTTGCTTCATACTCTGAGAATATTGATTCATCTCTATAAAACAAAGACAGCATTTTTTAAAATTAAAGCAGTGTAACCTTGCATTTAAAAAGTAGACATATATTTTCTCTTTTTCCATGATACATTTCAAACTTCTGAGGCCTGTGATCGATATTATAGTGAATAGCAATTTTAATTAAAAACTCAAGAGTAAACGTTATATGTATCATATTGAAAAGGAGAAAAACACATAGATGCATAAATGTTAGCTAATAACCATTTTCAAAAAAATAAATTTTAATAAATAAATAAAAAGCTACATTAAATTGGTTTAAATGACTATCATAGTAGTTAATTTGAACAATTTAGTCTCTGGGATATTTAACTGCAATTTCATTGTTCAAACCTAATCAATGCATGATTTTTTTTATTAATTTATTCCTCTCCATAATGAACTTTTTATGTATACCCTACAAAGAGTATGTTCAGAAGAAGATCTGAATAATTATTAATTTTATTCAAGTATAGAGAACTGAGAAGGAACCCATAGAGAAATAACCAAAGAACCATTGTGTGTGGTATTATTTATAGTTCTTTGAAACATAAAAAAACTTGCAGCTTGGCAACCAAAGATTTAGCAACCTTTAAGATATCAATAGAAAGAAAAACTAGCCAGGTTTTTATTTTCTTACCTCTATTTCCTAAGCAAGCTGGAATTCTGAGCTCCATTAGCTGCAGTAGTCCAGTCTTGCAAGTGAGAAGGCATCTTATCTTGGAATATGTGAAAACAAGTTCAGTGGTGACTGCAACGAAGATTTAGAGGTAAGTTTGGAAAGGAGATACAGGCATACAATGCATAAATGACTGATATGATAGATTTAAAGATAAAAGCTCTTTTTCTGGAAGGCAATCTAATTAGACTGTCATATCTCATTAGATTACAATAGTGGCTGATACTCCAGTTTGATGCATACAGTGACAATTCCATTTTCTAACTGCCTCCTCCTCATCATAACTTAGTCCATGCAACGTTACTGGATAGGGCACATATTGGCAATGATACGTCTTGATAACACTCATTCACATTGTTCCGCTGGAGGCCAGGTCCTTCACTGTACACTGAGCATCATGATGTTGTGTTTACACTTTTCAAAAATGGGATACTGTAGTAGCTTTCCTTTGCTTTCCACAGTGATGAAAATGAGTTGATGGTGGAATGAGTAAAAGGGAAACCAAAAGTATGTAGGGGAAAACCTGCTCAAGCATTGCTTCATTTGTTACAAATTCCATTTATGGCTGTTGGCTCAAACCTGGGACGTCTGGTGGAAGGTAAATAATCTAATCACTTGGCTATGGTGTTGAATTACTACACAAGCCCCGCAAAATTATAAAACCTGACTCGACTGGGAGTTTTTTTTTTGGGGGGGGGGGCATTGGGGTACAAGGACAATTTTTCAACTCACTCAGTGCTGTTTTCATAAACTGCAACCATCAACAATGCAGGTGTACTGCATATATGTTCAGAGATGGAGTACTGACTCAATATCTGCAGGTCAACAAGGTGCTACACGAAATATTTGTGAACAAAAACTTGATGAGTTTGTCTTTCATTTGATACCTTGAAAGACATTATTTCAGTTTTCACTGCTGGGCAGCTAACTTAAATGTTCAACTAAATCTGAACAGTACTCGCAGAATGATACATGACAGCATAGAAATATTTAAAGAGGAAAATAATATTAACAGAGATAATGGCAGACAGCTCCAAAACATGTGGAGAATAATACCAAAAGGATGTAATACTACTGTCAACTACTGACCAATGAGGAGCAACTTCTCTTTAAGTTCAAGAACTTGTGTGACAAGCCATGGTATCCTACACACAATTGGATGTATGAGGAACATTATCATATGTCCAATAATATACACTTTCATTATTCTTTTGTTGTGCAGGAGCACTGCGCAGAAGATTACAGAATTCTATAACTAAAGTAGTAAATTTAATAAGCTAGCAATAACCCAGCTGATAAACATGTTTTGGATTATATATGGAATGATTTAAATGAATTGCTACTGTTTATTTTATTTATTTGTGCCAATTCATGTAAAATTGAATATGACCAGCATTCAGCCCCAGGCTCTTTGCCAGTCATATTCATAATTTACAAATACCATTCATATACTAATTATTTTAATTCTTAGTTCTAATCTGCTATGAATTTACATTTTCATTATTTGTCTCTATTCACTGTACAGATCCATTTATTATTCACCTTATGTAACATTTCCCTATATTCCTACTATTTTCGTGAAACATTTTAATTATGGTTATATTTCTATCTTAAACCATTTCTTGTTAATAAACCTTTTCTCCAAATTTCTGTTCTTTTTGCACTTGTTGATTTGATTTATTTATGGATGCTCTTTAACAGCTCAGGTCATCAGCGTCCCATTCAATTCAGGGCATGAAACGGCTGACAAATTTTGCTCAGAGGCCTCTTCTTTCAGGTTTCAGATTCTTTTACATGCTGTAAATGTACAACACGGGACCCATGGTTTTACTTTCCTTCTGAGGGAAGCCATACTTAGGATTTTTACACCCGAAAAATCCATCGATCCTGGCCGGGTTTGAACCTGCAATCTTGGGTTTAGAAGGCAAGTATGGTTACCATATACCACCAGGACTAACATTTTTTGCACTTAAATAAAGTGTATCTTTTCCATCACATAATGGATTTTTTTATTTTTTTAAGCCTTCTAACCTCCATACTCCTGCTCTTGGCTATGCTATACTTTCTCACTCTTCTTTATTTGCCAGTCTATATATTTTTCCCTTCTCCATGTACTTTTCATCAATGTATAGAAGAGAAAAGATCTCTTTTCAGCTATGTCACTAAATATTTTTTTGTATTTTTATGTCCTAAATCTCTTTCTTACCATTTTCAAAAAACTATTTATATTATTTTCCCTCTTCTCCATATCTCACCTATTCCATTATTTTCCAAGTTATTACGTAATCCAATATTCTAAACACTGTCTTAACAAATTTCTTACTTCTAAATTTAGAATTCTGAACCAATAATTTAAGTTTTCTTTCCATAATCATTCCTTTCCTTATCTTTCCTCATTTTTATTTGGACTACCTGCCTTACATTTGCATTTGGTAACCTTAACCCTCGCATTTCTCTACAGGGATCCTGTGTACTTCAATTATATTATCCCATCCTCCAGCTAATTTCCTCTTTTCACTTCAATCACTATATTTTTTCTAACTGTTTAATATTTATATTAGATATTCTGTGTTTGCAACTTCTGATTGCTTACATAGCACCTTTTCCTTTTGTGAGTGCCAATTTCTTTTGCTTTTTCCATTTACCCCCTCCATTATTTATAACTCCTAAATAAATATAATCTCATACCATCCTATACTCTTTACCTTCCCTCTTCCATTTTTTATATTTACTCTCCCCCCTTTTTAAATGCTATAATCTGTGTTTTCTCCTGGTTCACTTTTAAGCTCTATTCTCTACAGTATTTGTCTATTCCCTGCAAAGATTGCTTTAAACCAATGCCTTTGATTGATCCTACCACTAATCATTTGAGAAAAGTAAACCTGAAATCTGGATATTATTAATTACTGGCTAAAATTATTGTTCCTCATAATCTCTAATTTTATATATATATTAAATAGTACTTGACTTAATTTACATCCTTGCCTGAGATTTCTTTTGCTGAATTCTCTAGTTACTGCCTCTTCCTCCAGTATTACACAGAAGATATTCCTGACTATATAATGCTCTAAGAATATTCGCCTAATTCTTTTCTCAATAATTTATGCTACAATAATTTTAACTCTATTCAGCCATATGCTTTCTCTAAATCCACAAATGTCATGTATAACTTCCCTCGTTTATCTTTGAAGTATTTATCCATTAGCATTTTAATAATAAATTGTCAGCTGTTCTCTTCTCTATTCAAAATTCCATCTGAAATTCTAACAGAATATTATATTCTTTAACCTTGTCAATAGCAAGGTGTTCCGAAATGAACAGAACACATGAAATAAGAAGCAAATGAGCCTGGAGTTCATCTTTTCAAGCTTAAGGTTAACTTAAAAAAAAAATCTTATTCATGCAAAAGTCACTACCTATTGAGACTGAATCAGGGTCCTAGAATTGACAGACATGCCAGCACCTGAGTCATAATGCCAGCAAAGTGAACATTTCTTTAGGGCATCCCCATTTAATTTCCAATCATCAACTGATTGTCCTATGAGCCCTATTCAAATACATCCTATATGGAAATGCGAAAAATTTATAAGGCTTTCATACAGACTAAGAACATGTAATCTACTCACAACTACCAGGTGCTTGGAAAGTTCTCAGCTTCAGGGGGAAGGGGGGAGAAAGAAAAATAAATAAAAAATGTACCCAATTATTTCCCAACATAATCACCTTTTAACTCAATTCACCTCGATCAACAACATTCTCACTTCTTTATACTTTCCATATTATATGATTTTGCTAACTCTGTGCTAATTAAGCATGTCTGACCTATGACAATGTTTGAGATAAATCTTTGTATAGCTTGTCATTTCTTCAGACTTGCTAAGAATAAAAGGTGCTACAGGCCAAATATGGTGACCATGGTGCACATGGAAGCAAATTGAAGCACAATGCATGCAACTGCAATTTAAGAAGTTTGGAAAAGCACTTTTTTCTTTGATATATGTGGATGTTTTGGCCTTAATATCATTTTTCAATTGCTCCAGCAATGCTGCTTAATTCTGTTGATGGTTTTGCCTTTTCATTAAATAGTTTATGAGCACAACACCCCAAGCACCCCAGAAAACAATGGCCATCATTTATATTAAAGTTATTATTACTTCACACACACACACATATATATATATATATATATATATATATAAATTAACACTAATAATAAAAGTAGATAAAGATAAAACACAGAGAAAGAGCTCAAAGCTTCTTGCCATTGAAGAACTCGCAGTAGTTCGAAATATAGCAGTTTCAAGTGTGACTCTTTCTCTGTGTTTTATCTTTATCTACTTTTATTATTAGTGTTAATTTGTTACATTGTTAATAGTGTTTCTTTATTTTTATGTTTCATTTATATATATATATATTTATATATATATAAATTTATTTGTGTGTATGTGTGTGTGGGTTTGGGGTCTTTACCTCATTGCCATTTGTGCAATACATTTGGATTCTTCAGAGCACTTGCACCCTCTTGTACCTATTGTTTAAACTATTGCTTCTTTTCCTTGCACAGATTGGTGAATCCAGGTTTAATCAAGTGATATAATACTGCAGAAATTCCACTGAATTGCATTTTAAACATGTTCAGTTCAAGCACTCCTGACAAATGTTCATTTGTATGTGCATTTACTTATCATGGAATCCTACGCCTTTTTATAGCATAGGCATTTAACCTTTTAAAGGAATGAAACAATCAATTTTATTTGGTTTTTTTTTTTTTTTTTTTTTTTTTGTGGAAAACTTCATTTTACTTACTTTGCTTGGTCATAGGAACCACACATATGAAAGTATGTATTTGAAATTTTACAGTATGCCGTCTAAAGGGTTATATTTAAGAAATATCCTTGCTATTTGATACTACCAGCACCATCTCTTTGTAAGACCAAAAAGTTTTCATTTGTGTGCCAATGTTCTGTTGTCTACTGTCATTGAATGAATATTAATAACCAGTCACTCCCATGGAACCCACTTTAAACAGAGTAAATCTTAAGCTAATGACTACTAAGTTTAATTCAGTGTAAAATGCTATTAAACAGATTAACTTAACAGATAAACTTTCAATGACTCTGGAGATGTAAAAGACTAAGTTTAAGTACTCACCTTAGCAATGGTTCCTGTACAAATGGAATTTTTTTAAATACATCTTGCTTGTAACTGTCAATATACATCTTTTTACTCTCTGGCAGCACATACTCACTGAGCACAACATTGTAGTACTGAAACAAGAATGTCTTTATTCATATAATAATGATAACAACATTTTATTATTTTATTTATTGCACACCATACCCTACATTCGAGTTTCAGTCAGTAAGAATATTAGCATCAAAATACATTAATAAGTTATACACCATATAGTTAAAATCAAGAGCACATGTATTGAGTATAATTGAGTCATCAATAATAAAAATGATTTATAGGATAGATCATCATAATAATTAGTTATTTCCAATCAATACTATTTATTATAAATATTAACAGTTCATCTTTTATATATATATATATATATATATATATATATCAATACTATTTATTATACATATTAACAGCTCATCTTATATATATATCAAAGAAGTTTTTAATTCAGTTTGGAACTTCTTTCCCTTTTTGAATTTTAAACAACTGAGGCAATTATTATACAAATTATTATACGAATATGTACCAATAACTCTTGGATCTCAATGATAATTTTTGTTTACATTTCCATGATAATTGTTCTGAGTCCAAGTGCTATAATTGTGGCTCTCCTTATTTAAGAGCTTGTCATTGCATTATTTACAACATATAGGATTACCTTACACATAATATAAGGATTTTAGATCCTTAAAATATTTGTACATGAGACTCTCCTATCTGCTCCATATACAGAGTTAAAAGCCTCACACTACCTAAATAACTTTTGAATTACATGATTTAGTGACATGAAATTCAGTGTATCAGGGTAACCATATACTGAGAAGTCAAAAATGATATTATTTACTTTTTTTCTACTTTTGTTTAACCAGAAGCAATTCCCTATTTTAAATTAAATACACAATATATTTTTTGCTTTTTCAAATGACAATGTGCCAGTCCATCGTAGAAAGCATTTAATGAATGGCTTAACTGGTTTAGGAATGTCTTGTACCTCTTCCATTATTCGATATTCTTTTGTTGGATCCTTCTCAATATACCACTGACTTCAAATGGCCCCACAGAAAGAAGTTCAAAGGTGACAATCTGGGGATCATGCTGGCCACTCTATGTGACCTCTCCTCTCAATCCAGTATTGTGGCAAAACCTGGTCTAAGTGTTGATGAACACATCTGTATATAGTGAACTGGAGTTTCATGTTGTTGGAAATAGATGTCATCTCTGGGTAGACCATGGTTGACTGTATAAGGAAACAAATTGCAATAGCTGATACTATGTGATTTGAAAACAAATCCAAGTATCTAATAGCATTTAGCATTTCTCTAAAGCAGAAAGGACCAAAGATATAATCACAAAAAAACCAGCCCAAATATGTATGTGATTCTCTTCCATTAAATGTGCCTTAATGTCTGACCAGCATCAGCCGCACCTAATCGCTTGGAAATCTAGTGATATTTCATTATTTATTTTTATGAATTACTTGTTTATATTGCATATAAGATATATAGACTACAAAATTATACTCTGGGTACAAAAACCATGTGACCCCCAGTGCTTACACCCCATAGTCTGTGATAGGGGATTATTACTGGTCCTTTAGGACTTACCACACTCTATGCCCTTTGAAGAATGCAATTGATGGGTGATTTGTAGGATGCTTGTTAATAGTATCTCCTGAAAATTTGGTGTGTAAAGAGCTCTTTGCCTACCATCCTAGTCGTCTCTTTTTTGCTTTAATGACCCACTCTATTATAGGTTCCTATCTAAGATAATAAATATCTTCCATTGCATGATGCTTGTTAGGAAACTTTTCTCTCCACATCCTTCTGGATTTCCAGGTTCTGCATCCAGCTCTCTATACATTAAATGCATGTCTGCCAGTTTAAGCGCCATGTAATATCCTATATACAACAACCAGGCACAAACAATAAAACAGACACAAATGGTAATGTGAAACATGACAGGCAATTGTATATTAGTTTGCAAACTAGTGCCACCAAACATAAGTAGCAAGCAGTTGTTTGTATTAAAGCAGCTTACACAAACATTCCCCAAACTTATTTGTTTAAGACCTCATAGTATCTAAAATTGGCATTTCTAACCAGAGATTGCCCATTTCAATATTCGGTTAAGATTGATCTACCATCTGTAGTATTTTGACTCAAGATGTCTGGAACACAGTTTACAATTATTGCTTTATTAATAAAGTTTCCAACTTGAGCTCAATGCTGTCATGATAAATATTTCTAGCCATATGCTCTCATAAACACTTAAAGAAAGAAATCAGTAGATATCTTTGGCACTTATTTATTAAGAAAATGTATAAAGTGTGTTTGTGAAACTTAAAGAGAGTTTTAATGTGACGACATGATTTTTAGTGTTTTACTTTAAATCAAAATAAGATTAACAAAAGTTTCACTGTGTGGATTCCGAAATTCCGTAAAGAAAATGTGTGTTTGGCTAGTTGACTTTAATGGACAGAAGAGTATAACGGCATATTGTCTTCATGATAGCAGTGCTTACCTAAAGGTTTGCAAAATGCAGTTTCTTTCACCCAGCATTAGCACATTTTCATGTTATTACATATATTTAGTGTTGGGTCAACTGGCATGCTTGGCAAGGGCATCTAAAAAGGGGCACAAAATTCAACCTCCAACTTCAGCTTTCCAAAAATGAAATATATTCTTATGGCCTTTTACCATTATAGCAGAACAATTAGCATCTTATACATTTTTCAAACAATAATGCATTTAAAGTTAAAACACCAAATTTGTTTTAAAAATAATTTTGTCCTACAAAAAAAAAAATTGCACTTGACTTTGATGCCTACAATTCTTCATTTATTTCACTTAAATAGAACAATGAACTAAATGTGCCTTTATTAAATTGTGACTCTTATCATCAATACAACTGATTTATATTACAATAAGAACATTCTTTGCAAATCTATAGTAATTAATTTCCATATTTAAAAAGAGCAAGACAACAGAGATTGATTGCTTGGCCATACTTTAGTTATTAGTATAAAACTGGATGAATAATGTCACTCATACAGGAAGCCAGTAATGCAAATTCCACCAGGACCATTCTTCCTGACTGAGGTATTCTATGGAATGTTTCCTTCCCAAAATTCCTTTTTCCAATTTATCATTTCATCTCTTGTATAAGCATGATCTGACCATTTTTTCTATTGTGAGAAAAATATTAAATTTATGTTTTTATTTTGCAATAAAGTAAGTAATATTTTACAAATTCTAAGCTATTTCTTCACACAAGTAGCATCTTTTTCATGTTTATGACACCTTCATATCTAGTTAACTACTGCCTAAATAATGTGCACCATTTATTAAAACTGCTTTAGGGCTACCAACATGCCCTAAGCAAAATTTCTGATCCAAAAAACTTCACTGTTACAGTTTGCTTTTCAGAGACTTTTAATTTGAATTGGAAACCATACAAAAAGAGCTACATAATAATATGATACTATCAACCATACAATATGTATAACTATTTTAAATTTTTTCTTTAATGCTACTGGACCTAGACTCTGGCTGGATCAGCAATAGTCTACTGAAATTCCAAGAGACTAGAGCTATCTTAATCAATCACTCTCCTAGTCCCAATACATATAACTTCAGTTATTACTGCATTGGTGACCATCATAATTTCATACTACAGTCCTATCTTCATTCTTCAATTATCTATGCTACTAATCTTGTAAAATCCATTCTCTTCTAAATTCTTTCTTCTTAACCATTTCTTCCTTTGCCCAAATAATTTTCCACTGATTTTTATTTAATTCTGCTTTAACAGTCAAGATTTTTTTCATTAGTATTTCTCCATCTAAGTTATTCCATTTTTGTTGCCATACCTGTTCTCTCCATATCTTTGTTTGAGTGAAATATAGTATGCAATGAAAGTTTTCAGAGACAAAAAAAAAAAAAATAGGGAAACTTCTTACTTAATGGATGACCTTCTCATCATCAGTGTCCACCACCAGTGACGCCTTGACATTAAACACTATGAAAAAATTTATTTTATTATATAAAGTATGTTACCTTCTCCACGATGTCACCTAGTTCTGTGCACTTATAAACTGGCTTTGGCAGCATGTACCCATACAATGCAATGACACCATTTGGAACTAATACTCTTCCAGCCTCAGCATAAAATTTTTGCAGATCAAACCAATGACAAGCTTGCCCTGCTGTAATGAGTTGCACAGACGAGTCAGGGCATTGAATTTTTTCAGCATTACCCACTCTGAAACAAAGTAGTTTGTGCTCCATAAAGTAAACAAAGCTATGATTAAGATTATCAGATTGACTCACTAGATAATGAACATCATAATAGTCGCTTAACTGTAATCGTTCCGACATGAAATTAAATGTTATATTTAAACAAAGCTATGTTAAGTTCAAGCTTTTCATACAAAAATACACCATAACAGCAGTAACTAAAATCTGATAATAGAATATAAAATATTTATATTACAGGCATTCTTGTTTGCTACATTTTTGGAACACTTTCTTTCTTACAGTGTTTGGATGACCTGGGGTACCCAGAGGTGTGAGTATGGAAGAGGGTGCAGGGGAGTTGCCTGAACAAAGGTATCATAGTATATATGATAAAAACTACAATTATTTTCAAAGTCTTCTATCCCAAGTCTGGTCCATACATTATTTATTGCTGAAGAAATAAATTTAACTTTCCTAATGTAAATAAGGTGATACTGAAAATTGTAGAAATAATATTTATGAAATACTGCAAAGAACTTTATAGATATATTATTCTCTTTTAAGTGACTTTCTCCTCAGGGGCAGAGACAGTGAGCATTTTGAAGAAGTTCAGAATTAGTGAATAAGTTTGCATCAAAATTGTCCATATTTGGATATGAACCTTGGCATGTCTTTCAAGACCTTGAGGGGCATTCTAAAAGCTCCATTCCTGATTAAGAAAACACAAGATTTAAGATTATTTTTTTATTTTATTTTTCAACATAGAAACCTTAAATCAATGCATTTAGCCCAATGACTTTCCAACTTTTTAATATCTTCAATAAAATAAAATTTGTTCAACTATGAAAAAATAAGCATTATCTCAGATTTAATTTTTATCATTTGATGTGAATTGTCATCCATCTATTCTTCAGGTTTGGGAACAAAAAGTTATTGCTGGGAGCCAAATCCAGTGAATATAGTAGATGTGCAAAGGTCACGCAGTTTTGCAGCAACAATCCCAGACGTATGAAGTCACATTATCATAAGGAAGGTGTGGACATATAGCCTGAATAGCATCCTTCAGTTGGTCCAGTAGTGAAGCATAATACTCTTTGGTGATGGCTTTGCCGTTCTGCACGTAGTCTACGAGCACCAAGCCACGAAAATCCCAGAAAACCACAGTCATGATTTTTCCTGTATATGGAACCGTTTTTCCTTCCTTTGTGCACCTTCTCATAGTGCCACCCACTGATTGGACTGTTCCTTTGTCTATGGCATGTACTGATGTATCCATGCTTTATCTACTGTTATGAAAAATCAATGAAACTGACTAGAATTGCATTGAAACAAATCTAAATGCTCTTGTGAAATGTTCATTTGAATGAATTTTGGTCCATTGTTAACAAATGCAGCACCCATTGAGCAGAAAGCTTTTTCATACCCTAAACTTCACGTAATATGTAGTGGACACAATCTATCAAGATCTTTTCAATGTCAGCCAACTTCCATACGTTCAGTCAGCAATCATTGAGTACAGCATTTTGAATTACTGCTACAACCTCATGGGTCATAGCAATTTTGGAGTACCCTGAGCACTCATCATCTTCAATGAATGTACAACCATACTTAAATTCAGCAGCCCGCTTTTTAAGCATCAAAAACAAAGGGGAAGAATGCTTCAATTGAATCTAGCCCCTTGTGCATTTCTGTTGGGGTTAAACCCTTCAAAACAAAGTACTTTATCACAGCTCATATTTCAGTTTTATCCATTTTGTAGAAAATGTTAACATTATAGCTCATACATGATCGTCACAAATAAGTGACTAATGTATCTCAAACTTTACAGGATGATACTTAACAACTATCATAGTTAAAAAAATCTAAGTCAGGCCGAGAACTTACATAACACTAATCTTAGTACATTCCCATACTCACATCAAAAGTGACTTCAACTAAATGTCATACACCATCAGGCCTTAGGATCATTAGGAATCTTGCTTCAAGAACTAATGCCTTTAATGGAAAGACATTAATTCATAAAGTTGATGCAGAATTAAGGAACTATGAATAAGCCATCAACTAACAAGGTTTAAGCCTTAGGCCTATTCCAGGTCCTTAAAGACTATATGAACCATTGATGTAAGAAACATAAATGGTCAGTCCATTGCCTTAAATGCCATCTAGTGTAAGGCTAGGGTATAAATAGTCATGAAATGGCTTACAATTTTCTCGGGACTTATTTCTTTTCCGGTACAGAGTTGTTTAATGTCCTATAAATCTATGACATGGGACCTATGGTTTAAAGTCACACCCAGAGGGTTTGTGTTCAAGATTTTTATAGTCCAGTTTGAACCCATGAAACTTGGGTCCAGATGAGACTGTGTTGTCCCTATTTCATTAAGGTCAACATGAATAATAATAGCTCAAGCAAAATTGTAGTATGCTCTAAATTTGTATTTGTTTTAAAGTGTTAAGTCAAGCAGTTACTTGCTTCGTAAGTTGACCACAAGGTTTATAATATTAGAATGGTTTCTAAAATCATTTATTTGAATGTAATACAAATTTCATAGAGATAGAAAACTATTCAGTCAAAGACCCAAAACAACACAAGTGTCAAAGATCGTTAATGTAGAGGTAATAAAGGGTACCCTGAATGAGCACTATGTAAGAATCTATAATAGTTCAAAATTAATTCAATTTGGAATCGAACACAGTGAAAGACACACTAATAATCTCTGTGAGTCGAAATATTAGAACACTCTTTCTGGTTTCACTTAAATGAGATTTTACTCAGAACATATGTTTCGTGGACATTTTTCCCACATCATCAGCTGTTCACGATTAATGGATCATTTGTAGAAGTTGGGTAGGTAGGAATCTGGGTGGACTCTTGTGGTCTTGTGATGAACTTTAATAAAGTTTTGTCTGCTTCTGGGATATCAAAATTCATACGGTTACGTTCATGTTTTTTATATAAATCCTTTCCCATATATTTAGTTCTTTTGGATGTTGAACAGTTTTTAATTACTTGATGCCTTTTTCTATTTCATGGTTTTCATTCCAGAAATGTGCTGCCACAGCTGAGTGTAAATACTGATCAAAATCAGTATACACTCGGTATTTACTGCTACTTTGATTTTGCAAAATTTAACTTGGAAATTCATTCTTTGATGAATTTGGTATGTGCTGTCAGAATTGCTTAATTGGGTTGCTTTGCATTAATAATGTGCTGCATCCTTGATATGCACTAAATGCAATCTTATTTTTTTTCCCCACATGGTTTGTGTAAAATCCGAATAGGGAATCAAAGGGATTTTCATGAGATTAACACCTTGATGGGTCAGACGTCAATCATGAAAATAATAAAATAAATCCCAATATTTACCTCTTTGGGATGTTTGGTATAATACTTTCTTAAATATATTTAAAAAAAAAATCCTTGAATCCTCATAGCATAATCTGCCATTTTTTTTAACTTCTTAAAACAACTACATATATTTGCAATATTAAGCAGAGAAAGTCAACAGTTTGTTTAAATGGCATAGTAATATTACAAAGCAATTCAACAATGGTTTGAATTGGATAAAACTATTGTTTGAATCTTGAATTCTGCCTTTTCATTTGGAAAATTGTATACATTCTTTAACAATTGTTTCTTAAATTATTCTTAGGTACAGGTTTTACTACCTTACCCATGCAACTTGTTCGACATGTATTTCTTTTGCATGGGTTTTCTGTCTTGCTCTTTCTCTCTATATTAGCTTGTAAGTAAAACATCTATTTCAAAGGATTTTGTTGCTTTCTTCATTCTTAATCTTCTCTGTATGTTATAAGCAGTAAACAGGCCAGACAAATATAATACGTGTTCTTCCATCTAAATTTTAGAAGTTTCTGGATTAAAGCAGTTTGATTGTTTGTCAACAATATAAAAACATTTCAACTTGAAGTTACAGGATTCCCAATCAGTATATTTATTATTGTCCCTTATTTTGCCAAAGTTTTCTTCTTTTTGTACTGTATTAAGTTGCACAAGGACCTTCACTGACTTCTTTATAAGACACTTACCTGCTTTATTCTACAATCACTAGAAATGCATTCTCTATAAAAATAATGCTGTAAAATTTCTTAAGATTGATTTCCCATGTACAGCCATGTCCATAAACTTAGCAAGGCTAAAATACAAGCTGATTACTTGAATCAGCCCTCTTCTATTCTTTGCTGTTTCTTACTGACTTATCTCCTTCTCCCCTTGTTAGTCAAATCCTTAACTCGGCATTTCTCTTTTCAGTCCATATTTGTATATGCAAAAAAAGTTACTTTACTCAAGTCACATGGCACTATAATACCTCCCCTTCCCCCTCTCATCTTCATATAATATGCTATTTAAGTAAAGGTAGAAGAAATGTAGCAGAAAGCACATATAATACCACCACAAGAAAAACTTTGCAGCTTCACTTTATTATATTTAAAACTACCTTGCACTTTTTCCACTTCTCCCTTCCCCATAAAGTTGTTCCACTTTTTAATGTCCTCATAAAATGACAGAATTACACAGTCACAAAGATTTTTATTTTAAACAATGGCCTCTCTTTGGAAGACAGCAAAGGCATCACATTAATATTGCTACTTTTTACAAATCCTTAACAGCTTACCTGTAGGTCACATTTGGTAAGCTGTTGCTACTCAATGCTTCAGAAATTTGTGTTTCACTTGGGTCAAACCCTTGAACTTTCTTGAAGTATGGTGCTAGGATTTTGGTGCTCTGTCCACCCCCACACCCCACATCAATTGCTTCTTCTAAAGGTTGGGGTATCTAGAAATATAAAAGTTTTATAAACTTAACAACTACCGAAAAGAAATAAATCGCATTTTGTTAAAACGTGTTATGCATTGTTTGTTTCAAAGAACCTTTTCTGTGATGTACTCAATAATCTTTTGCACCAATGTAGGTGGAGGTGATGGCCGAAATTTATTGTAAACTGAAGCATGCGACGCTGCTTCAAAATAACGAAAACTCATAATGTAAGTTACTGTTCCGAAATAGAAGTGAAATTAAGAGGTTATAACTAATTTATCATTCCATTCACTTCAATGTACAATTGTAAATTCTGGCACGGTCAGCTGCATCTCTTCTCTGGCGCTTTCACAGAAAAAAACTTCTTAACCGCAATCTTATATTAAATTCTGCCATTCATATGTGCCAAATAATTATCTGCCAGTAAGCATTATAATGCACGTTTTTCAAAATCAGCTGATGCCTTGACGTCATTATTTGATTGTTCGGGCAACATTTTTACTTCCATTAACGTAACGTAACTTGTACTTTGTGCGACTGGTTTGCTGTGATTTTTTTATTTATTTCCTTATGAATTCACTACATATTATACCGTTACATTGAATGGCGTGTATGTAATATAAAATGAAAGTTCAATAAGCTCTTTACTGTACTATATATATATATATATATATATATATAAGCTCGCGCGCGCACTTCAATTGTTAATGCAACAAAAAGCACAGAAAGTTTGAATATACGGTACTTTGAGTAGTCGGAAGCTTTCACGGTCGGAGTCAGACTTAAATCTAAAGGTTTCTTCCGGTACTTTATTCCATAGGTTTAATGTTTCCCAGAACTAATACTAGGGAGTGCGTGGATTATGTAAGAGTAAGGCACTAGAATAGGTGAGTATTCTCGTCCGCCATTTTTACTCCTTTATTTCGGAGCAACAGTTGCGGAACACAAACATACTGATGCTTATAGCACCGTCATCAAGCGGAACGCATTTATTTCAATTTTAGGCATTTTTTTTTAGATAAGTTGCTTAACTGAAAAATATAAATATAATTATAATCTATAATTTTATAGCTTGTTATGATTAAATACAAAAATCATATTGGATTCTTATATGCATATAATGCATATGTTATGTGTTCTACAATTCATTATTTATAAATCACATAAAATGAAACATGTAGTTTGCACATACGTGTACGTGTGAACAATACGTAGGTATGTATATATTATACAAATTATAGGTTATGCTTCTTTCATAGTAAAATTGATATTCATAAAAACTATTGAATCAATTATCATGACGCTCAATCAAATAAATATTTATTTAATATTTTTATAAAGGTACTTAATTATCACTGTTATTTATAACTACAACTATTACTCTTATTATTACTATATACGTATCTATACCTAGCAAACACTACTTACATGGAGCTAAATTGTCTTATTTTACACGAAATATATTTCAGTCTTTTAAGTATCACTATAAACACTATTTAAGTCACCTTATTAATAAAAATCCATTATTTTTAATGCAAAAACCGATTTAAAATACTGAACAAATACAAAGTAATACATCCGATCAGTAGCGTCGTTTAGAACCAAAGGAGTGAAAATAGCGGATGAGAATACTTACATCTATAGTGCTCTAATAGGAGTAGAGCACTATAGAAATCTATTCTAGTGCCTTAGTAGGAGCACAATCGGAGTTAAAGCACGTGAGCTCTTTAAAGTTTTAGCGTAAGTGGCATAACGGAAGCACTTCTTTGAGAAATAAAAAAATTAAAAAATTAGCTCATATGTAACAGTTTTCTTGCATGTAAGAGTTATTTTAAAATATTCACTATAAAGAAATTTACATTTAACATATATATGATATTAACATTGACGGGGCAATAATTTAGTTCGCTTTAATGATTATAAATAAAAAAAAGTTAACAAATTTACAGGTTCCTTGGGCAAAATATTATCAACATTAATGCTACCTGCTTTCTCGATGACAATTTTTTCAGGGTGCCTTCTTTACAATTTTAGAACCCTTTTACTTGTTACGATTTCATCCTGTCGTTTATGTCTGTAATTTCTGGTGATTGCTTATCGAGAATGGAATTTTAAAATCCTCTTTGATCACAATCCCTGCATTTAAAACATTTCTATAAACTTAGGAACAATGAAAGCTTTTCACCGGGCAAATATTTCCTACATATTTTAAAGCGTCATAAGTGAAATGTTAATCTTTTTCACAAATAACATATATTATCTCAACGGATAGCCGAACGCTCCTCAGGCTTGCGGCTTAATAAGGCACATCAAAGGGCTGCTTTTGACAGTTGTTTACGCCAGACAATCCGTGCTCTCCTCAACTACTCCTACTAAGTAGCCACCAATCATTCCAGGATTAATGCTTGTTTTGAATAATAATAATAATAATAATAATAATAATAATAATAATAATAATAATAATAATAATAATAATAATAATAATAATAATAATAATAATAATAATAATAATAATAATAATAAATTTACATTTGGCAACATGTTTCTCCTTTTTTACTCCGCGTGGATTTGATTGAGAGCACGCTGATGACCTGAGATATTAAAGAGCGTCCATAAATAAAAAAAATCATGATTGAGAGCTGTCAACAGTTATAACTAGCACGCCAATTGGCTACTTCAGAGTAAGAAAGGCACTCGCCCATACCGCGGGGCAGAAATCACTGGTCTGCTAGTGCAATTCCTGCTGTTGTGTGCAGGCTGCAGTCCCGAGCGACAGCGGAGAGAGCCGAAGGTAGTGGCACAGATAGATAATTAGACCTTCAAGCGCAACGGCGCAATAGCTGAGATGGTTACAGAGGCATGTTATAGCTAAGATAGCGGTTTCGAATCCTGACTTTCACTCCTCCCCCCTCTCTCTCGGAGTACAATGATTTCCTCACATACATAGTACCACGCACAGAATGCCCTATAAATTGATGTTTAGAAAAAATTTCCCTCCTGCAATCAAATGAGATTTCCCCCCATTATAAGCGGCCACGCAAACAGTTGTTAGACTCTTCCCGCTGTCGCTCAGGACTGCAGCCTGCAGCAAAAGTTGCACTAGCAGACCAGTGATATTCCGCCTTGCGTGCATATGAATTCGAATAAGAGTAGTTTTCCCACTGTTACATTATTTTCCCGCCTAACAATGCCCTCATTACAGTGATTTAATCGCCCATTACAAAATTTATATTTACGAAAAACAGGGCGAGCGTAAGCCGTCAGGCCCTAGCCAGCCGCAATAAACCATTGGGTACACCGATTTCTAGGATTTACCAGAGGATAGCGTTACGGTTAAAGTGGGTGTGTATTAATTCGAATAAGAGCAGATTTCCCACCGTTACAATATTTTACCCGCCAAACAATGCTCCCTTTACAGTGATTTACCCGCCCCTATCAATTTATATTTACGAAAAGAAAGCGAGCGCAGGCCGGCAGGCCATAGCGAGCCGCAGCAAACCACTGGATCCACCGGTTTCTAGGATTTATCCGAGGTCAGCGTTAGGATTAGTGTGCATATGTGAATTAATTGCGAATTTGAATAAAAGCGCATTTCTCACAAAGACAATGTTTTACCTGTATAACAATGCCCTATAAATATTTAACAGCTACGGGGAAAACGCATGGGTTACATTGTTTTTAACAGAAAAAAAAAACATTTCCAACATCTACATTGTTGCAAGCGGCCACGCAACAGTAGTTTGGCTGTCTCCGGTGTCCCTCGGGACTACAGCCTGCATCCAGCAGCAGGAGTTGCACTAGCAGACCAATAATTTCTGCCCTGAGTGTATGGGCGAGTAAGAAAGGCGAGCTGTGTTTAAACAATACGCGATAAGCGATAGCGGCTCACCTTTGACAGCAAGTGGAAATGTATTTAGAGAACGGGCTTTCTTCCTGGAATAATGGCAGTAATTTTTTTACAGTTCTTTCTAACGAAAAGGGAGTTAAGAAAATGTTTTAATGAGAAAAGAATTTAGTCCATATATATATCTGTGTGTGTGTGTATTCCCAATGAAGTGAAAAGAAGAAAATATATTGCTACGCTGGAAAGAATCTCTCCACAGTAATTCATGAAGATCGGATGTGAAGAGTACATTCGAAGTTCCATGTTGCCTCCTAATCCTACGCTTATTCTTCATCTACGTTTTCAGTATGAATTTCATAATTGTCCGGGTCTGCAACTTCCATGGCTGAAAACAAGCATTTCCCGTAATTAACGAAATTACAGAATTGTGTGTTTTTAAAAACATATAATTACCTTGCACGTATTACACTTTCACACACACCGTGAAAGAGAATAAGGCACCAAGATAGCAGCATAACGTACCCACTTATTCACACAACACTTGGTAGAATAATGCACACAAAGTAACATCTCCCACGATGCAAACAATACTGCCTTGGTTCCTTTCTTGAAATGTCGTACCATTCTACGCCCTTTTTCGGTTTTGCTACACGAACATACACTTAATATATAAATATATTAAATTACGTGTAATTGCCTTGCATGCAAAGTATTTCCACATACACACCGAGGCAGTAATGCTTTGTACCCACTTCTTCACAGTTCAGCAGAATAATGCACAAAGAACGTATTCCTATAACATAAGCAATGTTTCCTTTTCTTGAACTTCGTAATATTTTTCACGTGTTTCCCATTTTCTGTTACACGAACGTACACTCTCACTTGACTGCTTCATTCTCATAATCCCTTATTCCAACCATAGTGCATCATGTGTGATATAACCTCTGTAATAAAGTGCCGTATATTCAAATTTTACCCACGTAAACTCCCACACATCAGATCAACTACTATAGTCATTAAGTACACAGTTTCTTTCAGTCTTTGCTGTAGTCAGTCATTTAATTTGTTCTGTCGACGCACTTCATTACGCAGATTTTAGTGCATAACTTATACCTCACCAGTCACTTGGAATTGATTTAAATAGGCACTCAAAACAGTTACCAAAATTAACCTTCACACTACTTCTTTAATTGCAGTATGTTTTTCTTTATTTACGATAACTGTTAAGTTCACGGTATTCTTTTTGTTAAAGTTTGAGAATAGGGCGACTCCAGCATATTACTCCTACAAACCAAGACCAAATGTTTTCGCTCTCATCAACAGAAGATCATCTTCCAAGAGCTCTGACCAAAAGGGATCAGAAATCCATGAAATTGATTAAAAAAAAAAATTTTACCATACTTGCAAACCTTTGGAACAAACTACATAGAAAAAATGTACATCAAAATTAAAAAAATGCATTTTAATTTCTATACACCATTGTTAAGATATATTTGATAAATTTCTCAAACTGCCTACAAAGTATTGTTGGTTTTCTGCTGATGATTGGAGTGAATGTTCCTGTAACATGTCCAAATAAATAAACCAAGTAAGTGAAATATAAGTGTCACCAAACCAACTCTAAATCAATATTGAAATAAATCAAATTGACCTCATGCTGTATCATTACCTTTTTAATCAGTTATTGATGTTAGAAGCCACAGAGACCCCAGTTGTGATTCACATCACTATTTGGTGAAAACAAAAATGAAAGAACAAATAGCAAATGTACCAAAAAAAAAAAACACTTGTAGGAGATAGCAAAGCTAAGTAGATATAAAAAAGAATCAAGACATCCTAATAACAAAACTGCAGAATACAAAAGAAGATGATTAGGAGTAATAGAGAACTCTATTAAAGGAACTGCATATGTAGTGGTTACAAAAAATTAAGAGAATTAGGAATGGTTTGATAATCAATGCACCAACATTATACAGGAAAAGAATAAAGCAAGACAACAAATATTACACAGAGAAACTACAACTAATTGTGAGAATTACCATGAATTAAGCAGGCCTAATAGAATAATTAGGAAGATGATGAAATTGGATTAAGCAACTGATGAAAAAACTAGAACAGTTGAATAATCAGAATGAAAATGGAAAGTTTTATAAACCAATAGATAGGATGAAAAATGGACATAGAGATAGAAATGGTAAAATTTTGAGAGAAGAAACCAGGTTGTAAAGGGGTGAGTGAAATATATCAAAGACCAACTAAAATATACAGAGGATTCTGAAGAAAACATACAAGAGAATAGAACACAGGGAGGTAAATGAAACAAGAGTTATTGAACCACTAACACAGATGAAATTAAAGATAATATTGGAAGACTGAAGAATAAAGGACCTCTGGAGAAGATAGCAATAGAGCTTTTTAAATATGTACGGCAGCTGTTAATATAGGAACTTCATAAATTACAGCAATTTGGGGAAAGGAAATAATGCCAAAGAGATGGAATATAGGAATAATGCACCCAATTTTTAAAAAGGGAGGTAAACTTGACTGTAGAAGCTACAGAACGTAGTTTATAAAGTATTATCATCCACAATTAATTTCAGGCTTAAACAAATAACAGAAACAATAATATATGAATATCAGTGTGGATTCTGCCCTAATAAGAGCACACAACAAATCAGTTGTTTAATCATATAACAGATGGAAAAATTCTATGAACATGGATTGGATTTGCACATATTGTTCATAGATTTTAGACAGGCATTTGATAATGCTTGTAGAAATAGATTATAATAAGTGAATGTTTTGAATTTAATAGAGAATTGAAACAAGGGGACCGATTATCCACCACAACATTTATTCTAGCTCTACACTATGCCATACTAGATTTGGATCAAAGAGGTACAGTGCTAATAGATTGAGCCAGACATGTGCATATGCTGAATAGGTAGCCATTGTAGCAAGGTCAAGGAAAAAAATAATACAGGTCTATGAAGAATTGGAGAAAGGAACAGAGATGGGACTGAAGATGTACATAGAAAAAAAAACTAGATATGTGATTATATTAGCCTCAGAGGAGAAGATTAGAAAATTTAAAAGCAGGACAAAAAGTGTTTGAAGGAGTATCCAAATTTAAGGGAAATACATGAAGCCAAAATGAGCAGTACTATCATAGATAAAGAGTCCAGGCAGGGAGTATAGCACATTATGCAAATATGAGCTTATTGAAAAGTAAACTGCTAACTAAAACAACAAAAATAGATACATATAAAACACTAATAAAACTAGTCATATATGGGACTGAAACTTGAACATGGCCATAGCTGAGCAGGAAATACTGAGGAAATTAAAAGGAAAATAATTAGAAGAATTTATAGACCAATAAAAGAACATAATTATTAATTGAGAATTAGTTTAATCATAAAAGGGAAAGGATATAGTGAGATTTATAAATGCAAAAGGCTACAATGGCTGGGCCATTTATGGTATATGGCATGTCAAAGAGAATATTGAATGCAAGAATTTACTCAGAAGGCAGAGAGAAACCCAGAATAAGATGAGATGATAATGTCCTGCAGGATCTAAAGATTATGGAGGTAATGAGATGGAGTGAAAAAGCAAGAGGCAGGTTAGAATGAGGCCAAGTCTTACTCAGGGCTGTAACACCATTGGTGATGATTATTTACTGTCATAACATTTTTTGCATTTAAGTTATTTTGGCTTCATAAATTAGGACATGGTGTTTAGTGTAAAGCTGTAACTTCTTGTCCATCTTTATAACTCTGAATGTAGGTAAACTAATTATTTCAAAATAGGAACCCAAAGTTTAATGTTGTGCAATGTTCCACTTACATTTGCTCATTGTTGGTATAGTTTAAGTGAAGTGTTTAAATATGTTGCTGCCTTACAACTTCCATGCTTTTGGAATGTGAATTGTGATTTCATTATTATTATCATTATTATTAGTTTGAGTATAAACACAAACGTTTATTAAAGGAGAACATTCATAATTTGAAAACCTATCCAGGTGTCACTTTATTCATCTCAAATCCCACTCACAGTCACTGAAATTAAACTCAGCTGTCTTCATGGAGGGAGCAATCTAACCATTCAGCCATAGCACTGCCATACAAATTAAATAAGTGAAATACTGTCAATTTGCTCGTATTTGTTGCAACTCCCATAAAGCAGAAGTGTTTACTTATATGGGACTTGGCTATTATGCAGATTTTAACAATGAACAATTTCAACTACCTTGCAGTTTCAAAACGTTTTCTTGTCTAAAAAATATCACAATTGTCTATATAGTCCAGTTATTTTACAGTTTAACACACAGATTAGGGAACCCATTCTAAAGTGGAATTGTAGGTTCAATAATATTAGCCAAATATTGCAGAATCATAAGGTATAGAACAGTGCAGAGCTATAAATCATACCTAAAATAACAAAATAAGCATCAGTCATTCCAGCAAGAACTGTGACAAATTAAATTAGACTTAACCAGCATCATAATTAATTATTACATCATTCAGAATAATGTTTACACCATAAGAAAGAAAAAAGGGTGCTGAAATCCAAAAAAACACACAGTAAGTAAGAACTACATATTTATTTTACATATTAGGACTTTACATGCTAAAAATAAATAATGCTTTAAACCATTTCATAATGTCACAATCTTTTAGAGGTATTCTTTGTGAATGGCATATCAAAGAATATCCTCCTTATCTAATCACAAATTCTTTACATCACAATTCTGAAAAACTTTACAAAAATATTATATAATGAAATACACTTGGTGCAAAAACCATGTTACCTCTGACACTTTTAATACTGTACAAGGCAGAAAAATAGGGGGGAACACACACAAAAACAATGCTGATGTCACTTTGTTCAAACAAAGCAACAATTTCGAGTTTAGGATAAAACTTCTTTTGTTAATAAATATAAAGCAATTGCAAGATGTTATCAAAATAAAATTGTACTTAAGAAAAGGCATAATAGACTCAGCCTATATGCTTGATTCAGTTATCAAACCTATTAAGCTATTTTATAAAGTGTAACTTCAGTATAAGAACTGAGAATATAGATAAAACTTTGAATGTAAAAATGTATTCAATTTGAAATGGTAATATATCAATCATAAAAATTAATGAATTATGCCTGAATAACTCTAAAGCTTGTATGGCTATAGAACGAATTAGAACCATTCTAAGATTTCATGAATCTAACATCCTATAATTGAGTTGATTTTATTTCAATATAAAGGGGGGGGGACATCATAAACACAAAAGACAACAACTAGATAGGCAGCTAACACAAACCGTAAATGTACATGAAATATTTTGGGAGAATCTATTTCTCAGGTTTTCATAAAGCATTATTCACAAATTAAATACTCTGAAAAGAGTAGAAACAGGATGATGTTTCCTAAACTTAGGTGTTCCTTTTTTTAGGAATGATGTTGTTTCTAAATTAAAAGATTAAAACTTTCCTTTAAAGCAAACCAATCCAACAATTCACATTATTTATATTTTATTTCATTATTCACTTAAGTCAGTCCTGGTGGTCTAGTGGTAACCATACTTGCCTCATAAACCCAAGATTGTGGGTTCAATCCTAGCCAAAGTCAATGGATTTTTAGAGCATAAAAATCCTAAGTATGGCTTCCTTCAGAAGGAAAGTAAAACTGGGGGTCCTGTGTTGCAGATTTATGGCACGAAAAAGAACCTAGAGCCTGAAAGAAGAGGCCTCTGAGCAAATTTACTTGGCATTTCACACCCTGAATTGAATGGGATGTTGATGACCTGAGATGCTAAAGAGTATCCATAAATAAAACAAATCAATTACCCACCCATTATTAAAAGTAATTAATTACATCACTTAACAACACTAATTTAATTACTTGTTAAGTAACATTAGGACCACACCCATGGTCTTATGGTTAGTATGGCTGACTGATGGTCAGGAGGCCCAGGTTCGATTCCCGGTACATGCTTAGAAATTTTTCTAAGTTAGGAAGGTCTGGAACAGGGTCCACCCAGCCTAGTGAGGATATTGGGAAGCTGCCTGATGGAGAGGTGGCGACCTACTATCTAGGAAGCCAGGATATGGCAACTGAAGGTATGAGGTGTGCTGATCACGTACCTTCCTGCAATACTGCACCCTACCAATGATATCATGTGATGGTGGTAGAGAATGCAGTGATCGTCGTGATAAGCCAAAGGCCCACATGGGGCTATGACACCAGGCTATAGTAGTAGTAAGTAACATAAAATAGTATGGTAAATTTAAAAAGGATAAATAAAATAATATTTCAAATTTTCATTGTTCCATTTTATGTTAACAAGTAGGTACATATAAAAATTTTAATGAATTAAATTTTAAATAATACTAATATAGTTTATCACAATGAAATGGCAATTGAAAATATTCGAAATCAATATGCTCAAGAGATATGAGATGCATTATGTTCTACATACTTGATCTGTTTTCATATTAAGCACCTCTGTCAAGGATTCACATACACAAGTTTAAAAAAAATTCACAAATATGCTTACTGCATAACTAAAATGAGGGTGAATTAGGTACTGATACATTCTATAAAAACTGGTTTATCAAAATCCAATTAATAATATAACCTTAAATGCTTTTGTTTTAAGAAGGAATGGAATATATTTTACTTCATCAGAGGTTTTTAACAAATTACATACATTACTCATTGAACATTTTATAATTTTAATGCATTCTTGAGAGTGTGACAGCTTAAGGAATTATACATCATATGTTTCTTAACCATTTATCAATAAAATAACCCTAGTGGGTATAATTCTGAAAACTGTGACACATTACATTAGGTATTATAGATTCTTATGAGCAAATATGGCTAATTGTAATGGGGCATGGAAGGAATGCAACTCCATAAAGTTAGGGTAAAAGTTGATTAATAGTAGTCAATTCACATGAACTGAGAATATGGAAAGGAATATTGGTTACTTTGATTTTAATATGTTTGCTTGTTTGTATATAAGGTCCAAAGGAATAAACAACTCCCAAGGATAGAAATTTAGCTGAATGGGTTTAATTCGAAAAGGAGTAAGGTTCATTTTTGCATGAAATGTAATTTAATATTGTGTTGAACGTATAAATTATTTATAGTATTGTGCTCTTTGGTTGGATCAGAGGCTGGTCCCCTAGATATTCCAGGAGGTAGCTGCTGATGATCAGGGGACTGGGGGGGAGGGGGCTGAGCCAATCAAATTGAAATAAGTGCCTTCTGGAATTTCCAAAGGCACTGATTGTATTAGTTATATTTTAAATTAATGTTTTTTTCTTCTTTTTTTGTGTTCACTTTGTTAAAAAGATTTGTATGTTGATGTATGAGAAATAAAATTTATATTCATTCATGAGAAAATTTACTATTCAGCCCCTTAAAAATTGTTTTGCAAAAGTGAAAGTTCTTGTATTTCTCCATAAAATCAAGGAACTCTGTTAAGTCTTATGTCTAAACCTAAAAGTGGCAATTTTTATACAGGACACTTAGAATTCTGTTGATTTTCACACTCTTAAGGAAACAAAGCACTTACAAACCCAAACATTATTGCAGCATATATTCCCCAGCTTTTGATCCTTTTATCATGGAAATTGTTATCAGTTTTAATGAAATGTGCAGCAAAAACATTATTTAAACAGCTAGCACATATACTTCCATTGAAAGCATTTATTTTGCAATGTTTATCAAAATACCTCATTCTGTATTAAATAATGGGAGTAACTTTCTAACATACCTCACTTACTGTTTTAAAGAAAGTACCCTCACTATTTAATATATATCTTCACTGTAAACAGTGTTTGTTATATTAACAAACACAATTCATTCTATGCTACACAGGTATGAATTTTCACTAATGTTCTTTTTCATTCAGTTAACTAAGAAATATATTTTGCTCAAAAATAATTACAGATTATTTCTTGAGCAAAAGGAATCAATAAAGAAGTATGGAAACCATTATTTATTTTACTTAAATTCAAGTAACTATTATATCTGAAATAGAGATCTGTATTGTGTTTTTATTTTTTAGAATCAAGCTGAATACAATTTACAATTATTATGTTTAAAACAGAGTTACCACATTTTAAAATGCTAGTCTTTTCACTATCATTTACAAATACATAGGCAACTACACTTTCTGAAAAAGCTATCACATTGTTCTTCCATATATGTGAATTAATACAGATGCAAGCGTCATCTGATATTGGCAAATTTTATCACACTTATGCAAAAACTGTTTACCTGAAGCATGAAAGCTGGAGTTCAGACAGCCTTAAAAAGCTGCAAAACATTTTAATAATGTACTAAAATTTCCTATTTATGTTTCCTGCTTACTCTCATATTCAAGCATTCCACTCTGATTTCAGATTTGCAACATACTTATTTGTCTTCCATCCAGTGGCCGCAGGTTTAATGACAATAGCCTGTCCAAAGAAATATTCACCTTCAGAAGGTGAATTCTATGTGATCTTAGCCCCAAATTCCTCTTCATTTTATTTTAATCATCTTTTATAAATTTTCCTGCAGACTTTTGGTAATTAGCAAGAGATGTAATATACTTAAAACTGTTAATATTGTTCTTCTCAAACTCATCATTTCAGAACGATTCTCTGTCACTTTCAGTAAAAATTAGAAAACTACAATGAAAAATTGTGTGATTATTTCCAATAATAAACTTTTCCAAGAATTTTGATGAGCCTGTCATTTGCTTTTAAAGATAAATGTTTAAAATGTATCTCTTGTGCAAGTTTATTTTTAATTCCATGAATTTATAAAACAATTGCAAATTAAGTTTTCCAGCAGATATATGCTTACATTTATTATCAGTTTCCAGGCACAAATGGTCTATGGTTAATGCACAATTTATATCAAACACAGTGCAATTAAACATCATAGGTGCTCTAAATGTTGGGTGCATTATTTATGTATCTAATGATTAATATACTAATAGAAAAAAGTATTTTCAAAAAGCATTTTTTTAACATGACAAATGAAGCAAGCAAGAAAGATGATATCAGCATTGTTCACAACCTAATCTGGAGAACAATTCAATTTAGCATAAAAATATATGTTGCTCCGTAAACGTACTCCTGATATTTTTCTCTACTCTGACTGCAGGGCATTTAGAACTTAAAAGTTATAATATACATTTACAATTCATTTATAATAAATAAAGTT
Source organism: Metallyticus violacea (assembly GCA_030762175.1). Taxonomy (NCBI): domain Eukaryota; kingdom Metazoa; phylum Arthropoda; class Insecta; order Mantodea; family Metallyticidae; genus Metallyticus; species Metallyticus violacea. The sequence goes on from CM060836.1 coordinate 60,228,777, forward strand.
TTCATAACATAAGATAGATGCTAGCAATCTAGCAATCTCACCTATTTAATTTTCACATATTAATTTAAATGTGTTAAAATATTGAAACTATTTATTAATTTTATAATATTTATTTTATTCTATAACATTTACTGTGCTAACTTTAGCAAACTGCAGATGAACCTGATCTTGGAATTAACGAATGATCAACTGTATTAACACTGATAAATACCAGAATTTCATTGGTCAAGAAATAAAAATTAGCCCATGGATGGTGTTAGGCTGGAGGATGAAATCTGTGGGGAACACAGAAAACAAATCATTAGTGAGGATGGATTTCTACTACAAAATTCATTAGAAATTACACATCATGAGAACTAGCTTTTTATTTTTTAAAAAATTGGCAAACATGACTAACCTAAGGGTCTGAAGCACATTGCTGCTATCCCCAAGTTAAAAAAAAATATATTTATTTTTAAAAATGTAAGTAATATACATGCATGAACAAACTTGTTGCAAATGCCATGCAATTTTCTTCTCAACCTCAGGTGCCTACCTTTGCAACATAATAACTTTTGAAAGCTGAAGTGCTACCAAGCTCTGTCTCTTTAAGTGTATGAAAACATTTCATGCTATGAGCAAAATAAAATATTTCCAAAAGCATACAAAGTTTGAAATATTAATTCAAGAAAACTACTAAATGTAAATTATGCATAATGTTTACAACACTTTCCAAAAAAAATAAAATACTAGAATGTAATAGCAGATTTTTTTTTAAAGAAGCAAATGAAAACAAATGTACGGGTCAAAAGTTAAGGATGAAATAATGTCTAATAATTAACACATTAGAGGATTAGATGACATAAATGACAAAATGTAACTAACTGTTTACTGGCAGTATTGCTTTCTAACCAAGTATTGTCTTCCTTCCCCCTTCTAAAAAAAGTACTTTCAAGAATGGAAAATGTACAATGTACAATGGAAAGATAATATGCTCCTATACCAGTTTATTACTTAGGAAAATGTTTAATACTGAAGTTATTTATAGTAAGATATTTGATTGGATTTTTAACATTGAAACTTCAACTTCTTTATATTTTGGACATGTTTAAAATGCATTTGCAATGCAGTGTCAAAAATGCAACCAAATATTTTACTCTTAATGTTCCTGTAATATATGTACAATGATCAAAAATTTCACTACCTTGAGTGTAGCTATCACGAGCAATATTATGCTAAGATAACAGACAACTAAGATTACCAAGGGTTTTAGAACCGAATAAAAACAACACAAAAATGTTCAGTTAACTTGCACATTAAACAGATTATTTTGCCCACAATTTGCTATTAGTTCTATTTTTAACTTTCAATCACAGACTGCATGATTTCTGTTTTATTAATAATAATATTTTATAATATTATTAAGCCTTAAGTGTACCTGTTCTTAAAAACAATTCTGCTATAAATTTCCCCTATAAAAATTATCAACCTTCAAATTTCACAGATAAATGGATAACTGCTATCTACTAATCTACTAACTGAAGATAATGTGCAAAGGCATTTCCTCATAGTACAAGTCTATTATGAGTAGCACCAAATAAACTTACTTCCAATACAAATAATGCCCATTAACATATAATATTTTTTCAGTGTTTGTTAATCTCCAAATCTGAGTTTTGTGTATGGAAAACAATCTTGCTTTATATTCCCCCTATATTCTACTTTAGCGCAAGTAACAATTACCATTAAATATAACCTTGCACAGGAAATGTATTTTCACATTTGCAGTATAATTCATACCAAGTGCTACTCTTCAACTCTGTACTTTTAAAGCACTGATTGTCTGCTCATATTTAATTGCTAAAAATTAATTCTGCAATCAAAACATTTTGTTTTGCTATAAATTTAGATTCACGTGGACATCTTTTTGTTCTTTGAAAATTTCTTTTATGGAATGACACTCAGTTTTAAAAATATAAGTACAAATTAGTTACAAGCTTAAATAAAATACATGTCCAGAAATTTAGGCAAGAAAAAACTTGAAATCTTTTGCAACATAGTTCCATTTCTTACTGCTCAGCTGCTGGTAAAATTTAAAATAAAAAGCTAGAACAGCTGGATATGCATTAAACTACATTACAAAGTTCACATTTTGGTAGATCAAACAAAACTATAGGTGGTCCTTCAAATCTGAATAGCATGTTTCATAAATAAACAAAAAAATTTAGGTAGAATAAATTCTGTAATTATTTGATATCATTGTATGAATTAGTTGAACTACACACTCTTAATGCATCACTTACTTGTCATGGGCGTTAAACACTATTCATTCATTCATTACTTACTTGTCATAATGTATGGAACCGGTTTCAAGAACATTCAGTTATCAGGCAGGCTAAAATTCAACTGTAGGATCATTCGTTGAGCTGTGGGAATGTGTATTCTGCTTTGGTGGTGGTGTGATAAACTTGTAGTTTATATTTTCATCTCCGGCAGTGTCAAAGTTCATTAGACTGTATTTGTATTTGTAGATGTAGATTTTCTCCCAGGTTGCTAGTTTCATAGGTCCTTGTACTGATTTTAATAATTTGGCTTTATTCATTGTCGTGATTTTGTGTCCAAAAATGATATGCTACTGCTGATTTCTCTATTTGCTTGTACTTTATGTTACTAAAATATTCCTTTAACCATGTGCCTATGTTTCTCTTCCACATAGAGAAGGAGTATGTTATGCAACCAAGTTGAACTTTAGCTTGGCTGAAGATGGGAACTAAATGTTCTCGAAACCGGTTCCATACATTTATAAAAAGTATGTGAAGCTTTAAGAGTGTGTAGTTCTACTGAATCAAACAATGATATCAATTAATATGATTAGATTCATTGTGCAAGTTCCAATTTACATTTTAATTAAGGAAAATTTTGTTAATTTCAATCTCCCAAACAATAGTGACCTCATCACTAAGTTCATAAAATCCAAGAGCCATATCTTAATGCCACACTGGGAAGCAGACAGTGGAACCATGCTGAAGATAAAGGCAAGAGCCTTTGAAACATGTCCAAGTAAGTGGAACAAAATACGTGAAATGTGAGTGATTTCCTCAATAATAATTTGTTATATTATAACATTAATCTGCTTAGTGTTTGCTGCTTAAATTTAATGTAGGAAGTAGAGATAACTTTTTATTTCCAAATGTTCAAAATGTGGAAATAACTTTTATTATTTACTCACTAAAATTTTCTGAAAAACTGCAAATGAATGACAAACTTAGTCTCAGTGTAGTGGTACATACTTATTTCAATTTGCTGCATCATTATTACTTTTTTTACCATGCAATCAGCACTTATTTCGGGAAGAATTTTTGACAGCACTAAAGGAGTGAACAAATTGCACTGAAAAAATTTTAATAGGCCTTGGCAGTTTTCCACGATGCCAATTCTTGCTGAGGTTTTTAACTGAGAACTTTCATCTGCTTATAAGACTACATTCTGGTCTCAGAGCATGCAATCAAAGTCACTATTCCCTATCCAGCAGACTATAGATTTAACTTGGTCACCACCAATAGGGGCAAATCTGAGTTATACTATGCCTGTGAAGTACAGAAGTGAAGGATTCCAGAACGTTATCATCAATGGTTCACATTAATTTTGTTCATTTCCTTTAAGCATAGAAAGAGAGAATAAAAATCAATAAAGGATTACATTTGGCTCTTTTATTTCTTCGCATTTTTACATCTTGATGAAGGGAAAAAATTGTTAAGAAATAAATATAAATTCAGACTTTTCCCATTCTACTGATCATCTCTTTAAGAGAAGAATGCCAGGTAACTTAAATGAACTTTTATGTAAGTGGAGTTTAGTGTAAACATGTTAAATAAAAATTGTTAAGAAATAAATATAAATTCAGACTTTTCCCATTCTACTGATCATCTCTTTAAGAGAAGAATGCCAGGTAACTTAAATGAACTTTTATGTAAGTGGAGTTTAGTGTAAACATGTTAAATACATAAGTGTAGGATATATTACCACTCCATTGTCTACAGCCTCGTAAGTACAACTTATTTATTTAATAAAACTTTGTATACCTTAAAGCCATTTAACACTGCAAAAACTTCTTGCCTAAAGAGCATTTCAGAGCTGATTTTACTGCCCATTAATGGAAAAGAGAGAGAATGTATGAGAAGGAAATTTTCTACTGCAGCTCAATAAAGTTCTAAGAACAATTTTGGTTTCTGCAAAAATGCCTAAGCATTAGCTCAGGCAATCGGAACATTGATCAAAATAAACTAATAACACTTAAATAAATACAAAAATGTTTTCTACTATTTATTTCAGTGAAAATTAATAGGTAGTGTATTAGAATGTTTTATTTTCACACTGTTACCTAAGGTATACCAACAAACTATGTCAGAAAGACATTTTGTTAGCTATAAAAATACACTTTCTTTAAATATAATTATGCAAAGTAGTGTGAGAAAGTTAACATCATGTAATGGTTCTGGGCATGAATTCTTGATAGAATTTTAGTTCACATTTGCATACATCCTTGCCTCATTCTTAGTTTGCACATAAAAACACTTACTAAACTGATTTCTTTTGACTTTACTGCACAAGTAAATATGAATATATCCTTCAGCATTTTCTTCCTCTGATTGGCTAACAGATAATGCTTCCAGGATCATGCAAAAAAAACATGCAAGAAGCATATGCCAGTAAAGTTATAATCTAGAAAAAGTGAACTGTGTTAACAAAAACTAAAGACTTTTTATATAACAAATAATTATTGAGGAAACCACTCAAATTTCACTAATTTTGTTCCACTTTTTTGGACATGTTTCAAAGATTGTTGTTTTCATCTTCAGCATGGATTTCCTGAATAATAATTTGTTATATTATATTATATTTCACTGTGAAAATTCCTGCTATTCAAAACTACTAAAGACTTTCTCTATTCTCTCTAATAATCAAGATCGAGTGACAAGCAAACACAATATCAAGTTACACATGCTCACGTTATGATGAAGCAAGCTTTAAGGTTAATCTAAGAAGTAACCTCCCATCTAGATCACAATAATGTGTTGCATGAATTCCAGATGTATCACACATTGTATTTCATGTGCTAATGAAAATGAAAATTTCCTGAGATTTTTTTAAATGTATAAGGACAAATTATTACTTTAAACAAGGAATAATTTGTATCACAGAAAGTGGTTCTGTTTGCACCATCCAATGAGGGATGGTAAAGAGCACCTGGTATTGTTGAGATCCTTTATGGTAAAGAGTAAAAGTTTAGAATTGTATATTGTAAAATTTTAACCGGTGGCATACAAATATGCTTCTGCGACAAGCTATATTTAACTTGAAGAGCAACATTTACTTTGTGTACAATTCTATAGTCTTATTTTGGTAGAAAGAGTGGATATATGCATTTAACAAAAGTATAATCCCCTCATTTTTCAAAATAGGAATTCAGGCAATATCTAATTCTGTAGCTTAAGAGTATAAACTCAAAATATCTGCCTCAGTTCCTGAATTAAAACATGCTGTAACCTGTCTTAATGCTAAGTAAGTCATAGGTGCCATAGGCATTGAATACAGAGAAAATCTTCACTTCTTTTCTTAAGGTTCCAAAATTAGTTCTATTTCACATACAGGTACAGACATTTCTACCCTACATAATATGCATTACAAAAGGATAATTAGCTGTTAATGGTATAAAGCCTCATGCAGCCCTGTCTTTCTATTTTTTTCATTAAATATTCTAATAATAGTTTCAACAGTTTGATTATTTCTTTAGCTTTATTAAGTTTTTAACAGTGCGGACTAAGAGAAAAGTGACAAGTTTTTATATAGTTGGATGCAAAAGTCCAGTATTTATTTGCTTGAAATGTGTTGGGATTGTTTGTTCAACAAAGTAGAAATTTACTAAGTTTCTAAAAAACTAGAGAATGTAAAATTTAAAATGTTTAAAAGCCCTTCATTTTGTATTTGGTGCCAACATTTATACCTATGCATTAAGATAATATTAAAATCAGGTAAATTGCAACACCAACTCATTTGTAATAACATAAATGCAAGAACATGTTTGCACTATGATGAACCTTATTTAAAAAAAAATATATACATATAGATAAATTTTTACAAATTTAGAACTGTAAAGTGAGCAGCTAAAAATTCCATTTCTTTTCTAGTGGAATAATATTTTCATCATATTGAACACTTTTTCTTGTATTCTCAATAACAGCACTCTGAATGTGCATATTTAAACTTTCCAGAGCTAAGTGCAATAGCAAATTGCTTTCTTTTCCAGCAGATTTCCCCCCATATGTGGTGGTGTGATATTAATTTTAAAATCTGAACATTGATAATTTAAGACATAAACATTAAAAGGGGATTCAATAATTTTTTTTTTATTTTGGGGCTGTAAGGCTATCTTTACCAGTGCTTTCAGTATATCTCAACACACTACTTAGCTTTTTTGATTTTGAATGAAAGCCTCTTTTCAGTGTTACATTATTTTTTGTCAGAATCCACAAATGTGTCTACAAGGAAATATATGCATTTTCAAATGAAAAATTAATATGTGACACACAAACAACTACAAAAAGAAATATTTTTTTTATGAAACTCAAGTGTTCAAAATCTTTTAATAAGCAAAATGAAAACACTAAACTGACACATACTATGATGTTTAATTTGTCAAGATGTAAAAAAATCCAGAACTAACAAATCTGTAAAAAGTGACTGGACAATATTGATAACACCACAGAGCTAGACATTTAATAAAATTACAATTGAACCTTTCTCCTCTTACAAAATTCTTACACAGTGAAAAGCCAGTATCCGAGTCTTGTTCAAAAATGCCAAACCCATCTTTGTCATGCACCACTTTAAAGCACTAATTTCATCACAAGTTTAATACTCTTATGTTCATTGTTCTGCATGCGTTCCATCAACTTGCCTTGGCTTCACCTTCTACAACTGTAATTTCAGTTCCTTCTTTACTTATTGGCCATGAAGTCATTAGAGAACCAGTCGATGCTGAAGCAAGTGTCTTCCTCACAGTTTCTACATCATCTACCTCAAATGTCTGCGAGCAAAAAAAATACAGATTAGGCCTTCTACTAAATATCATAACAGTTTCATGCATAATTCTCTAAAAAAAACTTTTTAATGCAGGTGTTTCAAGTTACATATTTATTTACTATTTATATACTGTGTCAATTATTTAGAACCCCAGTAAATGGGTTAGTGACTAAAAAAAAAAATATAGTTTATTTTTGTGCTACACGAATAGAAATCAGAAATGCCTAAGCTAACAAATATTTTCTCCCATGGGCTCAGGAAAACCCAGTTAAACGCTTCTGCCAGGCAGCATGGTCCTGGCAGATTAGAATGCACACTTTTCCTTTTCTTGGTTTCACACTAATACCCTTACCAAGAGAATGGTGGCATAATAAAACTGCATAATCTTATTAAAATCAATCATCTGCCATGTAACATATACCATGCATTTCATTTATAGCAGGGTCATAGATTGCACAAATGCACAGTTGACTTGCATTGCAGTGATGTCAGTATTATTCCAGTCATGCACTAGCAGTGAATAACCAACTCAAGGCTACGTTAATCAGCTATGTTATATCCTACATTAATGTGCTCAGTTGTTAACACTAACTCCACTTACTTTTTTAAAACTTTGGACTAGTTTCGGGAGAGGTTCCTCCCATCATCGGCTGCTGTTGACTGAATATGTAGTATTAGTTTGACAAACCCTTTGTTCACAACATCAGCTAACCATAGACGATGCAAACAAAGGGTTCGCGAAGCATCCTACATATTATAAACAAGTGAAGTAATAAGAGTGTGTAGTTTGATTCAATCATACAATGATCTTAATTATATGATTAGTTTTACTGTACATGTTTCAATTAACATTTCTAGAACCTAATGTTAATTTAGCTCACCAAAATAAAATAGTTATTAATATAAACTATACATGAAAGTGTTCCCTACCCTAGTATGAGGCTTCTCAAAATTAGTATAATGCTATACCCGCTTTTATTAACATATTCACTTCAATTACTGAAAAAATAATTTTAGAACACATGGGATCTTAATATTGATATAGAGTACGTTTGGTTACACTTACACTTCAGTTACTTGTCCAATGAAAAAACCAAGTAAATGAAGTATAGGTATTACCAGACCAATTCTATATCAATATTACTTAACTGCTTCATTGCTAATAGCTTCAAACGTATAAGTTCACATAAAAGAATCTTGTTTGTTAATATATCTATATTAATACTGAGAGCTATAAAGCAGATTTATTCATCTATGCTAATACTTACCAAGTATCTAGGGTAGCCCTTGGATGATAAGAATGCTTTGGAAGGCACACAATGATAACAGGAAAACCAAGGTGTTTGTTATGGGCCTATCAGTAACAAATTCGGATTGCAATTTTATTTGGTCTGTATCACAAACTCATTTAATGGTGCTATATTTAAGAATAAACAGATGCTATACACAAAATCATACTCAGCCATGGAGACTTTGCTGGACCTCCTCCTATGCTGCAACCGTTTTTCTGGATTGAAGCAATTATGGTTTTCCACCAGCTCTGGAGTAAGAGTAGCCAAGATTTAAAGTTTCTTTTCAAAGACTGCTGCATTGAACATATGATCTGATTCTATAATGTTCAGCATAATTTTCACAGATATGGTCTTGGAATAAATTTCCTTGTTCATACTACCATTAAAGCAGTTAAAAACTATGTTACCCTGAATAGTCTGGTAATGCCAAAGAACTCTGGATGAAATTCCTAACTGAAGCAGTGCCCTCAATTTGGTATCTGAGATGTTTGCAGGTACTTCAGTAAAAAGGATTCCAAGATTCATTTTATTGGTCGTGTTTACAATCAATACAAAGTAGCTTGAATGAAGAGGGATCTTATACCAATCAATGAATTTCTAATATACTAGAAGGTCATCTTTGGGTGGTTGTTTGAAAGTGACAACACATTTAATTAGCAGCATCATTACAAAAAATGTGGAAAAGTAAAACATCCATTCATATTCTACACCATTATTATCCATGGATGTTCATACTTAATATATTCTGTCAGTTTGAGAATTGCAAAGCAATTTCATATGCAGATGATACATCACAACTATTTTGGGATAAGACAGTAGAGAGAGTAAAACATTTAATAGCAGACTCCTCAAAGGTCATACTGAAATATCATGAAAATAACAATCAAAAATAACTCAATTAAATGTACTTACGAAGCTGTTGACAATGGAGTGGTATATATATCCTCTAATCTTCAAAACATGGTATAGATATGTGGATGACATATTTGCAATAATTCCGAAAAAAATACAACAGATGCACTAAAACTTCTGAATTTGCTGCACAAATCTATAAATTTCACCATAGAGGAAGAAAGAAGTGGATATCTCCCCTTCCTAGATTAAAAATCATAAGAAATGAAAACTATCTTACATTTGGAATTCATAGAAAGGATACTCACACAGAAAATTACATAAAAATGACAGTTTTAACCCACTTCCACATAAATATGCAGTGTTTTATAGTTTAGCACACAGATTAGTTAACATTCCACTCACAGAAACAGAGTACAAATTGGAATACCAACAAATCATAAAGATAGGAGAAACTAATGGATACAACAAAGATACAGTAATTAAAATCATCAATAAAACCAAAAAACAATAAGAGATGTTTCCACACTTAAAAGTGCAAAAGAAAGGTACAAATTCAAAAGTTCCACATACCACCCAATTTACCACAATAAGTTCAAAAAGATATTCAAAGAACAAGGAATTATGTAAGCCCCAAAGAACAATTTTAATATAAAGAACTTATTAGGTTGCAGAGTAAAGGACTAAATGCCAACAGAACAAAAGTCAGGTATTTATGAAATAGAATGTACAGAGTGCGATAAAAAATACATTGGAAAAACGAAGAGGAATTTGGGAATCTGGAAAAAAGAACACTTCAGAAATATTCGCTTAAAACAAATTGATAAATCAGCAATAGCAGCACACTTTTGGAATAAAAATCATGAAATTAAACCAGAGATAAAACTACTTAAACAACTTCATAATGCAATAGAACTTTCTACTTGGGAAAACATTTTCATTACAAAAAATAAGGATAATTTGATGAATTTCGATTTCCCTCCATTGGATGAACTCAGCAAATTCCTAATAGAACCAACAGATGCCGCCACAAGAACATCAAGAGACCCAACCGCCACGTTTAACAACAGTTTGTCAACAGGCTGAAGATGGGAGGGATCGCTCCCAAAACATATGTCCAAAATTTTATGTAAGTGAATGGAGTTAGTGTGAAAAAAACTGTATTACATTGTTTAATCAAAAATAAATTTAAAACTAGACAACAATTGCACACTTCCAACATTACAACATAAGAGTAATAATCCTGAAATAATGTTATATGGAAAAGTGATGTAAGATACTCATTGTGTTAATTTCTTCGGATTACACCTTGATAGAATGTGACATATAACTACCATGTAGATCATATATGCAAGAAAATAAGCACAGGATTATATCTGTTAAGGGTACTCTCAAAATATCTGGATACTGCTCTACTGAAAATGACATATTATGGTATAATTTATCGTCATATACAGTATGGCACAGATCTCTGGAGTAACACAGCTATTGGTAACCTAAATAGACTACTAATTTTACAAAAAGAATGTATAAGAATTATTTGCAGACTAAACAAAAGAACTTAATGTCAAAAAGACTTTAGGGAAAATAACCTGTTAACTATAATCTAGCTACATAAACATATACTAATCCTATTAATTGTAAATAGCAATAAGCACGTTGGCAGTAATAACCAATACCATAACTACAAAAGGGGGAAAGCTCATTTACATCCAGTCACCATAAACAAAAAAGCATCAGAATGTTATCCATTTATCAAAGTTGTAATTTTGTGCAACAAACTACCAGAGACTCTAAAAATAAAAAAAACTGAGAGAAATTTAAGAGAGATCTAAAGGTATTCTTGACTGAGAAATGCCTACACAGGGTAGATGAATTGTAGATGATTATAGAAAAAATGTGTAATTTTCCTTTATTGTTGTAAATGTGTACTAAAATGTTCTAAGAATAAGTTACTGTATATCTTCTGACTCTGTTAAACTTTTGCTATTCTTATGCTATACTTTACAATTGTATATGAATTATTTAAACTAGTGTTTTTAGAGTTTGACAATGGTCTGAAATTTGTGTAAATGAGTCTATTGACAGCAATAAATCATCATCATCATCATCATGTGTAAATGAGTCTATTGACAGCAATAAATCATCATCATCATCATCATCATCATCATCATCATCATCATCAATGTACAACAAGGAAGCTTGAATGTAATTTTTTCTTGGATGGATCAATGTCAGACTAACATTAACAATAATGAGCCCTGTGATGGTCAGAGTGCACATAGGTTTGTTAGAAACAGTGTAATACTAATCCATTCATACTTAATGTGCATGTTAAAAACAGCATAAAAATCAACAGTATTAAATTTTACAAGAATGTTTAAAAAGTCTGGGCCCCCAACTATAGAAGTCTGAGCATAGTTGTCACTACCCTTGTTTTAAAATTTCAACATTTTTATATGTATTTGAGTCTATTTATTTCTGTTTGAACCTTGCTAAAATAACCTCTGTTGGACTTTAAAAATTTCAATACCATGATACCAAAAATGTTGTGTCAATTGGTGTGAGACATTAACAGATGCAAAAATAACCATAGAATCAAAGCTAAATTCCTTACATAGTAAAATAATTATGCCTTGCACAAGTATAGAAGTGTCCATTTTAAGATTAGCTTACTGGACCAATTCTTATGGGATATCTGTATCCTAAACAACAATTAAAAACTCTTATGTAGGTGTATTTATTAGTTCTATCATGAGCCTGAAATAACCAAATTGTAAGCGATAATTAGGTAGTAATATAGAGTTTTCATCATCTTGGACCACAGCAAGCATTCCCATTCCCACATAACCCCTCATTGCTTCTTATACCTCTCTTGGAAGAGGTGGTGGTGGTGGGATGGGTGACTGCGGTGGCTGTGAAGGTGCGCTCACCTCCTCTGCCGTTTTCAGTAGCTGCTTCTGCATTTCTCGTGCTTCTGCCAGGAAAATGCTTTCTTTTACCTCCTTGGAGCTATACTGGTCAATCCTGTAAATGCATTATATAAACTTTAAGTGCAAACTTACTAAAAATCTAAAATTCTTATAATGAAAAATGTTCATTAATATACAGAAATACATAAACATGAGATTACACAATTAAATAAATTGTACTTACAAAGCTGTAGACTATGGAGTGGTAATATATTCTACACTAATGTATTACACATGTTCACACTAACTCCACCTATATAACACTAAGCCATTCTTCAGGGGCAAATGCTTCCATCATCAGTTGTTGACAGACTACTCGATTTGGTAGCTGATTCCCAAGCTGCTTCTATGGCAGTCTGTGATGGTTGTGGTAGAAACTTTCTGAGTTCATCCATGAGTGGAACATCCAAATTCTAAGTTTTTCTTATTTTTTAAGATGAAAATTATTTCCCAAGTAGATAGTCAAATTGAGTAGTCAGGAGTGATTCATCCCGAAACATGTTTGGTGTTATATAAGTAAGCTGAATTAGTATGAACATTTTTAATACATTAGTGTAGGATATATTACCATTCCATTATCTACAGTTTCATAAGTACATATATGAGATTAACAAGTCTACAGAAGCAAAATTGATTGCACATGTTTTTAAGGATACAAATGGCAAACACAAATGCAAAAAATTTTGCTACATCATTTAATTTGGACTTTAGAAGCTCAAAACCTGATATATAAAACTTTTTGAAATTATAAATTAGAAAAAGAATCATTGCAGTCGCTTCTTGAAACTTTGTCTAAAAAATAAAGTTACCCTTAAATTTGTAAGAAAAACAGTTAAAATAGATATGTGCATACCAATGTGCAGCAGAGTAAAGGTATTTGAAATAGAAAAAAGTCTACAATACAAAAAGTTAAATAAAATCAATTTTTTGAGTTTATGGATTACACATTAAAGTTTCAAAATCATTAGGATTCCACATTTGGGAAAACTTAACACCATCATTAGCACCAAAATTTAACACATCAAATGAAAAATAAGAATCAGAAACTGATATAGAAAATTTACAATTTATACAGACATCAAAACAAAACTTTTATTGGCCCCACATGCATAAACAGGAGATAATATTTAACCTCTCTAACACCACCTTTTCTTACGAAGAAATTACTTTCCTTTTTAAAAAAATAATAATAATAAAATAAAAAAAAATTTAAAAAATCTGAGATTAACTTTAGAAGTGGAATAGTTCAGTGGTTGTCTCTGTTATGCAAGAATTTACTTACAGTTTAAAGAAAATGGATAATACAATATTTCTGAGAGCAGTGATTCTGTAATTTCAACAGCATTTCCATTGAGGAATATGGTAGTAATACAGCATTATCATTAATAAAATGTGATACCAGTTCTAATTCCAACAGTTGTCGAGAATTTAAAAAAAGTGGAACTGAATACATCAGATATTCTTTTGTTTTTGATCCAGATATCTCAATTATTCAATGTATTTTTAATAATGCGAAATCAAAACATTTATTATTAATTCAGAAATTCATAATCATGGTACAAAAGATATATCCAATATAGCCCCCCATAACACCAAATTATTTGAAAATAGTTTTTACTACAATGGCATTCATTTTTGCTATAAAATACCTCGAAATTAAAAATGTAAAATCCACCCAAAGCTTCAAGAAACATTTATAGAAATATATTCTTAATTTGCTAGTGAGTAGAATGCTCCACTTACTATTGCATAAGGGTATCAAATAAACTCACTAGCTACCTGAGAATATATTAGTTGTTTCACTGTATTAGTTCAGGCACGAAATTAATTTTAAATTTATAGAAATTCTTAATCAGTAATTGATATTATTCAGTTGATAAGTTTTGCATTCATAGTTTAAACATGATATCCTTTAACTATGATTAGAAAATATATACAAATTAGTGAGATTTTTAGAAAAAATATTGTTTACTAATGTATACAAAAGTATGCATAAAATTGCTTTTTATTATATTTAGTTTAGTATATACATTGCCTTTCATTGTAAACATTATTTATCTTAGTGAATTTAACCATGATATTCATCATTGTAAATAACTGTATATGACCCTTAAGAAAGTTATGTAATGAATATTATATATTCTGTACTATATTTATAAATCCAAAAACCTGTATATGTTACTATGGAGGAAATAACATTGAACTGAATTAAGCTTGTGATATAATAATTAGGGAGACAAAATTATAAATGCAGCAATGTAATCAGAAGACATGGAAATAGATCCTACTACCAAAAAGTGTGGATTTTTTCCTTACATTTAACATCTTACAAAATATAATTTGGAAACCAAAGGAATAATATTGGTCTAAGAACCTACAATTGCAACCCTATTTTTAATGGCAACAATTGCATAAAGGTGGTTCACTCAATTAAAATACTGTTGAACTTCAATAATTCAAAGCTGAAGGGACTGAGGAAAAAAAAATTGAATTACAAAAGTTACAAAATAGATAATTTATATACATTCATTTGTTGTAATTAAGGCTGCAAAATAAATACTGTATATTTTAACAAAATTAAACTACTTTAACATGCATTTGTTGACATCAGGACATCTCACTCATTTTCAACTCTTTCCATTTTCACTAGTGGCACTGTTTAAAAAGTTTTCCTTATTCTTTAGATAAATTGATAAAGTGTTCAGTGGTATCCTGTACTCTTTTGCAAATTTCAGATTTTTTCTTCAAACCATTTTCAACTTCTTGAATGATGGTGACATTTTCTGCAAAAGTTGAAGCCCTGTACTTGGTTTACTAAAACATAAGTGATACTAAACATCAGGAAATTCAAGTGAAAACTAAAGTTATACATGTTAAACAATTGTGAATGTGGGTTGGGGAAGGCCAGCAGTTGAGAAAAGTCTAAATTCCAGCCCTGAGGACTATGTTCGAATAAAACAAACAACCTCATAGTGGTGACCTCTTTTACAGAAACATACATATGTGAAGTTTAACATCATAAATTTCTGCATTTAGACTAATTTTCATCTGGTATTTCTGAACAAGAACTTCAAATTAAAGAGGGTAAAATTCAAATTATATGTGATTTTTTTATATTGCTTTAGTACAAAATTCAAAGAACCGATAAAAATCATATAATTAATGACTATTTTGAATTATAAAACATTTTCATTAATCGAGCTCCACAGTATTTATATTTTTCAAATCATTAAGATTTTGATCTTGCCAAATATCAAATTAAAGATTGAGCAAAATATGGAATGTTTATAAAAATTTAGATGAAAAATTTCAAAAACTATACATACCTGACAGAAATTGCAATCAAGAGCTTACCGTTGTACAAGAGGAAATTGGGCTGGGTATAATATATGTCACTGTTTTGCGCAAGATTTACAATTAAAACACACATGCTTTGCAAATCCAAAACTGGATATATATTAACAATCCCAAAATGATAAAAGGTGACGAAGAAAAACCTAAAGTGGTGACTATAACAACACAACAGAGGTGAACAGGATTGATCAACACCTGGCATCTTACTTGATCCCCAGGTAGAGAGGGAAATGCATTATTACATGGAACATTTCTTTCACTTTGTTGATCTGGCATTATGGAAGTCTTATGCCCTGTACTCTTAATCAGAAGAAGAGCAAATTCCACTTTATTACATTTGTCTGAAAAATATTCAAGAAACATTAACTAAATGTAAAATCTGTAAAGGCATATTGACAATGTAAATTTCCTCATCCTAATGCAGCAGTTTAACTCATCCCACCAACAGAGAACACAAAAACAGGAACAAGGCAGTGTGGAATGTGCAGCTGCATAAAAAATGCAAGAGGAAAGAAAATATAAAGAGAGAGCCATATTATTGTTAAGATTGTAATGTTCCCTTTCTACTACACCCTGCTTTTGTGTGAACCATATACAGCAAATATTTGGGACATTTCAAGATTTTGTGTTATATATTGTTGGGTCTTTGTTGCCCTAAATTTTCAATTAAAATGTTCAATTGTTTAAAGGAGTGTAATTATATTAAATTTATTTACTCTTTTTAGCCAATAGCCAAACTATATGCATTTCAGCATACCTGAGATAACACTAGTTTAATAAAAGAGTTGCAATGGCATTTTGTATACTGAACTGAAATACTAGTGCTAATAAACACCCAATGTTCAAGGGCTCATAAAAGCTATAAAAATGTGTTTATATTTTGCCCATTATATAATTATAATTATAGAAGGGATAAGCAATAACCTATAGTATAGGATTTTTGAACAGTCTGTAGTCTATTTGAAATTGAGCTACTGGACATGAAATTTCATTATGAATGGCATATGCAGTCCACTCTTCCCATAAAAAAAAAAATAATTTAAAAACTACACAGTTAAATTCTTAAGAGATTCTTAAGCGATGCTTGCCCAAAGACACCATCATGGCACTCATAAATTCAAGATCACGGGTTCAATCCCAACCAGGTCGATGGATGTTTTCAGGTGTAAAAATGCTAAGTATGGCTTCCTTTGGAAGGGAAGTAAAGCCGTGGGTACCATATCATAGATTTACGGCATGAAAAAGAATCTCAAGAGGCTTCTGAGTAAAATTTATTGGTCATTTCATGACCTGAATTGAATGGAATGCTGATGACCGAGATGTTAAAGAGTGTCCATAAATAAACCAAATCAAGAACCATCATGGCATTGTTTAATCTCAATGGGTGAAAATCCCTTTTTGATTAAAAATTTAATTATTGCTCTTTATCCAATTTTGAACACCATTATGCAAAACATCTAATTTAAACAAGCATCTCGAAGTTAATTAAGGCATAGCCAGAAAGGAGATGCAATGTTTACACTGCCGAAACATGTGACTATCAAGATAGCATGAACATTGCAACAATGAATCATGATCTTCTATGTCACACCAGTAACTTATGAAGTGCACCTCATTCATGCATTTATTCATTACTTACTTGTCATAAATAACACCATGTATTCCAAGCTGTTTTAGAAGTTTAATTGTAGCAGGATTATTGTTCTCATCACCCCAACAGAAAATAACCAATCCTGCATCTAATACCAACTGCACTTGCTGTTTATCCCGAAGGATGTCTTCTGTATGAGCATTGATACCCTGCAAAAACATGTTCAAAGAAATTATACTATTGGCTGCCATTGATAAACAGTAATTTTATTTATAAAAATTATTTCAAAGTAATGTGTTGAAAGTGGGGTAAAATATGAAAATAAATTATTTAAGTTGGTATAATAACACTCATACTTGAACTTTTTTTAAGTGTATTTTAAAATTAAGAAGATTTCTTGGCAATTTTATTGCATTTTATATTTTTTGACACAGTTTAATATTCTATGTCAACTGCCATAAGCCTTAGAAACAATTAACAGTATAAAAGAAGTAGCACAAAGCCTAGAGTAAAATCAGATATTTGTTTGAAGTAAAAATTAAGTACCACCATCTAAATCTTACTTATAATATGGATTGCAGAATCTGGTAATTTAATATTATTTACTGCTGCGTGTATTGACTTTTATATGGATTTGTGAGAATGTAAAGAGTTAATGTACTATTTTTAATTTTTTACTAAATTATGTAATTTATATTTTATTTCATATTGTATATTGTTGCAAAAATTCTTGTAAAATGATGAAATCCATTGCAACCTATGGTTGTCTAATGATGAATAAAGATTTCAATTCCATTCATACAGAATTTGAACTTAGTACTTGAAAATCAGTACATAAATTTAAGAATATTCATTAGAGATGAAACTTTAAAAATAAACACTTTTATTAAATATTAAAAGCAATTTCTTTAATGTATGATAGATACTTACCAATATGCCTGCACTGCATGCAAAGTTCACAGCCATTGGAATTGTTTGGGTTCGTGGATCTCTGTAAGCAGGGTACTTTGAGGTCACGCCCTGAGTTAGAAAGACAACTGGAAATCTGTTTTGTTTCAGTCTCAACCTACAATAATTCATCAAGATTGTAACAAAATTAAATGTAAGCCTTAAATGAAATTAATAAAAAATCATAGTTTGAACATTAATTTACTGCTCAGTTTAAAATGACGTCAGCTTACAGAATACATAGTAGATGGCTCTGAAATCTAACTAAAGCTGCTCTATTTTAACACTCACAGCACCCGAAAAACCAACCCCTTTAGTAGGTTTTGGTCAATCTAGAAAGTGGAAATATATATGATACAAGGCCTCCTCAGCCAAGGAGTAAATATCACACCAAGGGCTAAATGATACTGTAGATAAATTGCAGCATTTCTAATTAACCTACTGGCTACCATGCCAAACCATTGTATGTAGTATTGGGGCTCCATAGAAGTAATGTATGTTTCCCCAATATTCATGGAACACTACACCACCACAGATGGCCGAGGTCGTTAAGGCACGGATTCGTGAGCAGGAGGTCTGGGGTTCGAATCCTGCCAGGACCATCCTCCCTGACTGAGGTTTTTTCCTCAGTCCTCATAAACGGCAAATGCTGGGGAGATACCCTAAGCATGGCCTGGAACGTTTCCTTCCTTAAAAAAAATCCTTTTCCAATATATCATTTCATCCCATGTATCATCAGTGTCCACCTGTGGTTCCTCAGCAGTAAAAACAGGTGTTAAACACTATATATAAAAAAAAAAAAGGGGGACACCAGTGTCTCAAAATTCTTCCATTTCAAGAATAACAGTGTCCTGTGAATGGGAACCTTGGAAAAGAAGGAGTTTTCAAATATATGGCTCTGGCAACACAGACCCTTTGACTATAACCTCATTTGGTGTAGCTGAGAATACTAAAAACTCTTGAGCATGGAGCTAGTCCAACATCTATTAAAGTGATGGGATACTGGGTGATAAGAATGTCCTCTAAAAGTGAAAAAGATATAACAAAGCTTTTTAATGTTTGCATTCATTATAATCATTCATTCAACTTTCATTGCCATGTGTCCTCTTATGTCAATAGTGCTAAAAAGGAGAATTGAAAACCTTGATTTCATTTTGAATTGTCAAGAGCAAAGATTACAGTGGGTTCCATGCTTCTGCTTTCATTTTCCATCAATTTCTTGGATCCTCACATAGAATGCTATTATGATATGTACTGAATTAACCAATAATACCTCTACATAAATAATGAACAATTATGTTTATTAATTAACTAATTGCCAGATTATCATTGGTTCATCAGTGATTATCTACTGGAATTTCCTGAAGTCTTGGATTTGGTTATGTATACAATTTCTGCAAATTAATAATTCCCTTATTTCTAAGTTACCTATTTTCCTGTATGTTCATCAAAAACAGGTTAACAAACAAAATAAATATCTTTGAATTTAGCACTACCATAACTAAGGCTCTCCCATATCTTAACTACCTGGTTATATGTATGCTAGAAAGCCTCTAAAATACATCATTTTCACAACAGTGTGTGTCCTCAAGCTCCTTCCTTAAACTTCTCTTCTACTTATCTCTAATTTTCCTAACGGTTGTCCAGCCATCGTTTCGAGTAATGGTGGTTCAGTGAGCAACTGAAGATGGGAGAGAATCTCCCGAAACACGTCTTACTTTTATGTAAGTGGAATTTAGTGTAAAAAATGAATACCTAAGTTTAGGTTATTTTACCACTCCATTGTCAACAGCTTCGTAAGTACAATATTCCTCATTCATGTTAATCATGCCATCTCTTTCAGTTGCCTTAATGTAGAAAGTGCATATTATGACTTTCTATTATGTATTTATGTATTGTTTTTTTTTTTTTTTGAATAGTGTTTAACGCCCGTTTTCACTACTGAGGCACCACAGGCGGTGGACACTGATGATACATGAGATGAAATGATATATTGGGAAAGGATATTTTTTTTAAGGAAGGAAGCGTTCCAGGCCTAAGTTTAGGTACCTCCCCGGCATTTGCCAGTTATGAAGACTGAGGAAAACCTGGAAAAAACCCCAGTCAGGGAGGACGGTCCTGGCGGGATTCGAACCGCGGACCTCCCGCTCACGAGTCCGTGCCTTAACGACCTCGGCCACCCGTGGCGGTATTTATGTATTGTGAAGTAAGCTATGAGTGAGATACATGTTAGAGGAAAAAATATTTATGATTGTTACATAACAAAAGAAATCGTACAAGTATTGTAGGACAAAATTTGGTGCCTTATTTTAAAGAATACTTCTCCATAAGGAAGTACAATTTTTAGATTGGTGAACAAAGTTCCAAACCAAGGCATTTTCATTGACAAGCAACCAAGTTAAAAACTGGATTTTTAACAGAGGAGAAGCAGGTGAAATAGGCTATTGATTAGAAACCTCAAAAGTCTTAAATATAATTGGTGTATTTGGCATATAAAATTACTGCTGTATCTACATCAGCTTTGTGATGGGAGCGACTGCTTCCCAAACATGTCCTAGTGTTGTGTAAGTGGAGTTGTATGAACATGGTTAATACATGAATGTAGGCTATATTACCACTCCATTGTCTACAGCTTCATAAGTACAATTTATTTAAGGTAAACGAACTATCAATATGCCACATGCCTGTTTTTGAACCATCAAGAAATATCTTGTAGGCAAATATGCTAGTAAATCTAAGCTTTTCAGACAGTCAAAATATGCTATTGCAATTTAGTGTTTAGTATTTATTTTTCTAGAACTGTAAATAAACACCACAATTTCCTGCCTGAGGCGAGAAAAATAAAATTAAGTTATATTTGGTTTCAGTAAAATAAATACTTTTAGATTTGCTTATTTCAGTTCTTGCAACAAAAACAAAGCTTCATTCTGTGGACCAATGATATCCATTCTTGTCCCAGAAGAGCAGGTATGTTGGTAAACTGTATTCAACAAATGCAATAAGAATGTTGTTATTGCTAGCAGACATTAGAATACTATGGATATGCCCTATTTATTGCCCAGAAAATGTTACATTACTCATAATAATACAACATTTCTTACATAGTGCAGATATCAGGATGAAAGCATGAGAAAACAATTTTTCGTGTCGCTGAATGTTCCAGTACCACTTTGAGAACAGTATCTAGATATATGTTCAGGTCAAAGGGATGATTAAGTTCATATGAGCCATCCTATAAACAAATCAGAAAAAAACAAAATAAGGTAAATAATTTAAGTTTGCAATTTTTCAGCATCTATAAGCAATAATCAAAAAAATATGTTCACTTTTAAGAACACCATCTATTTAAATTATGTCTCTATGGACAATTAACTAAATGTATATCAAACTTTGCACTTGTTGCTTGCCTTAAGTTGCATTGTCCATTTAATCTCAATGTTGAAACCCACATGTGGATCAAGAGACTCCAGGGCTTGACATAAAGTTGGAAAAGGCTGATGTTCCTCTAGTTCTTCATCAAAGAATCGCTGGTTTTTATCTTTCCCTTCTGCCAAATGATATATCTATAAAACAATGAGATATGAAGTTAGTTCATGTTTTTCAAATCCTTCAAGAAAAAGTTCAATGCAAAGCTACTAAAACCATGACAATATGTATCAACTCTCTTAAATTTTTTTGTAATTTTGGGTTAGCTTACTCCAATTAAAGTATACATAAGCATTAACAAAGACATTTATCACACACTTTTATTGTAGAACATGAAAAGGAAACTTAAAAAATCTAATATTACTCTAGAAAATGTCCTCCTATAGTTTATTTCACTTTAATTGTTCATCAACAACAATTATGCTTTTGGGCAGTTAATAAAAAATCTGTCCCTAGGAAGAAATTATCTTTCACCACTCTGGGAATGCTCTTAAATAGTTCTGTCATCTATAGAGGATTTAATTTATGCACACTAAATAAGGAGAACATGACACCCATTTCAATACTTATGACTAAGGAATGGATTTTAAGGTGTTGCACCTTTACAAAAAATATTGCTGTTTTCATACTGAGATTTATATTTTAAGACATGAAATGAAACAAAATAGTTAAAGTTTGTTGCACCTTTAAATGAGATGAACATATTCATCCCCTGAGCAAGTACTTGAGCTCCAGCTCCAAAGACCAAGCCCAGTCAAGTTGATACGAGACAAAGATGGGTCGTTTAGCCAAAATGATCAGCACCAAATAAATCAACAGTCAGCCAGCAATCTCCAGCCAGTACACATCAGCTGCCAGCTTCTGCAACTCCTGAGCTATCTACCAGCTTAAACTCAGCTGCCACTACTGAAGATATGAGGGGAACTAACTTTCACCATGTGCAGCAGAAAAAATCAATTCAATACACTGGCCCATTTACAGGAACCCGATCTCCGCCAAACAGCACAACTGCTCTCCACCACCAGTGCAGTAGTGTTCACAATTTCCAGACAACTTAACCAGAAGTTTCTACTCCACTCTGCCCAGCACCAGTGACTTCAATGACAAGAGTAGCACAAATTTACTCTTTTTTGGGTCCATTGTTCCTGATCCATTTCATCTTTGCAGATCAGTAGGACTGCCATAACCCATGGATTTCTTGAGGCTGCCGCATGCACACATTAGAAGAGAGCTGCAGTCTACAGAGCCTGCCATGTTGATATTGCTGCAAATAAGATGAATGCACTGGCATTCCCTCCTGCCACCACCATCTTGTGCACAGCCCACAACTTAAATCACCAGTG
Source organism: Metallyticus violacea (assembly GCA_030762175.1). Classification (NCBI taxonomy): domain Eukaryota; kingdom Metazoa; phylum Arthropoda; class Insecta; order Mantodea; family Metallyticidae; genus Metallyticus; species Metallyticus violacea. Next base: position 60,251,617 of record CM060836.1, read on the forward strand.
TATGTTCTGCACTTCATGTAAAGCAAGGGACCACTACATCAGTCAAGCTTCATGTCCACTAGCCATAGGCAGACTTTACCAGAATCCAACAGCTCACCTTAGTAATTGTCAACCATCTTCAACTAATTCCACCAGGGCTTAGCCATCTGTACACAGTATTCCAGCACAATCATCAGATATAACTAGTATGCAGGTTGCAGTTACGCAAAAGTCTATAAAATATCTGATATTGCCTGCCAATACAAACATCATTCAGCAAATCAAGGAAGCAACTACCACTACTACTGCTCATCTTTCAGGCTTACTTCAGCAGGCATCTGAACCATCTTGAAACAGCATTTACTGACTACAACTCACAAGAAGCCAACAGTATAAAGAAAAGAATTCAGAACAAAAACTCCATAGACCTTAGCAACAAAATACACTAACAGCTCACTGATCTACTCTTCACCACCTGTGCTGACAATTTGGCAAAACTCATGTATGAATTAATGACCTCTAGGCATTGATGAACTTCAACAATAACAGACCAAAACCATCACACCATCAGAAAAAAAGAACAATGGCACATAACCATCACAAATCTTGCACCAGGGCTAATAGCCTCACTGCAAGGCCTGCACCATTAGTCATATTTCCAAAAACACAACCAACTGCCAACAAAAAATAAATTTAAAGCCAGTGTGTACTAAATTATCTGATGTTTAAAATGAATCAAACTACTCCTACGATCCCCTAGAAGACCATGCATGGTTCCCACCACCTTACTAAATTACGAGGGGCATTCAGAAAGTAAGTCCCAATCGCGCCTAGAAATGGCACCGTTAGTCGGATAGGAATGCGCATGCGCAGGAATAGAGAGGAAGTATGTGGTAATAATGCAGTAAAATTTCAGCCTTGTGACGGCCGTGGTTACCGCGCTGTGCTAGGAGAAAATGGGTGCTCTGATATTGTCTCCCGCCAACTGCGAAGTTTCCTGCAGTCATCCGAGGTTTGCATGCTCAAAAGCAAAGTCCAGCAGAGATCCATCGCCAATTGTGTCAAGTGTATGGACACGACATTATGGTAAGACGATGGTGCAGGCAAATCACTGAAGGAGGAACCAATATTCACGACGACGACCGTAGTGGCCGACCTTCCCTGGTGACGGCAGAAGTGTTGGAAAGTGTGCGGCAAGCAATTGAGCAGAAACGGCGCTTCACAATTTCAGATCTCTCTTGTCAAGCTTCCGGGAGACAATTTCGTGCACAAGGGAGCGAGACATCTGGGGAATTGACAAGAGAGTTCTGAAATTGTGAAGCGCCGATTCTGCTCAATTGCTTGCCGCACATTTTCCAACACTTCTGCCGTCATCAGGGACGGTCGGCCACTACGGTCGTCGTCGTGAATATTGGTTCGTCCTTCAGTGAACTGCCTGCACCATCGTCTTACCATAATGTCGTATCCATACACTTGACACAATTGGCGATGGATCTCTGCTGGACTTTGCTTTTGAGCGAGCAAACCTCGGATGACTGCACGAACCTCGCAGTTGGCGGGAGACAATATCAGAGCAGCCATTTTCTCCTAGCACAGCACGGTAACCACGGCCGTCACAAGGCTGAAACTTTACTGCATTATTCCCACATACTTCCTCTCTACACCTGCGCATGCGCATTCCTATCCGACAAGTGGTTCCATCTCCAGGCGCGATTGGGACTTACTTTCTGGATGGCCCTCGTATTTTCACTCTTCTTGAGCAATTACATAAAATTCTTCAGTACAGTTTTTTTGAGCAGAACAAGAGCTGTAAAACAGTATATTTATAAATTTTCAACCTCCATAGTTTCTACATCATTGTTGCAAAATCTGCAAGAAAACACAAATTTAAATTAAAGCTTTTTTCCAGAACCACAGTTTTCTATGCGATAAGCATGCATTTTATATAAAGAAGGCCCAAATCTCCAGTTGCTCTACTTATTGTGTTTGAGTTATTGCAGAGCCGAGGACTCTGTCATGCTAAAAGTTCAGAAGGCAAAGTTGTATGCAATTTCAGAGAATTCAAGAGACAATTCATCAAAACTGATAGTGTAAATTTTTCATGAGTCATCTACAATGTACATATTGCAATCAAAGAGAAGCATCAAAGAATCGGAATAAACCAGCCATCCATGCAAAGAATGTTGAACTGCACAAGTCTATTTTGATACATGCCTTGACTTCAGGATCTGAAAATCAGCAGTCAATGAATGAGTAAGTTCTCTTTGCAGATCTTACCATGAATAGTTCAGTCATGAATTTCAGTCTACTAGGTCAACAATCCTTCATTCAAACCATTCCTTGAGAAGTACACACATATTAGCACTAGATTGTAGCACCCTAAGAAAAAATTACATTAAGCGAATTTATGAAAATGTTTAAAAAAAAAATAACAGAGGCAGTTAGCAAACATGAATTCAGTTCAGTTAGATGAAACTATTGATATGCTGCAAAGGTATATATTGAATGTGCTGGTGTTTCCATTATCTGGTGCAAGAGAGAAAAACCATGCTCTTTGAGATGTACCAACTAAACACCACTACACCACCAAGACTGACATGTATCAACCAATAGACAAATCCTGTACAGTAATGCACTCATCAACGATTCATGCATTAAACTGTGGCCAGAGGGCATACAATATGAAAAAGTCAGGTTTGTGCTGACTGATCAAGTGCTCAAGTGCTACAAGGTTTTGTCTTTCCAACAACTAAAGGTCACATAGTCTCAACCACGTGATATGTACTGCACATGGACTACACCATTTGTGAAAAAGTTGGGGAAAAATACAATATGGTAAATGACTTCATTGCTGCTGTGAAGAAAATTCTTGTAAATGTCCCAAATTGTTTACTTTTGTACCAAGAAGTTGCTGGTTTCCACTTACTATAATTACCTGCCATAATCAGATGAAGTACTTAAGTAAGATCACAGTTTTTTTGTGCAAAAACTTCTAACAAATTAAAAGCTTAATATATGCTCTAGATTCAACAGACAACCATCAAGCATGTCCAACAATTGCTCAATGACAAAGATCTAGTGTTGAAACTTTTCGTATTGCATGGCTAGGTTATTTCCCTGAGATTTTTTATTTTAGAAGAGGGAGGTATGATGGAGAAGGAACAGTGGAAGAAGTTGACAACTGGGAGAGACAACCTTAATGGATTTGTCAAAGCCAAATATGAATAAAATTTGAGGAACAATCTGGATATGGAAGCCATTGCAACTTATGTTTCTTTGTGTTTACAAAATGTTCCATTAATTTCAGATGTTGAGCAAAGTTTATCAATATATAAAGATCTCCTGAGCTAAAAGCACCAATGACTTACATTCAAAAATATACAAAAGTTGTGCATAAATCAGTGTAACACATTGGTTGAACCCAGTAAATGCCAACTTTACTTCCTAAATATAGGTTATTTTATGTTATTTATAAATAATTATTTATGATATTTTATTTGCTACAGTGTTAAATATAAAATGTTAATGTAATTAGTTTAGACCCAAATACAGGTATTTTATTAGCACCTTTTTTAAACTTTTTATATAAATTTTAAGACCCTTCTTTCAACTTTTCAACCATAATTTTACAGTTTAAAATCCATTCTCTGGTTATCACACTGCCCAGTAACCTCACCTTCCCTAACCTAAGTTACACAGGCCAACTCGGTGCAATTCAATAAACAATGCAGTTTTCTTATTAACCATTTGCAAAATGATGCACGTAACAGTAGTTACAATGGAATTCATCATTCCTTATAGTAGGGATTGGTACCACACAATTCCTTCAAAACCACATTATTTAAACTTTTTTTATAGCCTTCTGTGATGTATAGATGAGGGCTATTGCTATTAATGTGATTGACATTTTAGCTTAGGGACTGCAGAATCCAGCCCTTTACTATTTTGCCTTAAGAGAGAGGTTTTTCTTAATGCTCACAGAGCTCTAAATGAATTGCAATACTCTCTTACTACCATTGTGCAAATTCATGAGAGTTTGAAATGTTTTCTAAATTGTAATGTTGATTTCTTTTCAGATCTATCACAGGTCATACTCTAAATCTCAAAACAGCAGTCATATTGTTATTCTCTACCAGTCATAAGATGCGTGTCACAGCACTCATATTTGTTCCCATTTAAAAAGCAAACATTTGATCCATAGATTGAAGTACAAATCCCTTAATATTTTGCAACAAGATGGGAGTTATTTCATGCTTGTTCAACTTACAAAGCATAATTTTTCTTTTAAGTTGAATATATATAACAGCAGAAAAAACTGCCTCAGGTGGCCGAGGTCATTAATGCACAAACTAGTGAGCAGGAGGTCTGGGTTTCAAATCAGTACCATCATCCCTGACTGAGGTTTTTTCCAGGTTTTCCTCAGTCCTCACAAATGGCAAATGCTGGGGGGAGGTACCCTAAACTTAGGTCTGGAACATTTCCTTGCTTAAAAATAAATCCTTTCCCAATATATAATTTAATCTCGTGTATTATCAGTGTCCATCACCTGTGGGTCCCTCTATAGCAAAAACAGTCATTAAACATCATTCATTCACAGCAGAAAAAAAGTGAAACATCTGGTTTTCCTGCATATTTTCATAAAATTAACACCAAATAAAAGCCACAGAAGGAAAAACTGTAAATGTGATAGAGGAAACTACTCAGCTCTGTCAGACTACTTAGAAATACATGAACTGTACAAAATGTTTAGGTTTATAAAGAAGCAACTGGTTATTAGTAAAAATATAATTCTAGCCCCATTTACCAAAAAATCCTTAGAGCATTATTTCAGTTTAAGACTGCTCTCAAAAATTACAAAAATATTCTCAAGTCTAGAAAGAGTTCTGAAAAGGAGTTTTGTATTAATCTAAATACATTTTATTGCATAGTAAATAAATTCTACCAATATAATAAATTCTAAAAGATTGCTGCTTTATATACCTTAAGGGATTGTGAGGCAGTTACAAAGTCTTGAATCAGTTGTTGATTTTCATTTTTTTTTTCTTCTTTTTCCCAGAGTGCAAAAATTATTCTTTCAGATTAAGTACACCTTATGTTTTGATTTTAAGGAAAACTGCTAGAAGAATGACAGTGTAAAATGGGATGAATAAAAACAAAAATGGAATAATTGTTTTCAGTGGATGCTATTGGAAAGTACTAATCACTCAAGATCTCTATGGTTAATATGTTACTTCATTTGTGTTTTTAAACATTTATCACAACTGATCTAAATAATAAGGCATCAAATTTAATGACTGCATAATTTTATTCTAAAATATGAGAGTAAATCAAAATCTTTTGCTGGGCTTTTCCTTTCTTAAATGCTAACATATTATATTGTTTAGTTTTAATTTAATTTATCCAAAACTGATATCATAAAGAATTACAGGGTGATTGGCAACAACATCAGCACCTTGTTTTTATTAGATACATTTATGTTACATACAAGTGAATTACCTTATTTCTCTTAATAATAAATATATTTTATTTTCTATGCCAACTTTATGCTTATTTTGATAAAGCTTTGTTACTAGAAAATGTTAAGACCTTTTTCTCATGCAAAGCATTGGTTAACCACTTGTAGGTGCATGTTCTACTAAACCATATTTCAAAAATGTACCGGCCAAATCAGTACAATATGAACTGAGACAGCAGTAGCTGGAAAAGTTTCTTTGGAATTTTGTTAAACAGATTCATGTATTTATCACCTATGAGAAATGAAATTAGGCTAAGTCATGCATCCTTCGATACTTTACTAATTCATATTTCACAAATGAAATTTACAGAAACCAAAATCAGTGTTAAAATGTAAGAAATAGATTGATTTGCATATACAGTCAGACAAGCACATGCACAAAAATGAAAGTGTAGAGTTCACATCATAGAGTGACTTTCTAAACATATTCTTTGAGATATGATGTATGTATACTATCTCTAAAAGAAAATCTACCAAAATCAAATTCAATATACCTTTATATGAAAAAACACATTAACTGAAAACAACTGAGGATGCAAATTTATGTTAAATATTAGAAATATTTCCAAAGTTCATATTCCATATTCCTAAGTTCATACTGTACTTCCAGTATCTCCCACATTCCATGATATTTAAATACTTGTGATTTGATTATGATGATTACAAAAGGAAATACAATGTTGAGATTAAAATGCCAATTGCACTCTGTTTTCAGTATAGTTATTGAATATTTTGATCTCTATATCTATCATAAATTAATAATACATTCAGATAGCTACTTTTCTACAGAAACTAGGAAAGCCAAAATATTTATATTTTCACTGGACTAACTTCAGTGCTAGCACAGTTGCATTTCTCACTGGATTGCCTTCAATGCTAGTACAGTTGCATTTTAAATTAAGTGTAGAATCCTCTATATGAATATTGTATAACTTTAAGATTAAGATATTTTGTCCATTATTTCAACTGAGGATATTGTGAATGTCCCTGAGCTCCAACTGCAAAATTTATATGGATGGGGGGTTTTCATTGAATGACTGATTGGTGCTAAGGTATATTATTCTTCTTGTGAGATTGGAGAAAAAAATGTTAATTATTTCAATAGACACTGCAATACAGTTTACGGAATGTCGGAATCCACACAGTGAAACTTTTGTTAATCTTATTTTGATTTAAAGTAAAACACTAAAAATCATGTCGTCACATTAAAACTCTCTTTAAGTTTCACAAACACACTTATAAAAGTAATTTTGGTACATGTTTCGTGAGGAATGTACCTCATGAAACATGTACCAAAATTACTTTTATAAGTTTTTTTGTGAAGAGTTTTAATGTGATGACATGATTTTTAGTGTTTTACTTTAAATCAAAATAAGAATGCAATATAGATTTGAAACCTTTGTGCCATGTATCTTTTTGTTGACTTCATATCATCTTCTTTGCTATCTGAGCTTTCAGTCACAAATTTTTATCATTAGCTGAAAGCACAATCATTTATATGCTCTTTGAATACTGCAACACTCTTTGGATTGAGGGATGTGTCTACATTTTTTGAAATCTCTAGAATCTTACAAACAATATTGAAAGTGTTCTAAATATTTCGACTCAGAAGAAATCTACAGATATTTAAGTGTTAATGCTTTATTTGTTATTTTACTTTTTATTTAAAAGTAATGCTGTTTTAATGTATTTATTTATTATATCTCCAAATACCAGAGTCCCATACCTCAGAGTATGCTACAGTTATAGTTTTAACCAATTTACATAAGTTAATGTTATGCTGTATGATTCAATGAATACATTAATAACTTATAAAGCTATTTACAATATTTACGTAAATAATCGAAAGGGATTCAAATGTTTGTTTTATATAGCTCTCGGAGGCTAAACTGCAGTAATTATTATAAAAAATGCCACTTAGTGTCTGAGTTAGATAGGTACTTCGTATGATTGTATATGTCCAAGAAAATTGTATCTTTTCACATGATGGATATCACAATCAAGAAGGAAACAAAGCACTGTTTCTTCAGATATTTTACATTTGTACGTTGGATCAGTAGAGCATTCTATATTGAACCTATCAAAGTTCCGGTAAAAATTTTTGTGTCCGATAATGAATCGTGTGGTGATAAAAAACTTTGAAGAATTTCAAAGTTTGAAGGTTTTCATTGTTGTAGAGCATTCTATATTGAACCTATCAAAGTTTCTGTAAAAAATTTTATGTCCGATAATGAATCGTGTGGTGATAAAAAACTTTGAAAAATTTCAAAGTTTGAAGGTTTTCATTGCTTGGAAAGAAACAATCATTGGTGTGCTGCCCTTTACTGCTATTTATCCATAGAGTATACCACCTATCAATGTTGCCTTTCTTAAGCAAATATTCAATGTACTGATCAAGAAGATTTTGAAGCTGGGGTCCAGGTATGACTTGACTTTGCTGAGAACTTGATGTAATATTGCTGATAAAACGAGTATAGTTGAAAAATAATATGCATAAGCAGCTTTTTTTTAAAAAGATATAGAGGTGGGTATTTCAGAACATTCTCTCCCTAAACCAATGTTAAACAAAATCAAATCATATCATATTAAAGATTTTAATATGTAAAAACTGATTCAGAATTTCTTATTATTTCATTAATCTATGAATAAAAAGTTGCTCACTAACATGCTCTGTTAGAACATAAGTGAGAAACTTTCATAACTTTATCAAACAAAGTACTTCTCACTAGCTTCCTTTCACTTGCTTGATATAAATTAAGCACATATGCATCGAAGACCATTCAGGATTATAGTATTTATCTAATGTGCTAAAAAATTAGATGGCATATAGGATGTGAAGAGGATCATGTTAAAGAAGTCAGAAAGGGCAGGAAAGGCTAATGTCATTATAAAAATGGAACCTACTTATAGATTAAATTATCCTTTTAAACAATTCCAATCAGTTTGAAAAGGGGACATTCTGTGGAAAATGTCTGTAATCCAAATACTGTAACATTGGTACCCAAAATTAAACCTGCCAAAAAGAATGATGTAGGCAAGCTACTGAAGCAGAGATTTATTTACAATTGGAGAAGCCTAGACTTGCTGAATATCATCTTGGTGTCATTGATCAGACTGTAAGATACTGATGAAGATAAATGTTCATGTTGTTGATCAGGGCATTACATGTAATTGCCTTGAAGGGGAAGAAGAATTGAGGATGTTATAGATTAATTGCCTTCTTAAGATACCATTAAACGTGGTTAAATATTAAAATTTGCATTTAAAATTGATGTTTGTTGTTTCAAACATTAACAAGTCCATAGGTTTGATGCAAAAGACCACTTGTCCAAGTATTTTTTTGAAATTGTACCCAAACATATAAAAATTGATCCGTTTTTTTAACCTTATAGCCTTGTAAGGTCTTGATTTCGACATTTTTCATTTTTGTTTATCCTTTTTAGTTTTGTTACTGTGCATTTGTTTTTATTTAGTAAAAGTTTATATTTGCAGACACTGCTTTTTGAAACGATGTTCCTCCTATCCGAGTGCTAAGAATGTATATGAATTTGTAATTTGCAAGTCCTGGAATAAACTCATCTTTGTCTAACCCATAGAGCTTTACCAATCTTTTATTGCACAACTGTGTGCAAAGGAAGTATATTTGAGCTTTTCAGATTATGAAGATGGACATGGTTGAAAAGCAGTTATCCAGATTGCTGTTGCATGTACCTTGGCGAGTTCTTAATCTTGGTATGAATCTAAAGGAATGCATTTAGTTTCCAATAGTGTATATTTTATTTCTCCTGGTTTTATTGCATAAGGCTTCATGTGCTTAGCAACCTTAGACTATCTAAGTACTTAATTCTGATGGCACACATGCATTGGATTTGTGGATAAGTGAAATCATAATATTTTTATGTAGTAGCTATTGCTATTGCTTGTTTCATAATTTTAAAAATGGGAAATTTCCATAAATGCTCATGTGTGAGAAATACTGAATGAATTTGGACTACAGGTATGAATGTTTTAATTTTTAATTTTGTTATTGCATCTTACTGCTTGGAATGGGTACGACTACTTCAGTACTTCATTTATACTGGGTGAGCTAAGTTCAAGTTGATTGTGCCCTGCATACTGATATTGTTAATATGTTTTTGGTAAGAGACACTGCAGTGCTTATTAGTAACTTGACAGCAAAATCAACAATAGCTTTGCTCATCATATAGTAGTAGCTTTTAGATTGAGCAGCTTTGCAGGATATTTTTAAAATAAGACAAAAATGTACCTCTGTCAATATAGATATGCTTTCCAAGCATTTGTAAAGATATTAAATTGGAAGCAACTACTAAATATCTCTTTTAGTCCTCTCTTTTTTCCCTTTGGGGTAAAAATTTACTGCAATACTGAGAGTGCAATATTCCAAAGTGTTGGAGCTCTTGCTCTTGCTAATGCTGTACAGTTTCTACTGTACAATATGATATATGTACCTTATATACATTTTGCACATGATGTCAAAGGTTTTTCATATTTGAGGGAAAAGTCCTGTTTGCAGCCTTATAATAAAGATCTAATTATTATTTTGATTTTGTGAGTAATAATACTTAGCATCAGATCAAAATTTTTAAAAAGTTGCTCATTCACATACTCTGTTACAACATAAGTGAGAAACTTTCATAACTTAATCAAGCAAAGTACTTCTCACTAGCTTCCTTTCACTTGCTTAATATAAATTAAGCACATATGCATCGAAATGTCAAAGTGCCCTCTTGTTCCATGTAACAGAAGAGGACTGCTCATGAGGAGGTTAGCTAGAAATGGATATAAGGGCCTGCCCAAATAAGTCCCGATTGTTGTTTATAAAATTTGCTCTTCAAAGAAAAGTAGGATTGGTTTATGCAAATTTCAGTGAGTTTACAATATTCTTTTATGTGTGCATCATTAATTCCACTTGTTCTTAACCAATCATGTAGATAAATTAGGAGTTTTCTTTTAGGTATGCTTGGAAACAGCAATTCTATGTCGAAAGATATGTGTCAGAAGGTTTTAATTTTATGCCCTTAATTTTTTATATTAACTGAAAGGAATTGTTTATACTCTTGCTTTGAAATTTAGGCATTTTGCTAAATAGTATGGCGGTGTATTGATATTGTTAATGATGGAACACATGCCATTTCCAGCCTTGTGAATTTTTGCCAAACCATTTTCGCTATTGTGCTGTTGTTTTATTTTATTTTATATTTTGTTTCCTTTGAGATAACTGTGCAAGTTGAATAGCCTCACTTACTGAATTAATACATCTCCTCAATGGGTCTGAATGGAATTTTAGCAATTTTAGCTGTTGTATTATAATCTTCTTTATCTAATATTACTATTCTGTTCCCTTTGTTGGCTTTTGTATAAACTGCATCTTTTTCATTTAATGATTTTATTGTGTTCCTGTATGTTCAACACAATCATACAATGATTTCAATTATGATTGGCTTCACTGTACAAGTTCCAATTAACATTTTTAGTTAACAAGATAGTACTTGGCATTGTATATTAGAATGTAAGCAAACCAAGTTTTGGAGGGAACAGTTCCTATTACATAAGCGAGAAAATTTAATAAATGAAATAATAAGAGGCAGAAGAAGTTTACTAAAATCAGACAAAAACATTACAGAACTTGGAAAATACATGGGCAAGGTGAGACAAAAATAGTTACAGAGGGTGGTTTAGATAAATGGGAACAATAATGCTGACAATTGCACTATTTAGGAGTGAATATAGAACCACATTACATACTCATTCAGGAGTTAATTATAATCAGGTATGGAAGGAATGCAACTCCATAAAGTCAGGGTGAGTCAGGGGAAAATTTTTAAGTTTTTAATAGTAGTAAGTTCAAATGTACTATGGTAAGGTAATTGTTTACTTTGATTGTAATATGTTTACTTGTTTGTGAAATTGTATGAAATTGGTTTTATTTATATGTTAAGTTTATATATTCTGTTTATATTTAAGAGAGCTAGCTTTATACTTATACAATTATGGTGACATTTTTATTTATTACATGCAAAATTGAACTTGAATGAAGCAATTATATAAAACTGAATAGTTGTAATGGTAGGTATTTTTTTTTTTTTTTTTTTTTTTTGAGCTTGAATTGTTGCATGCCTAATAATAATATGCATAGCTATTAAAATCAATAAGTTCATTCATTCAAGTTCAGCTTTTTTGTTTTCATCATTGGTGAATTTTGGTAAATGGAACATTTGTGCACAATAGCTACAAGCATCTGTAGTTGGAGAGCCAAATCCCAGATTGAAATTGTTAGAAAAAATATTCTGGAAAAAAACAATTTTTTACTTTGAGGTGTTCTGGAACTCTTGCAGTATACATCTTGAAATACTTATTAATGTTGAGTTCTGAGGGTATGTATAACCTCTTACTTTTTGTATTGTTCAATTCTCTAACTTTGTACACATAAGAAAAGTGTGTGGAAAATTGCATCAAAAAGAATAAATTGGTTAATTTTTTTTTTACCCCGTATATGATGTTTACCTTTATTTACAAAAATTAAAGTGTTGGTCTCTTAAACCAAAAATAGTAAATAACACCTAATTCTGATGATAAAGGTTAATTAACTCAGTGTGGAAAAAAGCATTTCTTGGACAGACAGCATTTTGTTCTGACACACTGAATGGATTACATGCATTCTGCACTGAATATGCAATTTGAGAAAGAATACATAGAAAGAAGTCATTTTGAAGAGAAAAGACAATGTAATACTATGCAAGGCATTACTGAAAGTAAGAAATTACATCAAATAATTTTGTCCATGGATGGACAAACTGATTTTTGAAATGATGCTCCTAATATCAACAGTTCCAAATTAAAATAGACTTTAATGTCTCACAAAAGCAGCAGAAACAACTCAATTGGACGCATCAACTTTAGAATGTTACAATCAATATTTTGCATTGGAAAGTTTATTACAGTATGCTCCCAAATAGGAGCACTTTTGATAAATATTTCTCTTCAAAGTTGCTAGAACTATTGTCTTGATCTTTTCTTACTTTGTGGATGATCAGCAAATGTTCTAATTATACAAGCATTGTTTCAGTAATCTTTAATTAGTGTGTGTGAAAAACAAACATGATTTTTTGGAAATATGTATACTAATCAGAAAATAAGTAATACTGCAGATTTCAAAAGTGAAAGGGAGATATAAAATCCATTCATGCTATATGCTAAGTACACCAAAAATTTTCTAGAATAGTATGACATTTTGAGATAAATGCACTCTGCTGCACAAAATCTTTTAATGGATATTCAACAACTTTCAAGTTTTCAAGTCAAACAGATGAACTAAATGCAGTAAAGGAAGTTTCTAACTTCATTAATATAAAAGTAAAAAATTTAATTTCTGAAGAGTGTGAAGGAAATGCTTCATATTTATTGCTGATCTAGCTAATTTCATTGTATAACAAATTTATTTCAGCTATAAAGAGATTAAATAAAGCAATGATCATATTATGGGCTACTACAGATTAGTAGATATGATGATTATTTTGTTGTTTACACACTGATCAACTTGGGAATCAAAGAAAGATAAGAAAAATTCAAGATCATGCCTCAAACCATTGATATTTGGCTTACCATGCCTTTCATCTGAGCTACCTGTCAACCATGATTGTAAAACTCCCCTGAGTATATATACCCCGGAGACCTAATTCTCCATCATTCAGTATAATGTAGTCCACAGATTCTCAGTGTGTGTATATCAAATAGAGTATGTTACTGCCCACTGCCGCCCATATATGGAACTCCAATGCCTGCCAGCAAGTGAATTGGCATTAGAACTCAACTCATCTCTATGGTTCTCTATTTTATACAGACGAGGCAGCTCAAAATCAAGTACTTATAGCCCAGGCCTTGAAGATAACCACACTATTATGGTTAATGTAATTAATATTAAATGTAATTTTTTCACACAAGCCATATGTTAGGCCGAGATTAGGCATTAAGCCAGATAGGATAACACTTAAAAGTCATAGTCAGGACTTAAATCACAGATCTTCAGTTAATCATGCCAAAGCTAACATGCCCTGTTCAACCATGACTATGAATTTCCCCTAACTGAAACTAATTTTTCCTGACTGATTTCAAACCTCAATCTAACACACAGCTTGTATTAAAACACCCAATGCACTGATCAACTTAATCTGCTGTCATGGACATTTTTTTGATCTATGCATACATATGGATCTGATGAAACAGTATTATACAAAGAACTCCACAATAAATTCTGCAGATAAATATAATCACGACCCTGTCATAAGTTAACCTCTCCTAAAAAAAAAATAATAAGCTGATTCATATACAGATAATCTCAGCAGGGTATTTTACACAATGCCATTTTAAAAGGCATAGTTGTTCCTTTTAATTGTTTACCAGAGAGTAACATTATGTTTGCCTTCTTTCATCAAAATACCAGGCTATTCTATTGCTGGTACTTAGCTTATGTTAGAACAATAATTTGCATCTAGAACTAGTCTATACTATTGCACTAATCAATGAAACTTTTTTTTTAAAAAAAAAGGAGAGTAACCAATCCAATTCTTACATTTTCACAATACTCCCAGCTTTGTATGAACAAAATTATATTTAGGAAGTATTAAGTTTAGGTGTAAAGCAATGCATTTAAAATACTAAACTATGATGGATATGAAAGCTTTGATTCCATAAGCACTGAATATTTTTAAGCAATGGATTACAGAATTAATATGCATGCCCATAACAGAAACAGCAAATATTGATATGATTGTTACAAGTGTGCATGTGTCACATATAACTCTCCTACACAAACTTAAAGGCTGGTTTCATCAACAGACATTAAAAGTTAACAAGCTGTTAAGACTGCTTTAACATTCAAATTAACAAAAATTCTATTTTATCAAACAATGTTACATTTAATTTGTTAAATGTCATGTTAAGTTAACATTACCTTTTCCTTGAGTTAAAAGTAACAAGTATTAACCATGCAAAGATGCCGACCAAAAAACAAGCGTAAAAATTGTATATTTGGATTTATAAGTAATTTCTAACAGAAATAAGATACAAGAAGCAATGACTTTGAAATGTTTATGCAAAATAGCAATTTTATAAAGACACAGATTGTAAAAAGCAATTATCACAAGATTGTAGATGAAATACGAGAGAGGTTAGAATATACCAAACAGAAACATGCTTTTCTTTCCCATTTTCAATTTGCCACTGGTTTGGGATAATGCCAGTATTTCAAAAGCTACTGTTTTCAGGATTATCAGAAAGGTTTCCACAGAAATTGCATCAAAAAGAGAACGGAATTTAACATTCCTTCTTTAGAAAAATACCTGCAAATTATGAATAGCTTTTAACATTGAGGTATTTTTCTGATGTTCTTGAAACATTTGATTGTACATACAAAAAAAGTCAATACCTAAAGGCAACAGAACCAAAATTGTGTTTGCAGGTGTTGCTTTTCCACAATCAGTATTCCTAACCTCTAATAAGGTACAGTTGCCAGGTGGTTTGGATCAGTACATGATAGTATGATATTTAACAATTCTTACTTCAGAACTTAGTTTGAAATGAGTACCATTAATGAAAGTGTCCTGTTAGGTTTAACATTATGCTAGAAAAACTTGATGGAACCTTTGAGTGTTAACATGGTGTTAACATTTTAACAACTGTTAAATACATTTTTAACATCTGTTTATGAAATCGACCCTTAATGGAACAAATTTAACAAAATAAAACATTTGTATATAAACATAAGGGGCATGATACAAACGAACCAAACAATGATTATATATGTAATGTTCATGTGCTAATGATGAGTTTGCTGAGTGGAGAAGGATGGCTTAGCATTGCATAGCAGGGCAGAGCAAGAAAAAGCAAGCAAGGTATCGCATGCTTTCTTCTGCCAGCTGCTGCTTACCCCACAACAGCAGCCCACATCTGGGAAATGCAGAACTTTGCCCAACCTACCCTCCTGGATGCAGCTTGCCTGCAGGAACCACATCATCAGTTTAACATTTAAAAACTCTTGCAATTCTTCATAAGTAATTAAAAAATATTAAAGCACAAAAAGGAACATGTTAGAATATGAAAGATTCAACTATTACATTAAACAAAGCACATCACCACTCTAAAAATTCAAAAACTCTTGCAATTCTTTATGAGTAATTAAAAAATATAAAAGCACAAGAAGTAACATGTTACAAATATGAAAGGTCAAATATTACGTTAAACAAAGCATATGTTAGTTAATAGAGTTAATATGCATTAGCAGAGCTATGTATAGCCAGGAAATACACACAACACATTGCCTATTAGTAGTATATCTTATAAGCACATTTATTAAGAGGGCGGCTACTGCTTTTTTAAATTAAAGATTTAGAAAACAGAAATGTAATATATTTCATTTCCTTTTAGCTTTATTCTCAATAAGAATTTATTACTGAATCTTATATAGCTTGAAAAGGTCATTTACATAAAAATTAATTATAGAAACAGGTGGTTAATTAAATAAAGTACAAATAGAAGCTAAAGATCACCTAAGAATACACCTAGCTTTAAGCACAACCGTATATAAAATATAGCTGAATGTAACTGTTTATAGTATAAATAGAAATACCTTTTTATTATACAAGGTAAACTTGCTTCTTGTTTTAAAATTGTTTTGTTTATCAATGTATTTTGTGATTGTATTTTCTGACAATGACAAACTCAAGTGCAGAGTCTATGGTCTGCAACAATAACAAAAATAATAATGACAAATATAAATTATTATTATTAATGACATCGGATAAAATTTCAAAGCAGGGCATTTTCTGTAGTGCAAAAGAATATTTAAAAAAAATATGAACCTTCCAAATATATAGTCAATTGTTGTTGTTGATTTGTTTTATTTACGAATGCTCTTTAACAGCTCAGGTCATCAGCGTCCCATTCAATTCAGGGCATGAAACGACTGACAAATTTTGCTCAGAGGTCTCTTCATTCAGGGCTTGAGGTTCTTTTTCATGCTGTAAATATACGACATAGGACCCACGGCTTTACTTCCCTTCCGAAGGAAGCCATACTTAGGATTTTTACACCTAAAAAAATCCATCAAACCTGGCTGGGTTTGAACCCGCGATCTTGGGTTTAGAAGGCAAGTATGGTTACCACTGCACCACCAGGACTGACAGATATAGCCAAGACAGGAACATCTTCATTCTGCTAAACTTTGCAGCTAAAAACTAATTTTTTTTAGTACCATTAAATTCACTCAAATTACATTAAAATAGTTAAAATGAATATTAAACCGATACAACTGACTTAAAATGTGTAAAGAAAAATTATAGTAATAATGTGATTTTATTTGAAATTCTAGATAAATTTCTGTAATTTCATTCTTTAATAATTAAATTTATTATCTTCACAAAACAAGGGGCAGAGGAAGAACGAGAAATGTTGGTTTTTTTGATTCATAATTAATTCATTAACTTAACATTTTGGCTTTTGTAGCCACTAGCATAAAGGTGATAATATCCTCTTAATGTTAATATATTTGCTCCACTGTTATTTAAATGCAATTGTGCCACTCACTTTAACCTAAAAGGGGTATTGCTACTAGATAGTGAATTAGGGAGAATAAAATGTGACAAAAACTCAGCAGAAGAATAACATATCTGTGCCCAAAGCCAAACTGGATAGCGTAGGCAATAATGCTTGGGAGCTCCCAGATTAAAAAAATCCCTTAGGGCCAGCCATACTGATTTTGGGTTTTTTCATGGTTTTCTCCTGGTCACTTAGGTAAATGCTTGGGTGGATCTTTCTTTTCTGCTCTCCTTATATATAATTAATTCCAATGATTTTGTTACATGGTCGAAAGTGCTAAGCTTAGTGGGCTGGTGCTGTGTGAAGGTAGCTTGCACTATGTGGTGCATCTGGTATGGAAATGGCTCTTCTAAGAGACTCAAAACTCCTTGGAGAGGTGTTCTGCCTAAATCAGGGTGTTCCATCTGGAAACAACGTTACACACTCCATCTCCACACTTCACTGCCTGTAGATCTTGGCCAACCAGTGTCTCTTTTACCTCATCCTTTCTTGCCTCCACTAGGGATGTAGGCACAAATGGCCAGTGCTTGAGTAAGGCTGAAGTACCAAAATATCCTCCTCCATCCCCAACAATCCAATCAAATCTAAAGCCCAGCTAGTATCATTCACCTCGGAGTGTTTTACCTATGATGAGCTCGGTGCTTGCTATCTGTTAGCCAGCCAACCGGGTCTTGGTGATTAGTGGGTGGATAAAACAATAAAACAAACCAACCATATAACAATATATAAATCAGTAAGGGTTTACTCATAGGAAAACCCTGCACCGTGGAGGAAAGCATCATTGATCGCTCTGTATCAAGAAATAAGGGTAATAAATTCTAAAGTTACAGCTGAGATAAAGGAAAAGTCTCACCCTTGCACACAAACCATATCTGCTGTATTAAGTATCACTCTCCATAAGACTAGGTTACTTGAGAAATTGAGATAAGCATAATCTATGTCGCATCTTTTACTGTGAAATGATCTCACAGATGCAACAAATAAGAAATTTAATAGTTAAACATATTAGTGCAAATCTGTCACTGAATACATTAAACCTACAAAAGACCAATATTTAATTAATAATATTGTGATGAATCAAATTATGCACTCTTGCAGCTTTACTAGCTTACTATGTCATTAGAACATATTTTGCAAACCTCTGTCAACATAATCAGTTACTTGTCAACTGATGGAAGGTTTGTCTTAATCTTTCAAGAATGCACTGTGGCTTTAGCAAACATTTGATGAACCAGCAACAGTATGTTCTCCAATGATGACAACTCTTCTAACAGTCAACAAGTATCTGATGTGTGCAAAGGTTTACAAAACATGTTCAAATGAAATATTAAGTTGGTGAAGCTGCAAGAGTGTTTAGTTGTCTCATCTCACCTATTGATAATTATGTGATTCTTTTCATTGTGATAATTCTAATTGTTTGCTTTGTTAAGAACTACAATACTTTTTATTGCAACATTTGTAACTGCTTAATATCTTAAGTGTGAGTCTATGATAATATTTTTATATAATACATTAACAAATATTTCAGTTAAGACCCACACATTGTAAATTATGCTTTCAAATTTGCTATTCAGAGAAATCTCCTATACCATTTGATGTATTTAAACTTATTTTGCTTATTTTCATTTACTAATAGTATATATACTAATATGAAGAGAAAATTCTGCAAATAGCATATATTACCATTTGAACTTATTTTGCTCATTTTCATTTACTAATAGTATAAACGGTGAGGCATTTCATTTCTCTCTCTTTTATTTTGTTATTCCTATGAAGGAAACTAATTTGTTTACATACAGAAGATGTTTGTTGACTTGGTACACAAATGAGTACTCATCATTGCCAATTCAAACCTCAAAGGACACTATTCTCAGCCATTTCCACTTCGTTTTTCAATCATGGATTTTCAATACATGATCCAGAGGATCGATATGATTTACATTTATGACAAAGTTCATAAGAATGCTAGAGCAGTTTGTAACTTATATGGAGATCGATATCCTGATAGGATATCAATCTCCATCTGTTAGAAATTTTCAATAACTTGCAACTGTATTTGCTGCAGTTGATTCTAATCCTCACTGAAATTCCCATAAACTGTAACATGATTTGGGAAACTCTTAAAGAAAAATGATTTAAGCACCACAAATAACATTCATATCACATTAGTCTACATCAAGCCCTTAATGAGCTTAATTTTCAGAAGCATATTCAATTTTGCCCGTGGCTCTACTACAAATACAAAATGGTAACTTTTCCAACATACATAACATGATGCCTGTAAAAACAAGTGGGTGAAAAACATTTGCTGTCTTATTTGCCCAAAATAACATCATTTATCATCCCTAGCTGATAGATATACTAAAACTTTTACACTCAAAATTAAATGCTTCTTCCATTCCCAGAAAAGAAAATACACCATTTGAAAAAATCATTTGACCTTGAAATGACCTGGAGAATGACATTTCAAGAACAAGTTAAGGTCGCCATCTTATGTTCCCCTAAGAGCACTTAAAATGTTGTCTGAAGCATTTTTTGATTTTCCCTCCATAGGAAAATGTCCACAACACTATAAATGCCTTATCCTGTATATACTAATTTGAAGGGAAAACTCTGCAAACAGCATGTAATATTTAAGATATAAAAATGCTATAGTATAATTGGCTTTCCAAAAACAGAGAATGTGCAAGTCTATTTTCAGAAGCTGAAAATAAAATCTTTGCATTTTAAGGAGGAGGTATTAAAAAATGTACAACTTTCACAACTCTTTTATATAGGGTAATTGTGTTACAGGTTATATATAGGTTATGTGTATCATTCAGCTGCTAATTCAGCCAAAAATAAGCTATCTCTTAAAAAATTTGAGCTGAAATCAAATATGAAATTACGTATTTAATTAAATTTTTTTAAAAATTGTAAATCTTTAAAAAAATTTTCATATGGAACTAACATAATATGAAATTACCTACCTACAAAACCATAATAAAGTCTTGTTTGCTGAGACACCTCATTGCTCATTGAGAAATTTTGGCTGTATTCTTTACTTCTTATTCCAAAACGCTTCCTATTTTGCAAATTTATTAACTAGACTATGGAGCATTTGGAGATATAGATTATTATCAATGGGCAGTATTGATGCTTTGAAAATGTGCACAACAGCTATCCCAAAAGAAATAATACAAAATAAAACAGAACAACCCACAATAGAGAAAATATACAGTTTACCTAAAATTCACAAGATTGGTAATGGTATGCAACCCATCATTAATAAAATCAACACATCTTCATACTATTTAGCAAAATGGCTAGCTAACAGTTCAGGACACTACCAAAATTTCAAAGTCGGAACATAATTCATTTCAGCTAACAGAAAAAAATTAAGGATATAAAATGACAAATTAATATCTTTCAACATAGAATGTATTTCCAAGCATACCTGAATATAAGCTTCTAACTTATCTATATGATTGGCTAAGAACAAGTGGAATCAACGATGCACACATAAAGGAATACATAAAACTCACTGAAATTTGCATAAACCAATCCTATTTTACATTCAAGGGCAAGTTCTATAAACAAGAATCAGGACGTACTATGCCCTTATCTCCATTTCTAGCTAATCTCTTCATGAGCAGATTTGAAACATCAACTCATTACATATACATATTTAAAATGTGTTACAGATATGTTCACGATATATTTCCATAGTTAGCAAAAAACACATTGACAATGCCATAAAACTTCTGAATATACAAGATAAAAGCATATTTTAAGATCAATGTGTGAATGAGTCGAAACTAACACTCTTTTGCTCCACTTGCTTAAATATATACAACTGGTTTCACCAACCCTTTGTTCTCATCATCAGCCCATTGTCAACTGGAGGATAAACCATTATGCTATGGGGATGTGTAATCTGCTATGGTGGAGGTGTGAACTTGAAGTTTATGTTTTCATTACCGGAAGTGTTGAAGTTCATTAAACTGTCTTTGTACTTGTAAATGTAAAATTACACCCATGTTGCTAATTCTGTAAGTCCTTGCACTGATTTTAACAATTTTGTTTTATTCAATATGTCATGGTTCAGAAATGCAATGCCACTGCCGATTTCTCCAACTGCTTGCATTTTATGTTTCAGTCAGGAACGTCCTGCGTAATTGAGGTTTTTCTAGGTTTTGCTCAGTTCTCATACAAATAAATGGTAAATGCCAGGGAAGTGCTCTAAACTTAGGCCTGGAGGGTTTCCTTCCTTAACAAAATATCCTTTCTCAATTTAATTTGAAATGTTCTTTTAGCTGTGTGCCTACGTTTCTCTTTGTTTTTCCTATGTAGATTTTTTCACATTGTGCACAACTTATTTTATAAATATGTGCTTTTTTCTCTTGTGGAATACTGTTATTAACATCAATCAGGAGATTTTTAAATTAAACCTGTTTACAAGTGCTAAGCTGATATTAAATTTTTTAAGGATATTCTGAAATTTTTGTAGCCCATTTTGATAAGTAAATATTTTAAAAATTAGCTTATCTTTTTTTTTTTTTTAAAAGTGTTGTGGTTTCTTTAATAAGTTTTTGTCTCTTGAATTTCCATTCTTTTTTATGTATTAGTTCTTTGTTATAACCATTTTTAACCGCTGTTCTTTCTATTTGCTTGTATTTTTTAAGGTATTCTTCTTTGCTAGTTTTAAGGGTTAACTAGCCGATGTGTTAAGTTGTTGATAACAGCGTGTTTGTGCATTGTGAGGTTAAAACTATCATCTTTGATGTGATTGTCTGCATGTTTATTCTTTCTGTATATTCCAAATTCCAAGTTTTCTTGACGTTTCATTATTTTTATGCTCAAGAAATATCCTTTCCAGTGATGAAAACTTCGACACTTATGATGATGAAAACATAAACTTAAGTTCATCAACCTCCACCAGAGCAATTACACATTCTCATAGCATAATAGTTTATCCTCCAGCTGACAATGGGGTTGATAATGAGAATGAAGGGTTCGTGAAACCGGTTTACATAAACAAGTAGAGCAAAAGTGTGTTAATTCAACTCATTCACACAATGATCTTAATATATGATTAGCTTCACTGTGCAATGTTTCAATTAACAATTTTACTTAAAAGCATATTATTGAAATATGAAGCAGAAAGAGATAACATGTTACCATTCCTCCACATTAAAATAATAAAATACCAACTAAAGTGGAATTTGAAATCTACTGAAAGTACATACACTCAATCACACCAAAACTGGCAGATTTAACCACAAAATACATAAAAATGCAGTGATCAACAGCTTAATTCACAGGCTACTTAACCTACGTATTAACAAGGAAGAATGCTATAAAGAATACAAGCAAATAGAAAGAACAGGATTAAAAATGGATTTAGCAAAGAACTAGTTCATATAAAAGTACAAAAATTCCAGAACCAGAAAGGTAAAATAATTTTTAAAAAATTCACATATCATCTATGGGCTCTGCAAAAGTTTTAAAGTATTTTAACAGATTTTAATATCAGATTGGCACCTATTAATAGATTTAATGTTAAAAATCTCCTGAATGAATATTAATGACAGTATCCCATCATAAAAAAAAAAACAGGTATTTACCCAAAAAGTTGTGTAGAATGCAAAAAAGTATATATTGGAAAAACAAAGAGATTCATATGCATACAGTTAAAAGAGCATTTCAGTAACATAAAATACAAAAAAATGGAGAATTTAGCAGTAGCATTTCATTTCTGGCCTGAAAACCACGACATAGTGAATAAAGCACAATTATTAAAATCAGTACATGAACCTACAGAGTTAGCAACATGAAAGAAAATCTGCTTTTATAAATACAGAGACAGATTAATGAACTTTGACACTTCCGGAAATGAAAATATAAACTTAATGTTCATTACACCTCCACCAAAGCATAATGAATTATCCAGCAGCATACGGTTAGCTATGAGCAGACAATTGTCTGTGAAACATGTCTACTTTTAAAAAAGTAAGTGGAGTTAATAGTTCATCTCAATCATACAATGATCATAAAAAATTCATACATTTAAGCAAAATTAGTTTGTAACTATTTATATACTTACACATTTATTACATTAATTTCACAAGAAAAGACCCACTTACTTTGAGCTGCTGCAACTGTTGCAAGGTAAGGTCCTTAAGGGGTAACTCTAACATATCATGTTCAGCTAGCTGCTTTTTCCTTTTCATTGCAATACACACATGGAAATCATGATACAGTACAGGAATAAGATCCTTTGATAGCTGTACATCGAATTCAACAAGATCAGCCCCTGCTGAAGCTGCAGTTTTTAATGAAGCTATTGTGTTCTCCCTCACATCAGCACACCTGCAAATTTATTCACCTTAGTTTCTAATACTCACAATTGTCACTCAAAGCTCCATAATTTTACACTAATTTATTAACAGGAAATATTAGGGGAAGACATGCACTTCAATCACCTGTGTGGGTAGAAGGCCTATTAAAAAAATATCCAAACTTTCAAAATTTTGCACCAAAGAAGTGCCTTGACAAAAAGCTGTTGATAGTATTGATTAGCTCTGAACTTGACAAAACACCTCCAGTTTGCCATGCATGTTATCTTATTTCAGTTGAGTTCCACACTATTTTCTTTGCAACAGTGTTGTGAGTGTTCTGCGATTATTGAGATGGCAAGCTATTATGAGCAGCACATTAATATTAAATTTTGTGGGAATCTTTGAAAATCCTTTACCAAGATACATGAAATTATGAAAGAAGCTTATGAAAATAATTGTTAAAACCACATACATACATACATAGCACTAAGTTCACAAATATTATAATATGGCCTGGTTCTAATCCAGATTCCAGGATTTAAATCACTCTGATAGAAAAATTGTCATTAACATACTAATTTTCACCATTCAACTAACTATATTTAACAGTGTTTGCTAAGCCCCAGTCCTCGGTTCATCATACGCTGATGACCTGAGATATTAAGAGCATCCATAAATAAACCAAACTCAGTTCAATGCTAGCTTCCTACAGGTATATCCAGAGAACTTTGGCACAGCCCCTTCTACTAAACAAAGAAACACTATAATAAAATAAACTAAAGCATCTTATACAGTTCAATAATCACCCAAAATTAGCAACAAAGCTGTTCTTATTTGTAGAACTCCTAGCTTACATTCATACACATTTAATCTTTTAATCTACTATACATAATAACAATACCACTACCAACTGAATCTGTCATCTTAACACTCTTCATGCTTCACTAACCTTAAAAATATGCGGAACCGGTTCCATATATATTTAAGGTTAGTGAAGCATGAAGAGTGTTAAGACGACAGATTCAATTCCCTTGAGCTTCACTTTGTTAGTTCCATAGGAAAACTTTTTTTAAAGATTTACAATTTTTAAAACTTTTAATACCACTACCAGTCAATTACACAAGGCAAATACAAACTCACAAATCCTCTCTACTGACTGACCATAACCATTTATTCTTAACTCTAAACAAATATTCCCTAAATTTGTCTTCAGTCACCAACCAGTCTTTACTCCAGTACTATAAGTAGTATGTGCAGTTTAAACATGGTTGGGAGTACATTGTTAATGACCTGTGTCTTAGATGCCCATCAATACCAACCAACGATGCTCATCTGGCCAGAGTTAATGAGATCATTCATGAAAATAGATGTCTGATTGTTTGAGAAATTGTGGAAGAGTATAACATTTCTATGGGATTGTCAAAAAATTCTGACAGTAAAGCTCAGTGTGCATCTTGTTGCAGCAAAGTTTGTTCCTAAGCTGTTGACACAAGAATAGAAAGACAACTGCAAAATTATTTTTAGAAATTCTTGGATAATGGTGATGCAACTTTTATGAATAGAATAATCCCTAGTGATGAAACATGGGTCTACGGTTACAATGTTGGGACTAAAGTCTCACCATCACAGTAGTTTGGAAAATCTTCACCAAGACCAAAAATAGTTTGTCTGGTCAGGTCAAACATCAAGGTGCTATTGATAGTTTTCTTCAACATTCAAGCTGTTATTCACCAAGAATTTCTGCTAGCAGGTCAATCTGTAAATCTGATGTTGCAAAGAAGTCTTCAAGAAAATTTGAGAAGGAAGAGACTTGGATTGTGGAGAGACAATTTATGGGTTCTGCAACACAATCATTGCCTGTTCAAGACTTCAATTCCATGAGACAACTAATGACTATATTCCAAGCTTTTGATTTAGCTGTTCTTCCCCTTGAACCTACCCATCACACACAGTTTCTTCACTAGACTTATTATATGACCAATACATGCATATTAGTGACTCATGCCAATATGCAGCTTCGAAAATATCACACCAGGATATATATTTAGTATATTCTTTGAAAATCAAAACTAATGACATAAAATCTTTTTATGTTGAACTGCAGTCAGATGCACTAAATATTCCCTGGCACTTAATATGAACATTTTAAAAAAATTGAGTCGAAATTGTAACATACACACCACTAAAATTCAAAAAAATGGAAGACTAGTTTCAGGAGCCATTGCTCCTATCATCAGTTCCTGGTCGACTCAGGAACTGATGATAGGAGCAATGGCTCCTGAAACTAGTCTTCCATTTTTTTGAATTTTAGTGGTGTGTATGTTACAATTTCGACTCAATTTTTTAAAATGTTAATATTTGACACCACTGTTACAAAAGTTCACTATATTTCATACTTAATATGAACCCTGCATTTTTAATATGTTATATTAACTCAATAGGATTCAATAAGATCAAGTGACAGAGTGGTAACCTAAGAGGTGTGATTGCACCAGCATCTTCAAAAAAATGTCATAGAATAGGTTTTATTCAGTCTCTGTAGCCTTGGGTGAATTAGAGGTTATATTTTTGTTATTTTTGAGTCAAATAATATATTGTTGTCCCACAGTCTGTTTCTATATCTGACTTTTTACTGTTGGTCAAGGGCATTTTGTCAAGAAGAATGCTCTTTTAAGCAACCCAGGTAGCAATTGATGTATTACGGCATCCAGAAAGTAAGTCCCAATCGCGCCTAGAGATGGCACCGCTAGTCGGATAGGAATGCGCATGCGCAGGAATAGCGAGGAAGTATGCAGTAAAATTTCAGCTTTGTGACGGCCGTGGTTACCGCGCTGTGCTAGGATAAAATGGGTGCTGTGATATTGTCTCCCGCCAACTGCGAAGTTCGTGCAATCATCCGAGGTTTGCACGCTCAAAAGCAAAGTCCAGCAGAGATCCATCGCCAATTGTGTCAAGCTTCCGGGAGACAATTTCGTGCACAAGGGAGCGAGACATCTGGGGAATTGACAAGAGAGTTCTGAAATTGTGAAGCGCCGATTCTGCTCAATTGCTTGCCGCACACTTTCCAACACTTCTGCCGTCACCAGGGAAGGTCGGCCACTACGGTCGTCGTCGTGAATATTGGTTCCTCCTTCAGTGAACCGCCTGCACCATCGTCTTACCATAATGTCGTGTCCATACACTCGACACAATTGGCGATGTATCTCTGCTGGACTTGGCTTTTGAGCGAGCAAACCTCGGATGACTGCACGAACCTCACAGTTGGCGGGAGACAATATCAGAGCAGCCATTTTCTCCTAGCACAGCGCGGTAACCACGGCCGTCACAAGGCTGAAATTTTACTGCATTATTCCCACATACTTCCTCTCTAATTCTGCGCATGCGCATTCCTATCCGACAAGTGGTTCCATCTCCAGGCGCGATTGGGATTTACTTTCTGGATGGCCCTCGTATTATTCATTTAGAATAATTTTCATTGTTAATTTCTTTAAGGTCATTGGAGGTCTTAGATTTCCAATCATAAATTAGGCCAGCATTTGGATCCATCCCATCTCCCAATCAGCTTGGATGATAATAAGGCACTTTCGGGACTTTGTTTACATATACTCCTGGAATATCGTCACTCTGCCAACGCTTGAAAACAGTATAATGGGTGTGAATCCATGTTTCATTCACATATCCCACTGGTTTATTTTCTCCCTTTTCATTTCTTTTAAATGTTCTGAGAAGCAATGCTTTTGAGCTACAATGCAAGAGCATTCACATCACAGAACCCTTCTTGAAATGAAATACAATAAACTTCACTATTTTTTTTTAAGGTTTCTTCTGTTTCTGAAGAAACTGATCTCTCTTTCCTGCAAAATTTTAATTGCCTTCACAATATATGGATTTCTTTTTTAACTTCAACATATTCCTAAAATTTTCTTCAAATTATGCACTTATTCATATCGTTCAATATAATCTTATTTACATACGAGCTTTCAACTTTGGAGGCAATCTAATTTTGCTCATTCTGCTTTCAAGATGACCCTTCTTTATAACTTTACATTGTCTTTATTATATCCAGTACAAGCCTTTATTATCCAGTACAATTCTTTTTTATACTCAGTGCCTTTATAATAGATATTTTCAGGTCTTCTTTCTTCTCTTCATCATAAAAATTATGAATAGCATGCTAAACTTGCTACTAGCACTATGAACACCATGCAAATCAACTGGTATGGCTAAACCTGACTGTACTGTAAGTTTAGAATAACTGAGTCAACTTTGTAACACTTACATCACTAAAAGTTTTTAAAAGAGGAAAACTATTAGTGATGTAAGTGTTACAAAGTCGACTCAGTTATTCTAAACTTATATTAAACATCACTGTTACAAATGTCCACCATATTTAACTAATTAATAGGTATACAGAGACAAACCAAACCACCATGAAGAACAAGGCAGGCAGTCGAACTGGAACTGAAGATGGGAGCGATTAGCTCCAGAAACTTAGTTTTCCTCTTTTAAAAACTGTTAGCGATGTAAGTGTTACAAAGTCGACTCAGTTATTCTAAACTTATATTAAACATCACTGTTACAAACGTGCACCATATTTAACTGACTGTACTGTGTTTACAGAATTTTTCTTCTGTTCATATTGTATCTAAGTTAGTTTGCATTCCTTCCACAGATCCACTAATCTTGGTCAAGTTACCTAATATAGCATTACAGTAGTACTATTTTTTGGAAAGACTGTCAATGACTTTTGTTTCTGAAACTGCCTCATAAAATACATGCAATGTCAGACCAAAAATAAATAGAACATCTGTAGCGGTTGCTTTATCCTCCACAGACAACTCTAATGCTGCATTGCCTTCCTATGACTCAATTTTTCTTAGAAATATGAAATTTCTTCCTCTTACTATCACTATAGCCCAGCTTTTCAGAGACCATTCCCTACATGTCAGCATTACTGATCTCCAACTTCATTGGTTGCCATCAGCTCTTGAACTATGTTAGTGCTGGTGTTGTAATGGTAGCCATATTTGGCTCATGGGTTTAATCGGGCGTAAAAATTCTAAATATGGTTTCCTTCGGAAGGGAAGTAAAACTGTGGGTACATTTACGGCAGAAAAAAGAGCTTCAAGCCTGAAAAAAGACCTCTTTGCGCAAAACTGTTGGCCATTTCATGCCCTGAATTGAATGGGATGCTAATGACCTGAGATATTAAAGAGTGTCCTTAAATAAAACAAATCAACTCTTGAACTAAAGCTGGCTAATCATAATTTTCACATTCTGTTAACCTTTTCAATTATCTTCTAACCACATGTCTTTTTCCTCATGGATTCATGATCAATTTGATACAAATCTTATGCCATTTATTTTTTATATGGTTTCAGGCTTTACTTCATCCCATGATTCAGCAATATAACATGGCATTTTTGACAATTTTTTTTCAAAAACTATGCTATACTCTCAATTTTTTGGTTGCATGCAACAAATTCTGAAACAGAAATTAGTTTTTTTCCCCTTCCTGCTTTCTTCATAGATTTTTTATCACTGTGGACCTTTGGGACATTGCTAAGAACAGGACTGTTTTATTTTGTTCCTAATTTAATGCTAGTCTCCAATTAGTCACTTCACTCACACCATATTCTACAGTTACCTGTATGGTTTTACATGTATAGTCTTCAAATGGTTCTTATCTTTCTTTGTATAGGAACAAACTCTTTTACTTTTAGCACTCCTCATTTCAAAACTTGGACTAAACTTAAAAAGAAGAAATTAAAACAGATTTCTTACAAACAATTAGAACTCAACTAAATAATTCCCTGGAGAGCTTAGGAAGAATGAAGTGCATTTTAAATTACAAGTTTTACATTGTGATGGTCTTTCACCCATCAGGTTATCCAAAATAATGAGACATGGCTGCATGTGTGCAAATATGATAAAATTATTCTTAATGAGCTAGCAAGTCGATTTAATACTTTTATTCTCCATTTATCACTGAATTATACAGAACATGTTTCCCAGACTTCTGTCCGCATTCATCAGCTGTGAGTCAACTTCAGATTCGTTGTTGGTTCGATGACTTTTATGAGCTTTTGGATTAATTTGTCTTCTGTTGGTATCTTGAAGTTCATAACCTTATCTTCATACTTTTTATAATTTTTTTTCCCCCATCTTCCCCGCTCCAAGGGTATATTTACAAATTTGAATAATTTGACATACATTTCTATATAATGTTTATCTCTCCAAAAGTGATGTGTAACTGCTGATTTATCTATCTGGTTATACTTGATGTTTCTCAGTGTTCCTTTAGCCTAATTCCAATGTTTCTTTTTGTTTTGCCAATATATACTTTGTTGCATTCCAAACAGTTGATTTTATATATTCCTGGCTTCTTCTCATCAGGTATTCTATCATTATCACTAGAGCTGAGCAGATTATTTAGGCTGAACTTGTTCACTGGGGACAAAGTAAACTCAAACTTTCCGAGTATTTTCTGTAATTTTTGGTGGCCCAAGGATGATAAGCAAATTTCTTGTGAAATGGTAACCTGTTTTAACCTCTTTTATTGTTTGAATTTATTGATTTTCTTGTCTACAATTTCTTGACCATACCCATTGATTTTTGCTGTCTGTATTATTGAGAATACTCTTTACTGTACTCAAACTCATTCGTGTGTATGTTAATGAGTCTATGTGCTAAGCTATGAGAACTGCATGTTTGTGTGTTGTGAGATTGAAGCCACTTGCCTTTATGTAATTTTCAGTCTGTATATCCTTTCTGTATATTCCAAATTTCAGATTACTGACAGTTCTTATAATCTTTAAGTCATGGAAAAAATCGTGTTGCCTTGTTCTGTTTCAGAAGTGAATTTAATTTCCCTAACTTGTAGGTTTAGCAATTTCAAACCATTATCCAAAAGTTTCTTATTAACCATTGCAAAAATATCATCCACATATCTGTGGCAGACTTTAATAATGTAGGGAAATGATTTGGTGATGTGCATTTTTAAACTACTTATATATAAATAAGCCAGAAAAGGTGACAATGGATTTTCCATAACTTAACCTGCTTCTTGTTTATGAAATTCACAACTGAACCTGAAGCAATTCTGACTGATGCAGAACTTCAGTTAGTTGGATGTACTCCTCAATCTCCTTGTTGCTTAGTTTCACAAACTGTAACAATTTCCGAAGGGATGTTGGAAGTTTGCATTTTGGTATGCTGGGAAAGAGTGAATTTACATCAAAAGAAACTATAAAATCATCCTTTTAGAGAAAATTTTCTCCACCAAATCTTTGGAACTACTTACACTTAAGCTATCAAATCTAGGAAATTTTCGAAAATTTATGGAATTATGGAAGAGCCTCTTGCTAATTGGTAGGAAGGAGTGTTTTCACACTTGATTATTGGTCTCATGGGATTTCCCAGTTTATGTATTTTCGGAGGCTGCACATCCTTGCTATTATGGCATTGTCTGCTTTTAATCACTAGCTAATTAAGAATATATTAATTGCTTCACTGTATTAGTTCTGCAAAGAAATTAAGTTGAAATTTAACATTTCTTGATTTTTAAGTCTGGGATTTTCATAGTGAAACATATTATAATATGACAAATTATTGTTAGAAAATCACTCAAATTTCACTAATCTTGTTCCACTTACTTAGACATGTTTCAAAGGCGATTGCCTCCATCTTCAGTTTGGTCCCATTGATTTGGTTCCAAAGGCTAATTGCCTTTGAAACATGTCCAAGTAAGCGGAACAAAATTAGTGAAATTTGAGTGATTTCGTAACAATGATTTGACATATTTTTTGTTTTTGTTTATAAACATACTTTCCCATACTGTTCATTCTATGGATTTTTGAAAGGATTTCAAGAGTGGATTTTTGTGGCACAAATGATTTCTCTAGACATTTATACTTTGCATTTCTTGTGTGTTTCTTAAACCGTAGTATAATGTTTCTTTTCATTTTGTCTACATATATCATATTGCAGTTTTTATAACTGATTTCATAAATACTTCAGGTCTTCCTGGCAGAATTTTGTCTTTTTTATTGATTTTTAGGAGGTTTTTTTAAATTGCATTTGTTTACTGGAGCCAAATTAATGTTTGCATCTTTAAAATCTTCTGAAATTTTTGGTGTGCCCATGGAAGGAATGTGAATTTATTGCACATATAAAGTCCTTTGTAGCCTTTTAGTGTAGTGACATCTTTTATTAGTTTTGTATTTTGAATTTTTCATTGACCAAATAGTTTGTACAGTCATTTTTCTGCATTATATCTTATGATTTTTTGGTATCTGGATTTGTATTTTGTTTTGCTTATTGATACGTTTATTAATCTGAATGTAAGGCTGTTGATTATTGTGAGTTTAGTTATGGCGGGTTGATTTTTAAGTAATTATATGTATGGGTGTCTTTTCTGAATATGCCAAATTCCAGTATATTGCAATTTTTTATAATTTTTACATTCAGGAAGAAAAAAATTGTTTTATATTTCAATTGTAAATATAACAGTGTTGTCCTGTATGTAAAGTAGTTTTATTGCATCTCTTTTCATTTTTCCATTAATATTGCTAAAACATAACACTAAGTTACAAATAAAAACTTTTTTGCAGTACAATTAAAAATAGGGGACTTTTACCAATTTTGGTGCACAGAATTAAAAAATGCATTCCGTTTTTCTGTAGCACATCTCGTATTGGCAATATGACAATGTTCAATGAAAATATAATTGAAAAATTTGCAAAAATATTATGCACTCATATACAACTTTTAAAGAAAATAAAGAATAATAACATGAAAGTGTGCTGTTGTTCCTGGTGGTGTAGTGGTAACCATACTTGCCTCCTAAACCCAAAATCGCAAATTCGATCCCGGCAAGGACAGAAGGATTTTTTCGGGTGAAAAATCCTAAGTATGGCTTCCTTCAGAAGGGAAGTAAAGCTGTGAGTCCCATGTCATACATTTATGGCACAATAAAAAACCTCAAGCCTGAAAACAGAGGCCTCTGAAAAATATTTGTTGGCCATTTCACGCCATGATTAGAATGGGACGCTGATGGCTTGAGATGTTAAAGTGCATCCATAATAATAATAATAATAAAAAAAAAGGAAGGTTAACCTGAATTTCAGAATGTAGGTTAGTTATCTTGTGTACCCTTTTTTCCCCCTGTGGAACTGCAATGAGTGTGATTTTCTCGAGTGTTCTCTGGTAGGCTCATAGCTTGCGAGACACCAGCAGTAATCGGCCATTATATGAATGTCCGAACATCCCTGATAATGTCGTTCAACATCTTTTAAGTCCTAGTGAGACCTTTCACCTTGCTCTTCATTGACAGATTTGACAGGAAGTAGTCAAGATGTGACTTCAGGAAATGAAGCTCCAAACTCATATTACAGCTGAGCAGTTTGAAATTTTCTAGCATATTTCTGAATATTTCTTTGTTTTGAGATTCTTTCACAATGCCCAAAAATTTCTTAATAACCTCTCTGAATTCATTCCACGCATATTTTTCAATTTCATTCATAGAGCTGGCAAAATTAATATCTTTCATCAATTTCCTTATCTGTGGTCCATCAAATACTCCCTCTCTGATTTTAGCCTGTGACAATGATGGAAACTTTGCGCATAAGTACTGGATGCAATAGCAACTTTTGTCAAGTCCTTTCACGAATTATCTCATCATGCCAAGTTTTGTGTGTAATGAAGGAAATAGAATTTTTTGACGATCAACAACCTTAGTAATATTTTTTGATGCAGGTTCCAGTAGCTGCCTCTCAGGCCATTGGTCAGTTTCCCAATATTTGTCCCTCGCCCTGCTATCCCATTCATAGAGAAAACAAGGAAATTTGTGTACTCTCCCTGTTGTCCTAGTAATAGACCAATGACCTTCAAGTCACCACATATTTGCCACTCATGGTCACAGTACTTAATTTTCTTAAGAACACACTTCAGAGTTTCATGACATTCTCTTAGGTTTGTAGAATTTGCAAGCAGTATTGAAGCTAACTTGTTGCCAATATGAAGTAACATTGCCTTAAGACTTCTTTTGGAAGAATCAATAAAAAGATGCCAGTTACTTGGCTCATACGCTTACCTGCCCAACTGTTGAATAAGATTACACACATCCACACAAACTCAAGTTGATCTTCTTCTACATAGTGCTTGTGGAACTGTATTTCCTGATTCCTTTACCACGAATAGGAATCACTTATAACGCCAGGTGATTACAAATTCTTATCCTGTAGTCTTGAGCCTAGTAATTCACTTTTTTGTTTTGTGAGGTCTATATCCTTCACTAAATCATTAACTCAAATTGATTAAACTGTTGTGATGAATTATCAAATTCTTCTGGATCAGAAACCAATTCATTGTCGGAAGTCACGGAGCTGCTTTCAGATTCACTAAAATTGAGGTCTGCTGGTGGTGTAGGTATGGGTAGTTTGTGTCCATGAGGAATAGGCTGTGTAGCCAAGTTCAGATTTGGATATTTGATTCCTGCCTTATTTTTTTTGTTGTAGCCAGCAACTTTGCACATGCAAAAGTAATAATCATCATGGTGATTCTGCTGTTCTTTCCATGTCTTTTGTTTGGCAAATGGCATTGTCTTCCCTTTTCCTTCATACCAATAATGTAATCCCTCAACACAACTGTTACAAGCAATATGAGGTGCAAACGATTTATCCTGATCACCAACTTTCTCTTTGAAATATGTGTAATACAGTTCCCTTGTTTATGAGTCTATTTTATGTACCTTCCCGTCAAACTGTTACACCCACAAACACAACAAAACTTCAGAGGACTTTGCAGACACCAACTCCTCATAATCCAGATGTAGAAGTCATACTCGAACTTTTTTTTAGCACTACACATATAGAAGATGAACATGTGTATTAACACAATTTTTCAGCTCAACTAAGTTGAGATCTACGATAGCTGTAAATGTACATATAAATACCTCACAAGACGACAGACCTGACCCATAGAGCAAAATAGAAAAGTGCTGGGAACATAAACATAAACATCTGGGTGATAAGGGAGGACAGAAGTGAGCCAATTAGGAAAAAAATAAACAACAGATTTAGAATAACATAATGAAACATAGCAATAAGCTGTATTAGCTGAATGAATTTAGCACCATACACATATATACATATGTCATAAAAACTAGATGTGATGGTCAAAAACTGACTTCATTTTTGAAATCAGGGCAATGATTTTCATTAAAGTCACATATTTTCCTCTATACCGCAGAATCGGCCAGTGTAATCTGTATAACTAGATGTGATAGCCAAAAATGAACTTCATTTTTCAAATCAGGGCACTGATTTCCATTCAAGTCACATATTTTCCCTTATACCGCAGAATCAATGTTGACCAGTGTGATCTATATAATGGTACCTACATTTGTGTATCCATTGCTAAACCATTCTTTTGTGTATAGAATTGCCTCTGAATGTGAATTAGGTTTCATTTATGCAAATTTTGACGAGATATTGAATTACTTCTCCAGGTAATTTTATTCAAATGAGCCATTTCTTTATAATAATTAGAGTTTTTCTTTGGAGATGCTAGGAAACAGAGACCACATAAAAAGAAAGTAATTAACCCGTTTTCTACCCTAAACTTAGGTATTCATTTTTTTACACTGAACCCCACTTACTTACATAAAAGTAAGATGCATTACAGGAGAATCTCTCCCATCTTCAGTTGCTCAACGAACCACCGTTGCTTGAAACAATGGCTGGACAACTGTTTTCTAGTTTCACATGTCTGATACTTTCTATTAATTCTGATGATTTTGCTTTGGTTTTTGTATTTTGGTACAGTATTAAACATTTTTAAAAGGTAATTGGCTAAATTGTATGTAGGTAAATTTATTGTGTTTTCTACTGGTTTCATTTTATTCCCAGATTTATGTATTTTTGGTAGGCCATAGATTCTGAGTGTGGTAGGGTTGTCTGATATAATTTTCTTTTTTTCTTTCTCATTTAGAATGGTTATAATTTTAATAACTTGTTTACTGAACTAATATTTTTCTGGGTAGGATCAGTTTTGGTTTTTTCATAATCTTGACTAGTTAGTAAATTGTACGTTCTGTTTTCATATCTCATTCATTACAACTATTTTATTTCCTTTGTCACTCATGCTATGAATAACACCTTTTTCTTTTAGAAATCAGAGTAATTACTGATATGTCGTTAGTTTTTTTTTTTTTCTCCTATAAATAACACCTTTTTCTTTTAGAGATCTTGAGCACCTATTGATTTGTTGTTGTTGGGTGTTTTTTTTTTTTTAATCATTTTTGTGTTGCTCTAAAACTATCCCACATTGTGATCTGATGGTATGAAAATTGTTATTTCAATTTGGACTGCTATTCCCCTATATTTTGTGAGTAATCTATTCAGAGTTAAAGTCTACAATTAATAATTTTTGTTCTTTTTCTGAGGAAGGTTTTTTTTCATAAGTTTGACATTTCTTTTGAGTAGTTTTGATTTGTTTCCCTAATTCTAAACTTTTGTTGTTTTTGTCTAAAATTAACTAGTTTTTTGTTTATAAAATCCCCAAGTTTATTTTATGTGGGTATTTCTAACCTCAAAAAAATTATCTTCTAATGTTTCCATTAGGCTGTGTCTAACTGAGGTAGTTTCAAATTTAGCTCATATGTCTTTAAATCTAACTTGCTTGGAGCTTTGTAATGTTTTGTTTCTTTCTATTTCCAAAACATTCTTTTAGGCAGCTATTTGTGCTTTGCTGTTTTTGTTTTGTTTCACTACCCTCCTTGCGAACATAAGCATTATTGATTTTTCTTTCAAGCAGTATTGATGAAGTGTATACCTACAGAGATTAACTTTACTTAATTCTATATTTTAGAAAATGTTTTATTTGTGATTGAAGTCCACCAAGGATGCTATTAAAACACAAGTTATTGAATGGCAATGGTATACTCTTCATACTGCTGTTATTTATTACATGATTCAAACTTTTTTATGCGGGGGAGGGTGTATATTTTCTCTCCCTGTCATCAGGTTTAAACAGAAAGATAACTCTCAAAATTATACTTTTCATTCAGCATAAAAGTATTGCTGTGAAATATAAAAAATAAAAGCAAACACCTTAAAAAATCGAAACACTGCATCTCAAAAACTGTTATCAATGAATTTCTTTGCTTACTACAGATAAATTTGGAGTAAAATTTACATAGCATTTACATTTGACCCAAAATTACTGTTGATCAATGTTTTCACACACACGCTTGCTTGCACATACCAAAATGATACACCATTTGAAAAGCAAAGAGCTCCTCAAGAAAGCTACAGCCAGTATTGCTTAAATCTAAAACTCACTCTGCTAGAGTTGGTGCAAATGACGTTCCAAGACCTCTATGCCCCACATCCAGACCCTGCCAGGACTTTTTCCATACACGGCTATACGAGATGCTCATATCACATTCAAAACCATTTATTGGTTGCACCACAATATAATCCACTGAAAATAATAGCACAGTTATAAAATATAAAATTTAATTTCATGTCAGAACCAATACAGTGAAGCGACCAATATATTCTAAATTATCTAGTGAATCGATTTGATAATCTTATGCTCCACTTACTGTTGAATTATGTAAAACTAGTTTTGCAGGATTTTTCCTGCATTCCTCAGTTGTGAGTCAATGGTCAGATTCATTGTTGGTTGGCTGGACTTGGTGTAGGTCTCATGGGCATTTTATGAACTTCTAGATTAATTTGTCTTCTTTTGGGATCTCGAATTTCATAACCTTATCCTCATACATTTTTTATATAAATTTTTTCCCATATTCCCAGCTCTACGGGCCGATCTACGAAATACAATAATTTCACTCTCATTTCTATATCATGTCTATTTCTCCAAAAATGGTGCACAACTGCTGATTTCTCTATCTCATTGTACCCGATGTTTCTCCAGTCTGATTCCAATGCTCCTTTTTGTTTTTCCAATATATTTTTTGTTACATTATGAACAGTTGAATTTATATATTCTAGGCTTCTTCTCCTCAGGTATTCTATCATTATCACTAGAACTGAGCAGAGATATATAGAAACACACCTTCTTACCAACTAGCAAGATGGCTCCCCCAGAGATTTAAAAAATTTCCAAAATTTGATAGCTTAAGTGTATATAAGTGTGTATTCTATAGAATTCTGAAGAACTGGTGGAGAAAAAAGGTTTGTTTCTCCAAAATGATGATCTTTTAGTGCCTTTTGATGTAAAATCCCTTTTTTCCCAGCATACCAAAATGCAAACTTCCAACATCCCTTCGGAAATGGTTACAGTTTGTGAAACTAAGCAACAAGGAGATTGAGGATACATCCAACTAACCGAAGTATGTATCAGACAGAATTTCTTAAGGTTCAATGGTGAATTTTACAAACAAGAAGCAGGTTTAGCTATGGGGAATCCATTATCACCTTTTCTGACTGATATGTATATAAGTAGTTTAGAAATGCACATCACCAAATCATTTCCAAACATTTTCAAAGTACGGCACAGATATGTGGATATCTTTGCAGTGATCAACAAGAAACTCTTAAGATGATTATTTGAAATTGCTAAACCCACAAGATAAAGAAATGAAATTCACTTCTGAAACAGAACAAGGCAACACGATTCCTTTTCTTGACTTAAAGATTATAAGGACAGACAATAATTTGGAATTTACAGAAAGTACACGCAGATTGAGAATCACATAAAGTCAAGTGGATTCAATCCCACAGCACACAAACATGCAGTTCTCAATAGCTTAGCACATAGACTCATTAACATACCTATGCATTAGTTTGAATACAGCAAAGACTACTATCATATTAAACAAACAACAAAATTCATTGAGTATGACCAAGATATTATAGACAAGAAAGTCAAGAAATTTAATCATGAGAAGAGGTTAAAGCAGGTTACAACATTGACAGCAATAAAAGAATCTAGTCGGCCCTGGTAGTGCAGTGGTAATCTTACTTGCCTTCTAAACCCAAGATTGCAGACTCAAACCTGGCCAGGATCGATGGATTTTTTTCTGGGTAAAAATCCTAAGTATGGCTTCCTTCCAAATGGAAGTAAAGCCGTGGGTCCCATGTCATACATTCACAGAACAATAAAGAATCAAGCCTAAAAGAAGAAGCCTCTGAGCAAAATTTGTCGGCCATTTCATGCCCTGAATTGAATGGGATGCTGATGACCTGAAAATAGAGCGTTATAGTGTCCATAAATAAACCAAATAAAAAAAATAAATAAATAATAAATAAAAGAATATACCATCCACATGAAATTCACTTATCCTTGGGCCATCAAAAAATTCCAATAAATACTTAGAGTTTGGGATTACTTTGTCTCCAGTGGACAAATTAGCCTAAAAAATCTGCTTAATTCTGTTGATGATAGAATTCCTGAGGAGAAGAAGCCAGGAATATATAAAATCAACTGTTCAGAACGTAACAAAGTATATATTGGTAAAACAAAAAGAAGCTTTGGAATCAGGCTAAAGGAACACTGGAGAAGCATCAGGTACAATCACATAAAGAAATCAGCAGTTTCACATCACTTTTGGAGAGATAAACATGATATAAAAATGGGAGTAAAATTATTGAAATTCGTACACCAGCCCATGGAGCTGAGAATATGGGAAAAAATTTATATAAAAAAAATATGATGATAAGGTTCATAAAATGTCCACGAGAGCTACACCAAGTCCAGTCAACCAACAACGAATCCGACAATTGACTCACAACTGAGGATGCAGAAAAAAGCCTGTGAAACTAGTTTTACATAATTCAACAGTAAGTGGAGCATAAGATTATCAAATTGACTCACTTGATAATTAAGAACAGCACAGTTATATTTTCTTGTTTTTCACTATTAGTATACGTCATAGTTATATAAGCCCCTATTGGTCCCTCTGGAAAAGTTTTTTATCTATTAATGTGACTCCATTTAATTAGATAAAAAAATCTCCTTATATATTTTCAGCATTTCTTTGATATTTGTATATCACTGAACCTTTAACACTAACACTGATATTGTTAACATTACAAATAAGTCTGAATATTAAATGGCTAAAGTTATTCAGACTTCCAAACAAAATACACTTATTTACAAAATATAAAACATATATTCTACACATACATAATGAAAATTAAAAATAACACACAAAGAAAAATATAGCTAAAAATAATAACTAGAGAAGCACTAATAAATAAAATATTGAAATAGTCACATAAATAGCACAATATTTCAAACAGTTCAGGTTGTACAAAACAAGTGAAGATAGAAGAATTTGATATTGGATCTTGAAGGTAATATAATGTTTTAAAATAGCCAAAACAAGCCACAAGAAGAAGAAGAAGAAGATGGGAGAGCAAAATAAGTAAAAGTACTATATTAAGACATGAAAATGTAATAAGAAAGTAAAATAATAATGCAAAGCATACACAAGACAATAGCAAAACTTAACAAAGATCTAGACTCAGTATCAACATAAACTAAACAAAATTACTTATTAGTTCTGGAAAATCATAAATAATCGATGGCATCACTAATTGTTAAACATAATTGATTAAACAGTACTAATTTTCCTGAAACTTGATGAACAAAGTGCCAATAAAATCTTTTGTAAATCTAGGCATTTGTTTCGACAGTAAACTTAATTGGCAAATTGAAACAAAAGAAACTTGTAAAAAAAAATGTTTCATTTATTCTATCCCTTTAAGTGGAGCAAATTTTATCACATTAAATTTAAAAAAAAATTAAAGGGCAGTATTGCCCATGCAGAATAGTTTTACAGCATGTATCAATGTCCAAGGTCATCATTTTGAACATGATGTAAGTCAGTTATGGAAATTTTGATCTGTTCCTTAATATAAAGCATTGTTCAATATTGACCTTCAATAACTTCAAATTACCATCAAATATATGCATTGTATGAGTCTTCAAATGCATTATTAGAAGGTAAATAATAATACAATCTATTTAAAATAATGAAGCTAATTTTCCTAATTCCAAGACACCGCCACCTATAAAAAAAAAAAATTAACAATATTGCAGTATGTCCCCCTTCAAGCATACAGCTTTTGTCTTAAGAATTTTCTTATATCACTAAAAATGGCCATGTTATTCAGATGGTCTGTTTTAAGTGCCTCAATCTGTATGTGTATATTGTTTTGATTTCTCTATTTAAAAACATGGTGCAGAAAAAAACTTGGCTTTCAACAGACCTACAAATATGCAGTAGAATCAGCTGTCAGCTGTGAGGAGTGAATTAATCAGTTTCTTCATGTCAACAGGTTAAATGCAAACTGTGCTCTGTACAAACATTTTCTCTGTTGTAGTGTTTGAGAATATGATTAAAGAGAGATTTATATTTAAAAGAAAATTTTTAACACCTGCTGGTCGCTGCTTTGTACACCATTTCTTACCGCTAGACTGAACTTTTTATAGGTTTTTAAAAAATTCAAGCAATTGAATATGTGATAAAATCATGATCCTTTTATATTTTTTTCATTAATGTTTATATTACTTTTTAAATGTGTATATGTATAGACACACACATATATATACGTGTGTGTGTGTGAATATATATATGCGCTCAAATTCTTCAGTAATATCAGTATGTTATCCAAGTATGCTGTTGTTTCCAAATTTAAAAAAAAAATAAATAAAAAAAATACACACGTAGTTAAATAACTAATAAATCTAATTTATAAAAGACATAAATATTATGAGTGTAAGCAAAAAATACATTTATACATCTACTGACACAAATCTACACTTCTGGCCAGATACAAAAACATTCTCTGCAAGTTATAACATAAATAACTTTATCTTCAACAAGTATAGCTTGCAGTTATACTCTAATAGATGTTTTTCAAGCAACAGTATTTATGTAATACCATTTATAACTTTCATGTTGGTGATCCTGCATATGTTTTACAATCATTCAATATCTTTCATAAATAATACCCCAAAGTATAATTATCTAGTTTTTGAGAAAGGAAAATGTAAATGTTTCAGAGTATTTGTAGTTATTATGGTTGGAAAACAAATTCTTATTAATTCCAAATTTTTATAAGGTAAGCATAATATATTATAATTATCTTCATTATTATCAAGATCAAAATATTTTTTCCCAATGCCACCACTGTCCATTTTGACTTGTGAGATGCTCCCTTAGCCCGGAAAGAGTATAGACAACTTTGAGGTTGGGAATCCTGGAAAGTTAGCTAGGTTATCCCAGAATAGCTTCCAGGGGAATGATAGATGAATGAGTTCAGCGAACGTTCTGACCTAAGTTTCCCAGGCATTCATTCACCTTAAGAACTGAGGCATAACCCCCTGAAAAATCATAACTATGAAACAATCCAAGGGTGAACTGAACCTGGGCCCACTGCATTGGAAGCATGAATGCTCAGAGATTAAAATATTCATTCCATTCTCCTTCAGAGCCAGAATCATTAAATAAAATATTGACCACTTCTCTCTCTCTCTCTCTCTCTCTCTCTACATTGCTCATAGCATCAAAGATCTAAAGAGATGAACGAGTGAACAATGAAACAAGTACATAAATGGATTTGGAGCCTTCAATGCTTAACAGTTACCACCAGGCATTCCCCCAATCAGGATAAGGAAAAACTTCAGAAAAAACCAAACCCAGGCAAATGACCTTTTGGATTCAAACTCGGGACCTCTGGATTTCCAGGCAGACACACTGACCAGAGGTGGTCTCCTTTCTTTCTCCATGGGCCCCTTCCTAAACAATGGAGTTTCATTGTCATGGAAATGATACAATCAACTAAGAGAAGCATGGCTTCACAGAAAAAGTTGTTTCTCTTCTGTAATTGGTTGGTTCTGCAATCTGGTGAATTTTTATGCTAATTAAAATGTCTGGCCATTCAATGGGGCAGATGAAATGCACGAATAGCCCACTGTGTAAACAGCAATTTTAAGTGTCACTGCAAGCTTAGCTTGTAGCAAGACTAGAAAGTGTTAAAGACTGCTAAGTATAAAAGAAATCATACAAAAATTGCAGGAGAACAGAAGTAGCCTATTTGCCTGAAATGCCAAAAGCCAAATTAGTAAAAAAAATCTCAACCAAGGGAATTTTTAATGGCAAGAAATCAAAACAGAAAAACAAGGTTGATTTTCCATTACAGAATTCTTCTACAAAATCTTTAAAGTGATTAGCACAGCAAATGGGTATCAGTTGGTAGTGTGGATTGCACAAAGAATGACATTCTGTAATTGGTTTATCAATATGTGTATGAAGGACTTCTTGATCCTAATCTAACTTTTTTTTCAATATAAAGCTCATTTCAAAATCTCAAGATATACTAAATAGCAGAACAACAGCTGTTGTAGTGATCTAGTCAACCAATTGAACTTCTCCTTTATGATCAAAAGATAAATGTGTGGTGTGCAAACCACACCATTGGGTTCATATTTTATGAAGGCACACATGGATTGTTCCAATGGTTATGAGACACATGGAATATATACTTATCCACTATTTTTCTGTCTATGGCTAAATTTTCATTTTCTATATGTTTATAACTTAACCCATACCTCAAAGGTTCAAAGATTGGAGATATCTTCCTTTTATAAGCATGCATTTTCCTAGCACTCAAAAAAGTCAGTGCAATCCAAAAGCATCTTACATGAATTCAATAAACTCCATCATCACTTGCATTCTAGAAACTCCAAGAGCCAAGCCTAAAAGAATGTCATAATACTTTGATACATTCCTCCATGGCTAATTTCTTAAAAGTATACATCTCATATTTCACATCATTCCCTAACCTTAAAAGTATATTTTAGCATAAATTGCCTCCATTATGGTTGTCCTGCTTGATCATTGATATACCAATACCAATACCCCTAAATGCAAAACTTATGAGCTAGTAAACCCTCCCAATCTTTCATGTATCTCAATTTAGATATAGAAACTTCAAGATCATGCAGTATGCTAACAGCCTCTCTAGGGTTGTTGCACACCTCTGCCCTGTGCCCTGTAAATTCTTACAACTTTTTGTATTGTCTTGACATTTTCAGTAGTTTCTCTACATAAGAATAATAAAAAATTATCAGTAAAATTGTCTC
Organism: Metallyticus violacea; assembly: GCA_030762175.1. Lineage (NCBI taxonomy): Eukaryota > Metazoa > Arthropoda > Insecta > Mantodea > Metallyticidae > Metallyticus > Metallyticus violacea. Next base: position 60,295,165 of record CM060836.1, read on the forward strand.
CTTTACTGGCAGCTCCATAAATCCTGACCCCATAATAAGGAATATTATGAATCCTGTATTTTAATTCTCATCAATGCCTTCCCAATACATACCCAAGAAAGCAATGTTCAAGATAGAGAGATATCTCCATTTTGTTATATAAATAATATACACTTTGCAATTTATATATCAATACACAGCTCTGACCTAGCCTTTTACTCCATCTTACTAGCTATGATTTATATTTTTTATCTTAAAACATACCATGAGACATTTTTGCCTTAACTTTAGCTCAACAAAGTTGGCCATCACTTTAATACTAATGAGGTAAATACAAATTTATCACACAATATTTTGCATGCAAATATTCAGAGTTTCTTTATATATATATATATTTTTTTTTTTTCCTGCTGATGCCTCACAGGCAGTAAACACTGATGATATATGAAATAAAATTATAAACTGGAAAAGGATATTCGTTTTAAAGGAAGGCAGCATTCCTGGTCTAAATTTAGGGTACTGCCCCGGCATTTGCCATTTAAGAGGACTGAGGAAAATCTGGAAAAAAACTCAATTAGGCAGGAAGGTCCTGGTGGGAGTTGAACTCCAGATCTCTTGCTCATGAGTATCTTAATAAGCTTGGCCACCTGTGGTGGTTTAGCAAGTATTAAACTGCAAACATCCCATTCAAAGTGTCTTGTCTTCTCTTACTTGCCCCCAAGCTGTTCTATCATCTTCTCTCATGATGAAATTTTGAACTTATTTTCATAATCAATTGAGCTATTGAACACACATGCAATAACAAAAGTGTAAAAGGTGCATTCACAAGTCTTGAGGATATTTTAACGTACTTCTGATTTAAAATTCAAGCTACCTCATTTGCCATTATAGTTGAAATTATTGCAGTCTTTCTGATTGTATTTTGAAGCAAATTATAAACGTGGAAACATGCAGGAAAAGTGAATTAAAGAAGCATATTTACAGATTTCACTTATCTTGTTTTTAAGACATGTTTACAACTTGGAGGCTATCTTATAATCACAGACTGAACTAACCTGTTAACTGCCCTATAGGTCGATGGCTGTTGCTGGTGATTGGTACAATTGCTCTTCCTTCACTACCTGTCAACATTCCTGGCAAGATATAACTGAATCCTATATGATACGGAGGCTCATCTTCTCCAGCATGCAAACTATACACATAGTAGTCCACCATGTATGCCTGAAACAAACCAAACAATGTGGACACTCCGTGTACTACATCCTAAAAGGAAACCATTAAACCATCACACTAATATGAAGCACTTGTTTTATTTTAAATATATTTCCCCTTACCTATACCAAAAGCAAAAATGCTAATAAGGCCTTTTGCTTCCCAGTTTATTTTTAAATCAATTGAATTTTTGAAAGTATGCATATGCACAAAGCAAAAAAATATGAATATAAAATGCACTTATTAGCTAGTAAGTTCATTTAATACTCTTATGCTCCATTTACCATTGAATTATATAGAACATGTTTGACAGACTTTTGCCCCCAATCATCAGCTGTGAATCGACTGCCAGATTTGTTGTTCGTTGGATGGATTTGGTATAGTTCTCATGGACATTTTATGAACTTTTGGATTAATTTGTCTTCTGGTGAGATCTCGAAGCTCATAACTTTATCTTGATAATTTTTTATAATTTTTTTTTCCTATATTCCCAGCTCCAAGGGTCTATCTACAAATTCAGTAATTTGACATACATTTCTATATCATAGTTCTCTCTCCAAAAGTAATGTGCAACCACTGATTTATCTATCTGATTGTGCCTGATGTTTCTCCAGTGTTCCTTTAGTCTAATTCCAATGTTTCTTTTTGTTTTGCCAATATATACTTTGTTGCAAACCCACTGTTCTGCTAAAAGAATGCTGGAGAAACATCAGATACAATCAGATAGATAAATTAGTGCTTGCACATCACTTTTGGAAAGGTAAACTGACATAGAAATGAAAGTCAAATTATTGAAATTCGTAGATAGACCCTTGGAGCTGGGAATATGGGAAAAAAATTTTATAAAAAATATCAAGATAAGGTAATGAACTTCAAAATCCCAACAGAAGACAAATTAATCCAAAAGTTCATAAAATGTCCACAAGAGCTACACCAAGTCCATTCAACCAACAATGAATCCAGCAGTCAACTCACAGCTGATGATTTGGGCAAAAGCCTGTGAAACATGTTCTGCATAATTCAATGTTAAGTGGAGCATAAGACTATTAAATCAACTTACTAGCTAATTTAGAATATATTAATTGCTTCAATGTATTAGTTCCATCACTAAATTAAATTTAAATTAATATAAAAATTAAGAATATTCATAAATAAAATGGTTTCTATGCATATAACTATTACCAGCTTGAAAAATGTATTTTATACATAGCAAATCATTTCTCTGAAAGGATAGCCTAGATTCATACATTGCTGATTGCAAACTTTTTCTTTTAATATTTTTATTTTGGTTGCTCTTGCTACTATACAAATAACTATGTTTGCCCAGATTTTCAAAGAATCTTATTTATCATACTCTTTTCCCCCCCTCTTAACTTATGTGAAATATATTTGACAAACAACCTCAAGCCTGAAAGAAGAGGCCTCTGAGCAAAATTTATCTGCAGTTTCACACCCTGAGTTGAATAGGATGCTGATGACCTGAGATGTTAAAGAGCATCAGTAAATTATGAATATTAACAAATCTTAAAGTATATAAGTATTACATAAATAATACTCTTTACTTTAACCTATAGGGGGAAAAATATAAACAAGAGATTACTTGCTAATAAAGCTTTTAGAAATAAAGTCCTATATTAGCTAAACTATTTATATACTATTGTTTTAACTCTATGTGCTCATATTTTCATACTCATGGCAAACATAAAATATTTTTAATAGAAAATATGAAGGGATTAAAAACCCTGAATTAAACATTAACATTAAAGACAACATAACTTTTTGGTAATTTGTTTGGATTGTATCATCAGCTGCAGCCAAAGATAAATGCAAGAGATGTGAAATTTATTAAGCAACTACATTACTTTCAAAATAAATATTCAAATTAATTAATATAAAATGCCTATGAAGAAAAATGGTCATTACAATGAAAGTGCCACCCTTAAACATCATACAATTCTAACTTTGGAGCTATAGCTGTAATACGTATTTTGCCCAGGAGTCTTAACATGAACAGCTGTAGAGAGTGGATGTGCTTATGCAATACTCTGGCAGGTTAAGAGGATGAAAAATCATAGAAGATTATCAGATGAGAACCAGAAAGTTTAGAGGAAGGAAATTGATAGAGTACAATGGTTATGAAGGAGCAGTGATATTAGTCGTGTTGTTGACAATAGAGGAGTAAAAGTGAGTCCTACACCCGAAGACTTGAATCAAGTGTTAGCAATGCTAAAAATAATTTTGGATGTAATTGAGTTAAATAAAATGCAGAAGAAGATGTGTAGATTACAGGATGAAATTAAAAGGAATGTTACAGAGTTTAATAAGAGAGATGAATAGCAAATTGGCAGGATGTAAGAAAAGAATGGCAAAAATAGAAGGAAAGAATACAGTGGAACAAAAGAAAAGGAATTTGATCATATTTGGAGTTAAGGAGGATAGAATAGTAAGAAGAACGGACAAAAACAGGCCGATATTTGTAAAGGTAGTTACAACAAGTTTTAAATGGCAAGTTTTGGGGAATGCAAAGAAATTAAAAAAAAAAAAAAAAAAAAAAAAGATTTATGTTGATCATGAATTTGTTAATGAAGAGAGAGACAAAAAAGTGTTTTATTTGAAAAAATGAAACAAACTAGAGTAGAAGGGAAAATAGCATTTTTAAGAGGAATCCAATTATGGATCAATGGAAGGAAGCAAGATACAAGTTGCAGATGGTATCTAGGGAGGAGGAGATTGCTTACTTAGCAATGCATGTGGAGTACAGAGCTATGTCAGAAGGAGAAGATAAGAGATGGCAGGTAGCGAAGAGATCAGTTGGGAATGAGAATGAAATAGAAGAGGAGAGCAGTGTGACATCATCAAAAAGGATTGTGGTACCAGATGATCAAGAGAAACAGGAGGCGGCAGCTTTGAAATCAGCTGATAAGAAAAAAGGGATGAATATTGGGGGTTTGAGTATGGTTTCTACATTGGAGGATAGTATATAAGAGGTGATTGATGGGAGCAGAAGAAAAGATTTAATAATAGGAGATGAACAATTAGATACAAGCTGAAGAAATTTAAGGCAGGGGAGAGCACAATGAGATAGGGATTTGAGTTGAACATAGTTTCTTGGAGTACGGAGGGTTTAAAAATGAAAAATAATGACGAGGTATTTTGGAGGATAGTATATAAGAGGTGATTGATGGGAGCAGAAGAAAAGATTTAATAATAGGAAATGAACAATTAGATACAAGCTGAAGAAATTTAAGGCAGGGGAGAGCACAATGAGATAGGGATTTGAGTTGAATATAGTTTCTTGGAATACGGAGGGTTTAAAAATGAAAAATAATGACGAGGTATTTAGAATATTAAGGCTGAGGAAATAATAGCAACCGTTGAAACATAATATTGTGATAGTGCAGAGTTGAAAGATTTTGTGTTTATAAGGAAGTGCGGTTTAAGCAAAAGTGGTAGGAATAGAGTTTCTGGAGTTATAAGTGTATTTCTGAGGAAAAATATCAAAGTTGCACCAGGAGTTGATGAGGGAAGAGACAACAAGTGGTATAGATAAAAATAAAGCAAAAGAGGTGGAAATAAATATTGTGTTAGATGTGGTATATCTGAATGTTATAATAAGTTATTTGTTGAGCTTAGTGAAGGGATGGATGATATAAGCAGAAAGTATGTAAATGTGGCTTTAATATAATAGGGGATTTTAATGCTATTGTGGAAGAAATTCAAATAAGATCTGCGAGTATGGAAAATGACTTATTGAGAGAAAGAAGAAGTAAAGATAAGACGAAGCTGTATAAAATATGTAACAGGGAAGGTGTTAAAATTAATTTTTTGTGAAGAGAACAATTTGACAATGAGTAATGGTGTTTGGGGAGCAGATGTTGGAGGTATGAATGTAAATGGTCAAAAGTGTGGTTGACTAATTATTGTGTAGTGAAGGGATAGATGAAAAGCTTAATGATTTATAGTGATTGATGAAGTGGTCAGGTTAATGATTTTATAGTGATTGATGAAGTGGTTAGTATTAGTCATTTTCCTTTGATAATGAATATAAATTTAGGGGGAAGTAGTGGATGTGGTGAGACAGAGGAGTCAAGGGATTGGAACAATGGTGAAAAGAGCAGGTATGATTATGGGGGGGGGGAGAATGAAATACATTGGTTTGATGAGGAATGCATGGAGACTAGAAAAGAAGTTTTTACAGTTTGAGATAAATGGAGAAGAATTCAGTATGATATAGATAGGCAGTATTTTTTGTTAAAGAAATGTGGATATAAACGTCTATTAGAGAGGAAAAAGTAAGGATGGCAACAAAAAATGAATGATACAAGAAATTAGGAAAGGAAAACTGTGGAAATTTGTAGATGAAAATGGAAGAAGAGTTTTGGAAGGAAGGAAGGAAGGAAGGAAGTAAGTAAGACAAAGAATTGATATAGAGAGACAAGAGATTTGGGCTACTTTTAGAGATAACAGTTCTTTGAAAGAGATTGAAGTGGATGTGAACAGGAGCATTGTTCTTAAACAGTCTCAGAGGGGAAAATTGAAAACGGTTTGTTATATGTGGAGAGATTGAAGGAATATTTCTTGTTTAGCAATGTGAAAGTGTAAAGAGATGGAGGGAAGATATATGGGAAGCAAAATGGCATAAATTACAGAAAGAAAGTAGAGCATATAGAATGTTGAATGATATGGGAATACAAAGGAATAAAATTATAGCGGAAAATTTTATAAAAATAAAGGAAAAATGGATTAGAATGGTGAAGGAAAAGAGAATGAAAGTTTTTAGGAGCCAAAAGAAGATTTTTAAAGAGGCAAACATCATTTTGGCTCCAGTAAACAAATATTGTTTAAAAAACCTCCTAAAAACCAACACAAAGGCTAAAATTCTGCCAGGAAAATAATTAGACATTTATGAAATTGGTTGCAAAGACTGCAATAAGAAATACATAGAAAAAACAAAAAGAAATATTACCATATGGTTTAAGGAACACACGAGAAATGTAAACACTCGGAAAAATCAGCAATAACAGACCATTTCTGGCAAAAGAACCAAAAATTCCAAATGGAACGAAAACTCTTAAAAGCGCTTCAAAAACCCATAAAATTAACAATGTGGGAAAATGTATTCCTAAACAAAAAAAAAAAAAAAAAAAAAAAAGGAAAATTTGGTTAATTTTGATCTCCCAAACAACAGTAACACCATTACTAAATTCATAAAACCCATAGAGTGACATCTTAATACTATGCTGGGAAGCAGACAGTGTAACCATGCTGAAGATGAAGGAACAGCCTTTGAAATATATCCAAGTTGAACAAAATTAGTGAAATTTGAGTGATTTCCTCAATAATAATTTGTTATATAATAAATGAAATATTTAAATTACATATACAAACATTGTGAATAAAGAGTTGAAAATGGTTAATATGAGAATAATTTTATAGAAATACAAAAAGAAAATGGAAGATGACCAAATAAATATAAAAGGGCAAAAATCTGCAAAGTGGAGCTCCTTATAAATTCACATTTATTCACATACTACTCCTAATCAATTCACATTTATTCACATACTAACCTCAGGTGAATCCTGGAAACCAAAGTACCCAGTGGTTTACTGTGACTTGCTAAGGCCTGAAAGCCTATGCTTATCTCATATTTATAAGTATAAATAATTGGTCAAATATAATGGTAATGGTAAAATTATATATTGGTTGCTAACTCTGAAAAATAAAAGAAGAACTGCTGAAAATGATGTACAGAACTACTCTAATGGGGAAAAATGAACATACACATGATCATGGTGGTGTGAAATTTTGCTGTAAGTCTCCATTAACTCTATTATTTTAGGTAAGTTTGCACTTCTCCTTGTGCTCCTATAAGTTTCAATATATAATCTAAGCACATATTTTGTTAAAAGAGTATCCAGTTTATTATTAGGATTTTTAAATGCTGCAATTGTAAAAATGTATACATTATTTAATGATCGGTTCTTGTTCACTCTCTTACAACCACTCATTTTACACTAGTAAAAATTAATATTTTAAGCTTTTGTATTTGCTGTTTCATTTATCTCAATTTTTGTGCAACTTGCATAAGAGACCTACAAATAGATGCTACATATCTATTTCTTGCTATAATACCAGCTTATATTTTGGGACTGACATTTTGTACAGGAATAGCACAAAATATTTTCTCTAATTCCCCACATATTGCAATAACTGTAATACCTATTACTTCAATAGTTTCAATCAATTCATACAGATAATTTATTACTACAGGTAGAGATATACTAAGTTAAGCAGTAAACTCAGTTCAAGACTTCAAATATCATACTGAACTGTATATAACTAGCATGCAAGAAGAAATTTAACAAGGTAGAACCAATATATAAATTAAGGAAAGATTACATGAAAGGACACATATAGAGAACAAAACTGCACGCTGTGAATTTCTTGGCAAAATGACATCCTTCAGGCCTATGGCAAATTAAATATAACAGCTTATATTGCAATTGGATGATTGTATTCTGTAAAGTGCTACCTAATGATACTTAAAACTTAAATTCATGACAATAATATAGAATGTATTTTCAGAAATCCTAGCCAATGCTGAACAAGTAGCATACAATAACTTCATAAAAATGTCTACCCTATCAGGTAGACTACCTTATTCTGCAGATAAATACATTTATTCTACATTTAAGTGGGTACTTGATAAATTTCACATTTCAACAAGAGCATAAAAAAAATCCTTGCTCAACTGCTTCTAATCAAATATCCAAAGTCCATATTACACCTAATCAGATTCACACAAATGCAAGGCTGTTATACTTATTTGTAGTACATTACACATTTTTCTTCTGTTACCAATAAACCTAGTGACCTTGGCAATTGCTCTTCTGCTTATTCTTTCATCAGACAGATTCCTTAGGCACCACCCTCTTCTTTCACATCAAAATACACAGGGCTTTAAGAATTTATCCCATCTACTACCTATTTCTTAAACAGCACAAACTATCCCAAAATACTATGGATCAAATTATAATATTGCCTGCCATTTTATTCTCTAGAGATTAGCTCCTACTTCCAGTTCAAGACACTGAGTTCTATTGAAAACAGATTACTAACATGAAATTCCCTTAGTTTTGTACCCATATGTCCTTGTGTTAAAAAAATCTATGAATAATTTTATTAACTCAAAAGTCTAAACAAAATAAAAATAAAAAAACACCTTCTCCTTTTGTAACTGTCTTTATAGGATCACTTCACCTGAAAAGCATTAACTTTCTAATAAGGAATTACAAAAGAACGCTTCTAGAGCCTCTCTTCAATTTGATCATTAGCAATGTGTTATATTGGCTAGTTGTTGCATGACACAGTTCCATGATTGCAAACACAACCACTAAGATAAGTGATAATTTCTATATACAAGGTCGGCCACTCAAGTACAAGGCAATGGAGAAACATCTATGGTGCTGTTTGGTTGTTAGTGCATAAGTCACAGTAAAGTTTACTACAGAACAAAGTGTTAATTTGTTGCAATTTTAAAATACATGAATCACCTGCTCTGTATCATAGAGCATTTTGGGAATGCTTTCCTAAAAATGATCTGCCTAACAGGCATAAAATTCATCACATAGTCAACATTTTCAAAGCTACACATTCAGTATTGAAGGGGGAGGGGGGGGAAAAAATCAAACACATTGTGTCTTACAAAGGAAAGAAAGCCTGATATCAGTGCTCAATTAGAATGTTCACCAAGAAAGGCTATTAAGTTAGCTCAGTAAATAAGTCATTTATGCATTAGCACACAAAGCAACAAAACTTTTGACCATACAAAACAACAGAAGTGCAAGCCTTAAAGAAAAGGTCTCCAAATAGGGAATTGCAGTTTTGAATCTGATTTCTTGAGTCTGTATGTGACAGCAACATAAACCCACAATTAGTGTTATTCAGTGATGAGGAATGGCTTCACAAGCATAATGCAAAATAATTGCTAATGGGCAACACAAAATCCAAAACTCATTCATGAAAAGTCTGCTACATGATTTTAAGATCAGCACTTGGGGTACCACAAGTATGATTACTATAAATGGCCAATTTTCCTTCAAGAAACAATTAGTGTTAAATGATAGCAAGCCTTCATTTTGGAACAGTTTTTGCTTAACTGATTGATGAAGAATGAATGCACTGCATGTTTCAACAAGATGGGGCTAAAGTTCATAAAGCTGAGACTTCTTTGGATGCAATTGCTGATGTTTTTGGCAACAAAAGTAATTAATGCAGGTTAACCTCAACTTAGGTATTCATTTTTTACACTAAACTCCATTCACTTACACAAAAGTAAGACACATTTCGGGAGAATCTCTCCCATCTTCAGTTGCTCACTGAACCGCCGTTACTCGAAATTATGGCTGGACAAACGGATGTTTCATAGTTTCCAGTAATGTCGGTTCAGTGAGCAACTGAAGATGGGAGAGATTCTCCCAAAACGCATCTTACTTTTGTGTAAGTGAATGGAGTTTAGTGTAAAAAATGAATACCTAAGTTGAGGTTATATTGCCACTCCATTGTCAACAGCATCGTAAGTACAATATTTAATGCAGGTTATTTGGCCCACTTGAGCTCCAGACCTCATGGCCTGCAAATATTATTCATGGCTCACTTTAAAAGACAAAGGGTATAAGATATTAGATGAACTGCAATATAACATACAGGAAGAATCAGCTAAAATTTCACAAGAAGAGTTGCAATTTGTGGATGAAAATCTGTTTAAAAGCTACACCTGTCTAATAGTACAAGGAGAACATTTTCAACATTTTCTTTGAAAAGGTAAGCAATGTATGATGGTACATTCATAATATTTATTTGTAAAACAATGATACCAAGCTAACCTTATCTGTTCTCTGATTTATCTTGATGTATAAGAATGTATGCACATCAGTCTCCAACCACACAAAGACTGGAGTGTGTGTAGGGTGCGTGTCCACAGTCACAGTGCATTGAGAGTAAGGCCAGTTAAACTGATGGCTCAATATAAAGTCCACATTTATAATTTTTTACAGAAATTAAAATATAGTATCAAATACTGAAGCATAACCAATAGTTTCTATTCAGGTAGCATTGATACTGGAGATCAAACATGAACATGTGGATGAGAACTGGTCTTAAAGAGCAATATATCAAAGGGATTTATCACAGTATAAATTAAATGAAACCATAACACAGCACTATTCTTTATTTATTTTCCATAATTCATCATCCCAAAATGTAATTTTCTTTCAAACAAAACAAAAAGATGAGAGTTAATACTGCACTGTAGTTATCCCAATGATTTAGTGATGCTAAAATGTAATTAAATCCAAATTCATATCCTTTGTTCTAGTTAGTTCTCCTCAGAAATAAATAATATACTAATGAATTAGTATAGTGCACAAGCAAAAGATTTACATTAATAGATACCCTAATTATGCAGTTTCTATGTTAATGAATTCTTAAGAGAAAAAAGAACGAAGGTTATCATACTGCAGAAGCAGTACTCCTCAGAAGTAAATAATATACAATAAATTAATATAGTACACAAACTAAAGATTTACATTAATATAACCCTATTTGTGGAGTTTCTATGTTAATGAATGCTTAACAGAAAACAGAATAAGGTTATAACTCATAAAACAGTTTGAAAAACAGATATGGTCTAATATTATTTCTCCAAATGATGAAATATGCGAATGCAATGTCACACAGTAAGAGCAATTCCAAAAGCACTGAATTAGCAGAAAGTATACAGTATGAAAACTCTAGAACTTTATACTGGAATCAACACTTTAAAAAAAACCTATAAGCCTTAAGAATTTTATTGCAAAATGCGGACATCTGAGTTGCTGATAACTGTGCGGGCAAAGGAATGAGATTTAATGTCAACTCATAGGCAACACAAGGCCAGCAGAGGATAGTAGCCATAGTACATTTGAAATATGGTGTAGGTCTGTAATCTGATGAAATGAATTAAGGATATATATATATATATATATATATATATATATATGAGCTCAGAGTTCTTGGCATCTTAAAGCTATCTGCATTCACCTCCTTAGAGAATGGGAAATAAAATTAAATTAAAAAAAAAAAAAAAAAACACCACACACAACCAACAACCACCAAGACCTCCGAATTAGTAGTCACAAATGCTAACACTAGTAAACAGAAGCCATCTAATGGCATTTTCTACTCCAGAAACAGCCATAGGCCAAGGTAAATTATCACATTACGCATATGCAATGCCATCAACATCACTTTGCTGTTAACATGTGGGCATAGATTATCAATGACCAATTAAACAGTCTTTTATCTCTGCAGCTTCAGTAACATTAACTTTTCTGCAAAAGACTTACTCAAGGTGCTGTGGTGCCTTTATGAGTCCATTATGAAATATGATTATTGCATATGCTCTGGCACCTTTACTAATGTTTGAGTATTTGAATATTGGGATAAAACCACTGGCAATAGATGGATTGGACAAGCAGGTCCAATATCCTGGCCCACTCACCCCCCTGTCTCTACTCCTTGGGATTTCTTTCTCTGGAGGTAGATGCAAGCCTGGTGTATAAGACTCTTGGGAGAGTGAACAAAATCTTTGACAAGAATTGCAGTAGCAGTAGAAGTATTCAGGAAGTGCAGGAATCTTTTAGCGAGTTGTGTAAACAAGATCGGGCACTGCAGAACATTAAAGAAGCCAGGTGCCATTTTGAGCAACTGTTATTATATAAAGCAATAACATCTCCTAAAGCTTCTGTATCCTACTGGGAATATGAAAGTGCCAAAAGAAATGTTTTGAAACACTGGTGTATTTACAAAAGATCAGATCAGACTAAACCCCTATCTACCATAAAGCACTTCAATATTTATTCATTAATTTGTTTATTTACAACCTGTATATGAGCATTTTTTTTTTTTGCTTAAATAAGCACCTAATTGTTTATAAAACTTTGGTGCATAGCAAAGTACTTTCTTCTTCACATCATGCTTTCATCATTCAGGAGCACAATGTAAAAATTATTGATCCTCATTAAAATAATGTTTTTCATTTATGACATTTTTGAGAGGAAGAGCTTGCAATTTTGTTTTAACTTAATATCTTGATATATATGTCATAAATATTCTGTAGATGCAGTTAATTCCCTCCAACTCTATGAACATTTTAATATATAATTTTCTACATCTGGAATGGTGACACACTCTGATCAATATCCTACATAAATGGTAATACCTTAAAAATCAAATAAGATCGTTTTTTAATCTTAAGAATTAGCACCACTGAGTTATTTTTCCTGTCATTGCTCCCTGTTTAAACTATAGAACCCCAAATGATGAAGAATAAAATCAATTTGTAATAATTGCAACTGGATACACTTAAAAAAATTATTTAAGCAATTAGACATTATAGATCCAAAAGTCAAACAGCAGCAAATAAGAAAATGCTCAAAGCACTGTGTACTGAGGTGCTGCAAGCCATTTGCTCTGAGGGCCAAGAGAAGCTGTATGAGAAAACAATTTTGTTGGAAGTCGCTGCAATCTGTCATGAGTCATCTGCAGGGATGTTCTGCTGCATTCCTCAAACTTCACCTCTTCAGTCAGCGTGAAAATGGAGAACACTTACCATTTTACTTGCCTCTGAAAATTACAAATGGAAGCTTAGAGTTAGTCGTGTGCTCTTTGGATATTTCAAAATAAAACCAACCTAAGACACTGCTTGTACACTGGCAATCAATATATTTTTAAAGTCAGTATACAAGTAGTCCATTGATTTATAATTTTTAGGTTTCCTTCATTACTATAAGGTGCTCAAATGAAAGGAATCTTCACAAACCAGCACTAAGAGGGAACCATGTTGACACACGACTTTACAGTAATCATTAAATAAACAGCACATTATGCATTAGTACACCAACTGAAAACACCTACAACAAGAAGAATAAAATTAAAGCCATTACTATCTTCCTCTTGGTAACAAGCTCCTACAACATTTTTATTAGTACAGAATACATGAACAACATATTAATACATAATTATGTGCTGGAGTGTGGTTAAACATTGTGCACCCAAAATATTTCACATATTTTTAATATGAAGAGAAATAATTTTATGACATTTATGATATTTAAATATTTTAACATTAGCCCTAATTTTACTTTCCACCCACCTTAAAAAAATGTGAACTAAAAGTAATGTTATCTTTTTAAATCTCTAATGAAGTAGAAATAATAGTACTGTATTTCACATAATCACATCAAAATAATAAACTAAATATTTAAACCACAATTAATTCACAATGGGAATTTATTAAATATTCCATATTCTCACGCACAAAGATCTTAGGACTATTTACAATTATAAGAAAGATATGAAGACTATTTGGAAAGCAAAATGGATTTGTAATTCATCAGTGAATGGCCAAAGACTTCTATGGTAAATTTTACCATATTATTGTCAAAAGCAAACTTTTCTTAAACTATAGTCAATGAATGGCACAAATGGCTATCTGTCTACTAGCTTGCACATAACAAATTATCTCGTATATGCTGTGGTCAACTGAAAATTGTTTGCTCCTATAGTAAGCAGATTCTTTGCAAATCTGTACTTCGGATGTACTAATTCATTTCTTTCATTTCTCATTTCTCTCAAACACTGTGATATCACATTTTAATTTTGCTTTTACCACATAAATATTAAGATAAATTATGAAATGCCATCTTTTACTGTAATTCTCTATTATCACACTTTATAAATAATGGAATTCAAGGCATTTATTTAATTCCATGGTGTATACATTCAAAGTTTACTATTCTAGTACATCATGAATCTTTGAAATGTTATATTTAAACATGTATTACAGCAGTAAAGTTGCCCAAAAAAATTAAATTGATGCCTTTAATTCATATACATAATGGTAATTACATAACGCAATATGAAATAAAGTTCTAACTTTGACATTAATAGCTGTGCTATTCTACAATCTAAGCTTTAACAATTGATGCTCCACCAATTACAACTTGGTTTAAAATAAATTAATGATGCATTTATTAGCTTCTAATGACTGAAATATTTATGCTTTCTTAAAGATTGGCCATCCCTAGCAAATATGTTTATGGAGGGGGAGCAAATCTTAACAAACCAAAAGTGTCTAATTTATTATAACAGCTACTTACTACAACTGTTGTTATATTTGAATTGCTGTAGTAAAATGTTTCTCATTTCTTCCATGAACATTAAGTTTATAGGGTCACATCTTATTGTGCATTTGAATTAGAATGGGCTGACTTTCAACTGGAACATAGAGGCAGCATCAAAAGATCAACAGTAGAGTTCATGCTGGGTGAAGTGAAGTACAGTAGTCTGCAATTTCTTTGCATACCCAAAAGCAGATCATTAAAACCTAACCAAGTAGGGCCTATTATTCACCTATCAATATGTTCAAGGAAAACCATCAAGCTTTCCACTCTCCTACTACAAGAGAGGAAGCTGTCTGCTACAAAATATATGTTGATTCCGACATTCCGTAAACATATTACAAAATATATGTTTCTAAAAGAACTTTGAGAACCAGTTCCATTATTGCATTAACACTTAACTTTATCTGCTACTTCCTGTAATTATGGGATGCATGTAAAATAAAATTTACAATGAAATAAAAGTGTGGAAAAAGAATACAATACAGCACCTTTTCTGTTACAAAAATGATAATGGTTTTTTCCCTCCCTTAATACCTTGAAAACGTCTATCTGTACGTTTTAAAAGTCAGCTTATTTTTTATGCTTATCATAAAGAAGTTCTAAGTGTTTACTTTTTAATTATATCAACAGAAGTTTGTACTTAAAATTTTTACAAAGATACTTTTGCTTACAACATTTCTAAATGCAGATAATGGTTTTGCACTCTAATCTTTCAGTACAATGGTGTGATGCAATAATAATATTACAAGCAAGCAAGGTTAATATACTTGTCACAAAATGTTTTAGTGACAAATACTTTTTTAAATTCAGCATATAAGGCACAACAGAACAGTAAACATTTTAATTTATAAAGCATTTTATTATGTTAACACACAAGACCCAGAATTAGTGCTCATAGCTAATGTTCCTCAAAGAGTTTTGCACAAGGATGGTTTATAACTCAGTCAAAGCAAGAGTCTTAAGTTTATTCATCATATCACCTATAAATTTTTATGGAAGCAAAGCTGTATTTAACCTGCAATAACTATTTATTATAAAGTATAGCTGTTTGCCAGCTCATCAGTACTGTTCTTGCATAATGAGTAGAGTTTGAACTTTAGCAAAATGCTTTTATTTTCTCATTAGTTGATTTATGAGAGAGTTATATGGAGGTAATTTAAGTTTTTTTTTTAATTTGCTTACCTCTTTCAGCTCTCATTTCCTATTTTCAGTTTTAATTTCATATTTTGCCATGCTCATGTTATGTTTGACAAAATATCCTAATTTTGCCTATTTCAAGTCGATGCTATTTTAAGAAATGTGCCTGCAAGTTTAACCTTCAGCATTGCATCTGTGGAAATTTTTATTACACATTTTTCTAACAATTATCTTTAACCATATGCTTGGGCTATTTTCAGACTATTACTATGTCTCCAGTCATTCTCTCTCTACAGGGTTTGAGATCAGTCACTGCTAAGTGAAAGGATATGTTACATCATTGAAACAAATAATCTAAATTACAAGAGTGTGTCAAAAAATACTGAATTCATTTAATTGTATTTAAATAAACTGCTCTGGAATGCAATGAATCCTACCAATAGAAAGGCATATCCTTCATCTACCAGTGTTATGAGCAATTCATGTGGCATTACTCAGCTGGGAGTTGGAAGCTAATATGTGAGGCTGCATTTATTATATTCAACATGGACCTGAAGTTGCAGCAATTCATGGCAATTTTAAGTTTTGTGTTTTAACAAACAAAAATGCTGTGCAGATCTTGGAAATAATGCAGTAGGCTTATAAAGAGCATGCATTAGACAAACATAAGTCTTTGAATAGCGTAAACTATTCAGAGGGGGGTCATGAAGATGATTTTCCAATTAACTGCAAAAATTAAAGTCAATGTGAACACAGGTGGCATTATGTGCTAGAAGAGAATTATATAAAAATTGCAGAAATTGTCATTATTATTATTATTATTATTATTATTATTATTATTATTGTTGTTGTTGTTATAATATATTGAAAGGGCCACTGAGAGAAAACGTATGCAGAAGCAATCAAACCTTGCCAGGATTGGATGGATCTTACATCATAACAATGCACCCACTTATCAAGCCCATGTAACTCATCATCAAATAATTAGGCATTGAGGTCATGCCCACCCCACCATATTCTCCAAATTTCACACCTTGCAATTTTAAACTCATTTTGAAAGTGAAAAAGAAGTTTCTTGGTTGCCATGTTGAAAATAAGAAGACTAAACTGTGTTGTCATGGGTCTTCTGAAAAGACTATCAAAAAAGAAGTTTGGCAAGTGTTTTGAATAATGTGTACATCATTGGAATAGTTGCTTTTCATTAGAGGGTGAATACTCTGAAAATCTGTAAGGGAATTTGAATGAAATAATGTTGTGTATGAGGTTATAAAATTAGTTTGGTTATATTTTGATATATTCTCAAAATTAAACTTTGAAAAGTGAACTCTAAGAGTTATTTTAAGTAATTTAATGTGAATGTGTTTTCAACAGATTATGTTTTGTGAAGAGAAAGAAAATTATGAGAAAAAGTATTTTATAAATCAACAGGGGTTAAAACATAGCACAAATCTGTGCTCAATTCAATAAGTGATTAAAAGAAAATAATGCTACTTTCAATTTTCATTGCTATATTAAAACAGCTTTTTTGAGATTTATGTAAAGCATTAATTGATGTTGGAATTTATTTCTAGATCTGGATCAAAGTTTTTCAGAATCTTATAGGGAAATGAAGTGAATTGATGTTGACAAACAATTATTTAAATATTGTACAATACTGTTGACAATGGAGTGGTAATATATCCTAAACTTAGGTAAGTGGTTAGTGTAAAAAAATGAATACCTAAGTTTAGGGAAATGATTATTTGTCTATATTATAAGAAAATTAAATTTCAAATATTCACTACAAAGTGGAAAGAAAATTTGGATCGCCATTGAATATGCTATTTTAAGAAATGTGCCTGCTAGTTTTAACTTTCAGTGGGAAAATACATTGCTAATGTAATTATCAGAACAATGGCAACTGTGGAGGATACAGCACCTAAATTATAAGGGTGAATTAAATATAAACAGATTTTTTTTTTTCATTTACTGAAAACTAGTTTAACAACAACAACAACGGATGTATCTCATTTTTCTACTTAATTTCCCATTAATTAACCTATTCATTTTGCAAATGCATTTTCCCCAGCAGACAGTAAGCATCTTAACCCTGTTATCAAAGGAAACATGGAATTGGGTTTCCACCCAGTTGCACACAAATGTTTCACTATTCTTCAAATACCCCTTTTAACATTTCAAACATGTGATAATCACAAGGTGATAAGTCTGGTCTATAGGGAGGGTGTTCCAATGCTATTCAGTGAAATTTCACTTAAGTTTTTCCCTTGTCAAAGCAACTGTATGTGCATGGATGTTGTTTTGAAGAGAATTTCTTGAATCTGTTGAAGCTTTATCACCAATATGCATATTTTGCCTCAAACAGAAGCTGGCAGTAATAAGTTGCATTGACTATTTGACATTCATGAAGAAAATAAATGACCAAAATCCCTTGGCAGACCCAGAGAACTATCAAGAGAACCTTCCCAGTTGAAAGGTGAGTTTTTGCTTTGACAGGAGTGGGTTTCCTCCTTTTCCTTCGCTCTATGCTTGTTTGTTTCAACTCAGGCGCATAGTGGTGTGCCCATTATTCTGTAGGTTATGATTTGATCCAGAAATATTTTTTCTATATCCCAGTATTTAGCCAAAAGCCTCTGATGCACTCCCACACTTCAATGAGAATTCAAGGATCCCACCTTGCCATGATTTTTCAGAATCCAAAGTCATTCGAAATGATGGATTGAACACTTTCATAACTTATCCCAAATTTAGAAGTGATTTCAGAAAATGATAGATTTTTCCTTGACCCCAGTATTTAGCCAAAAACCTGACATACTTCCACATCTACCTTCATCTTCAGTGAGAATTCAAGGATCCCACCTTGCCATGACTTTAAAATAATCCAAAGTAATCCGAAATAATAGACTGAGCACTTCCATAACTAATCCATACTCTAGAAGTGATTTCAGAAATCAATCACACTCAATCAGGTTCCAAATGGCTCAAATGTTTGTTTTCATTACACCCAATGAAGGTTGATGTTGGTGACTCATTTTGCTCAATTTTTTGTCCTTGTGTGCAACTTTCGTACCACTCATATACTTGTGTCTTAGACAGTATCTAATCTCCAAAGTGTACCCTCCATCTTTGCAAATTTGGCTGATTTTATACACTCCCATTCCAAAAACTTAAAACGTATGTGTCTCACCATACTGCTCATGTTTTATAAGATCAAAATTCCTGTTTATATTTGATTCACCCTCAAATTATCGCCACAAAAGTCTTGAAAGTTGTAACAGTACAAATATTTCTAAATTATTTACAGAAAGTTTGCCTCATGGAGTAAAACACAAATGTAATTTGTATTATGAATACCTAATTCATTTAATACATGACAAATTATTATTACAAAATCACTCAAATTTCACTAATGAATATCTAAGTTTAGGATATATTACCACTCCATTGTCAACAGCTTCATAAGTACAATATTTATACCCTCTTTTTCTTAATTGATATTCACACTTCATTTCCAGATATAGACATATTGATTTCCAGCAACGTGAAAAATGTTCTCAAAACACCAACTTGCTCAGATCTGGTCACCTATGTAGTCTAGTGGTGGCATTTGCAACTACTAATCTGGAGGTTCTGGGTTCAAATCCCGGTCAGGCCAAGTATCTGGTAAGGTTTATTCCTGAGTTTTTCCTCGCCCTGAGAAGATGAATACCAGATAAATTTAAAGTGCTAAGGACTCATTCAGTTCATTTCCATCCTCATTAATTCATTTCATTTATGACTACAGACTTACACCTACAGATATTGCAAGAAAACCAATGTAGTCAAAGTGACAATAAAAAAATTAAAAAAGTTAATAATAATAATAATAATAATAATAATAATAATAATAATAATAATAATAATAATAATAATACTCAGATCTTCGGAGACAGTTCCGCATTTCCTCTTGTTCTTCACACTTTCCATTTCATTATACTTCCTTACAATTTTTTACACTGTGAACTGTGTTATATTTGTTTGGATTCACCTGATTAATCAAATCACTCATTTCTTGCTGAGGTGGTATCACCATAACCAACAGTCATTAAGACATATTCTTTCCCTTTCAATGAACTTTGTCATAAGAAATATCCTACACTATAAATTACCAGTTTTGTTTTTGAAAATGGCACTCATGGCCTCCTGTATTTCTAAAATAATTTAATAATTAATTTAAATTAATTTATCCTGTATTTCTACAAAATTAAGAATAAAATTAAATAACCAATGAAGTTATGAATTAATTAACCTATCCACATAGATCTGAGAGTACAGTTCAAAAATGTAAACATAGATTACAGGCTGCCATTTAGGAAGAATGTATTTTTTGATACAACTAGTATACCTGGCAATATAAATATCTATATTCTGAATTAATTTTTTTATTAATCTTCCACTCTTGGAAATATTCAATGCTACATTCTTATGCCTATTTATTACAGCAAACCATAATAAAACAAGTCTTTTATATCTTCATCCAATATCCATAATGTACATAAAACAAAACAATTTTCTCTGCACTGTAACACTTGCGGTATGTAACGAACTACAGTAAGATTCCTCATAATATAAACTACAACAATTGCAGAATTATCTATTAATACGATTAAAACAAGCTGGTACATTAATACCTAATTATGCCATAAAGAAACTCAAAATACAATCTTTAATTATGAACTTAATATACCACGAGTTCCAGTGGAAGCAATCCTGACTAACTATGCAAAACCATTACTTATCTCTCTGCATACTAAATGTTCCTACAATTTTAATATAGACTAATGAAAGCACTCAGATAGGTTTATTTTTAAATGTATATTAACTTGAATTATAGCTCTTCAAAAAGGTGTTCATCTGCATTCACAATTTCTGATAAATAAAATTATATTTATTAACCAATAATAAAGTTGTATGAATATTTAAAATGCAAAGTACAGGAAAATAATATAACACTTTCAGCAGTTTGGCATATTGTTTCTGCTGGCATATAGCTGGCACATTTTGCATGGATGCATGGTATTTATTTGCTTGAAATGTATTGTTAACCTTTGTTAGGTGGAGGGGGTGAGAGCCATATCCCACATCCAAAGCATTAAAATGCTGCTGCTGTTACAAGCACTTAATACTACACAAAGAAAAGCTTTATCCAGTGTAGTTAGTCACAAACAAAGCTGGAATATTATAATCAACTTGATACATTTTTTCTTAATTAGTTCAAGAGACCTGTACCTCCATCACCAATGTTTTAACTGGGCAAGCCTTCCTTAATCACCTTTCTGTGCATCTTTCCCTACTAAGTGGTTCAGCTTCTTTAATATTCATTTTTATAAACATATTTTTATCAATTTATTATAGTGTTTTTACTTAAAGATTTTTACCCACATTATTCTCTGCAGTAAAAATTTAAGTAAAGATTTGCAACAAAATAATAAATGTCATTTACTGGAATAAATGCTAATACTAAAATTCAAATACATGCCATAAGGAGTTACAGAAAGGAAGTAATTAAGAAACTATTGTTAGTCAAAGCAAGATAATAAATCTACTTATATTAAATGCAAGTTGAGGATGATCTGTACACTCTGATTCAATTACAGGCAAAACATTCCAAAAAGTATTTTCCTCAACAACAAACATTATACAAAAACTGACTATGTAACAGGTAAAAAAAAAATAAATAAATATGAAGTTTGAAGAAAAGATTGATTGTGCTCTTAGGCATTTGGTGTTTCTAAGCCCCCTAAATTTTTTTTAAAAAAGAAACATATTTAGCTCATGTTTTCTGTTTCTATCCACAATACACTTTCTTACCTGACCAGATATGTATACACGATTAAATCATTGCAGTAGGCACTGCTGAAAAAAATTCAATCATAATTCTCATGTGACAGAATAGATTATTAGATACAATTAAAATGCCGAATCCATAACATTTTCACTTCACTTATATGACCAATATTTCCACATCCTTGGGCAATACCATAGCTGTTCTTTAAAATGGTAGAAATATTACTGGTCATGACTTTGAAAGTTAATGAAAATTTGTGGAAGTGCTATGGTTTACTTCAATAATTTTTTAATACATTCCTTCATAAACCATTTTCTTGAAAGGCAATACACAACTTCACTATTCCACAATTGTTATCCAAATGAAACTTAAATGTTTGCAAATTTGGAATATTAGTCAATTATATGACTCAGAACAAACATTATGTATATTTAAACTACTGGGTCTTTTAGGAACAAAGTTCATTTAATAAGGGTACATATATGTTTTTGAATGTTAACTCTTAAGTGAAATCATTGCAGGAAGTTCAGCATCATGTTATACCTGAAGCATTTGATTTCTACATATTACCTCTGAATAAATATTCCTCTGGGCTACAGATAAGCATGAAGAAAGTTTAATAGTGATGAGAGTAAGATGGAAGGAACATATATGATGTAATCAGTTTGACAAAATTATATGCTTCCACTCTTAACTGCCTCTTAAAAATGCAAAGCAATATTAAATATATAAACAGCAATTACTAATAAAACTCCCACAGCTATCATGCAATAAATATGCAGAAATATTTTTTATATAAGCATTTTAATTATATATTCTTAGTAACAAAACAAAGAATCAAACTAAGCACTTACCACAGATTCTGGATGGTGCAGGTTAACTTGAAACACAACACAATCATCTGGGTTGTACGACCAACCAAACTGATCCTGCAGTTTGAATTCCCATTCTTCACAGTTCATTACCTGTAAAATATAAAAGCCAGATTTTATGAACATTCTAAAATAGCAATTATTAAAAAATTTTATCTGTAAGGTTACAGATGATGGACTTATTCACACAGTTACATATTCATTACTTGACAAAAAATTATTAATATTTAGCAATGACATTATTAAGTATATTGTATACTTGGGGTATAATTGCTGTTTAAAGCATTCTCCAAATTCAAATATTTAAGCCAAGAATTGCCAGCTTATATCATGCAAACTGAAGGAAATGAATTTCTCTTCCATTTACTACTGAATGAATTTTGCGTTTTTATCTTTGTTGGCTCCATCAATTTCAGATTTATTACATTTAAATTATTTTATTTTTATTTTTCTTACCATTATCCAGCAGCTTATCAGAATAGAAATATCAATGCCAAAAACCAAAAGTTTATATTTTTAACCATAATAAAGTTCTTTTTCAATAAGACAAAGTTTACTATACCAATTTTTCAAAGATAGAAACAGTTATGTTACAAACTAGTCCCTTTGCAAGATTAACCTATTATAACCTATCAATTAAATATAGAAAATATATGTTTATCCAAAAAGGCGGGGAAATTTGAATCTATTAAGGCTCATTGTGTCTTCACTCATAAAACATTTTAATTGTTTCAGACTTCAATGTCAACTTTTGGCCAGAAGCATGAACAGCATACTTGTGATTAATACAAGGTGTACATTTAAACATGTCTATAAATTTGTGTAATTAATTTTATTGTTTTACAATGTTTTCAGAATTATTACTATGTTGATAAATGCTAGCTACTATATGCAAAATTCCAATGACTAAATCAGTCAAGTTACACTTCAAAAGCTCACTAATAAGACCATAAATCTTGTGTTATTTATGACAATTTTAGGATATCTTACAGCCTACTTTTGTAATGTCCTATATACCATTCTCAGATTTGGGCAAATCTTAAAAGACTTAAAAGAGACTCTAAGCATCCTACGAACTCAAAATGATCAATTAAGCAATAACATTTGTCAAATGAAAATTAAGCAGAACTGATTATCTGGCAATTAACAGCTGAAGCTGAAATAAAATTATGTGATAATACAATTATACCCCATAAATCTAACAGTAATGGATTTTTTTAAGATGAACTTCCTGTAAAATGCAATGGATCAGCTCCATAGAATGACCTTCAATTTTCAGTTTTTCATAATAAAGTTTATAAAATGTAAAAAAATGATGATAAAAGAAGAAAACTAAGAAATATAGGGTAGGGGGAAAAGATAATTTGAAAAGTGTTCTCCTCTACCTCCGTATGGCTAATTTTGATAGATAGGCATTAAAGAATTGGTTCTTTAATCAACTGTTAACCAACAGTGTTATTGTTATGGACCCCTACCATTTCATAAAAATCAATCAAATGATGATTTGTTCCATTGCACATATCAGATATGTAGTCATGGCTGCATAACAGCAACATAATATTTTATTCATATTTTGTCAAACCTTCTTATAGTAGTAATAGTAGTAGTAATATTTATTTCACATATTTGTTGCACATACTATACAATATACAATAATTCAATTCAAATTTTTTTCCAATTTGATTAGCTCAGACCCCAATTCAGTACAATACTATAATTATACATAAGCTATTATTTTAAATTAACTACAATTTCTATACCAGTAATTCCCTTGTTTCTAAATTACCCATTTACTCCTTGACAAACAATCTAAAAATTTCATTTTTACCAAAATTAATATTAACCAAAATAGTTAAAAATCTTTTATAATTCTCAAATAATCAATCAATTCACAAATCACTATACTAAGTGCTGAGTTGCCATGGAGGCTCCAATAGTTTCTAATATAGTAGTTATCTAGCTACTTTCCCTTTAAGTCTGCTATTTAATCTTTCTTACATTTATCATTATCTTGCTTAATAATTTTTCGGCACCATTTGGCTCTTACTTTACCTAAATAATTTTATATTCCCTTTATATTCTTTCTTGATTTTATACTCATCTTTTTCCACCCATTTCTCATGGCAAATTGGATCACTTCTTTATTTCTAGTTTCCCTTTAAGAAGTTTGTTTCTTCACATTCTAACAATATTGCTAATTATTATTCTTTTGGTTATAGAGTGGGCATTTTTCTAAATCCCCTCTTACTCATTAACTCTTTCAATTTCATAACCCCCATACCAGCGCATCCAAAACCTTCTCTTGTTGCTTCATCACAATGATAAACATAATCTTCTCTGCTTTACACTGATTTCAGATCTCTATATATACTCAATGAAGTTTTGAAATTAAAACAGGCAAATATACCTTGCCTTCCAATATCCTCTATTCTTAATTTAATTTCTTTCCAGAAACCATTTTCAAATGATATTCTAGCTTTCTAAATTTCCCCAATCCAATTGAGCCAAGTTTCTCCTTGATTTATCCTTTCCTGAGCTCTCAGATACTGATGTAAACTATTTTCCACATCTAAATTTATAATTCTAAACCAATATTTCAATACTCTTCCCAAGATTTGTTTACAGAAGTTCCCATAGATCACATTCACATTTGTCCACCCTTCCTCTATACACCAAATCTCCACTCTATAAAGCTTTTAACCTCAACTACTGCCAGGTATACTCTCTCCAATTATTTTACTTGCATTCCTGATATTTTCTCTATACTTTCATGGCTTTCAAGGAGAGTTTTCAGCTAATATCCTTTTCTTCTGCTCACCCTAACCACCATTACTAGTATCCTTTTCTTCTGCTCACTTCATATTACCATCATGGGTGGTCGAGGTCGTTAAGGCACAGACCTGTGAGGGGAGGTGTGGAGTTTGGTTCCTACCAGGACCATTCTCCCTCACTGAGGTTTTTTCCAGGTTTTCCTCAGTCCTCATAAATGGAAAATGCTGTAGGGATATCCTATATTAATGTATTCAACATGTTAAGACTAATTGCACTTACTTTTTAAAAAATTGCACTAGTTTTGGGAGAGGTCCCTCCCATCATCGGCCACTGTTGACTGAGTGTCATTCAAAATGGTGGATGGATACCCATGTGTTCCTGTGGCGGTGTCTGCTGGTTCTAATAGAAACTTGTTGAGTTCATCCAGTGGCAGAAAATCAAAGTTCATTAAGTTATTCCTGTTTTTTAAAATTAAAATTATCTTTCAAGTGGGTAGTTCTATTGGGTTGTCAAGTTGTTTCAGTAATTTGACTTCTGGTTTTATCTCATAATATTTTTCCAAAAATGAGCTTCTATTGCGATTTGTCTACCTGAATGTTCCTAAAGTGTTCTTTTTTTCAAATTTCTAAATTTCTCTTTGTTTTCCCAATGTAGCTCTGATCACAATCTGCACATTTGATCTCATATATTCCTGATTTTTGCTCTGTGGGGATAGTGTCTTTTATTGTGCAACTAATATGATTTTTATATTATAATTGTTCTTTGGGGCTAACATTATCCCATGTTCTTTGAATATCTTCCTAAATTTGTTGTAGTAAATTGGGTGGTATGTGAAACTTTTGAATTTATACCTTTCTCTGGTTTTCTTAAGAGTGGAAACTTCCCTTATTGATTTTTGTGTTTTAGCTTTATCAATGCTTTTTGTTACTGAGTCTTTGTTAAACTATTGGTTATAGCAGTTTTCATTATGTCTTGGTATTCCATTTTGTACTCTGTTATCATCAGTGGGATGTTGATTAATCTGTGTACTAAACTATGAAACACTGCATATTTATGTGGGATGGGGTTATAACTATCATTTTTATGTAATTTTCTGTGTGTGTTTGTTTCCTGTGAATTCCAAAGCTCAGACTGTTCACATTATTATTTTTAAATCTAGGAATGGGAGACATCCATTTCTCTCTTTTTCTATGGTAAACTATATAGATTTGTTTTGTAAAGTGAGGAGTTTCAATGCATCTAGATAATGTTTTTTTGGTATTATTGCAAATATGTCACCCACATACCTATGCCATGTCTTGAAGATGAATGGTAATATATATTTTGAAGGAACTCATGAAAAGATCAGCTAGAAATGGAGACAAAGGGTTTCCCATAGCTAGGCCAGAGACTTGATGGTAATATTTTTTATTGAAGCTGAAGAAGTTTTGTTGGATGCAAATATCAGTCAGTTTCAGCAAATCTTCTACTTCTGGTTTTAAATTTAAAGATGTTAACCATTTTTTTTTAAATTTGCACCAAGTTTTCTGTTGGAATGCTAGGGAATAAGACTTTCATGTCGACCGACACCATTATATCACCAGTTTTTATTTTGTTATATTTAAGTTTTTCAACTAGCTGAAATGAGTTTGTAATGCTTAAGCTTTGGAATTTTTTAAACGAGTTGAAAATCAGTTTTTTTTGCTAATTGGTATGTGAGTGAGTTTATGTTATTTATTATTGGTCTCATGCTGTTAACATTTTTGTGTATTTTTGGAAGTACACAAAGTCTAGGTAGTACTGGATTCCTCTGTATGATTTTTATTTTTTCTGTAGTGGACAGTATATTCTTCGTTTAATGTTTGAGTCAATTTTTTTCTGCATCTATTACCGACACGGGTGGCCAAGGTCGTTAAGGTGCAGACTCGTGAACGGGAGGTCAGAACCATCCTCCCTAACTAAGGTTTTTTACAGTTTTTCCTCAGTCCTCATAAATGGCAAATGAGGGAAGTACCCAAAACTTAGGCCTGGAACGTTTCCTTCCTTAAAAATAAATTCTTTCCCAGTATATTATTTAATCTCATGTATCATAAGTGTTCCATCGCCTGTGATACCTCTGCATTAAAAACAGGCATTAAATACCATTCTCGTTTATGCATTTATTGAGCGGATTTTTTTCTATTGGTTTATTGTCTTCTCCCATTAACATATTCTCTGCTCTATCTGGTCCAAAATGGGGATACTTAAAACTGTGGCCTGGAATGCTTCCTTCCTTTAAAAAAACATTCTTTCCTATTCTTTCATTTCATTTCAAGTACCATCGTGTCCATCGCCTGTGATGATTCAGTAGTTAAAATTGACATTAAAAACAGCCATTACTATTTAATTTTATTCCCAAATAATCTTAATTTATTAACCATTTCAACTTCATTTCCTTTTTTTCCTTAACTTGCTACCCTTCTTAAATACCCAAATTTTTTATTTACTTATGTTAATTCTTATGCTCCATTTCCTACAGAATTTATCTAGTGCTTCAACTACTTCCATTAATCATTGGTTATTGACCTGCTACAAGATCATCTGCAAATAAACCAGATATTTCTTTGTTGTTATTCCTGAAATATGTCTATTAGCCATATTAATTGCCTCTACAATATAATCAATAAACAAATTAAAAAGTACAGGACTCAGCTTCAGTCTTGATTTAGCCCTATATTATTTTGAATAATTATTTGGAATCTTTATACAAAAACCTTTATCTGTATATATTATTTGTAATATTCTTATAAATCTGTTATTTCCTTCCTACTAAATTTGGACCACAGTACTTCCTGATTTAATGTATTAGAAGCCTTTTCAAAATCCACAAACATATATAACCTCCCTCTTTTTGTTGCAACATATTTATCATTGTAGCTAGCATAAAAATATTATCTACTGTTCTCTTATTCTTTCTAAAACCTGCTTGGAATTCTGATAACTTATCATTTTCTTCTGCCCATCTTTACAATCTTTTAGCCAAGACCCCAGTGTTATTTTACCTAGTATTGGCAACAAACTAATACCCCTATAATTTGCTGGTTTGTTTACATCTCCCTTAACTTTCTTATAAGAAATAAGATGAAAGACAACCTCAAAATTTACAAAACTGGTCACATTGCAGCTACAAATGATCATAATGTAGTAAGACAGTCTCCAACACTGCGACTTGAATGCAAGTTATAGACATAATTATGTCAAAAAAGCATAATACTTAAAAATAAATGTATTGCTTGAAAAGGCTGTGGATAAATGAAAGAATGTAGGTTTTCACAGCTGGTGTCATAGATGTAACTACCAGCCGTTGTGTTATAGTTCTGCTGGAAATGAGAATTCCAGATGTTTCGTACATCAAAGATGTCTGCTGAAGTTGCAGACAAAACATCTGGAATTCTCATCTCCAACAGACAACGGTACAAAGCCCAGAAGAAAATTGTACTTACATCTATAGCGCTAGACAAAATTAATCATTATCAGCTTACATGACTTAGGCCTGTTATAGATCCTGATGGGCTGTTTGAACCATTTGAATTTATAAGTGGTAGTGGTGGTGGTGACGCTGCAGCGGTGGTAATGGTGGTAATAGTATTGAAGGGGGATATTTGAGAGAATTTTAGAAACCTGCACTTCAGCTGTAAGCTTTTGTGCAACCCCCAAATCCCTTATAGTATCCCAAATTCCGTGTTCTTGACAAGATTCAGAACCTTACTTCGTATAAGGGGATCATCCATATTTAGATATGGTTGTTGACCAAAGAGTTGATATCTTCTCCAGGGCTTCATACTCAAGGAGTACTTGCTACGCAGTCTCATGGGATTGGCCACAAAGTCTACAAATGGGCTTTCCCTGAAAGAGTCCCATTTTCTGGAGATGTTTCCTAAATTGATCATGTCCAGTAATTAATTCCACCACTCTCCTAATGTTTTCCTTCCCAGCTCTGGATAAAGTAATTGGAGAAATAAATGTGAAAAAGTTGAACAATTTTATTGGAGGTTAGATGGAATACTAGTTGAAACGTGATCGGTTTATAAAAAAATTAAATGCCCAGCATCAAGGGTAACCAAGTTCTTTCAGAAATTTTCAGCAGGCAGTGTTCAGGTATGGCAGAACAGCATAAGCCATTTACTGTTCTCAATGAATAATTCCTTCTTTACACTTTACCATAATTAGCAAGATAGTGAATATCTTTCTAAAAAGAACACCTCAATCCTGCACATGCATTTTATGTTGTGATTGCCACATGAAAATTCTTTATTTATTGCACATTAAATATGCAATTTTTATTGTGATTTAAGACATTGAGGCATTTTATATTGTTTTGTGAGTAACTCATGTCGTGAGTAAAGTTACACATTGCTTTTGTGAATTAGAGCATGAAATACATTTTCATCTATGCCTTAGGTATAAGAAGTTATAAAGCTCAAACAACCAATGAAATTTTACTCATACACTCATTTCTATTTACATTAGTCTAAAGTACGGGCAAACACATTAGAGAGGATTACTATAGGCATCAGACAAATTTTCTGCTCTATAACTATCATAACTTATTTGTATTATTTCATTAGTCTGATTTTTAGGAAAATTTAGTGTTTCTGTAAATTGTGCGCAAAAAATAGGCCGCTAAAAGATTTTTTTGAAATACTTCCAGAAGATTATTCTTGAAGAAAGCATTGTGTAAAGGTCTATATCACTATCTCTGTGCTCTATCAGCACTATTTGCGCTGCCCATGCAGTGTACTCACATATAATTCTCATATTTTTCAGTTTGGGAATTTCGTTTTTTCCCTTTTGTTCTAGGAGTCCTCCAATTCAAGTGAATGCTTGGGAAATGTAAATCACAATGTACTCTAAACTCTTCAATGACAATATCATCTATTTAGTATAATCAATTTTAAAGTTGCCGTTATCATAAAAAAAATGAGAAAAAGAGAACACAAATACCAATATTCTTCATTCCTCTATGAAATAAATATACATATTTTCTATTATTTTTAAGCATTCATTTTATTTTCTTCATTTATGAGAAATATTTTGAGTCATTTATTAGGGGAAAATATATCAGAGAATAGTAATCAAATCCTACAGTGCTCTGCAACCCCAATACTCTTGAATAGAACTCCTAAAATAAAAAATCTGCATCATCCATGGAAACTTCCAGTAAGTATGCAAAGTCAATAGTCATATTGCAGTTCCTGAGCTGGTTTAAAAACCAGCATTTTAATATGACAGAAATATATGTGTTGTTTAGAAAATGTTAAAAAAAAATTATCTGCTGTTAAAAAAAGCCTTGTATGTATTTCCTGAATCAATCACAGGAAAATTTACAAACATTTTTATTTTCACCTGCTTCATCAGTTACCTTTTGATATTTCCATATCCAGTATGTAAAACTTCCAAGCCAACAGAAAATAAAATCTAATATACACATGTTATTAGACATTTTTTTCTGTTTTACCAAACCTCACAAAAATGCATGAAGTACTGGAATATTTAGGGTGTTAATGAATTATAGGTTATTATAGGAGTTATAATAACCTATATTATAATATAGGTTATTATAATTATCCACTATAGGTTGATAACTCCAATAGGTTGTGAAGACTGCTGAAACATCTTCACAACCTATTGGAGCTATCTACTTGAGAAAAAATTTTCATATATAAAAATAGAGAAAACCTAATGAATTTTGAGCTTCCTCTTATGGATGAACTCGGCAACTTTCTACTTAAACCAACAGAGGCCACCACAGGAAAACCCGGTTGTCTAGCCATCGTTTCAAGTAACAGCAGTTCAGTGAGCAACTGAAGATGGGAGAGATTCTCCTGAAACGCATCTTACTTTTATGTAAGTGGAGTTAGTGTAAAAAATGAATACCTATGTTTAAGATATATTACCACTCCATTGTCAACAGCTTCGTAAGTACAATATTTATAGGTATATATTCAAAGATTACCCAAATTTCATTCATAAATCTTTAGTATGCATATCACAGCACTTCATATTAAATAAAACAATTTGAAAGACATGGCAAGAATTGAACCCACTGCATTCAGAACATCAGCTTTTACCTTATGCATTAAGTCACACAAGCAGCTAAATAGCTCCCTCTAGAGTAGGCTACATAATTGAACAAGGTAGTTAAGTATGTGTTACATAAACTAAGTTTTAGGCATCATGTTAGTAGTAAGCTTATTAGCCATTGTATGTTGGTAATACATTCATTGTTGAGAAAGAGAATAAAACTTGAGAGCATTAAGTACATTTCATTCATAATTCTTTAGTATGCATATTACAGCACTTCATATTAAAGAAAAAAATTCAACAGCATGACAATAATTGAACCCGCAGCCTGCAGAACATCAGCTTTTGCATTTATGTCACACAAGCAGTTAAAGAGCTCCCTCTAGAATAGGCTACATAATGCAAGATGGCAGTTAAAAGATGTTCAGTGTCATACTGTCAAATGATTTGTTTCGAGATTTGAGGGATTTTTATGGAAGTAAATCTTTAAAACACTGATAATAAGCTGCAGAAATCAATATTTCTGTGCTTGCAAGGCAGTTTCAAAGACTTTCTAAACTAATTTTGCACCCAGCTTGGCTTTAACACCAACTTATCAGCATCTGATGCAAAAATGTTTAACACTATAAAACTTTGTTATATTTAGTTGTGGACCATATATTGCCTATCTCAAACTGTTTATTTATGACATCTCCACACTCTCTGAAATTATTTCATTGTAGTTCATTAACCTTTATTTGGGTTATAAATGAAAACGAAAAACAGGATGGGATACAAAACATGAATTTTGGTTAGTAAAACATTTTTCCTCTTTTTAACAGGATAAAGTTATTGCATACTTCGGGTTTATAAATCCCTGGAATACACATGCTATAACAAATCGCTGCATGACAATTTATGTAATACTCACATGCAAAATGTGAACAATATGATGAAGTTAAACTAAAATTAGCACAGTGTGTAATAATGCTATATATTTTTCTAATTACAAGAGGGAAGATAATGTTTAACTAAGCTGTTCGCAAAATTTAATATTATTGTTATTAAACATTAAGTACAGTATATTTCATAAAGCTGTATGTTAATTTTTTCCCCCTTTATTGTAATGTATATAACCTACTTACTAAGACACAACTTGTGTAACAAAGGCCTAATCTCACACATTTGAAATCTGTCTTTGAGCCAAATACCCAAACACTTAATGGCAACATTTACACAATAAAAAAATCTCGATTTTTGAAACGCTAAACAATTTTTATTAAAATACACATACACACATATTACTTTACCTACCAGTTGATGAGCAGTTGAGAAAAAACACTGTCAGTCAATGGCATTCATCACACTATAACTGTAATGCTGACTTTTAATTCACATTGGCAGATGTTACACAGAATATCACAGAGATGAGTACAGATCTGGCACTTATTAGTTCAAATAATCATGAGGCCTACAATCATCCATTCTTCATACAATCTATATTTTATCATTACTGAAATTATTGCTAAAAATTTATATTGACTAAAACAGAAGTTAAAGTTGCACAACAAACTTCATGCTATACTTACTGAAATCTCTGTTATTGGCCATCTTTCTTGCTGTTCAGGTGGATCCTGGGTGTCCATACTTTCATCCATTACATCAGTTGGAATCTCTGAGATTTTTCTTTGCCTGAGTTGTATGGGTGTTAATTTTACAAACACCTGCACAAACATTTCAACAAACATTGCAATAATCAAGTATTAAAACATATCCTCTTAACCTAAAACTAAGAAATCCTTTAGAATTATGCTATTTACTAATTTCATTGAGTACAAGGGGAAGTTATAGGAAATGGGTAAAACCATATGTTAGTAATTGAACCGAACAGTGGATGCCAGATTTATTATTATTTTCTTATTCAGCTTAGGACAGTAAAATTTGCCAAGGATTATCTTCTAATCAAAATACTTTGACAACACAAATTTTTATAAACAATGTATACAGTTTTTTTCACACTAACTCCATTCACTTACATAAATTTGGAACATATGTTTCGGGAGCGATCCCTCCCATCTTCAGCCTGTTGACAAACTGTCGTTAAACGTGGCGGTTGGGTCTCTTGATGTTCTTGTGGCGGCATCTGTTGGTATTATTAGGAATTTGCTGAGTTCATCCAATGGAGGGATATCGAAATTCATCAAATTATCCTTATTTTTTGTAATGAAAATGTTTTCCCAAGTGGAAAGTTCTATTGCAT
The DNA here is from genome assembly GCA_030762175.1 of Metallyticus violacea. Lineage (NCBI taxonomy): Eukaryota > Metazoa > Arthropoda > Insecta > Mantodea > Metallyticidae > Metallyticus > Metallyticus violacea. Next base: position 60,328,465 of record CM060836.1, read on the forward strand.
TATGAAGTTGTTTAAGTAGTTTTATCTCTGATTTAATTTCATGATTTTTATTCCAAAAGTGCGCTGCTATTGCTGATTTATCAATTTGTTTTAAGCGAATATTTCTGAAGTGTTCTTTTTTCCGGATTCCCAAATTCCTCTTCGTTTTTCCAATGTATTTTTTGTCGCACTCTGCACATTCTATTTCATAGATACCTGACTTTTGTTCTGTTGGCATGTAGTCCTTTACTCTGCAACCCAATAAGTTCTTTATATTAAAATTGTTCTTTGGGGCTAACATAATTCCTTGTTCTTTGAATATCTTTTTGAACTTATTGTGATAAATTGGGTGGTATGTGAAACTTTTGAATTTGTACTTTTCTTTGGCACTTTTAAGAGTGGAAACATCTCTTATTGCCTTTTGTTTTTTGGTTTTATTGATGATTTTTATTACTGTCTCTTTGTTGTATCCATTAGTTTCTCCTATCTTTATGATATGTTGGTATTCCAATTTGTACTCTGTTTCTGTGAGTGGAATGTTAACTAATCTGTGTGCTAAACTATAAAACACTGCATATTTATGTGGAATGGGGTTAAAACTGTCATTTTTTATGTAATTTTCTGTGTGAGTATCCTTTCTATGAATTCCAAATGTAAGATAGTTTTCATTTCTTATGATTTTTACATCTAGGAAGGGGAGATATCCCCTTCTTTCTTCCTCTATGGTGAAATTTATAGATTTGTGCTGCAAATTCAGAAGTTTTAGTGCATCCATTGTATGTTTTTTTGGAATTATTGCAAATATGTCATCCACATACCTATACCATGTTTTGAAGATTAGAGGGAAGCCTTTGGTGATATGCATTTCAACGAACTCATAAAAAAATCTGCTAGAAATGGAGATAACGGGTTTCCCATAGCTAGTCCTGAGACTTGTTGGTAATATTTTTTATTGAAAATGAAGTAATTTTGTTCAATGCAAATGTTCGTAAGTTTTATCAAGTCTTCAATTTCTTGTGTCTGTAGATCTAAGGATTTTAACCATTTCTTTAACATTAGCATAAGTGTATCTTTTGGTATGCTTGGGAATAAGGCTTCTACATCAAACGATACCATTATATTTTCTGCTGTAATTTTGTAATTTTGTATTTTTTCTACCAAATCTTGTGAATTTTTGACACTCAAACTTTGGTATTTTTTCAAGGATTTGAAAATGTCGGTTAATTTTTTTGCTAACAAGTATGTTGGTGAATTGATATTATTGATTATAGGTCTCATGCTGTTGTCTTTTTTGTGTAATTTAGGAAGTGCATACATTCTAGGTAAAACTGGGTTGCTATGTGTGAGTTTTCGTTTTTCGGTAGTGGACAGTATTTTTATTTCATCTAATGTTTTATTCAAGTTTTTAGTGCAGGTTTTTAGTGGATTCTCTGTAATTGGTTTATAATCTTGACCTTTTAACATGGTTTCTATCCTGTTTATGTAGTCTTCTTGGTTCAATATGGCGATTTTATTGCCTTTATCTGTTTTTGTGAATACTACCGGTTTTTCTTTTAGTTGTTTTATTATGTTTATGTAATTGTTGAATTTACTTTGGTTTTTTATTTTCTCTAAGGTTTTTGTACATTTCAATTTGATAAACGATTTTTCATTTTCTTTCAGTTCATTGGTGGCTATATTAATATCCGCGATGTAATCTTCTATTTTTTTGGAGAAACCTACACATGTTTTTAGGCCTTGGTTTAGGAATTTTAGTTCGTTGTTTGAAAATGTGGTGCTTGAAATATTAATTATGTTCTCTGTGGTTTGTGTAACTTTTTTGGGTACATTTTTGGTTTGAAGTTTTCGTAAATTGTTGAACTTCTTTTTCAATTTCTGATTCTTTGTTTTCATTTCGTTGGTTAAATTTTTATGCTTATGTTGTTGTACGTTATCCCAAATGTGGAATCCCAAAGTCCTCGAAAGTTTTAAATGTAACTCATAACATTTTAAGTCGGTTTCACTTAGTTTTTTATATTGTACGCTTCTCTCTACTTCAATTACTCTTTTTTCAGCTGCTTTTTGGTGTGGGCTATTGTCTATTTTAACTGTTTTCCTAACGAATTTTGGTGTGATTTTATTTTTTAGGCACAAATTCAGGAATTTTATTTTATTTTATTTTACGATGTGTCTTTTTTTAGTTTGAAGTTTCAAAAAGGTTTTTATATCGCGTTTGCAGTAACTGAAGTTCAAATTGTATGTGTTGAGTTTGTTTGTTTGTGTTTCCGCCATTTTGTGTTTACCACGCGGTATAATTGCTTCTAAAGACTTGTATGTCTATGTAACTCAAATAAGTGTACTTACGAAGCTGTTGACAATGGAGTGGTATATATATAAACAATGTATACAGTTTTTTTCACACTAACTCCATTCACTTACATAAATTTGGAACATATGTTTCGGGAGCGATCCCTCCCATCTTCAGCCTGTTGACAAACTGTCGTTAAACGTTAAACTTATTTGAGTTACATAGACATACAAGACTACATAAACAGGATAGAAACCATGTTAAAAGGTCAAGATTATAAACCAATTACAGAGAATCCACTAAAAACCTGCACTAAAAACTTGAATAAAACATTAGATGAAATAAAAATACTGTCCACTACCGAAAAACGAAAACTCACACATAGCAACCCAGTTTTACCTAGAATGTATGCACTTCCTAAATTACACAAAAAAGACAACAGCATGAGACCTATAATCAATAATATCAATTCACCAACATACTTGTTAGCAAAAAAATTAACCGACATTTTCAAATCCTTGAAAAAATACCAAAGTTTGAGTGTCAAAAATTCACAAGATTTGGTAGAAAAAATACAAAATTACAAAATTACAGCAGAAAATATAATGGTATCGTTTGATGTAGAAGCCTTATTCCCAAGCATACCAAAAGATACACTTATGCTAATGTTAAAGAAATGGTTAAAATCCTTAGATCTACAGACACAAGAAATTGAAGACTTGATAAAACTTACGAACATTTGCATTGAACAAAATTACTTCATTTTCAATAAAAAATATTACCAACAAGTCTCAGGACTAGCTATGGGAAACCCGTTATCTCCATTTCTAGCAGATTTTTTTATGAGTTCGTTGAAATGCATATCACCAAAGGCTTCCCTCTAATCTTCAAAACATGGTATAGGTATGTGGATGACATATTTGCAATAATTCCAAAAAAACATACAATGGATGCACTAAAACTTCTGAATTTGCAGCACAAATCTATAAATTTCACCATAGAGGAAGAAAGAAGGGGATATCTCCCCTTCCTAGATGTAAAAATCATAAGAAATGAAAACTATCTTACATTTGGAATTCATAGAAAGGATACTCACACAGAAAATTACATAAAAAATGACAGTTTTAACCCCATTCCACATAAATATGCAGTGTTTTATAGTTTAGCACACAGATTAGTTAACATTCCACTCACAGAAACAGAGTACAAATTGGAATACCAACATATCATAAAGATAGGAGAAACTAATGGATACAACAAAGAGACAGTAATAAAAATCATCAATAAAACCAAAAAACAAAAGGCAATAAGAGATGTTTCCACTCTTAAAAGTGCCAAAGAAAAGTACAAATTCAAAAGTTTCACATACCACCCAATTTATCACAATAAGTTCAAAAAGATATTCAAAGAACAAGGAATTATGTTAGCCCCAAAGAACAATTTTAATATAAAGAACTTATTGGGTTGCAGAGTAAAGGACTACATGCCAACAGAACAAAAGTCAGGTATCTATGAAATAGAATGTGCAGAGTGCGACAAAAAATACATTGGAAAAACGAAGAGGAATTTGGGAATCCGGAAAAAAGAACACTTCAGAAATATTCGCTTAAAACAAATTGATAAATCAGCAATAGCAGCGCACTTTTGGAATAAAAATCATGAAATTAAATCAGAGATAAAACTACTTAAACAACTTCATAATGCAATAGAACTTTCCACTTGGGAAAACATTTTCATTACAAAAAATAAGGATAATTTGATGAATTTCGATATCCCTCCATTGGATGAACTCAGCAAATTCCTAATAATACCAACAGATGCCGCCACAAGAACATCAAGAGACCCAACCGCCACGTTTAACGACAGTTTGTCAACAGGCTGAAGATGGGAGGGATCGCTCCCGAAACATATGTTCCAAATTTATGTAAGTGAATGGAGTTAGTGTGAAAAAAACTGTATACATTGTTTATATATATACCACTCCATTGTCAACAGCTTCGTAAGTACACTTATTTGAGAACACAAATTTTATTTACAGTAGTAGCCTGCTTATCACAATATGCATATATTTAACAATAAGCAGTTTTATATGTGTTTTCATGGCATAGGAGGTTAGATGACTAATAGAATAAAATTACAGGTACATTTTTTTCTATCTTTATTAAAAATAGTGAAAAATAAGCCTGTTTGATTTAATTTTTAACATACTGTGAAAATATTTAGTAGCCTAAATGGATATTTTATAAAACACAAAAGAGGAAACAATGAACTTAAATGCAGTATTTTGAGGAAAACAAAATGAAAAACAAAAAAAAAAATAAATAAATAAAAAAAAAATAAATAAAACCTAATTCTGCATATAATAGTCTTCTGCTTCAATCAAAGCTTCAAGCCTTCTCCTTATGGACTGGACCAGATGGCTCAGGCCTGATGGATAAGTACAGAAAGTACTTATCACCTTAGGCTGTTCGGAAAGCCAATTCTCTAATATGGACTTTTTAACCTCTGTCTGCGCGACATTTTTATGAGGTTAAGATGTGGTAAACATGGTAGCCCAAACATCACTTCAATATCCTGTCTCCCAGCTAAATATAAATGAACATTAATTAAAATGTAAATTATAATTAATCTGTCGGGTAACACACTCTTATGCTTCACTTACTTTTAAATATGGTGGGACCGGTTTCAAAGTGACATCCTCTCCATCTTCAACCAACTTGATGACTGGTATGAGAAAGTAACATCTATGAGGACCTGTGACTCCATCCTGGTGGTGGTTTTTCTTTATAAACTGGAAATTGGTATTACATTCTCCTATAATGTGGAAATTCATAAGATGATCCCTATGTTTATGAATGTAAATTTTCTGCCATGTGTCCAATTCTGTATGTCCATGTGCTTCTTTAAGTAACTTTATTTCTCTTTTTATGTCATAATTATCTTTCCAAAAATGGTGTGCCACTGCTGCTGCCCTATCAATTTGTTTGTACTTGACATTCCTGAGATGTTCCTTCAACCGTGTTCCTATGTTCCTTTTAGTTTTTCCATTGGATATCTCATCACATTCTTTATATGTTATTTTGTAGATGCCTGACTTTTTCTCCTATGGAATGTTATTAAAACTGTTGTCCATTAAAGCATTTTTAAGAGTGTATCTGTTAACAGGTGCCAATTTAATGTTAACATCTTTAAAATTTTTTTGGAATTTATTCATAGCTACTGGATGGCAGGTGAATTTTTTAATTAAAAACCGGTCACTCTTTTTCAGTTAATAGTGTGGTGGTATTCTTGATCAATTTCTTCTTTAGGAATTTATTAAGCTTTTGTTTACTAAATTTTTGTTACAACCATTTATAATGGTAATTTCCTGTATCTTCTCAATTCTTTTTTGTACTTCTCTTTATTGATTGGTAAATTTACTAGTCTATATGTTAAGCTGTTGAAAATTGAGTGCTTATGAGCTATGGGGTTAAACCCATTTAATTTTATATAGTTATCTGTGTGCGTATCCATTCTATAGATTCCAAATTTTAAATTTCCATGATTATTATTAATTTTTATATCTAAAAACGGCAACATTCCCTTTGTTTCTGTTTCCAGTGTGAAGGATACATTCCTATCTTGTATAAAAAAAGCTTCAAAGCATCTTCAACAAATTCTTTTTTCACTATACTAAAAATGTCATCAAAGTATCTGTACCAGCATTTAAAGTAATGTGGGAAGGCGGAAATTATGTGAGTTTCAAATGTACTCATAAATAAATTTGCCAGAAAGGGGGATAAAGGATTTCCCATTGTGAGTCCTGCTTTCTCTTTATAGAATTCTCCTGCAAATGTAAAATATGACTGGTTTATACAAATGTTAGTAAGGTGGACATATTCTTTCCTGTGAGTTTCATTAATTCCTATCTGTTTTAACCAATCATTAAAAAATAATAAAAGTTTGTCAATTGGAATACTGGGAACAAAGACACTAAAATATCAGCAGGTAGAACTTGAAAATCTTTTATTTTTTCTATTAACTGGAATGAGATTTTTATGGTTCTACTTTGAAACCTTGGTAGAGCAGTAAATCTGTCTGTAAGCCATTTTGCTAGAAAATATGTAGGGGTATTTATATTATTAATGATGGGCCCCATGTCTTTCCCCAGTTTATGGATTTTAGGTAACCCATATATGCTGACTATATTAGGATTGTTTTGCTTTAAACTACGTTTTTCTATGTCTGTTATTATAGTGCAAGTCTGTATAGCTTCATTCACTACTTTTGTGCATTCTTTCAATGGGTCAAATTTGATATGGGCATATTCTTCTTTTTTTAACAACTCTTAACAGTTTTCTGTCAGTGTAATCATCTTTGTCCAATATTACTATTTTATTCCCTTCTTCAGCCTTTTTGTAAATAACTCTTTTTCCTTTGAGTGATGTAATAATGTTCTGTAATTTTGAGTTCTATTTGGTTTCATTTTGTTAAAATTGTCCTTTTAAGAGCATCCTCAGATTTTATTCTAATCTTTTCTTTCTCTTTATTGGTTAAACCTTCCATGGCAATTTCTTGATCAACTATGTAATCTTCAGTCATATTAACTACTAACTGAAAAAGAGAAACCAGTTTTTAAAAAATTCACCTACCATCCAGTAGCTATGAATAAATTCCAAAAAAATTTTAAAGATAAAACATTAAGTTGGCACCTGTTAACAAATACACTTTGAAAAATGCTTTAGTGGACAACAGTTTTAATAACATTCCACAGGAGAAAAGGTCAGGCATCTACAAAATAACATATAAAGAATGTGATGAGATATCCAATGGAAAAACTAAAAGGAACATAGGAACACGGTTAAAGGAAGATCTCAGGAATGTCAAGTACAAACAAATTGATAGTCAGCAGCAGTGGCACACCATTTTTGGAAAGATAATCATGACATAAAAAGAGAAATAAAGTTACTTAAAGAAGCACACAGACATACAGAATTGGACACATGACAGAAAATTTACATTCATAAATTAGGGATTATCTTATGAATTTCCACATTATAGGAGAATGTAATACCAATTTCCGGTTTATAAAGAAAAACCACCACCAGGACGGAGTCACAGGTCCTCATAGATGTTAGTTTCTCATACCAGTCGTCAAGTTGGTTCAAGATGGAGAGGATGTCTCTTCGAAACCGGTCCCACTGTATTTAAAAGTAAATGAAGCATAAGAGTGTGTTACATGACAGATTAATTATAATTTACATTAACAAGCTTCACTGTGTGAGTTCCAACAGAATTTTTTAAAAATGTCTAATTTTTCGAAAGTTCTTAAATGAATTAATTAAAATGTAAATTGGAACTTGCACAGTGAAGCTAATCATATTACTTGATATCACTGTATGATTCAGTTGAACTACACACTCTTAAAGCTTCACTTACTTTTCGTAAATATGTGGAACTGGTTTCGAGAACATTTAGTTCCCATCTTCAGCCAGGCTAAAGTTCAACTGTCGGAACATTCATTGAGCTATGGGAATGTGTATTCTGCTCTGGTGGCAGTGTGATAAACTTGTAGTTTATGTTTTCATGTCAAAGTTCATTAGACTGTCTTTGTATTTGTAGAATAGATTTTCTCCCAGGTTGCTAGTTCCGTAGGTCCTTGTACTGATTTTAATAATTATGCTTTATTTATTATGTCTTGATTTTGTGTCCAAAAATGATATGCTACTACTGATTTTCTCTATTTGCTTGTACTTTATGTTCCTGAAATGTTCCTTTAACCATGTGTCTATGTTTCTCTGTTTTTCCAATGTAGATTTTTTCACATTCTGCACAATTTATTTTGTAAATACCTGCTTTTCCTCTTGTGGAATACTGTCATTAACATTATCTATCAGTAAGTTTTTAACATTAAATCTATTAAATGGTCCAACCTGATATTAAAATCTTTAAGAATATTCTGAAATTTTTTGTAGCCCATGGATGATTGTGAACTTTTTAAAATTTAGCTTATCTTTTCAAGCTGAAAGTGATGTGGTTTCTTTGATATGTTTTTGTCTCTTGAATTTCTGCACCTTTTTGTGTACTACTTCTTTTTTAAAACCATTTTTTACTGCTGTTTCTTCTATTTGTTTGTATTCATTAAATATTCTTCTTTGCTAATTTGTAGGTTAACTAGCCGGTGTGTTAAACTGTTAATTACTGCATGTTGTGCGCTGTGTGGTTAAAACTGTCAGCTTTGATATGATTATCTGCATGTGTATTCTTTCTGTATATTCCAAATTCAAGATTTTCTTGACATTTCATTATTTTAATATCTAAGAATGGCAACATGTTATCTGTTTCTATTTCGTATATAAATGATATGTTTATATCTTGTATATTCAAAAGTTGCCTGATGGAGATGTGGAGATCTCCGACTTAGTAAGCCACCATATAGCGATCAGTGGGATGCAGCGTGCTGATCACATGCCCCCCTGCAGTACTGCACTCTACCAATGAATCTTGTGATGGAGGTAGAAGATGCAGTGATCATCACGGTAAAGCTCAGGCCCACATAGGGCTGTAAAAGTTCTTCACAGAAAGAGTAAATGTGTGCAAGCATATTTAAAAACACATATTTTTAACCCATTTATTAATGGCATTACATAATTCTTTCACTTTATTTTTAGAAGACAATTGCCATTTATCATCTAAAAATGTATTTGTCCTATTAATTGAACTATTTTTATATAAATTACCATTTGCTTTGTTTACTATATTAATTAATGTAAATAAATAAATATCTTTTTTTCATGGGAATAATTGAGATATTACCTGTAATTTTGCCTATTTTTGTCATTTTTATTAATGCAAGGGCATATTAAAAGTACTGTAACTAACAGTATCATGAAAGAAGCTGAAAATATGTTATGCTAATTAACAATACAAAATTACTGTAATTTTGCTCAGCAGAGAATTCAAAATGCTTAACATCTCCATACTAACACATATTCCTAATACAGATTACTTAGAATCCAGCTTATATTCCAATTCTTTCAAAATATGATTACCAACTGATGTTTAAAGTTTAAATTGATATATGTAAATTATCAATAATATAACAAATACCTTTCGGCCCTCATATCTTCGTTTCCACAGTTGTATTGGATTATTGCTTAGTTTAAATTGTACTGCTGTTTCTGAGGTAAGCCATCCTCGATCCACCATCTTAATACCATTATACATCCCAAATGTGTGTGGTTCTAATACTGCATTTATATTTGGTAACTCTGAAACAAATATTTATCTATATGCAGCATATAGTGTGCTTAAGAAATCCATTAGCCTGCAATTACAACATACTGTGTATCATACAGATATATAAGTTCTGAAAAGTTTTCTGGATGTAATAAGTACATCTATTTCAGCCATATTTAAGAAAAAGGAACCAATATGCTGCAAATGAATGAAAATTACACACAATTATCATGTGCAAGGATGAGGGGAAAAAAGGACAAATTGCAACAAAAATTTAAGTTAGCTGTCCTCAGTAGTAAAATGTGCATTAACAAAAGTTTGCATGTGGACACATACAGGGTCAGTTAAAAGTCCTGCATACCCTAAATAACTTTTGAAGCATTTGACTCATTGACGTGAAACTCAGCTTAACTCAACTCAAAGATATTATCAACAATTTTCTACCTATGGTTTTAAACCACATGTAACTCCAACTATCTTATTTTAAATAGAATATCCAAAATACTTTTAATTTTTGAGTAATGCTCATTAAGAGTTCTTCAAAAAGTACCCATACTCTGTACAAATTTGTTGCTAAATCAAGATAACAAAAAGTGCAGCAAATAATAAAATGCTACAATTATTATGTTTTGTTAGTAATAACATAAACCCTGACAACTAAAATTGTTAATTGGGACATTGCACAGTGAAGCTAATGATATATAAAGATCATTATGTTAGTTCGATCAATCACACAATGACCTTAATATAAACACCATCCTTTGTTTATATCCATGGAATCATTTTTACTGATACAGAAACACCTTATTTAAGGGATTAAATCTGATATTTAGTGTGTTAAATAATTCTATTTGCTGCTGAGTGAAAGAGAAAGAATTCTATTTTTAATTAAAGTTGGCTATGGAGACAAGCAACGATCTCATTGAAAGGTGGCAAATTTATTTAATGATACACATTTGGATTGCAATCCAATTCCACAGGTAACAGTGACTAGGATCTAAAGAAATTTATAGTGGAAGTGTAGTAGACTTGTATAGTAGACTATATAATTTGCACTTCTGACGTGATACCACATATTAGAAATTTCTGGGTAGGAGACAGATTCATGTCATTTTCCTTTGGGTTTGCAAATAGCATTAAGTAAATATGTGGGGGAAGCTAGAGCTGGAACAGATGTAGAAGGTTAATACCGCATTACAGGTGGAAGGTACAGGAATGAGATAACTACCAGCAAAGACTAACTATCTAAAAACAGCAACATTCCCTTTGTTTCTGTTTCCAGTGTGAAGGATATATTCCTATCTTGTATAAAAAAAAGCTTCAAAGCATCTTCAACAAATTCTTTTTTCACTATATTAAAATACTATCAAAGTATCTGTACCAGCATTTCAAATAATGTGGGAAGGCGGAAATTATGTCAGTTTCAAATGTACTCATAAATAAATCTGCCAGAAAGAGGGATAAAGGATTTCCCATTGTGAGTCCTGCTTTCTCTTTATAGAATTCTCCTGCAAATGTAAAATAGGACTGGTTTATACAAATGTTAGCAAGGTGGACATATTGTTTCCTGTGAGTTTCATTGATTCCTATCCCCTTTAACCAATCATTCAAAAATGATAAAAGCTTGTCAATTGGAATACTCAGGAACAAAGATACTATGTCAAAAGACACTAAAATATCAGAGGGTAGAACTTTAAAACCTTTTATTTTTTCTATTGACTGGAACAAGTTTTTTTTATGGTTCTACTTTGAAACCTTGGTACAGCTGTAAATCTGTCTGAAAGCCATTTTGCTAGAAGATAAGTAGGAGTATTTATCTCAAATAAGTGTACTTACGAAGGAGTATTTATATTATTAATAATGGGTCTCATGCTCTTCCCAGGTTTATGGATTTTAGGTAACCCATATATTCTGGCTATATTAAGATTGTTTTGTTTTAAACTATGAAATGTTCTGTGTCTGGTATTATAGTGCAAGCTTCATTCACTGATTAACATTAAATTGGCACCTGTTAACAGATACACTCTGAAAAATGCTTTAGTGGACAATAGTTTTAATAACATTCCACAGGAGAAAAAGTCCGGCACCTACAAAATAACATGTAAAGAATGTGATAAGATATACGTTGGAAAAACTATGGAAAAACTAAAAGAAACATAGGAACACGGTTCAAGGAACATCTCAGGAACATCAATCTGTTAAGTACAAACAGATTGATAGGTTAGCAGTGGCACATCATTTTTGGAAAGATAATCACAACATAAAAAGAGAAATAAATTTACTTAAAGAAGCACACGGACATACAGAATTGGACACATGGCAGAAAAATTACATTCATAAACATAGGGATCATCTTATGAATTTCCACATTACAGAAGAATGCAATACAAATTTCCAGTTTATAAAGAAAAAAAAACCACCAGGACAGAGTCACAGGTCCTCTAGATGTTAGTTTCTGGTACCAGTCGTCAAGTTAGTTGAAGATGGAGAGGATCTCTCTTCGAAACCGGTCCCACCGTGTTTAAAAGTAAGTGAAGCATAAGAGTGTGTTAGACGACAGGATACATATAATTTACATTTAACAAGCTTCACTGTGTGAGTTCCAACAGAATTTTTTTAAAAATGTCTTATTTTTCAAAAGTTCTTAAATGAATATTTAATACATTCTTACAGGATAAAGTCAGATCTAGTTATTTGATACATCAACACTCTCAAATTAATAAAATGAGAAATTTGTATTTTATTTGATAAAATATATGAAAGTATGAGTATCAATACTAAAACTTGCATAGATATCCAGTACGCAATAACAGGAAAATATGATATTCATCCATCTACAGAAAATACTTGGAGTTACCTATAAAAACCATGTCAGTAGGTAGTATTTCCTGTTGCACATTCTATAGTTATGACCTAACAAAAATAATGTTCTTTTATTTTCAATACATTTAATTTTGCCACATTTAGTTGAGGGATTTTCAGAAAGTCAAAACAGAACCATAACAATAGATTTTCCTTAATGATATGCTTACTACTCCTATAAATATAACTGCTAGAAGTAGGCATGTCCTAAAAATATTCAAAAATATCTGTTGTATTTCCATCTTCCATGCCTAGTTCCTTTACATACCTCCTTTGCGTATAATTCGCGGCACCACATTAGTTTCCCATCGCCTAACCACAATTTGTGTTGTCTGTGATTGATCATCAGGGTCAATCAGTACACCTACAAAATAACGGTAGAACACATCCCTTTCACATGGTATTTTACATATTTCTGACCATGTGAAATTCCTGAAAAAAAAAAAAAATAAACAATATGTAGACAAATACACTTATAATGTGAATAAGTTTTATTACTATATAATACTATCAAATGTGAACAAGTTTTATTACTGTATATATTATTGGTTCAAATATTGGCTATAAAAATACGACTATTTTTTCAAATAATACATTCTGAAAACTTAAAAAAAATTACCTACACTTATGTATTTAACTTGTTTACACTGAACTCCACTTACATAAAACTAAGACATGTTTTGGGAATACTCACTCCCATCTTCAGTTGTTGACTGACTGAGTCAGTTTACTACTGAAGATGGTAGTGAGTATTCCCGAAACATGTCTTAGTTTTATGTAAGTAGAGTTTAGTGTAGAAAAATGAAATACATAAGTGTAGGATATATTACCACTCCATAGTCTACAGCTATCTCAATGCCTACAATAAGCATTTTGTTTAGTCTACCATATTTTGGCAAATATTCTGTATTGCTGTGTAAGATGCATTCCCTAATTTTTCAGATCCCATTTCAACAAAAAAATTTGTCTAGACATTATGTAAATTCAAACTACTAATTTTATAATTAAGATTATATGATTGAGTTGAACTATGCACTCTTCAAGTTACTAATTTCATCTTTACGTACATTACTAACTTTTATACCATTGCATAGATTTTGCTGTTGTCAATTCTAGTGTCCAATCATATTGCATTAGCAAATAGCAGTAGTGCTACATCGTTTCATAAGGACAGCATTTCTTGCTGCTTGTAAATCAAAAAAGAAATTTCACTAATTAAGTAAATAAATTGTACTTATGAAGCTGTAGACATGGAGTAATAATACATCCTATAAATTACTTCCGAAACAAGTCCTACTGTTACGTAAATAAATGGAGTTAGTGCAAGCATGTTTAATACATTAATGTCGGATGTAAGAAATTTTATGTTTGAATAAATGTTTAATGACAAATTTTGGAAGTGTTATAATAAAGTGCAATATTTTTCTGAATATGTGCTAACAAAAATAATATTCTTACATCAAATTTTTTTCATTAATTTTCAAATGACTAAAAATATTTAAATCTGTGTTAATTGCCAAATTAATAAGGAGTATACTTCAATATATGACATAAATTGCGATTTATGCATACTCTTTAATATTATTATAGATTAATAGTTTAATGTTGCATATTTATGCCTTCTAAAAGAGTTGTATAATAAGAGAAGTTTTAAGTCATAAAAAGAAAAAGTTGTATAATTATTAAGAGAAGTTTTAAGTCAGAAAAAGAAACTGATCTTAGCAATGGAATAAGTGGCACTAACTAATAGATTATTTCCAAATGACCCTCTGCAAACAAGGCACAGCAAAATATGTTCAGCATTCCCTGCTTAACTGAAAATGTATACTACTGCACATGCCTGGCAACTTGGGCTTACTGAGTAATAAACGACTGTGCATTGAACAGTTTAACACACAGAATGGTTAACCTACACCTAAACAAAAAGAACTCTAAAGAATAAAAGAAAAAACAGCAATTAAAAATGGATTTAGCAAAGAACCAGTTCACAAAAATGAACAGAAATTCAAGAGGCAGAAACTTATTAAAGAAACCACAATACTTTCAACAGGAAAAGATAAAATAATTTTTAAAAATATCACATACCATCCATGGACTATGAAAAAATTTTAAAATATTCCCAGATTGGCACCTATAAAATGATTTAATTAAAAATCTCCTGAATGACAATATTAATGACAGTATTCCATCGGAGAAAAAAGCACGTATTTACCAAATAAGTTGTGCAGAATACGAAAAGGTCTATACTGGTAAAACAAAGAGAGACATTGGCATACAGTTAAAAGATACTTCAGGAACATAAAATACAAACAAATGAAGAAATCAGCATTAGTATCTCATTTCTGAACAGAGTAAATAAATCAAAATTATTAAAATCAACATCAGGACCTACAGAATTAGCAACATGGTAGAAAATCTACATTTATAAATACAGAGACAGATTAATGAACTTGTATCTTTCTGGGAATGAAAACAAATTTTAAGCTCATCATACCTCCACCAGAGCAGAATATACATCCTGAAAGCATAACGAATTATCCAGCAGTCGATGATTAGATAATTTTTTGCAAAACATGTACTAAATTTAAATTAAATTAAGTGTAGCCAATAAGAGTAGTTTGATTCAATCATACAATGATTTTAATTAAATATTTATTAAGTTAATAAAATATGGCAATGTACAGCCCACCCTATACCTTTCATCTCTTTACTTTGAGTAAATGAAGTACATTATACAAAAGTACAAATTAAAATTTCTTACGAGGCTTTCCCCCCCATCTCACCCCACACAAAAGAAAAGATGTTCTAAAATCCTTTGATGGAAAGAAACAGAAGACTAGAGGAGATTTTACAAGTATTGAGGAACCTCTATAACCAGTTTTTTCCCTGAATGAAAAATAACTAGCAAAAACCTTCATAGCCCATGATAAGCTTAATTTTTTCTTTAATCATCAGGAGTTCACCATGTTAACTACGAGAGTATTTAAAAATAACAGCAAAATGAATATTTTGAGACTTATAATTCTGTTAGAGAAATAAATTATATTTAATATTTCCACATTACCAGCTTCCCCTTTAATATACTTCTCATAACAAAGCACCAATTTCTTTATTCCGTCAAGGAAAAAAATCATAGATTGTGCATGCAGGCAGGAATACAGCACTTCTTTGGCCTCATCGACACTACCAAATATTTTTTGTCTATGGTCCTTCAGGAGTTATCTGAAGCAGCTAGTTCAGGGCTGTATGGGAAATGCTGTAAGATCTGAAATTTCAATTTCAAAATGGTGCTGAGAGGTACAGCGGCAGTGAGAGTTCTCATGAAGGAGATGAGTGCCTTCAGACAAAGTTCGCTGCAATGGCTCCATATTATTGGCATCAGTTCATCTAACACTGCATTGCATTGAACACTATTCATTATTTGAGAATACCTCTTGTTTTAGACTGCTAGTGGTGCACTCAGGTTTGCCCCAAGACAATACATGCCAGGAAGTTTTCTCCATCATTATACCATACCAAAAGTCTGTGTAAGTGTGCACATGAATCATCATTTATTTCTAGGCATTCATTATGTACACAGCTTGCAATGCTTGAGAATGTATGTGTATGTGTTTATGTATTTGTGTGGATTTGATGCTACATAATTTGCTGGACACATTTCTAAACAATATGCCCATTTTTATGAATAACTGTGTCAATCAGACAGACAAAGCTGTGCTGGGACAACCAGCGTGCTACTCATCATGAATTGAATGTTTCACATTTTTGAACATTTCTACTTGTGCATTCTTCTCTCAGCAATGCAGATATTTACATAATGTTGCAACATTCTTCCGTGAATTTCATGGTTTCACCCACAGACCACAAAACTGATCAGCGGCTCGTTACTCCTCTATTGAGCAAACAGCTAAGGATGTCCAGCATTTTTCGAATTAAACATGCCGCACTATCTATTGGGCAGTGTCAATGTCTTGCCAAAAATGTATTTTCCCCTGTACAGGAGCTAGAAATCCCTAGGGTTTTCATTTCATGAAATATCAATTTGCTATTACTTTTTGAAATTTACTCATATGAACATCATGGCAAATAAAATGGCTACACAGAACTAACCCTTCATCATCCCTTTCTTCATTCTCTTTGTTCAAGGGTAATGCTCCTTTATTGCTCCAACTGCCTAGCTCTCCGCAGTCCCCAACAACAAACACACTTTCTCCTTGAAGTGTGTTTGCACTTACACAAAACTTCCACTCTCGTTTTGCTTCCTTCATCATGTGTACAATGGGTTTGGTTAAGAAACTGCTATGACAAAGTGATGACTTCCTTACACAAGAAGTACCTTACCTGAAATCAAAGGCGAAAATAATTTTTTAGAAAGGAAAGAAAAAATGTATGTATAAATGCATGCGCACACATACCTATATTCACAAGCTAAGTGCAACTCACTCTAAGCATTAAGTTAAAAGCTAAACTTTAAGCAGTTCATTACATGCTGCAATAATCAAAGTACTATCAATTGTTCACTGCACTTTCTTGCTTCCTAATATTAGCTTTAACACTTATTGTAATTCCAAGTGAGTATTAAGTCAATATTTAGCCAAATTCTTTATAGTCAGAACTTGCCAAATAATTTAAGCTAATTCATATTCTGTCTGCCTTTATGTCTACCTCTATATCTCCATTTCTTACCTGACAGAGCAATAAATGCACCTTCTGTTAGATTTCATTTGTATATCCTAATTAATGGTGATCTGCCTTTGCTTCTTTTAACATGGCTCAAAAATCCAGTTCTTTAACTCTTAATTTCTCCAATAACCTATGGGTTCCCATACAATTTGTACAATTTTAGTTGTTTCTGATTTTCAATTTTTGAATTTCTATATGTATATTCTTTCTTCCCATGCATCTATTCTTCCATCATTCTTTAACATGAAACAGGTATTGGATGTACAGATCACTGAGAGTGTAATTTAGTTCTATCAATTATTTTCTCCCATTTTTTTTAAAGACCCTTGGATTTCATTACTGGAAGATTTAGATATTTTGTTTGTTTGTCTAAGTGTACATTTAGAAATAAGGGAATTATTGCTGTAGAAATTATAGTTAATTAATTAAAATAATGGTTTATGTATAAAATAATAATAGTATTCTGTTTTTGGTTTTTTAATGCTGTAGTTAATTGATTAAAATAATGGTTTATGTATACAATAATAATAGTATTCTGATTTTGGTTTTTTTAATAGTGTTTAACACCCATTTTAACTACTGAGGCATCACAGGAGGTGGACAATGAGATGAAATGACAAATTGGCAAAGGATGTTTTTTTTAAAGAAGAAGCGTTCCAGGCCTATGTTTTAAGATACCTCCCAGACATTTGCCATTTATGAGTAATGAGGAAAATTTGGAAAAAACCTCAGTCAGGGAAGACAGTCCTGATGGGTACTGAACCCCAGACCTTCCGCTCATGAGTCCACACTTTAACATCAGCCACCAATGGCAGTCATACAGCAGCTGCTGATCAGTCGAAAACTATGGTCTGAGTTAATCAAATTAGAAAGCATTTAGATTGAATTATTTAGAATTAAATTTTTTTGTATATTGTATTATACAATCAGGTGCGATACATTTGTGAAATAAATACTATGTGAAAGTTAATGGAAGAAGTACCCAGTTTCTTCCTTTATACTTTCATTAATTCCTTCAGAAATCATGTTATCTTCCATAATAAATTAATTAATTATAACCAAATAACACTGTATAAGGGATTGGAGTGGAAACCTTGAAGTGAATAACATGGAATAGACAATTATAACAATAAAGGATGTCGATATTAACTTATACAATATGTTATTAGTTTATTTATTAATAGCACATGCTTCAGGAGTTAGCACATGCTCATTAACGATGGATCGCTGATGTGATACATGGAGACCTCTGGTGGCTCCAATATGATATAAGACAAGCTGTGGAATATCAAAATTTATAATCCTATATACTTTTTTTTTAATCCTTCTATATAATTTGGTTTTCCTTGTTAGGTTATATTTTTTTTATCAAAATATCCAAAGAATCAATTTGATAAACTTCAGACTTCTTGCCAGACAAAAATATAACCTTAGTTGCAAAATTCAAAAGTTTTCTGATGTTATATTTTGATGGGCAAACATAATACTATATTTTCTAAAAATATTTAAATTTGTTTGCTCATGAATGGTACATAAATTTAAAAAAAAAAAAAAGTTCCCTTTTAGCTGGAGAAAATTATTATTTTGGTATATTTTAATCCTGTATAATGGTTGATCTTATCTACTACTACACGGCCATAGCCATTGCTGAGAGCAATACTGATAATGTATCCGTATTTTTATGCATATTCTCCTTTGTTGAGTGGGATACTGACTATGTGTTAAGTTATTTATGATCATGTGGTTAAGCCTAGGGTTGAAATTAAAATAGAATATTTATTTAACAAATCTATATACAATTTTTAAATCAATCACATTTCAGTCACATTTTTGTACACAACTTTAACTATATACCATTGTACAGTTATCTTGAATATTATTACATAATTTAGCAAATTATAACTTACCATACTTCACTACCCCTATGTTGCTGTGATTCCTGGGACTCAATATACCCAAACACTGCAGTTACCGAGTTATAGGGTCCTTCCTATATTTAAATCTAACCCCTCACACTCTACACCTTCTTCGTTGCCTTGCTTACTGATTTTTTCCAATCATATTGCTCTAACTTTACCTAAATTAATGCCACTTTCCACCATGACTTTCCTTGATTCAACATCTTTTTCACTGTAATTTTTTTTGATAGATTGGACCATCTCTGCATTTCCAGCTTCTCCCTAAGAAACTTAGCTTCCTTACATTCTAATAATATATGCCAATTATTGTCTTTCTGGCTACACAATGCACATTTATCCAGCTTTCCCTTACACTTAAATCCTCCAATTTCTCAACCCCTGTTCTCGCCCATGCAAAGCCTTCTCTTGCTGCTTTATCACATATTTCAACATAATTTTCCCTGTTCCAAACTCCTTTCATTTCTTTCTATACACTCAATGATGCTTTGAAATTAAAACTAGCAAATATTTCTTGCCTTTCAATGTCTTTGATTCTTAACCTAATTTCTTTCCAGTAACCCCTTACTTAATGCTCCCCTAGCTCTCCACCAATTTTTTTTAGACTTTCCTTTACTTTGTTAAGTCAAGTAGCATCTTGATTAAGTCTTTGCTGACCTACTAAACACTGATATTAAACACTATGTTCATCTGAATTTTTTCCCTTTACTACCTATTCTTCCTAGTTCTACTTCAGCAAAGTCATACGGGCAAGGCTCTTGATAAGCCCAATAATTGTTTACAGAAGTTTGTGTGTGTCTAATTCACATTAGCCTGACCTTCTCCAAACCCCAAATCTCTACTCCATAGAGCATTTTAGCCTCCACCACTGCCCCATATACTCTCTCCAACCAATTTACTTGCATCCCTGGTATTTTATCTAAACATGCCCTTATAACTTTCAGAGAAAGCTTCTCTTTACCTAGTATCATTTTCTTTTGATTACCCTTACTACTTAATCTTACTCCTAAGTGATCAAATTTGTTAACCACTTCAGTTTTTTCCCAACACCTTTTCTCATCTTCCGTTAACTTGTTGCCCTTTTTAAAAACTACAATTTTTCATTTGCTTAGATTAATATGCAAACTCCACTTCTTGCAAAAATTATCTATTGCTTCAATTGATTTAACTAATCCCATATTACATATTGATCCTGCAACAAGATCATCTGTGAATAACAAACCATTCTATTCCATTATTCCCTTTTTACTCAATTTTACTCATAATACTTCCCAGTTTATTGTGTCAAAAGCTTTTCCAAAATCCACAAATAACATATATAAACTTCCCCTCTTTGATGCTAAATACTTATTTACCAATGTATCTCTAACAAGGATACTATGCTAAATACTTATTTACCAATGTATCTATAACAAGGATATTATGAATTGTTCTCTTATTCTTCCTAAACCGTGATTAAAATTTCGATAGTTTATTCACTTCTTCTGCCCACATTTGCACTCTTTCTGCTAAGACCCCTGTGTATAACTTTCCTAGTACAGATAACAAGCTAATTTTCCTGTATTTAGAAGGGATGTTCACAACTCCCTTATTCTTAAATATTGGCACAACTATTGTTATTCTCCAACTTCTTGGGACACTGCTTGCGTTAAAAATGGAATTTAATATCCTAACTAATAAACACAATCTCTTTTCAGTTAAGCTCCATACTTTCCAATATTCCCCTGGTATTCTATTGACTCCACTTGCTTTATTCCTTTTTAGTCTTCCTATTTTTCTCTTTTTTTCTGTAGATCTTCAGGTCCAGAAAAAGTTAAGAATCATTTTTCTCAACTTTGACAGTAAAATTTAGTATGTTAGATATTTCAATATTCATATTTACTACATAAAGTATTCAGATAAAACAGCTATAAAAACAGCTAAAAAAGATTAATCTACATACACAAAATCAGAATATTTGACAGTTGTGGCTCCAATTTTTCTAAGTATGAAAACTGCTCCCCCCTACATAATGGTCAAATTTAACAGCTCCACAATAAAAAAAATGAAGAAGAACAAGAAGAAGAAGAAGAAGAAGAAGAAGAAGAAGAAGAAGAAGCAGGAGGGGGAGGACGAGGAGGTGAAAGGAGGAGGAGGAGGTGAAGCAGAAGAAGTTATTCTGACTGTCAATCAATGTAAGGTTGGTGATTTTCAACTATGTGCTTTGAAAGACTTGACATTGGAAAAGACAGCTTTGCTGTTAAAAGTAAACACATTTTCTACGCAAAATTAGAACTTACTTTACCAAAATAAGCATGGTACTACATTATATTCTGAATTTTTCAAAAAAAGTTCATATTTTTATCAATTAATTGTTTTCTAAAGTTCATTTTAGCTTAACATTTTATAGTACTGTTATTTTTGTTTGTTCCTAATGTTGTGAGATATCTGTCAATTGTTACATGCAACAGTTGTTTGTTTTAACTAAAAGATGCAAGACAAAATAGCTCATCAAATATAAAATCTGAAGAAATAGAGAATGATTACAGTTTTTCTGAACTTGCTGACAGCACCTGATTTATGGGGAAGTAAGAGGTTATGTTGTACGAGCTGCTGAGATTTACAGAGAAAGATTCCCTAATAGAAGCCATCCACATATGCCTTTGAAATGTTACAACATACACTTTTGAAATTTTTGACATGGCTTCCCTATCTCAAATTGCTTATCTAAAATCTCTCTATATGGGGTGCAAATATTTTGGTGCTATTCATTAACAGTGTACTTATTACTTTCCAGTATCATGTTTTATTACTTTGTACAGTTAACACTTTTTTTTTCAATAGCTTTTTACACTTACATAGAGTGCTTCTATTATATTACTAATCCTGAAAATGACACTATGGTTATCTCAGTTTTCAAAAAAAGCTGAATGAAAATTCATTCAGGGATTGGCTCTATGGTCATAAAGCACCAGAATCATACCTTTGCACCAGTTTTACACATGGTTCTGCACAAACATGACAGATCCTTTAAGACACTTATTGCCAATAACATTTACAGTTTATTTTGGTTGTGTATTCACTATTGCATATATATAGGATTATTCCACATACCATATGATACACAGCCATTACTGTACCTAATATGGGATACTTATTTGAATCTCAATATAATGTTTTTATGCCAAGAAGGTATATTAAGTTGTAAAAAGCTATAGCCCATTGCGAAATGCACGAGTCTTCTTGCCATACTAGTCTAATCGTGCTTCAGGTTATAAATGTATTAATTGCATTTCCAAAATAAAGTTGCTTTGTTTAGTACAACTATCAGTATATTAATAAAATGAATATATACTGACACTGAACAGGTTCTACAATAAACTAAAAACTCAATCTAAAGTTGTAATATAAGGTGCATTACAGCACCTGGTATCAACTGAACCAGCAATATAAGGCACATGTCATTCCCTTAGATGCAATGCTCATATTCAGAACAGATACAAAAAATTATAATGCAACAATCAGTTAGTTAATTCTTATACACTGTACTGTAATATGGCCCACAGAATACAGAACATAAAACTTAAGACAATAATTTAATGTTGATTTAATTTTAATACCAATTCAATGTGGTGGCAACTAAAAACTATTTTCCCGAAAAGGCCAAATAATTGTTTTAGTTATAGGCAATGAAAATACTAGTCATATGACATGCTGGTATTCCATTATATTGTTCGTGAAAATAATCGTGAGAAAGCTATCGGTAAATAGTAGTTTAATTACAGAATGACAGGTGATGAAATTATTGAAATGTGCAAAAGTGTCGCATATGCAACATTACTTATATCCAGTTTACAATAGCATTTGTATTATTTTGCATCATGCTGGATATTTTCAGCACTAAGTGTAATTTTTGCCGAACAGTACATTAAGTACAGAACAATTTGCCATTTTGTTCGTTCGTTAGCTTGATTGGGTTAAGTTATATCTTCACTCACAATGTTTATAGCTTTATAAAACATTTCAAGTCATTGAGAACTTTGACCTATTTCCCGTAAAATACACAATAATGCGTACGTAAGATTCAGTTATGAAATGTCCGACTATTCCCCAAGTATTAAATGCCTTTCTGTAAAATAATATGTTTACTTAACCATTTATCCCCATTTATCGTGGCAGAAATAAAGATAAGTGTCTCTTTTCAACACACTAACAAATCCTTAAATGTCAATTTTCGTCACAAAAATATAGGCTAGATGTTTGTTAGGTTGCACATTGACAGCACTTACTATCAGTTTCGTTGAGTTTGAGCTTCACTCATGTAATCTTGACCTAGGCCTGTCTCAAGTTATTTCTAAGCATGGTTCTTTAAATCAATAAATTATTTGTCACTATTCAAGAATTACAACGTTGAAGTCAATAGAAAATACTCGTGGCATAACCCACAGAGCCATGCTGAACTGAAACTGCAGCTACAGCCAGCTATAATATGTATATCAAATGTCAAACGCCGATTGGTCAAATATGACCCCTTATTTTTCTAGATATTTGCAACTATTTCCAGTACTTACCGTTGAGAAAGAAAGTACGGTCACGACTCACGAGCACATATAGTTAAATTAAAGTTTTTTTTCCTATCTTTTTTTCTCTGCCACCTCCAACACCCCCTTTGAGGCATTTCCGGTCTTGCATTCCGTGAGTACCTATAATTTTAATATTAGAAAAAAATGCACTTTAAACACAAGTAAACGCCAATAAAATTGACAGTTGATTTTATCAAGCAGTTAATCCTTTCATGATTCAGTGCGCAATTGTTTCGGAAGCTCTTACATTTCAGACGTTTGCGGCCAAAATAGAAAACTGGCTATTAGGTACAATTATGGGTAAATGTGAGCATTGACCAAACAGGCATTTAAATGTTGGAAATTAATTACCAATTTGAGGGAATCGTTAACAATTACCAGTCCCTTTAATGAAAGTCGGAGACATGTCACGCTTGTAGTTTACATGTTCTCTGGCTGAGCTGATATGAAAAATGTGTGTGTATTTTAACCGATGTGAATTTGTATAATTGAGTATTTTATTTATCAATAATAAATAATACCTCGTCGTGCTGATAAGCTAAAGAATTTGCTGTCTTACATCACATCAACTCATTATTGTGTTTGTTTCCTTAGACAATTTATTTTAATTACAAAATTACTTTGATTTTTGGTTAAAACGAGGTATATGTGATTAAAACTATGAAAATCCGTTGGATATTTTTCAGTTAACTTTCATATTATTTTAGTAATCTTTTCTTTGTGTTTTCATATTGACACAACCTAAAAGGTGTCAGAGCAGAGGCTAATTACACTACCGCTGTCTATAGAAATGTGAAATTACTTATTAACATTTCAGCATTACCTTTATATAAAAACAGGATAAATGCTACAATCAACATTTGGACGAAAACTGATTCAATTTGGTCTGTCATCATTAACCATGCTATATGATAAATGTGTGCACTCTTGCCATTGAAAGTGAACAATTTACTGCAAAAGTGCGAAAATGTACAATTATTTTTCTTTTGCCTTCATTTAACACGCAAACCAAGGCAAATGTTCACAATAACCTATAATTGTGGAATGATATCGAATTTCCCACTGTGATCAGAACATAATGTTATCGTTATTGTATTTAGTCGCTAAGTTTATAACAATGGCAATAAGATTACTGGAGTTCTTCTTGAGAAATGTGAAGCTGAACTCCATTTATATGAATAAGCGATATATCAGAGCAGTCTTCATCAAATGCACCAAAGTTTTGTATCTTCGTTCTCATTTAAAGAAATACTAGAGTAATTTTAGTATACACAATTGGGTGAATGGGACAGGTAAGGCCACCCTAGGGAGGAATAGAACAGGACTTGGAATCCTGAAAATTAATGTAATGTGGATAGAGTATCGCTGCGTTTTCTGATAAATTGTTAGTGTGTTTCAGGAAGAATTCAATTGCTCCCGGAAACTTTTACGCGCACAAGTGCAGGTTTTTTTTTTTTTTTTTTTTTTTTGTATGTGTGAGTGTTTTTGTGGTTTTTTTTTTCCCTCTCTCTCTTTCTCTCAAAGCATTACTCTTTCTTCTTTGCAGTAAAGCTCTCAGGTTACAACAACGACTTTTTCTCTTCCTAGTGTCCTAATAGAGGGTAGCGTCGAAAGTATTTGCAATTTCCAAAATGCATTTCTAAATAAAAAAAAAATATCACAATTTTTCAAAACATTCCTCATTGACATGTAGATTTTTGTTTATTCTTCCGATTAATTTGGAACTGGTTCCCTGTCTCATTTTAATCCTGCAAAACCTCCAAATGAAAAAGTCACGAGGGGAGAGGCACAAGTCTAGAGAATAAGGCAGACGTGGTGGCAGTATAAGGCCTTCTCCAAAACTCATCTCAAAATTCTACTATTATGAGCAGTGTGAATGAAGTGTCATGCTGGAACATGAGATGTGCCATCTTTAAAACTGAACATTGCTTTTCCGTTGTTCAAAGATCTATAGAAGTTAGATTTGCTATATTATTCTGAAAGACGTATGATGGTTTGCAATTGGAACAGCGACTATGCAATTTTTGAGTATTTTTACCTCCAACGTTTCACCCGCCTCACATTTTCAAGCGAACTTCATCTTCAAAGAATCAATTCGCAACTGTTGTTCAGGAGCATAATTGCAAATCGCACATCTTTATTCGCAGCCTTGTTAGAGACATTGGATCCGGACTATTATCCCCAGTGCATTATTTTCTGAATTCGTACCAGGCAACTGGATAGGTTTTCCTTGACCAGTGAGGGAATGAGCAATTAAACGGGAGCATCGCTTGTGAGACTTAGATGACGGTACACGATCGGTTTTGCTGAAAATGAATGTTTCGGTCCTATCTCAAGAAAACAATTTTCTTGCTGTATTATCCGCACTATTTTGTGTGTTTAGGGTGTGACTGTCCGCAGCAAGTATTTTATTATTACAGATGTCTATCTACTTTGAAATTCACCATAGCAGTTCTCAACTGTGGCAAAAGAAGGGGCAGCTTCATCATAAAATTCTGTAAAAGTTTCATGACAATGCTTCGAGTTTTACTCCTTTTGAAATCGTTGTCAATGATAGCTTGAAAATCGCATCTACATAGAGTGTCCAATTTACGATTATCCACTGAACATGTTGAAATAATTTCCCAAATAAATGCGCACTCCCTTTCCAGTACGGTCACACATAAAATGTTGAGTTAGTTATTACAGTTAATCTTAGCGTCTACTCACGAGAAATTAGGATTTTCGGGGCGATCGTCATATACCAGGTGTTAATGCATTATATCCCAATAAATTTAGAGATTGTAGAACGATTAAGACAAGAAATTTGAGACGGCGAATCTATAGTTTGCCTGTCCAAATTTGAAAGTTATGACATATTTCTAACGCCGCTTGTGATACTGATGCTAAGTAAAAGAGATCATTGTTATTGAGTTCGAGTATCGCTAATTGCTTTTATTTTACTTTTACATCTTATTTATAAGCATGCCTCATCATAAAATAATTTAAATAAACTACTGCGCAGGACCTACTGACGGACCATACGGTCAGGTGGATTGTTCCCGGCCTATTTAACATCGCGTGTACGGTGAATTATCCTGAATTAAAATTCATATCCAAATTACCAAACCAATTAATCACATAGATAATATGAGATGAGTCAAATTTGTTAGTTACATATACAACACACACTAAATATAAAATTGCATGTACAAAACATGTCATGAATACTTAAATATAAACAAAAACTACTAATTTGGTAAACCACAACTCTGTTCGATCAAATCTGTTTTGAACTCTAAAAAATGTGTTTCCTTAACTGTGCCTTAAATGTTTCATATTATTTCAAACGTTTTTATTAACTCGCTTTCTTGTCTGTTCGGGTGGAATTTTGTAATTAATTTTTCATGCACTTCTAAATGAGATAGAGACTTGAAAATTTGCACATAGATCAGAAATGCATGACAATACAATATTATACGGTAAGTATCATGGTTCAATGGTTCCACGGTTCAAAAATATGGTTCCGCAGTTTTGAAAGTAAAGCAGTGCAATATCAAACACTAAGGTTTTTAAAATGTAAGATTGAATAGTAAGAACACATATCTGTAATTTCGTTAAACGCACAAAAATATAAAATTTATAATAATCTTTATTTAAAAATAAGAACAGTTGCTACGATGATTGTATTATATTTATCAATACAATAAATAAATTATAGTGTAACTTGATTTATATTTAATTTCAACGTTTTATTTGAATCTAAAATTATTAGAATTCTTTTTGTTATATTTTGATAACAATTCCGTCGCCATGGCAACTTTTCAAATAAAAACATCAAATTTAAATCCTCACAATTAAATCCTTACTAATAGCATTTAATAAATCTGATTTCTATTACATAAATTCAATTGCGCTAGTGTGTATTAATAATGTATTAATAATTTCAACTGTGTAAATAAGTAGTGAATGAGTATTATATTTAATATAATATAATGAGTTACATATATTATCAAAGATTTTGACTTCTATATTGAGGATCTGGTACAAATGTATTTAATATTGAAATAAAATTTTTAAAAATTAGCTTTGTGTTTTCTGTATTTTGTTTTTAATTAAAAAAACAACAATTAATCAAATGTTTCCATATATCAATGGAGTAGATAAAACAATTTTCTATTTTAGATATAATCAAGAGAAGACAAAATGAACTAAATCTAAAAGTTGCTCACTTTTTGTCATTATTTAATCGAGATGTCTAATACTGATTGCAAAATTACGTGCACACAAGACTAAAAAGTAGAAAATAATTTAAATAAAAAAATTTAAAAACCACGTTTTTATTTTCTTAATTATAAATTAACTAAAAAGTATAAAATAATTCATCCTACCCAAATGCAGATTTATAACCCCATGCAAATTCATAATCTCATAAACTTTTTTAGAAAAGTTCTTCCAAACGATAAACGTGGGGGCGCATGCAATAGATAAAATTAATAACTGCTAAGGGTATTTGTTCAGACAAACTATTGTATGCGCCCCACATTTTTCGTTTGGAAGAATTTTTCTAAAAAAGTTTATGAGATTATGAATTTGCATGGGATTATAAATCTGCATTTGGGTAGGATGAATCACTTTATACGTTTTAGTTAATTTATAATTAAGAAAATAAAAGCGTGTTTCTTTTAAAAAAAATATTTAAATGTTTCCTCTCACTTCACTTCATGTTAAGTCCCGTAGTCTAGTGGTAACGATACATGGTCTCGTAGACCCCAACATCGCGGATGCAATCCGTGCCAGGGCTTCTTCTTCTTCTTCTTCACGGTAAAAATTGTATCGTTTCCTTCGGAAGGGAAGCAAAGCCGTGAGTCTCACGTCATAGATTTACTGTATATTAAGGAATCTCAAACCTACAAAAAGAAGCCTCTGAGCAAAATGTATCGGTCATTTAACGCCCTGAATTGAATAGGATGCTGATGACCTGAATGTTAGTGTCCGTAAATAAAACAAATACTGCTATCATCATAGTGAGACTCTCCCCAGTTATTCCCGACCAAAGGACAGAGGAATTAGTTTTTGGCTCACCTTGTCTTATTAGAAGTATAGCCTGGATCAAGAAGATATTGTTTTGAAGTAAACATTCGTGCACAATAGGGACAAAGATAATCACATTATCAAGCGAATCAGTACCAAACAATTTTATTAACTTATTTTAAATGTATTAATAAATTCTTGTGTACTATAAAACATTTCTTATAAAATATTTTAATAAAATTTTCTGAAACTATTCATGTGCAGATATCTCTTTTAATTAGTTAGATAGGCTGTTACATAGGATAATGCATATCAGTATTGAAACTAACATTACAATATATTTTCGGCAAGGAAATAGTGTTGTCCCGAAAGTCTTTAGTAGTCGACGGCAAATTAAAAGTAAACAAAAAGTTTACCTGACATGCGCATTTACACCAGGGGAAGCAGAGAGAAAGAATAGTGATAGAAAATGCGTTTTATTAACACGTGTATTTGTTTGAAAATTATACCATGAAATCAGTTAACAAAAAATAAAATTGTATCATGGTGAAACAGACTGAATACACCCGTCTGAATCCTCTCGCAAATGTATCGCGGTATATCTTAAGAAGTAAGCAATAAATACATAAATAATCATTGTAAGTATTTTTGCGCAACGCCAATTCTCCCTAAACAAAACAAAAACTAAACCAATAATTTTTATTGTAACTATGATCTGCATGTGCTACATTGGTATACGAGGTCTGTTCAAAAAATATTGCGAATTTTGTGTTTTTTCAAAAAAAATTATTTATTCATGAATATCTATTTTGTCCCCTTAAAAGTAATCCCCACCAGATATTGTACACTTGTGCCAACGTTTTTTTCCAATCCTCGAAGCACTTTAAAAACTCGTTTTTTGTGATCTTGTTCAGCTCCTCCTTCGATGCCGTCTTTATCTCCTCAATCGTGGCGTAGCGTCGTCCTTTCTTGGGCCTCTTCAGTTTTGGGAACAAAAAAGGGTCACAGGGGGCCAGGTCTGGGGAGTACGGTGGCTGCGGCATCATAAGTGTGTTGTTCGCGCACAAGCAACAATGTGTGAGCAGGGGCGTTATCATGATGCAAAATCCAATTTTTGTTCTTCCACAAATCCGGGCGTTTCTG
Organism: Metallyticus violacea; assembly: GCA_030762175.1. NCBI lineage: Eukaryota > Metazoa > Arthropoda > Insecta > Mantodea > Metallyticidae > Metallyticus > Metallyticus violacea. The sequence goes on from CM060836.1 coordinate 60,358,128, forward strand.
GTGGATTGCTTCGGGCAAACTGCGCATAACTTGCAGGTAATATTCCTTATTGACCGTTCTACCCTGTGGCAAGAACTCATGATGTACCACGCCCCTGCAAGCGAAGAAAACTGTAAGCAAAACCTTCACATTCGACCGAACTTGGCGCGCTTTTTTCGGTCTTGGCTCGTGTGGCAGCATCCATTGGGATGATTGAGTTTTAGTTTCCACGTCATAACCATAAACCCATGATCCGTCACAATATCTTGGACAAAGATATTTTAATATACATGCTAACGGAATAAAAATCTATCATAATAGCATCTTTGCAGCCATATTAAACTATGGAGGAGGAGTTTGGGGGGAAAAGGCACGCGAGGTACATTTTATACGTACTTTAAGAAGCTCCCAAAGAAAAATTTTATTGAGATGTACAGGGGCATTTTCCACTTCTCCAACAATGGGACTACTAGTAATATTGGGTATATGGCCAATTGATTATCTAGTTCGATTAAGAGCAGCCTCTTATTGGCTTAAAAAACAAAATAACTCAAAAATAATGGACATTGTTGGTAAAAAGTGTAGGAATAAAAAAGAAATCAAAGATTCTTTATTACAAATATGGCAACGAGAATGGGATGAAATAAAAGAAGGTAGAAGAGTGCATGAAATATTTCCATCCATAAAGGAAAGATTACTATTTAAGCACATTCATGCCAATAAGGGTTTAGTGCATTATGTAACAGGCCATGGTCCATGTTGCTTATATTTGCAAAGATTTAAATTACAAGCAAATAATACATGTACGGACTGTAACGTGATCGATACACCGGAACATGTCTCATTTGAATGCCCTAAATACCAGTCATTTGTAGCAGAAGAAAGACGACTACTTGCTGGGAAACGCATCTGGAACATCATGAGAGACGAAGATGATTTTAGGGAATTGAACGAGCTAACAAATAAAATATCAAGCAAAATGGCAGAGGAGTATAAAAACGGCAAAAAACAAAGAAGAGAAAAAATCCAAAGGCCAGAAATGGTATATTCCCCTTGAAGATCCGAGAGAATCGGGGAAAGGCAAGAATGATATCTACAACTAAAATTAGTTGAAGAAAAATATGATAAAGAAGATAACACCCAATTTGAATAAGAAGAAGAGAGCAGAACTGACAGAAGAAAGGAATAATGGAAGTTTTCGGGCGGAAACGAAGCAGTTGAGAGAAGAAGTAGACAGAGGTCAAGAGAAGGAGAGAAGCGAAGGAAACTACACTGTCAACACACCATGGTCCAGTATAGCTGTTGGTTGAGACCGGCAGCAACTCCACTGATGTCCAGGTTCTGTTGCCAGGAATTCCAGTGGGGAGCAGCCCGGATACCGAGCGTTAGCAGAAATGAAGACGCATAGAGTAAATTGGATAATAATTGTAAATTAATAAAGTTTAAATGTAATCATTGCTACTGGGTACCAGTTGCAATTGTAGATGTTATTATAAGTCATAGTAAATAGCCGTAGTGCTGGATTCCAGTACCTATTTTGTTTTTTGAAGTTTTAATTTTGTTTAGTCATAGTATTAGTAGTGTAGATATTAAAATCTGTAAAATTTAATTGTAATTTTATTTGTATTGAAAGATATAAGAGGAATAAATAAATGAAATCTGGAGTATTAAGTCCTGATGTAGAACCAAGATATCAGGATGTAAGTATTGCAGAATTAAAATTTAAAATTTAAAAAATCCGTCACCAGTTATGACCCTCTGGAGCAAATTTGGGTCGTCGCGGACAAAGTTCAACAGCTCCTTGGCAACGTTAATGCGATGGTGTTTTTGGTCGAAATTGAGCAACTTTGGTACGAACTTTGCGGCGACACGTCTCATGCCCAAATCATTGGTAAAAATCGAATGGCACGAGCCAATCGATATGTTTAGGTCCTCAACAACTTCTCTAACGATGATTCGACGATTGGTCAATACTATTTTCTTCACTTCTTCAATGTTTTCGTCTGTTGTTGACGAGCTCGGGCGTCCGGGACGCTCTTCGTCGTTCACATCTTCTCGACCCTCTGAGAGCATTTTGTACCACCGATAAACGTTGCTTTGGTCCAAGGTAGCTTCACCATATGCCACAGTCAACATTCGGAATAATACATCCGCGCACTTAATTTTGTTTTGCACACAAAATTTGATACAGATTCTTTGTTCCATTTTTTGGAATAGGCAAAAATCGAAGACGAGCAAAACACGTCCAAGCAAAATAGCTGTCAACAATTAACTGAACATTCAAAATGGCCGAGCTTGTCAACATAAGTGAGGGACATGAGTACCAACATAACGCCACAAAACAATCGAAAATGGAATATACGTAGCTCGCGGAAATTCAAAATTCGCGATACTTTTTGAAGAGACCTCGTATAATATCGGGAGAATGTTCGCACACATTGATCACAAATCGTTTTTTACCACATCCAATCCCCTCAAAAACCCTACTTTCTCTCATCCTGCATTTTCTGCCATATATTAATATGTGCAATTGCCTTGTCTATATAACTCTAGGTTGAGAAGGAAAGGTACAAATTCAACCAGATCATATCGGAGACGCTCCCAAATATATTTATAGTGCGCAGTTGATCAAGATGTCAAATCTGTATCATTCTGCACCGTACATTTTCTATAATATTGAGATCAGGTGATTTCGTTGGCCAGTTCAGCACCAATTATGCTATAAGTGAGTGATCAGCAAGGAAGTCCTTGGTTACCTGCTAGGAATGCCTACATTTGTTGCTCATCATTAGGTCAATTACAGGCATTTCTTTGGCCGGATATAAACCGTTGGGTATGCTAGAGAGAACTACATCTCTCAGGATAGTCACATACTCCATTACGTTCATTTTGGAGGTGCCCTTTTCACTTTACAAAAAATGAAAGGCACAAGCCTAAAGAATAAAGCAAATAAGACCTTCAAAATTCTAATATTATGAGCAGTGTGGATGAGTATCATGCTGGAACAAGAGATGTACTGAACATTGTTCAAAGAACTATAGAAGTTAGATGTTTCTGAACTATTCTGAAAGATGTATGCGACTCGTTGTTTTATGAGTGTTAAATTTCGAGAATAGAAAACACGTCCTATTTACTCGGTGTATTTCTGGCGATAGAAGAATATAATAAACTCAACAGTGAGAAAATAAATCAATAAAAATGCATATTTAATTTTTCATGATATTGAGGAAGGTTCGAGGCACTTGGATATACACGGCGCACTCGCTAGATCGGTGATGTTCATGGAAGCTGTCCGGAATTCTCGCCCCGGGAGTTTAGGTGCAGGCTAGGAGGGCGGTGAATTAACAGGAGTGTGTGAATCTCCGTATTCAATAAATGCTTCGGAAATAACAATACTATTTAATTAATATAATACATATAGCATGAAGCTGCATACATTGAAGGAACATAGATTCATTTTTTTAACAAAATATAAATATAAACTTAATGACTTTAAATTGATAAAATGAACGTTTTCTTTGGAACATAGATAAATGTATGTTGCAATTACGGAACATGGGTGTTAACACTAACAAACATCGACCTACTCCAGTGCAACTGGATCATAGATGTTAAATAGTTGTCGCTTATCTGTGATCTGTGGCTGGTTTTACACATTTTTAGAACAGAAAACACCTGTCATGTATATATGTGTTGTCAAACATTTTTTTTTTGTTTTGTTTACACATGCTTAATCAGTTGTGGAAAACGATCTTGGAGACATGATGACAGAATGTAGCTATATCATTATAGTTAGTTTTACGTCTCTTCAAGAAAACTGTCACATTTTAGATCGATTAGCTCCATTTGAAGTGTAGAGGGAACATGAAAATGAATATTTGAAAATTCAATTGGTGATGTTCTATTTCACTAAATCTCTCCTGGTGCAATCTGTGAATTTTTTAAAGACTTCATAAATGAAACGTTAAAAATAGTTATATCAGACGCAGATTAGCTAAGGTGGAAAAATTATACGAACTGTGTTCTTACAACTGTGTTGAAATTTCATTCTAAATGCTTTGATTTTATCAAATTAGGAGTTCGGTGGAATGAAGGGAGATTATTAAGGCTTTTCCCGCACTTTACTCTTGTAACGAGAGACCTTTGAAACTTCCTGTTGATTAGTGTTATTTCTTGTGCACAGATGCCAACAGTGTGCGGAATTTCGCTGTTATCATCAGTTTTAGTTTAGCTCGCTCTGCTCACTTGCTGCCGACTTCACTGAATATTGCGTTCCTTTCCAGACGCAGATGACTTGGCTTTTATTGTCATACAGACGCTTCACACTAAAGTCATTTTCTTTTCAAATTTGTTAACTAGTTTTTCTTCTTTTTAACTCTCATTAGTAGATACACACACACTATGATCATGATACTGCGATCTAGAGATATCTTGTACCAGATGAGCTCAATGCAATTCGATCAATTAGAGCATTCGCTCTAGAACATTCGCTCTAAGAACTGCGGGGAAAAAAATAGTCAAGTCAGGAAATTAGCCCAGCCTGAAACTTAATCGGGTCCCCCGCTTTGGAAAGCGCTAACGTCACACTGCGGCGATGTTCTGCAGTGAGATTATTTGAGTTACTGGCCACCTGAACGCGACTGCTCTGAATAAAGAGTCCCGCGCACAAAATAATTACTTTTATTTTTGTATTATATTTTAATGAATCATAAAACAACGCCGTATTTAAAATCGATAGTAATTAGCACTAACCTGTGTTATAAGAGATGTCGGAAATGATATGCCCCTCAGCGGCAATGTTGTCGGCAATGGGTGGAAAATTGCTATATTACTCTAAAATTATTCCGTAAGAACACGGCTGTTCGGAACATTTTTCTTGTCACTGTGAGATCTTGTCTCTGTTAACTTTTTAACAAATTGGTGGAAGTTTCTCTATCTGAAAAATGATTGCCACAATATTTTCTTGCCAATCGTCAACAACTTCTCTGCCAAAATACATGTTCCTCAAGACTATATTGATGTAATGGCACAAGAACAAACAGTTGGTACACAACTTACAGGCAGTGAAAGTTCCGAGTAGTACATGAATGCACAATCACTCGCTGACAAAGCCTCCCTCCAACTAACAACAAGCTGCTGCCTTCACATGCATCTACGGCCTAGAGCTAGACGATTGGCTTCTCTCAGTATGCAACAGCGCTCTGGTGGTCCTTATATCAAATAACCTCATGTTATCTTTATGACAGCATAAATTCCATTAGGCTTATCTTTCCTCTACAATTTCACGCTCTCATTTTATAATATTTCCTTTAAGTTTCGTAACTTTCCTTTGAATAATATGCAGTATTCTTTAAGTGCAACCTAATGACTTGCATATCATAAATTCATTCGCTGCCAGGAAAGTACCCTAAACTTAGGGCTGGAAATCTTCCTTCCTTTAAAAATAAAAAATATCCTTTCCCAGTTTATCATTTCATTTCATGTATCACCAGTGTCTGCCGTCTGTGATGCCTCAGTAGTTAAAACTGACTATAATACTATTAAAAATTCATTCATTCTCCGAGTTTGGTATTTTTTTATTGTCGTTATGGTAAGAATATCTTTGGATTCCGACAACAACTTAATTAATTTCTTTATATTACAGATGGAGGAACATGGAACAACATTTTGAGAAACATTTCTCCTGAAACTTAGCTCACCATCACTACACACACGCTTTCATCCAAATTTGTTTAAACAGGATGTCTTCTGAAGTTAACGATTAGATATGCTTTTAAACACAAGGAATTGTATGAACCATCATTTCGCCCAATAAGATTCAGAGAGAGAAACAATAACTTTGAAAATCAACATGCAAAGTTGCGAAGAATTCCTGATACTTTCTCTAGTGAACGTTTTGTTCTTTGGTCTAAAGCATTCAATAATTTAAAAAAATAAAACAATTTTGTTCAAAAACCAACTTGAGTTCAAAACGATATTTAAAACATGTCGCCTTTAATTATTTTAACTCGATATTCCAAGTACAATTATTATTTGCAACAAGCATACCTGAAGCCGATAGATGATATTTACTTGGTTTTGCATTATATTTATTGAAACTACCGCTAGTAAAATCTGCACACGGGATGTTCTTAGAGCATGATACACTTACTCAAAGAAAGAATGGCCGCATTCTTGGATGGCAAAATATGACTAAATCCCCTTCGAATCAAGACTCATACAGATGATGGATTTCAGAGGGAACGTAGATTTTAAAGAATACACTCGTACTCCATACAGGTAGATTGCAGCTGTGGCCTAGTAGCTTGGATGACTCAAATGGAATGTTGGAAACTATGCAAGTTGGAATTTCGCATTTTCTTTTTACACTTGAACCTCCTATTTTTTTTATGAATTTCTTCATTATCTTTGTTTTTATGAATAGTATAATTTGTCCAAAATTAAATATAAGTATAAGGTTAAAATTAATTATACATAAATTATCACCATCTTTCTTTCCACTGATTAAAAATTGTGTGATTGTTTATTTCATTAAAATAAAATATTTCTATGTAGTCATTTAATAAATATGTATATTTTACTACATATCAAACTTATTCGGTACGTTTATAATACGTTCTAACGCAGTATTTAAAGGAGAAGCATGTTAGACTTCGATTAGAGCTATGAGTGCTTGTATTATTTCTTTTATTCTACTCTAGAGCAAGCCACTCAGCCCATGTGCTACGGCTTACTATTACGCCTCTCAGTATCTGGCAGCACTAAAGTTGGACTCTCAGCACCGCTTGTTGCTGACATGTTTTCTTTTAATTGAGATATGAATCTTGGTGTACAGACTTGCCGCTGTATTAGCTTTCATAAACTCGGGAGTTTTCGCCACCTGAGGCTGCTCGTAGACGTGGCATACCAGAACTGTGAGGCACTGCGCTCAGCAATATAGGGAAAACCGACAAGTGGAAAAGTGACATAGCACAGGTCATAAAATACTTTCTACCTGAGAGAGTGGTGAACGGCTTCGGGCAGAGGTAGAAAGAAAACCCTTTTCATCTGCTGTCCAATAGAAGACGGATTTCCTGGTTCCTGATTTCTTACAGTTCGCAAAGAATCGCTTATAGAGAGTTTGGTTTAGGCAATTAGCTGCGCATAAGGAAGTCCTGTATGATGATCACGCCATGGATTGGCTGTCTTGCATATGCTTATGCCGTTGGTTTTGTAATCTTCGCGAAGTTGTGTCGTCGCCATATAAAGGGTCAGTGCATGCGTGCCGATCACGTGGTCACCAATATGATAGACGTTACGTGGCTACTTGTGCTCACAGCGATCTCGTAAGCGTCTGTTGGACTGTATTTCATCCGAAAGTCCTGGACACCTTGACGAATACGTGGAAGGTTAAACAGTTTGGCTTACCGCGACTTTTTGGAATTCATTTTAGTCTTATCTGCCAGAGAAAGGACTCACGATGGAACAACCCTGTTCCTGCAGAATAATCATAGCGATAGTTCAGCGTTGTTTTGATAGGTAATAGCATATCTCTCTGATATCCCACTATCCCATATCACCTGTTCTAAATCCTGTTGAAAGCCTTGGGGCAGAAATATGAGACTATTCAATTCCCGTCTTTTACATCCCAGGACAAATGAAAAGCTATCGCGCACGGTTGAAGACGCGTGGGATTCCCTCGCAAAAAGGCAAAATTATTTTCGCCGACTGATAAAACTACACGCCGAAAAGAATTAACAAGTTTCTCGATCATGGATGATATTGGACTGGATATTAAGTTTTTGAAAGTGCATTTTTATGTTTTATTTTTATTATTTATTTTATTTTTAATAGAGACCAAAAATGTAGACATTTTTAAGTCCACACTGAAAAGGTCTTAAGACAGTAATATACATTTTAAGCTACAAGCATTAAAACTTTCTCTTATATTTAAAAAATACCAACTCTATACTAAGTTACTGGTCACACAATGAGCGAAAAAATAAAATTGTAGAAATTGTGCAAGGTTCGAACCTACATTACTTCATATATATAATCTATCAAGCAATGCCTTAAACCACTCGGACTTTTAAGGTTGGAGCATTGTAGCTGCCCCCCCCCCCCCGATACGCTTTCATATTAGAAAACAGCTGCTGATTATATTCTGGTTAATCAATAACATCCAATACTTCTGTATATTTCTGGTTTTAATGAAGAAACAAATGTATCATTGAAGGCTGATTTATGTCAGTACTATTCATAATACATTGTGTAAATATTGTGATAATATCGCCTTTAGGAGTTTGTCTGCGACTTCGTTTATATTCAGAAGCAGAAGTGGCCTTTGTTTTCGACAAGCGGCCATTCATTATTTGAGTATGTATATTATATGGTGTCTAGTTTATAATTAGTGTGCGTTTGTTTTGTTAATATTGTGTGGGTTCTTGAACTATTTTTCCCCTTCTTTAGTCACAAAGGCTAAACCTTAGTTTCTCCCACCAAAAGAACCAGTTTACTGTTAAAAAACAACAAACATGCATATATGGTACCGGAAGGCTGTTATGCCTGGGCCATATTTATAAACAAACTATAAAAGTAAATGGTAGAGGAAGATCCAATAATAGATAACTAGTACGCTTACAGCTATTATCTGTCAGGCTGATGAATAGTGTGAAACACAGTATGAAGTGAATACTATTATAGGTTTCAATTAATTTAAGAAATGATACGGGTAAAGCGAAAATAATCAGTTAAGAATATAGTAGACGTAGAAACTGAAGCATTGCATAGGATATATGTATATTACTAGGTAATGCATGTATTATAATCAGATCAGGTGTAGTGTACTTGCCTCCTAAACCCAAAATCGGGGTTCGACCCCGGCCAGGACCGATGGATTTTTTTCGGGTGTAAATATTCTAAGTATGGCTTCCTTCGGAAGGGAAGTAAAGCCGTGGGTCCCGTGTCGTACATTTACGGCACGATAAAGAACCTCAAGTCTGAAAAAAGAGGCCTCTGAGCAAACTTTGTCGGCCGTTTCACGCCCTGGATTGAATGAGATGCTGATGACCTGAGATGTTAAGAAGCGTCCGTAAATAAACGGAATAAAATAAAAAAAAAATTGAAAAAATATATACTATGTATGTGTATGTATGTTATGTGCTTATTTCTATCCTATCCGCCAAAATGCTGCAAAGAAAACACTTTGTATTTAAATTAAATATATCCTTTGGATAAGTTGAAACCCTCGGGACGAGAGAAGGGAAGTTTTTTTGCACAGCCCATGGCAGAGATGCAGTCAGCGTGTCTCCGGCCGCATCTACTATAAATTCCCAATTTAGATTTACATAATACGAACCTAAGCCGAAATGAACAAACAGAATGGATAATCTCTCTGTCGCTTTCTGGTATTTTTTATTTGATAAATAATAAATAAGTTTACAGTACACCTGGAAGTGCAGCACATACAGTAGTCCCATAGACTAAACCCTATCTATGTCAAAATGGCATTATAACAGTTTCGGGTCCTCGCATATTACAGAAACCGTCTTCAAATGTTGTTGCAAAATAGAAGAGATAATTCTACAAACTACAGCCAACTCAGGATGCAAAAGAAATTGAGACTAATTAAGGCTCCCGGCATGCGACAGGAAATGATCGCAGGGAGGGTGAAGCTGTGCAAATTGTTTGATGTCATATGACAAGGAACGGACAGCATTAATGAATGGCAATGCAGCAGCCTTTTCGTATTGTTAAACCAGCGTCCATTCCTGTATTATGCATAATTTATATGTAAGTATTTTGCTTTACAATAGATGCGCTAAATATACAAACATAGATTCGGTTTCATTTTCGTTAAAAGTAGCTTATGATCACATGAAATTGAATATTTGACGCTCACCACCAAAGCAGAGTGCTTCTTTGCTATTATCGTTGGCTTTACGATATAGGCAATATTAGGTCATTTTAACTTATTTCTATATTATATGGGCTCAATTTAGGGTTTAGTTATATTTGTGATTAATTCAGAAAATGTTATTGCATTTTACACGTTTTGGTGTTGCGTACAAAAAACAGAAAAGCGTCTACTCATATGGGACCTTTTCACTATGATGCTAGAGGTAATATTATATTATAGGCAATGTTAGAACACTTTTAATGCATATGTAATTAGTTTAGGTTTAAAGTATGTGGTGTATCCATGAAATGCTGCATTGGCATAGGCTAAGCTACATTTGGAATAATGTATTGAAGTAAAATAGGTTAAAAACAAAGTTTGGTTCCATTTTCTTTAAAGTTAGGTTAAGTTTACACAAAAAGAGATTATATCGGTTGCATTTCATTACCTTTGTGTTCAATTTAGCCAAAACAATGTAACAAATAGGACTGCAGGATCGTAATATACAGACTTTACACCACATGTTGCCATATTGTGACGTCATTAGTTTCTATCGTGTAACCACAGGCAGCATTTCCAAAATGACGGACATCAATGTTTCGTTTTGACAGCCTATTGTCGTTGAATTCCTTGTTAAAGAGCGAAAATCTACTACTGAAATTCACCTCAGAATTCATCGTGCCTATGGAGATGTCTGCATGGGTGCTAGCAGTGTTAGTTGATGGGTGAACAATTTCAAAGATGGGAAAACGAGTATTCAAGATGAGTCTTGTAGCGGTCACCCGCGAACTGCCTCCACGAAACGCAACAAGGAAAGAGTTGATGAGCTCATTAGAGAAGACAGGCGTATCACTGTGGATGAACTCGCTGTAAAACTTGCAATAGGACATAGTGCAGTGCAAGAAATGATAAAAATCTTAGGTTATCGAAAAGTATGTTCCCGTTGGATTGCACGTTTATTGACCGAAGACCCCAAACTTCAGAAAATAACCATCAACCAAAACCATCTTCAGGTATTTCAAAATGAAGGTAGTGGTTTTTTGAGGTGTATTGTGACAGGCAATGGAATGCTTGTTCCATTGAAACAAAACGCCAGAGTATTGAATGACACCATTTGGATTCGCCATCGAAGAAGAATGCGAAAATAGTGCGATCTGCTGGGAAGGTTATGGGTAGCTTCTTCTGGGATGCATAGGCTAGCATTCTGGTTGATTTTCTTAAACCTGAACAAACCATAAATGCTGCCCGCTATATCCAGATGCTTTGGAAGCTCCGTTGTGCATTGTGCGATAAGCGTCCTGGAAAGATCATCATCCTGCAACAAGATAATGTGTGTCCTCACCTGCACATGTCACATTGGAGAAGATCAACACATTTGGGTAGGAAACTGCTCCACATACCCCCTAAAGTCCCGACTTTGTATCTTCCGACATCATGGTGTTTTTTTTTTTTTTTTTTTTTTTTTTTTTTGCTCTGTTAAGAAACACGCGCGAGGCCAATCTACGAGACGGTGGAGGATATTCGGAAAGCAATGTGTCAATATCTTCGTGCAGCTGGAACGGAGGTCTATCGTAAGGGTATTTTCAAAACTATTGCAAAGAAATGGAGACTATGTTGACAAACGAAAGAAAAGTCTGTAGATTACGATGATGTACCTCGTGTATCTAAAAAATAAATATTAAGAGGTTTAAAATTTGTTGCTCACTACTTTCAATATGACCCTCGTATTATTGCTCGTTTGCTTCACACCCTTTTTCATAACTTAATTTTCAAGCCCTAACAAACACTTTTAGGCAAATACCTGAACATTGCAGCTTTTAACTATATTGTATGTGTAATACATTTAATAATTATTATGTAATACATTCTATACAAGAGCTAAAAAAATTGAAGATGTTTAGAAAAATTAAGTAGTTACTATTCCAGGTGCTGAATAAAAATAAGAGGGAGGGAGAGAGAGAGAAAGAGATTTAAAATCTTAAATTTTATTTTAGCCTCCAAAACGGATATTTGCTTGCTCTTCCACGTTAATTTAAAAAAAAAAAATAGGATAGAGAAAAAAAAGTCCTTTTGAATGTGCAGTTGACCCTTTCAGGTCCTGTCACCCTTTTCTTTACGCTATTTTCTTAATGTTCGATGTAGAAATTGCTCTTATTCTCCCAATAACAATCATTCTAAGTACTGATCTTTGTACAAAAGCGTAGGTTTCTTTTATCGCGAAGATATAACAAACTAGAAGAATGATTTAAAAGTTTACAGTGTAAACTTAAATTCAATCAATATTGCTTCCTCATACAGTGCGAGAGAAGTTCACCCATTGTGTGTATTAAAACCACAGGAATTCAGAATTACACGATAATTTTCAAACAGAACAATGATTGAGTTTCCTGTCTGGTAATTGAACTAGAGTGCAGTCGACCTAAACGGTCGAACAAGATAATCAAGTTCTTTTATTCGTTCCTAATTCGTGGTTTCTTTGCTTCCCATCCAAATAGTATATGTATTCTTACTGAAAGCATAAACTGATACCGTACTAAAATTAATAATAATCTTTGTTATAAAATATGTTAAAAATAATTCCCCTTGACGGCAACACATTGCCGGCATCTTCTTAGGAAATTTCTGTATTTCAACTAACATTTCTTCTGTAAGAACACGGCAGTTCGGAGAATGTTTCTTGTCATTGACATATCTTGTCTCTCGTAACATTTTAACAAGTTCGAAAGTTTCTCTACCTATAACATGCTTGCCAGGATATTTTCTTGCGAATCATCTTATTAGTTCTCTGTCAAAACCCCTATTCACTCTATATTTATGCAGTGACCACTCGCTGACAAAATTCTTCCTCCAACTAACTGCAAGTTTCTATCTGCACATGTACTATGCTGCCTTAACTACCGGTTTCTCTCAGTATGCAGCCGCGTTCTGCTGGCCGATAACTCAAATAGCCACATTATATTTACAAGTTGTAGTACAATAAACAGTATTTTGTCTGAATATAAACACACTAAAATACAATTAAAAGAAAGAAAGAAGGAAGGAAGAAATGGCAGACAAGCAATGCAAATTCAAATGTCTGTTCTTATGTATTTAACTTTGACCAAAGCCCGCTTAATAAATATCAAATGTACATATACTTGTGGGTGCACAATGCAATTTTCAAACGGCGTTTAATACGCATATAATACATATTACTATTAAAATATTGCCTTCTATACTGTATTCTGTAACTTGAACTTTTATTAATTAAACTGGATTTCCTCAATTACTCCACGTGGGGAAAAGCTCTTACTTTGTCTCCGTCTAGCAAATTTAATGACCATACTGACTTTCAGTAAAATTTGACGTGCAGACATCTCCCAAAGGTAAGATTTGAACCTGCTAGACCATGAAGGGCGCGATTTTTCAGTTCAATCCAATTGTGTCAAAATAAAACCCACTCAACATCCTGCTGTGGTTAATGCGACAGAGGCATCAATTTAATTTCAAGTGCCTGGTGCCTGTGCCACGGGCACGGCCTAGAGGATGTTACGCCCCTTCCCTTGGAAGTAGTGATTCCTGTCATTCGGCTTGAGGGCCCTGTTTCACAAAAGTATGGTCTGATACATTACAAGTGTACGGACTGGTAACTTGTAGTTATTAATAAAATTCTGTTCCACAAAGATTTCTGCTACATTTGTACTTTACTACTCCATACTTACAAATGCGCAAGTGAAATTTCGTAGTTCTGTTCCACAGAAGTAATAGTATTAGTCAGCACTGGTAATTTGTATCAATTTCGCTACTAATGAAGGATCATTGGTAACTTCAAATACTAGTACAAAATTTATTATTTTTTGATGATTTTGTGAGCCATTGGATCCAAATGTGCTAAGCATTAGCGAAAGTGATGATAATGATGGGTAGGAATGTGTATAAAGAAAGAATAAATAAGTATTTGTATATAATGATAAAGTTGGTTAAGTGCAAATAAAGTACGGCTTATGATTGATATTTCAAATATTTCAGAGCAGCATCTTTATTAAAGTATTTCTAAAGTTCTTGCTACATGCCACGAATATATATATATATAATAAAAATAAAAATAAAAGAGCACTATTAACAATGTAACAAATTAACAGTAATTATAAAAGTAGAAAAGGATAAAACACTAAGGTAAAGTCACTCTTGAGATCGCTATATTTCGAACTCGTTGAGTCCTTCTATGGCAAGAAGACAAGTGACTAGTATAAGATGTATTAAACAATAAAGAGTATTAGAAAACACAGAGAAAGTAAGAAATAAAATTAAAAGAATAATAGATAAATAGTAAAGAAGTCAAAAGCAAAACACGCAAAAGCAAATTAAACTTAATAAGCCAAGTTAAAAGCAACACCAGAGGTGCAAACAATATAAAATAAAACTAAAGTAACACTATTATCAATGTAACAAATTAACAGTAATTATAAAAGTAGAAAAAGATAAAACGCTATGATAAAGTCACACTTGAATTCGAAATATAGCGATCTCAAGTGTGACTTTATCTTAGTGTTTTATCCTTTTCTACTTTTATAATTACTGTTAATTTATATATATGAAACGGTCGATAAATTTTGCTCAAGGCCACTTCTTTCAGGAGTGAGGTTCTTTTACATGCTGTAAATCAACGACATGAGACCCACAGCTTATACTTCTCTTCCGAAGACATTTATACCCGAAAAAATCCACCGACTCTTACGGGATTGAATGGGATTAATCTTGCTTGGGTCTACGAGGCAAGTATGGTTACCACTAGACCACTAGCACCAAATCAGGGATTTTTTTTAATTGTGTTTAACACCCGTTTTTACTACTGAGGCACCACAGGCGGCGAACACTGATGATACATTAGGTGAAATGATATATTGGGAAAGGATTTTTTTTTAGGAAGAAAGCGTTCCAGGCCTAAGTTTAGGGTACCTCTCCAGCATTTGCCATTTATGAGAACTGAGGAAAACCTGGAAAAAACCTCAATCAGGGAGGAGGTCCTGGTGGGATTCGAAGCCCAGACCTCCCTCTCACGAGTCCGCGCCTTAACGACCTCAGCCAACCGTGGCGGTCCAACTCGGGGAGATAGTCCACAGCCTGCCCTCGGAGCTGTTGCAACCTACATATCTTCTGGTTGATTTGTTTGTTTTATGTGAGATGATCTATTTGACTAATGAAAATTCTAACTCTTATTTCGGCATCAGAAGTTTTATCACTTCCGTTCAAGAGAAATAAATGTTTAATTTAGAAAAGCTCTACTGTAATGTTTGTTTAATATGTGAATTCTTGGATGGGGAGCACGCGTTACCTTGGTGCATTTCTTGTTTAGCAGCCTTCCTTTGTGAGGGAAATATTTGTATCTTTTATTGTTCAGTAAGTCCTGCCCTTTCTTTTAATTTTTGAATGTCAACACCAGTTTATTTTAAAACAACCATTGTTCCGGTGGTACACTGCAGTGCTTTCTGAAATGTTAATAAATCTATTCACATGCTGTTTCTTGTTGGTATAATTTCTTAAAGGTACGCCCTCGCTCCTTTACATGTATTAAGCAATATCCCTAGGGTTATGGGACATCCCCAAGTGCTGTCGTCGGTGCTACTATACGTTATTGGGGCAGCAACTAAGGAAAAAGGCCAGCCGAAGAGGATTTGACTCTTTGGCATGGTCTGTTTGCCGACAAATGTTAAATATATTTTAATTTAAGGTGAACAATGTAAAATAAATGAACCTCTTTCATGGATGTTTCTTATACAAATTGTTATGTAAGACAAATAGGTTATAAGCGTTTTAGACATGAAAATGTGCAGGTAGCGGTTTCGAAATCATTTGCCGAAACACCCTTTCACCCTGAAAAAGCGAATACCGATCCCCGTTTATCTACATCTTTAATTCGATCTATTATTTTGTCTTAAAATCCTGATGGCTGGTATGAGACATTAACCTAACAAGAATGGGGAGGGAAACAATGAGGGTTCTTGTCTGACCACAATAAATGCTGCCAAATTTTGATGTTAAGCCAATAGGTATAAGAAGACCTAGTGGCGTAAGGAATCTCTCCTTGTGACTTGGCAAGTGTCCCATGAATTTGGTTACCACGTCAGCAAAGCTAACTTGCGTAGGTTATTCATTTCCCGCCATTTCTCCTACCTGCAAATAAAAAGTAGCAGCAGCTGGTATCAGAGTTAAAACTCTCAACATGAAATAATATATATGGAAGTACACAGAATTGAAATTGCATGTATACTTTTTAGTAGTAGCGGAGCTCTTTTAAAAATAAGGGGGGGGGGTAAGTTTTGTAGTGATCAGTGAAATCATGCAACTTTAGAAACCTGCTGCCGTGTTATCGACTTGATAAGCCGATACTGCTGAGTTAAGTGCACGTGACATGTGCCTCACCTGTAGCATTAAAAGCTTTGTTTCTCGTGCTTCAGGAAACCGTGACAAAGGCCTTGAGTCTTGTTCGAAGGGCAAAAGAATGACGAAAGCATGATTAGCGCAACCGCTTATCATTTCTTGGGTGCAGTTAACAGTTTTTACAAAGTATCCTTATGCAATGGATTTGTAGATAGGGCAGCGTTTCAAACCTTTCCCCAGAATTAAAATGAATTAAAAGGTTTAAGAGTTAGTAATAATTAGAGTTCTATATATAATAAAAGCATATATTATACCGCAGTATGTAGCTTGAAAAATTCAAGTATACTTCAAAATGTATACATTAAGCTAATCTTAGTCACACAGAGAGAGAGAAAGAGAGACAGAGAGAGAGAGAGAGAGAGAGAGAGAGCGTGCGTGCGTGCTTGCATGTATGTTACATTTTGCCTCTATGTATAATATAAATTAGATGTTTTTTAAAAATTTTCCCCCGTTTATTAAGGGGTTTCAAGTGCTTAAATTGCACAAATTTATACAGGAGATAGAGAATACAAAGGCACACTTATTTTGGATGGCAATGAATATCCGCTGAAGTGAGCTGTTGGAGCTAGATGATGTTTTCGAACTTATTGATGGGGTGATGTAAAAATAGCAACAGCTGTGTAATTTATTTATTTATACGAGGATAGGTCAATAAGTTTCCGGCCTCGCCAATAAGGATTATCGCCTTCACAAAACACTTATCTAGTGTAATACCTTATATGTTAAGTAAATAATTGCAGCTGTAACTTCCGCTCCGCTGTATGCAGTTCAGATAAGGAAGGCTATGTGCAGAAAACTGGGACATGTTCAAAATGCAGTATCGAGCTGTTGCTAAGTTCTTCACAAAAGAATCACTTACTCTAAATGAAATTAAACAGCTATTGGACTGTATATGGGGAAGCATCCCCCTCATATTCTACTATAAAAGAATGGGCCAAACTTTTTCGAATGGATCGAGAAAGCATTAAAGACGAAGAGGTCTTCAGGTCGACCCTTGGAGGTGCTCACTTCTGAAAACATCGCTCTTGTGAAGGGAGAAATTATGGAAGGCCGGCGGTTCACAGTTCAACTAAAATTAATTCAAAATTGTAATAAAGTGTTTACATTGCTATTGGGAAGGAATGAGAGTTTGGATAATAGTTCCGAGTTCTAATTTCACTTGATAAGACACCTGACTAAGTTTAAAATCCTCGCGATAATGAGAGTCCCTGTTAATTAGCTCATGTTCTTAAATGGATTAAGCAATCATACTTATCACATCGGTTCAACTACAAAAGCCGTTACCCAACTACAGTTAAATGTTTTCTTCGTGGCCGGTGTCAACAGGTTGCGCAGTGATCGCGACAAATCTCATTCAGATAATGAAACGAGGGGCAAATGGGATAGTTGATGTTCCCACACTGTAACCATTACGATAGTGCAGATGCTGTCATCATCAGGTGTGTGTGAGAGAGAGAGGTCACATGAAAAAAAAAAATCGTATTGTTCTATACTTCAGGATGTAAATATAAGCAATAAACATTACTTCGTAAACAGTAGATAAACGGGTTAAGCACAACCTCAAGGGATTAACATTGTTCATAAAATTAATTTTTACATGTGCATTAACTCTCAATTATGCTGTTTACAATGACGTTAATATTTATGCTAAATAGCATGTGAAAATTGAACTAGTTTCCGATATTAATGACAATAAAAAGTTCTGCGATAAATGAATTGCGCTTTCGTCCCATAACTGTGGAAAAACTACGAATAAGAAAGACCCCTTAGGCATTTTAAGCGAAGTAGGATTAGAAACTGAGTGCGGCTAATTTCAGGATAAACTTCTGTTTAGGTTATACTTCTTAATATACAGAGAGAGTTTTTCGCCCGTTTTTACTACTGAGGCACCACAGGCGGTGGACACTGATGATACATGAAATGAAATGATGTATTGGGAAAAGATTTTTTTTTAAGGAAGGAAGCGTTCCAGGCCTAAGTTTAGGTACCTCCCCGGCATCTGCCAGTTATGAAGACTGAGGAAAACCTGGAAAAAACCCCAGTCAGGGAGGACGGTCTTGGCGGGATTCGAACCGCAGACCTCCCGCTCACGAGTCCATGCCTTAACGACCTCGGCCACCCGTGGCGGTACAGAGAGAGTAAATAGAGAACATAATTATATTGAACTCTTACGAAAACCAAGTTGCAACTTGCACTGCTACTGCAAGAGAACCTTTGTCCTTTGTATCTTTAAACTAATTATAAGCAGAACACAAGCTCGGGATACGCAAATACAGTTTGTTTTCCTAGACATTTACTCGTAAGTGTATAGAAATATTTTAATTTCTACTTAATTCATTTCGTAGCATAATACAGTTCTCTAAACATTGAAGTATACCGAATATTTATATTACCAGATATTCGCATAATGTTGCACTACACGGTACATAAGTAGAAATGCACTCCGACAACAAAAACTAGTGCCAACAGTTCTGAGGTGTTGCGTTTACTACGTTTATCATGCTGTTAATTACGAACATAATTGCATAGGAAAAGCCAGTTCGCAAATGCCTTGTTGGCGTACAGCAATGCAATTAACGCATTTATATCAGGCTTAGGTCATCGTTTACTTATAAAAACAGGATTTCTCTTTGGGGGTGAAAATTGCTTGACGTAAAAGCCGATAACAGCCTCCGTATATACTTACAAGGTGAGTTATACAGCGATGACTTTTTTCTTTTACTATAATATTCTTAGTCCCTTATCCCTGAGCGAACTATTAATACAACTGTCAGGGCCAAGACATATCAGCTATCCCAGTGCTATGGGGGGAGGAGGGGGAGGAAAATACACGTGTTAGATCTGGAAAAGCTAGGTCTTGCCTTCCAGTTTTTACCGAATTCCAAAGGTATAGTCATTGCAGCCGTGCCCGTAAAAGGTTTATTTTTAGTTAATTTCTTTCAGCGAATTCTGAAGGAATGCAAGCTATTCTGGTTGTACCAATGGAAAGATTTTTACTAATTTAT
The DNA here is from genome assembly GCA_030762175.1 of Metallyticus violacea. Lineage (NCBI taxonomy): Eukaryota > Metazoa > Arthropoda > Insecta > Mantodea > Metallyticidae > Metallyticus > Metallyticus violacea. Next base: position 60,377,409 of record CM060836.1, read on the forward strand.
TCAAATAAATGTGTGTGTGTGTGTATTAACGCTCTAGCGGTTGCAATTTTGGTTTTTTCTCAACGAAAATCAGCACATAGCCATCAATTAAGTAACGATTCATCGAGTTCGTTAACCGGAAATTGGACAATTGGGTGAGGGGTATTAATCTACATCGAAAATTTAAAAAAAAAAAAAAAAAAAAAAAAAAAAAAAAGTACTAGCGACCGCAATTTTTGCTTTATCTCAATGAAACTCAGTGAAACTATTTTAAAAGTAATTTATATAAGTAGTTTTCGAAAATCAGTGAAATCGGATTTGAAAGGGGGGGGGGTTACCTGAAAGCCAAAGTTTAAAAATCGTTCTAGTGGCATTAATATATGATTTTTCGGAACGAAAATTCTGGAAATCAGTGAAATCTGACCATTAGGAGGGGGACGTTTGCCTGCACCCCAAAATTTAAAAATCGCTCTAGTGGCATTAATATATATTTTTTCACAACGAAACTTCGAATATGCCATATAAATACAACAAGAAAAATAGTTTCTGAAAATCAGGGGTTACCTGAAACCCAACATTTAAAAATCGCTCTAGCAGCACCAATAATTGTTTTTTCACAACAAAACTCGGCATATACCATTTAAATCAAACAAGGGAAATTGTTTTTGAAAATTATCAGATTACTGAGAGGAGGGGTATACCTGAAAAACGTTTAACGATAAAGCACAACTTTAAAAATTTGCTTAAGTGGCGTGATTTTAATCTTTTAAAGGAAACTCGATATAAACAATTTAAATAAAATAAGAAAAAAGTTCCTGAAAAGCAGTGAAATTTCACTATTAGAAGGGGGGGGTTTGTCTGCACCCCAAAATTTAAAAATCGCTCTAGTGGCAATATATGTTTATTCGCAACGAAACTCCGTATATGGCATTTATATAGAATAAGAAAAATAGTTTCTGAAAATCAGAGAAATCGGGCTATTAGGAATGGGGCGGCTAACTGAAACCCAAAATTTAAAAATCTATCTAGCAGCTATAATTATTGTTTTTTCACAACAAAACTCGGCATATACCATTTAAATAAATAAGAAAAATGGTTTCTGAAAATTAGGGGAGTTGAACTATTAGGACTAAAGGCACGCTTGAAACCGAAATTTAAAAAGTGCTTTTGCGTTTAATTTTCTCTAGATTGTTTTAAAATAAAATGAGAAACTAATTTAGCATTTAAACTGAATTTATAAATTGCATATAATTTATATTTAACAAAAGCATCGTCGAGAAGATAGCAAATGTGAAAAGTTAATCTAATTTGTGCTTGAGAATTATATTTACATGTATTCACTCTGTAATTATCTTTAGAAAAAGTTTTCGTTATATGATTTTACTACAATAACATTTAAATTAATTTTCAGACACAAAGAAAATTTATGAAACGTTCTATTATTCTTTGATGATTCCCTATATTTGCTTACTGCATCGAAATTGTTTTTAAACAGGAGCATGTTGTTTTATTGAAACATATGAACACCATTTACACAATTTAACTCGGAACTTTTGTTATTTTTCTTTATTTTAGTGAATGTGAAGAAATCAATGGGTAAGTTCATAAGTATGGTTACATTTAAAAATGTTTAAAAATACCCACATAGTATAGCTTTGTCTATCAGTGGTCATATATTTCATTCAATTAATGTATATAATTAATTCTTGTGGTTTAATGTCAATAATAATAATAATAATAATAATAATAATAATAATAATAATAATAATAATAATAATAATGTTTCTCTTTTATGATACTTATAAATTGCAATAATTCTAATTTTGTTCCCCTAATACCACGCAGTAAAGTCATAACTTATTTCATTTCATTACCTAATTAAGGCCTAATTTGGATTTTATGTTCATTTTAATTAAAATTTATTGAACTCTGTGAAGAATTCGCTTACCTAAAGCAGCTGCTGCTTGACCGCCTTTTTTTACATATTTGCAGTCCCTATACACAACTTGAATACGCAATCCATTATTTAACGACATAACGTGTTTTTTTTAATAGTGTTTAACACCCGTTTTAATACTGAACCATCACAGGCATTGGACACTGATGATAAACGAGATGAAATAATAAACTGGGAAAGGATTTTTTTTTAAGGAAGAAAGCATTCAAGGCCTAAGTTCGAATAGCTCTCCGGCATTTTTCATTTATGAGGAATGAGGAAAACCTGGAAAAAATCTGTCAGGGAGGACGGAATGAATGTTGTTTCACGCCCGTTTTTACTACTGAAGCACCATAGGCGGTGGACACTGATAAAACATGAGATGAAATGATATATTGGGAAAGAATTTTATTTTAAAGGAAGGAAACGTTCCAAGCCTAAGTTTAAGGTACCTCCGCAGCATTTGCCATTTATGAGGACTGAGGGAAACCTGGAAAAAACCTCAGTCAGGAAGGATGGTCCTGGCGGGATTCGAACCCCAGACCTTCAGCTCACGAGACCGCGCCTAACGACCTCGGCCACCCATAACGGTAAAAATCATGGTAAATCGCCGTTTCAGGCATAAGGCTTTTTTTTTTTTTTTTTTTTTTTAATATATGGACGCTCTTTAACATCTCAGGTCATCAGCGTCCCATTCAATTCAGGGTGTAAAACAGCTCAGAGGCCTCTTTTTCAGGCTTGAGATTCTTTTACGTACCGTAAATGTACAACATGGGACCCACGGCTTTACTTCCTTTCCGAAGGAAGCCATACTTACGATTTTTACGGCCTAAAAAATCCACCGATCCTGGTAGGGAGTGAACCCACGATCTTGGATTCAGGAGGCAAGTATGGTAAACACGACACCACCAGGACCGACTGTATAAGGCTTCTTTATATATACTCATCCCATTGTAAGATAAATAAAGCATAGCAGGGACGGCTATTTTATAAGGTTGCTGGTTACCGTCAAACACTTCATGGATTAATTTCCTATAACGATTACCTAATGTATTTTTCTGTGTAAAACAACACGTCTGCAGGGTACATCTATAAGCAACTAGGTATGCAGTCACGCTGTTGCACTCCAAAGATGAATAACTTGTTTTATTTAAAAGACTATTAGACAATGAAAGTGAAACGGTGAAATAATAGCAACAAAGTCACGTAAGTATTAAAATAAGAAAACTTGCAGCTATTTCCATATCAAACAATATTACATTTGTCATGCAGAATCTCGTCGGTCCTGGTGTAGTGGTAGCCATACTTGCTTTCTAAACCCAAGACCAGGATCGATGGATTTTTTCGGGCGTAAAAATCCTAAGTATGGCTTCCTTCGGAAGGGAAGTAAGCCGTGGGTCCCGTGTCGTACATTTACGGCATGAAAAAGAACCGCAAGCCTGAAAGAAGAGGCCTCTGAGTAAAATTTGTAGGCCGTTTCATGCCCGGAATTGAAAGGGACGCTGATGACCTGAGATGTTAAAGAGCGTCCGTAAATAAAATAAATCAATCATTCAAAGCAGAAACTCTTCAGGAGCGACAATATAATTTCGCCAGTATCTAGCTGTTGGCGAATGACGGGCTGAGAGTAGCTTCGCATCATTTCGTTAGATGGTTGATTTATTTCACTGAATGTAAAGAAAATGAACACTATTAAAAACTTAACTTTCTAAGCTTTTTTCTGTGCAATCATTGGAAAAGAAAATCGAATTTAAACAACTGAATAGGTCAATAAAGTATTAATTTGAGTCAAACTGGTTTCAAAATAAGGAAGTGCACAAGTCTTTTATAGCAAACCCCATTCTCCAGACTCCACACTTTAATCAAAGGGTAATCGAAAGTCATGGAAAAAGAGAGAGAGAAAATATTTTTTTATTAAATGCTCTATCTCTCTGTTGTAAACAGGGTTTTTCAAAAATAGCGCATAATCTGTTTTTTGGGTAGACGAAAGATTTCTGGAAAAAAAAAATGCCAAGACACGTCAAATCTTATTTCATAAAAGGGTTTATTTTATAACTACAAAATCTTTCCGTAGTAATTGTTGCATGAGACATGTTAAGGAAAATTGTATTGTTTTGTTTTATACAGAACCATCTTTTGTTTTATAGAGAATCGTAATTTAATAATTTCTAAACTCAAGGACTAATAAATTTATATAAAAACATATGTTATTATATCAAAAACGTTTGCTACAAAACAAAAGAAGATGCAGTGTGATAAAACCAGTGAGGGTGCAGAGTGATATAAATAAAGGCTCTTTATCAGAAAATGTGGGGGGAAGGCTTTAATTTTAAAATTTCTTAGCTCATAGTTCATGTAATAATTACTGTGGAAAGGTTTGGAAGCTTTCAAGAAATAAAATTTGATCTGTCTTTGCATTTTTTTTTCTAAATATATTCCTTCTGCCTGTAAAACAAATAATGCCTTATTTTTGAAAAACCCAATATGTTCAGCCACGCATTTATGAATGTTAATTCTGATTAGAAGTTTGTGATCTGTTTCAATAAGAATAATAAAGCTATGCATCCCGACTTTATGCTGCCGCGAACTTCCGCTGAGACACAAGTGCAGCGCGACATACATTCCAAGACCTTTCATGGGCTTGAAATTTTGTCCTGGAAATATTTTTTAAAGAAATGTTCATTACTTGCAATGTATGTTTTGTAGTTCATAATTTTACTTGTGTGCTGAAGAAATCAGCCTAGTGCTCTATTGCTGTTTAAATTCGACCTTTAGGTAACTGAAAATGTTTAGTTTATATTCGCTTTAAGAAAACTATTTAATTCCCATGCGTTAATATGATTTAACAGCAAAAAAGATACACATGAAGAACGACTGAAATCGGAAATGGATGAATGAAATAGAATTGACGAGTTTTTAACCGCATTGCAGTTCATAAAAGTTGACACTTTTTAAGAAAAGTACGGGCTTAATGCGGCACCAGTCCCCTAGCAATGAGTTTCAAATCTGTACAAGTAAATTGGAATCTGAGCTCGCTCTATTGTGCATAATATTAACAATAACTTCCCTACTATGGGTTTCTTTGCTGATTTTTCTACATTACAATGCCAGAAATGTAGAGTTCGATAAGAATATTGAAATTTTGGAACTGGAAATGATTAGTAAAAATTCTAAAATTAATTAATTCTACCACATAATTAAGCAACATAGATTGCTGGTTTACTGCAACCACTTTGAGCTTGTGAATGTTCACTCGGGGTAGGGGAGACCCAAAAGTAACGAATTAACACCGAAAAAAAGAAAAGCGAAGAAGTTGCAAGAAAACCAACAATGCAATGGAAATTTAATACGAAAAAAGTCTTCCAAGTTACACTTCACAAAATATTATATTCTGTAGCAGAGTAAGATCGTACGTAAACAATAAATACGACAGTAAATACAGAATGCTGCCTTTTAAGTAACTGTTGCGTAATTGATAAAAAGCCTTAACTAAGAAAAAATGCTGGATACTATGTTCTTTTTTTCTCTCTGCTGGCACAAGCTACACCTGCACTCATGTCACGTGAGTGTTTCTTCTGCCTTATTAAAAAATAAGTAAATCAACATACCTAAGAATTATCTGTAAATAGTACGCCAGTCATTCTGCAACTAGTACAAAATCACCCGTAAAACATAATGACAATTTGTTAATAAAAATTGTGGCATTTTGAGAAACAAAAGCAATCTGTTGCCGCACAGTGCACAAATGCTTATTTACAAATACTTTAAAAAGAGTACACCTTTTCAAGATACTCCGAAAGAGTTGGGCATTAGCTAATTTCATATTTCTGCTACGAAGCAAAACAACCGTTCGCCACCAAGCAACTATTTGCTTTAAGAGATACACTCTATTCAGAACACAGAACTTTGGTCTTGTTTACAACCTCAAGCAAGTCCTAGAATCAAAGTTTAACTCACAAAGCTTGTCGCAGAGAAAAAATTATCAGCGTTTATTTCCTGTTTGCACTATAGAGGTATATCGTACCGTAAAGAGGAATGCAATCAAGGCTAATTTTTGGAAGCTGAACCAGAATGTGAAAGCTACCTTACCTTGTGCTGTGGAAACCACAGACAGCGCAATAGCGCGCAAGAATCTAGCTGTTTGACGGCGAATCACTCTCAACACCAACTGTCTTCCTGTTCCCCCTTCTCTAAGCGTTTACGATTGACGAATGACGATTAAGCAGCAGATTTCGCGTTTGCGCAATTCTGCATCCCTTCATAATCCTTGTAAAACAGACAATTAGACGTCGCGAGAGCAAGCGGTTATTTTATTGGAGTCAGTAAAATGTTCTCTTAGTGAAAGTTTTATTTTTATTTCATACAGTAAGTACTTTAATTTCGTCATTTTTTGTGAAGAGAGAATAAAAATACCTTTTTACATAAAACATTTATTTTATTCTTTGAGGCAAAGTTAAAGAGACTATTGCCAACAGAATTGTTTTCGCGTTTTAGTCAGCACATCACTTAAAATGGATATTACATATCCCTATGCCATTATTTATATGGGTATATATAATATATAGGTATGTATAGTGTTGAATAAATGTATAAAGGTTTAAACATGCGGATAAAATATTTGTGTACAACTTTTATTAAATTCCTTTAGTCTTTCATCTGTCTGAGAAATCAGTATTTTAGGCTCTACCAGAATAAATACTAATAATAACAGATTGTTAAAATTATCGCAGTTCACAGAATGGGTTTATTGATTCATTTGCTTGTATATTTAGTTATTTAGTTATATGCAGCTTTCCCAACAATTGCTAATAGCAAACTTCTTAAGAGTTGACTTTTTGGTTCTATAAAGCGATACTTAAACATAAATAGAAAGAAAAAAAGTATAGAATTTTACTAGCTAACTGAATTTGCTAACAATAGCTAAATTATTCTATATAATTACATATTAAAACAAGAATGTATATGAGTAGAGTATATGAACTATATTGGTCTTTTGGGGGTGGGGTTTTGGAAATTAATTAAATTCACACGCTGTATACATTCACCATTATTAACAATATCATACAAAAAAGAGCATCATAAAATATTCTTCTAACTTTTAATGTCCTTAAAATATAGGATGATAATAATATCGTGGTCATTAAAATAATATTAATGCCAAAACGGACTGCCTATAGAGCAATCATATTAGAAACTTCTTCTCTATCCTCCCCCTGGAAACAATGCTCAAGTCAATTGTCTATTGGAGAGCTAATGATTTCTGGGCGCATATAGAGTACATATACACATGAGCGACTCCCTGAATGAGTGGCCAGGGTCGTTGCTTAGAAACTTTCTTCGAATATTTTATAGTTTTTTGGGGGGGGGGGAAGGGTAAACAAACAAAATATGTATATTGAGCTATTAAATATTTTGAATTATTAAATTCAATAGCACTCCTAATTATAAATGTTAATGTCTTATACTGGCTTTCATTACAAAACTTGTCAGTCTGAATAATTGTGTATTTAAAATAAATTTAATTTTGAAAAAAGCCAAAGATTTTGATATTAAGGATTAGGTTTTACCCCCTTGGATAGAATTAAAAATAAGTCACTTAGTTTTATATATATATATATATATATATATATATATATATATATATTAAATTTACGGACGCTCTTTAACATCTCAGGTCATCAGCGTCCCATTCAAATCAGAACGTGAAACGTCCGACAAATTTTGCTCAGAGGTCTCTTTTTTTCAGGCTTGAGGTTCTTTATCGTGCCGTAAATGTACGATACGGGACCCAAGGTTTTACTTCCCTTCCGAAGGAAGCCAGACTTAAGATTTTTACGCCCGAAAAAATCCATCGGTCCTGGCCCGGATCGAACCCGCGATCTTGGGTTTAGAAGGCAAGTATGGTTACTACTATACCACCAGGAGCGACTTAGTTGTATGATGAAAACGTAATTTATTTTGGGTAATATTACAGTAATACAGCCTATTTCATTCCATTTTTTCTTGTAGTATATACGTATACAATTTTAAAACAATTTATTACCAAAACATAACTGTTACATTACACCCAGACATTTGAAATTTTCAGATGGCAATCCTAAATATTAACAAATGAGGAATTCTACCCGTTGCAATTTCTGAGCCAATTACAAAATAGCATTATTGTCAGTCAGTAGTGACATAGGGGCTGTTTTGTTGCCGTTTTTCTTATCGTGGGTGAAACTGATTTTTGTCACATGTAAGGGAACTACTGTGATTAATTGATATTAATTCGTAATGGTCAGAAAATTTCCGAAAGAGGTCATTTGCAGAATCATTATCGGAATGATACTAATCCTTTGCGTCAAGGACGCAAATGCTCTTAATGAAGGCACATATCGTAATGGCTCGAAGCCTTTTATCTACTTAAAATCAGAGCATCTCTCATTATCGGAATTTTGTTCTTTATTATTCTTTCATTACTATGCAACAATTATTGCGGCTAAAATAATTCTGAGTGAATAACTCTTTATTACGTACAATGAATGTGCACATACTAGCCGAAATCGAAAACTCTACAACATCAGCTGTTAAACAGCGGTGGTTGTTGCAACGGCATGTACTGACGCTAGCTGTTAAGTGTTATGTTTCGGTGGCACGGGTATAAAGGCTTAATAGTGTTTGTATCCAAATTAAATCGATAATAACAATAGTCCAGGTTGCCAGACCATGATAGAAAACGAAAGATTTACTAACAATTGAATCTTCTTTAAAATTTAAATGCCATAAAGTAGGGGTGCTATTTAAAATTTCTAAGTGAGGGTGGCTGGAAGAAGGAGGCAAAATCTAAAATGTAATGTTTTAAACTTTCCCCTTAATATCTAAACAAACTTTTTATTTTCTTTAAATTAAATTTATTTTTAAACAGGTAGTAATGCATACTGGCAAGTCTTGAAATGAAAGCCATATATGTTGAACTAATAGTTTCATTAAAGTTGCTCACATACCTTGGATTGGACACCTCTGGAGGCGTTGGCACAAACGGCCAGTCCTTGAACAAGGCTGAAGTACAGAAATATCCTCCATCTCTAGCAATCCAATTCAACATTTGTAAGCAGCTTAGGTAGACATCGGACGACCAAGAACCACTGGAGGTGAGAGGTGCATGTAGATAGGGTCCATAATATAGTTTTTAGTTTTCATATATTTTAATTCTTATTTTCCTAGGAGGAATATTAGTATTATTTATATATGTTACAAGACTTATCCCAAATGAAATATTTTTATATTCTAATAAAATAATATTATTTATGATCATTTTAATAATAATAATAATAATAATAATAATAATCCTTATTTCCAGAATAGGCAACTCGACGCCACTGAGCCCCTCCCCCTTCAAGGAGATCGAGCCTCTCAGGGCCGCTTCCATACCAAGGCTGGGGCAGAAACGTTTCCAAAGCGCAAGTCACCATCACAAAGCACCAACCCACCTCACTCTGAACTTTCAACTCTGTAACAAAACAAACGGAATGAAATAATATGAAATGGAAAAACGGAAAATTCTTGAAAAGAAAAGGCCCATCTTATCATTCATCTAAGCGACCAGGGGAAAAACGAAAAAACTCAGTCAGAATGGTCAACTCCAAGTAAATTGAACCTGGTACCTCCTGGACGCGAGTGTTACTATCTGACCCACTCCGCTGGTAATCCGATTGGAGCATGTGCCAAGCACATCAATCTCCAGCATATCGTTTGAGTTTCTGACTTTACGTAGTATGTTTGCTCCATCAGGGTAAAGCAATACACGCAAAAAATATGACCCAAGCATGTCTCAACTGTTATAGCCAATTGGCTTGATCATGATAGATTATTCCAATAACAGCACTAAATTTCATGTAATATGTGAAAGTCAAAATGCGGTAACTAAATTAGAGTCAAATATAAACTGCAAATGGTCTAAAAGTGATGAACAAATCTGAATTTAATAATACTCCAACAAATCATGAAACTTTTTTTTTTTGACTCGAGTACGTTGTTGCCATTGTGCCAAAATATAAGAATAAACTACTAAAACACAATGACTGGGCAGAAATAAATGCCAGCCAGCTTAACAGTGAGAGACGTTGGTCTCTTGGCAGTCATTTGCAACGAAATTCCGACAGCTTAGCTTTGACTGCCGCTGCTACTCAATGAATTGTGAAAGAAATATTGTAGAATTAGCATCACTATCACCTGCAACATCACTACCCACCTCCCTCACTTCCGTTCTAATCAGAATTAATACTCTTGTTACCTAATCGCGTAGATCTTTAGCCGAGTTTACATTAGACCAATAAAAGGTCTAGTAGTGAGGTTAAATAGAGATAAATGAGCCACTATCCTAATGTAAACCATTAGTAGCTGAGCTGAGCTTGTAATTGAGGCAATTTAGTGGACAGCTTGTTAGCCCGTTTACATACATTTGCTCATGCACTGGCCCAATGTAAACAGCGGGATACGAAGTAGAAATTACAACATACGCCGATTTCACTCTCGATATCCTCTGTCCTCTTATTTGATTAACGTTTATCTGTAGTTTAAAGGTACTAAACAATGAAGTGATCAAAGAGAGAAATATACAAATTTGCGGAGCTGTTAATTAACAACATTAATGCCTCCGACATTTGGGAAACACTCACTACCGTAACAAATTTATGAAAAATGGCTCATAAGAATTATTGGTTGCGAAATGAATGCTAAAGTTTTATACGATAAAAAGTAAATAACTTTCTGCACCATACAAGAGAGAGGTCTACGACTGTCAAGTGGTAGTAGAGGTCAGTGCAACGACGCATCACTAGGCAGCTTCCTCATTGGGTTCATAGAATTGATGCCTTCCTTGTGAGTTCTGGAGATCGAAATCAGACACATTGAACAACAGACAGACCATGGCAGTCTTTTATACGTAGTTGGTATTAACTAGGAATTTGGTCACAAGAGGAAGAGTATGGCTGGTGATGAGTTGTGCAACCCAAGTACAGAAAGGTTTTTGAGTTACGGCTCTGCAGAGCGGGATTGTGTACTGGGAGAAGCCTGTCATTCAAGGCCGCATAATAAATGTATAAAAAACAGCTTGTAGTTAAAGGGAGGCTTTGTCAACGAGTTGTGCATTTGCGCGTTTCTCGGTGAGTCAGTCCTGGTGGTGTAGTGGTAATCATACTTTCCTCCTAGACCCAAGATCGCACTTTTAATTCCGGCCAGGATAGATGGATTTTTGCGGGCGTAAAAACCTAAGTATGGCTTCCTTCGGAAGGGAAGTAAAGCCATGGATCCTATGTCGTAGATTTACGGCATGTAAAATAATCTCAAGCCTGAAAAAGAGATCTCTGAGCAAAATTTATCGGCCGTTTCACGCTCTGAATTGAATGGGACACTGATGACCTGATATGTTAAAGAGCGCCCGTAAATGAATCAAATCAGCAGCAGTTACTCGGTGCGTTCATTGTGTGTAAATTGTGTGCTATTTGTTCTTTGTTACTCGTAAGTATGCCACTATATAAATTTACTCTTGAAAAATGTGTTTTTATGTAGAATACATAATTATGAGAAAATGGATTTTTGCAGATTAGTAAGACGATTCGCCACAAAATGCCCAGGCAATTGTGTTTAGGAAGAGAAACTCTTCGCCAGAGAAACAGAATATCTCATCAACAAGAAACGTGTTCCGAACCTTCCTTCTTAAGGAAGGAAAAGTTACGTGAAATATAGGAATTTCTTTCGCAGATGCCGGCAATGTTTCGCCGCTATGGGGCATCATTTTCAACATCTTTTATAACACGTTTTAGTGCTTACTATCATTTTTCATACAGTATCATTTTATGCTTTTAGTAAATAAATAAATACTAAAAGGAAATACGAGCGGCGACTCTATATCCTTTTACCAGTTGCGGCGTGTGCACTTGCTCAGTAAGCATGAATTATAAAGTGGTTAAGTTTGATGGAATATTTACAGAAAAAGAGGCCTATTGACAGCATTTTGTCGAGTGATTTTTAATGATAGACCTTGTGTGTAAAATATTTTATATAAACTTATATCCATTGTAAAAAAAGTTTTTTTATAATATATTATACTGCCAAGGAAAACATTATATATAAAATAGATAAATAATAGAGTAAATGAAAAAGGTATATTATCGTTATAGGTGTAATGTAAATCGGTCTTTGCAAGTACATATTTGGAAAACTAAGAGCCAGCTCATTAGTGCTACGCCGTAGTTCAGACAATAAGGATTTACTTAAACTTAACTACCGGTGAGGACCGAGTTCAATTTTCAGTAGGAACAAGTTCATTGGATGGTTTCTTTTAAAGGAATTTCTCCTCAATTTGAAGATATCTAGATGTTAGGAAACTAGAGCTGAACTCTCTGCATTCTTTTTGCGCCATAATTAATTTATTCCATGCATCATTTCAAACACCTATGGCAGGCGGCACAGTTAAAGTTCTTTTCATAAATAAACACCCATTAATAGTAACTAACTTATGTGTTTACAATTGTGCGAATATAATTTTAGAATACAAAACTCGCAACTTCAATGTTGAAAAAGACAAAATCAATAAACCATAACTTTAGGGAGAAGTATCTCTACGTTATACCTCAATTTACATAAGAGGGTTGTTTGAAAAGTTTTTGACTTCGACCATAGGTGGCCGTGCAATTGACAAGATAAATATTCACGTTGGTATAATATTTGTTTTAAGTATTTCTTGAAATAACAACTCCTGTTTCAAATATTTTATTTAATATAAATCTGTAAAGAAGATGTGTTGTGGCTATTCCATAAAATGGATAAGATTGGAAGTGGAATATAAAAGGATTTCTCTTGAAACAACCTCCGTACATTGCGAGTCGATTCTGTAGGCATGTACGAATCATAAGTATTCTTTGGGGAATAGAATACTTGAATTGAGTCATATTAAAGTAATTAATACACTGTATTAAGCCGCCTAATGAATACTTAATACACTGTCGCACAACAAACAAGAACATGTCAGTACGTACCTAGAGTTTAACTCGTACGGACCTCCTCTACTACTCTCCGAATGGCTTTCAAGAGTGGGAACGAGACGAGAACTGCACAGCTAGGTCAACGGCGGATAACGTACTTGGAGGGGTCCAACGAAGGAAAAATCACCTAATATTTATTGTTCATTACCTCATGTTGTATCTTCTTTTTAATTTCTTAACAATTAAATTTTTTTGTTTGCCTCTTGCTTCTCCCCCTCCTTTTGAAATCTATAACTCGCTATACATATAGTATCTGGTATAACAATTATGTAACATAATTTTTATACTTTATCTCTTAGCTTTCTAATCCCACAGAACTTTGAATGATACCCAAACATTTGTCATTTTAAATCATCTAATTGTGTGTAAACAAATTCATTAACAAAATTCTTGGTGAAGAGTGAAAACAAGACATGTCTCAAGTTGAGACTTAAAACTAATCTAGTGGCAATGGTATGCTTTTCAATATTAGGAATATGAAAGTAGCTACCACCATTTATTGTTTATGGTCTTTGCAGGAAAATGATTCATCTCAACTCTTAGTTTCTATTTCTCAAAATAATATACAAAATATATTGCTCCCTTTCATACCATCTATCAATTGTACAAAACACTCATTCTTTTCTTCCTGAAATATTTTCTAAAACATTATAGATGTTGTGCCAATACTTATTCTTAACTCCAGATGCATCGTTAGTCAGTGCATATGTTCCTGAAATCACAATTTTACTACTAACTCTCTTTCGTTAACAAACTTAGTTTGGAAACATATGCTAAAAATGTGTTATTAAAAGATAAACTAGTCATGAGAGTTGCAAAATAAAATACCTGGATTGCTAATGAAATGGTTTGAAAGATTATAATAAGACAGTAGTACAGTCAAATATGTTATATGGAGTGGAAGTTTGGCAGGTATCAAAGAATTGGTTGAATATTGACCTGGTCTTTAGATATCAAAATATAGAGAAAATTGGGATTTAATTGAAAGTAAATCCAGGGAAGCGGAATTGATTGAATTAGAAGGAGTAGAGAGGTAAGGTATATTAGCAGTGAGAATTTTGAATGAATGAATGAATGAATGATTTTTATTTCAACAAACCTTACATTTCACTTTACATCTATTTTTACAAATTATCTTCGAATGCTTGTTTTCTTTTTTCCTTTAGGATCTTATACATTTAACACCTTGGTTGTATGGTTGTATACATATAGATCTTACTTTCCTCTGATAACCTCTTTCACTATTGTCTCATCAGTATTCACTTCCTTAATTAATCACTTACTTCCACCACTTCTCTCTTGCCTTTCCCACCCAGTTAAAACTTCTTACTTCCATTTCCCAAAAAGTTTTTAATATCATATCACAAAATGATATCAGTGTCTTGCTCCATTTTCTCATCCCTTATTCTTCTCTACATGTTTTAATTCTGATCCTTCAATTATATACTTTAAACACTTATCTATTTTCCATTTAGTATACACTTCCTTTTTCACTTTTGAATCAATTCATATTCTTCAACCCCGAGTCAATCCCTTCATTTCCCTTCTATTGTTTCCTTATTTTTCCATATAATGTGCCCTAATTTTGATCCTTCTATCTATCCCTGCTTTTTTGGCACCCTCTGTTTCCAAAATACTCTCTGCTGGGGATGTTATTACACTCCATCCCTCTGTGTCTTTCCACAACCCACTTTCGTCCTGCTCCCCGGCCGTCTACTGACCAGCTGAGTATCCCATCCCTTGCTCCCAGCCATTCTCCCTTATTCAGTTTAGAGGTAATTTTAAAATATTTGTATTGATGCTTAAATATTTGGTAATATTCTCAAAAAATCTATGATATATCAGGGAAAGCAATGGGAAGTGATGGTCGATTTGGGCAGATGGGGAAAGTTTGACAATAGGGTGAAACAAATGTGCGTGAATTCTGGAAGGAAGTATAACAAATAGGTGGAGAATATAAAATTCAAGAAATTTGAGCTCGAAGTTTTGAGGATAAAAGCTGTTTGAAATTTATAGATAATTAAGAGAAGTTTGGGGCATGAAAAACACTTGCATTATTGTAATTGATTTGCAAAAGAATGAATGGCGTTTAACGCCTGTTTTTGCTACAGATGCACCACAGGTGATGGACACTTATGATACATGAGATGAAATGATATATTGGGAAAGGATTTATTTTTAAGGAAGGAATTGTTCCTGGCCTATGTTTAGGATACCTCCCTGGCATTTGCCATTTATGACTGAGGAAAACCTGGAAAAAACCTGTCAGGGAGGACAGTCCTGGTGGTATTTGAACCCAGACCTCCTGCTCACGAGTCCATGCCTTAACGACCTCGGCCACCTCTGGCGCTATTTGCAAGAGAAAAACTTGCTTGGATGCTTATAGAGGCATTATTTTTATAAACATTTAGGAAAAATACTGAAGGAACATGTATTGTTTGTGAGAAATCTGATGACATCAATCACCTAATGGAAAGTAAACAAGTACAATAATAGAGATGGAGTATCTGGGAATGAAAGTGTTTGGTTGTTGCAATAGTAAAGAAATTGAACAAGATGGAGTAGATAAAATTAGCAGAGATAATGCATAGATTTCCATCTTCCGGGACTCTGAAGATTGGGTTTAGTTTTTTAGTATAGGAAGCTATAATCAGGAATGGGACTGGTATCTTCACGAATTGCTGAAGGTACTGGTCCCATAGTGAATGGTTCAATTGTCTGTATACTTAAGATGAATAATTTAAATTGCAACTATACCTATATTTTGTAGTATGTTTTAATTATTTGACAAAATTCATTTACATTTACAAACTTCTAATGTTTGATTTCAATTAAATTGTGATTAAAATATATATCAGTTTTAGCTCTGTTTTATTGTTACTTCCATTCCAAAAAAGCCATATATTTCTCTAATGTCTGTTATCCACAATCTTTTTTTTTCTGCCAATACAACAGTATTCAGATGTAATTTAATTTTGGTTCTAGAGAGAGCGTGCTTGTTTTACTAGAAAATTTTGTATATTCCAAAAACCAATATTTTTTTTTATTATTTTTTTTCACAATTACAGCAAAGACTTATGTACTCTAATTTTTTCAACTTTGCAATTTTAGCACTGAATGTGCCATAATTTTACATTCTTTATTACTGAGGCACGGTGGATATTTTTAAATGCAGCAAAAAAAAAAAAAAAGTGCTGAACAGGCCCAATCACAACACTCAGCCTATAGGATCAGGTTAATTTTGCTAAAGATTTTCTTCTTCTATCCTTTGACAAGCTAATGCCAAGCTGCAAAATAGCCCTCAATGGAGACTATGGAGAAATGGCTGACAAATGAGGACGAAGAAGAAGAAGAAGAAGAAGAAGAAGAAGAAGAAGAAGAAGGAGGAGGAGGAGGAGGAGGAGGAGGAGGAGGAGGAGGCTGAGGAGGAGGAGGAGGAGGAAGAAGAACAAGAAGAAGAAGAAGAAGAAGAAGAAGAAGAAGAAGAAGAAGGAGGAGGAGGAGGAGGAGGAGGAGGAGGAGGAGGAGGAGGAGGAGGAGGAGGAGGAGAAAATGTGTATGGGTTGAAGGAATTTGCTACAATGTGTATTGTATAATAATTCCTATATAAAAAAAAAAGCTTTGAATATTTATTTCTAATGGTAATGCACAAAATTTCTGATCTTGATTAGAGCTTCCCTTAAATTAATTACTGAAAAAAGTAGGTAAGATTAGATCTGTTAGGCCATTTTTGTGCATGATTGTAAATACTAAGACAATCAACTCCAGCATTGTGAGAAAAACTGGGTAGATATTATTCATGTCAAATCTCCTGTATATGGCAAAAACAAAAATCAATGCACTGCAGTGTAGTCATATCATTGGGTATTGGAAGAAAGAAATAGACAGCATGAACATAAATAGCAATACACCATATTGTCATTTTGTGGTGTAAAGCACCCAACTAAATTTGAGAAACAACAGTTACCTGTTTTCTTCCCAAATAAAATGTTGTAACTAGAGCCCAGATTATGTAATGCTACATATTTATGCATGAATAAAGGGCAAATGTTGATGAGATACACATTTAGGAATATTGGCCATAAATCTTATTTTATTTTTTTACATATTTGGCATATTATATATTTCACACCATACTACACATTTTAATATTATTGTAGAATTATTACACATTATTTGGTTTATTTTGCACTTCTATTGAATTATCCAATATCGTAGCAAGAAAGGAAAAATAACTTAAATGCTATTGTGCTACTCATACATTGTCATTCAAAGCTAAATTGCACTAGGTTAATGCCACCAAACATAAATTGTTTCAAATTTTTTCTTTTCTTGTTCTCAAAATGCATCAGAATTTGTAGCAGAATTTGTTAACTATGGCACCAGTCATGTCTTCCATTATTTTCCAAGCAGAAAACGTGGATTTCTATTGACAGTGCTTTCACAACAAATGGTAAAACAGTCTTCTGCCAAACTTATGATAAATGTATTGGGTGTATAGTGAAATCTCCAATTCAACAACTTTAATGAAGCAATCTACATAGTAGTAATAAACAATGGGTTTCTTCAAAAAAAACAGGTATTACTTACCCAGGGATAGTGATTTTTACAAAGAAACGTGCATGGCAATGGCTGCACGAACATACCGGGAACAAACTTCAGGTACCTAAGAATTTAAAATGATTGAGTCAAATTTGTAACACTTACATCACTAATATTTTAAAAAAGGAAAACTAAGTTTCTGGAACTAATCGCTCCCATCTTCAGTTCCAGATCGACTGCTGGTCTTGTTCTTCGTAGTGGTTTGTTTTGTCTCTGGTGGTGGTTGGATGAACTTCTGTATTAAAATGTCACTTGGTGGGATTTCAAAGTTGAAAACGTGATTTTTGTTCTTCCAATAAATAAATGTTTTCCCAGTCTGTAAATTCTGTTTTTCCTGTCATATTTTTAAGTAGCTTGGGATTCCTGTTTACTTTGGTGAGCTGATATTATATTGCAGGTTATGCTACTCTTAACTGATGTTCTCTGCAGCAACAACCAACTTGGCATGCCAAGGATCTTTGGGATATAACATTATTTCTAATCCACCTATTAGACAATAAGCAGTGCAAAATAGCCATTAATGCCATTTGTTCAAGAATAAAAAAAGTCTGTGTACATCTTCCTAGTGCCATAGTTACAGGAAACAATAAGAAATCCAGAAAATTGCTGGAGGTTCATACTAATTCCTGGCCCTCTACAAGCACCAGTAACAGTGCTTCATTAAATTACATTAAGTGTTCAATTTTAGTGGCTTGGTTGCACTTTAGAAAAATAAACAGCCAGAACAAATACTACTCAATACTAACCTGAATGGTGGGCAGATGCTTAATCACTTTCTTCACCACACATAACAGATATTAAAGGTTATATAATTTATTATTTAGCTTATTTGTTGACACAACGGACTGTTCTGCTGAACTTACAAACATGATGACAGAAATTCTGAATGTGTAGTAAATTTAATGAAAGGGAGCAAATAAATGGACTAGTTAATAATGTCAAATAAATTAAAATCACATTCAACTTATAGTTTCTTATATTATCAACATGAGTTCTCAAAATTTTACAGAACTCTTTTACTTATGTCAGGAATGCATTAGAGTATGCTGCAGACTATGGTTCTTATTCATCAAAATAACTATAGAAAATGTTCAAGAAGCTTATTAAAGGATAGCAGCAGAAATTGCATGTTTGAATTTTTGTTTCAACTATGGGACTCAATGAAACACAATTTACTGTGATCTAAAACTTTGAATTATCATACCATTAATAAATATCTTGGTGTAACATATTTTATCTATGCACACCATATCATTTATTGGAACAAATAAAATTGTGAAGGTTCAAACCAGTCTAACAGCATTTCCTAATATTGGAGAGGAATTATATTGTACTTACGAAGCTGTTGACAGTGGAGTGGATATTGATTACTTATGTAATCAATTTGTTTACACTAAAACTCCACTTACTTTTATAAACTAAGACTAGTTTCGGAAGGTCTCTTCCATCTTCAGTTTTTGGCCGTACTGTTGTTTCTCGAACTGGTGGCTGGATATCCGGATGTTCTTGTGGTGTCATCTGGTGATTGAAGGATGAACTCACTGAGTTCGTCAAATGGAGGAAATTCAAAATTCATTAAGTTTTCTTTGTTCTTTAATATGAAAATTCTTTCCCAAGTGGATAACTCTATTGGGTTGTAAAGATTTTTCAGCAATTTAATCTCTGGTTTTATTTCGTGATTCCTGGTCCAAAAGTGAGCTGCAACTGCTGATTTATCAGCCTGTTTGTACCGAATATTTCTGAATGTTCTTTCTTACGAATTTCCAAATTTCTCTTTGTTTTTCCTGTGTACCTTTGTTCACATAGGAAAACAAAGAGAAATTTGGAAATTTGTAAGAAAGAACACTTCAGAAATATTCAGTACAAACAGGATGATAAATCAGCAGTTGCAGCTCACTTTTGGACCAGGAATCACGAAATAAAACCAGAGATTAAATTGGTAAAAAATCTTCACAACCCAATAGAGTTATCCACTTGGGAAAGAATTTTCATATTAAAGAACAAAGAAAACCTAATGAATTTTGAATTTCCTCCATTTGACGAACTCAGCGAGTTCATCCTTCAATCACCAGATGACACCACAAGAACATCTGGTTATCCAGCCACCAGTTCAAGAAACAACAGAACGGCCAAAAACTGAAGGTGGAAGAGACCTTCTTCCGAAACTAGTCTTAGTTTATAAAATTAAGTGGAGTTTTAGTGTAAACAAATTGATTACATAAGTGTAGGATTGGAGAGGAATGTTTAAAGTAAAAACATAATGCATATAAATATTTTCAAATATATTTTGTGAAAAATTATTATAAGCACGGAATATAAAGAGGAATGCATAACGTAATATGCAATGTCACTGTATTTACATTTTTACAAATTTTACCACTATTTAAATACCTTATTGTGCTAATACATTACAAACATTAAGAACGCATTAAGCCTGGAAATACCATCATTTTTAACTTCACAGCTTTGAGCATTGTTTACCAGCCACAAATATTAGCTGACTAGTGCACTTTTTTGAGTTTCCAACTATACATATATCTTTCAATAATTACTTTAGACAAAAGCAAACAGAAACAATAAATAAAAATGCAATATAAAGGGAAAGGTAAGAAAATATTAGCTACTGTTCTGTAATTTTGTAGCATTTATATAAAAATTTATGGAATGGCCCTGTTTTACTTTAGAATGAAATGAAATATGATACAACTGAAACATCATAAATTAGTGCACAAATCAGCAATATCTCTTTGCAACTCTCTGTTTGTGTGTTCAACACATCAATCCACTTCTCCCATTATGGTGCTTCCAGGATGTAGAATCTTCTTCTGAGTTTCATATACAAAGATAAATTCAGCTTTTAAAAAATGTATTTTGTAAAATAAAAACTTTGCTTATTTATCTGTGGTTTAGAATGACATTCTTCTGCCTCGCAGTTTACATTTATCTTGTTTTAACAAGCATTTCACACTCAATATGAAAGTTCAAATTCCACCCATCTGCTGCTGGGAGTTATCATTTAGTTCATGATACTGCACTTCCATCACTCCAGTATTCATAACATAAATCGTGTGACAATGGTGGATCATTAAGTAATCTGTCAAATGTTCCCACCCTTCACTGCATACTTCACAGCTACAACTCTTTTCGGAATAAACACTGATATGTTCTATAATGCTTAAGCTATGGATTTTTTAAATCATAAAATTACACATTTACAGATTAAAAGCTTAAACATTATTATTGCACTGATCAGACTTTTTTTGGATCCCTCTCCACAATTTTTAAGTTTAGTACTGATGCAAATCATTTACACCAGGATGTAAGAAAGAACATTTGTCACCTTGTCGACAAAATCCTCCTCTGAAGTGCTTGCAGATTCCTCTATTTGGATTCCATCCCCCTCGACCTAATAAAAAATAAAATAAATAAATAAAATAAAAAAATAATAAAAAATATATACATACAGATATTAATATAGTTTCACTAGCAGAACTGTTATACTAATTTCATATAAATTTCTTCCCTCCTTAACATTCTCTTCTATTTAGATAAAGCTCCAATTTATATTAAGTTAAAAATTCAAACTTTCCCTCAAAGCTCATATTCTCTTTTTTATATCAATTAAGATACAGTTATTGTGTTGAAGGTCTTGTAATATGGTAAGGTCTCCCCCATATCTTATGCAGTGTTTATACTTATGTAAAACTAATGAAATATCTTTAAATTTTGATCACAGAGAACATTATACAAATTAGCGCAGTCACACTATATTGGAAAATATCTGTTTGACAACACATCTGATTCATTTTTCAAACAAACTTAACAATCTTTTAATTGTTCATCTTATTCTTAGTATTCACAACTCAATAACCACATTAAAATTAATATTTTTCATTTATTTCATCCTCTAACTTAAAGAAACCAATTATGTACCAAAAGTAGGTATTGTTTGAATATAGTTATATGCATTCTCAAGAAATGATTCATAGAGTGATTTAAAAAGGTTACAAGCTGTAAAAAGCAACATAATCACATGCTGTGAGTCATAAATTATGCCTTAAAAGGGTATGTTTTTTAATGGCTAACAAAATTTACTATTTCCATAAAAAATTAGATTGCTCTGAGCCTTTTTTAATTTAGAGATTCACAAGAACTTTTATTAAATGCAAGTTATTTAATATAGACAAGATCAATGCATTATAACTACAATACATTATTTCAAAAGCTCTTTTACTGACCTCCACGCCTGCCTGGAACACCAACACCACCAGCACCAACAGGTGGAGGTTGCCAGTTACCACCACCCATGGGCCGGAACCAAGGCCCTCCAGGTCCTCGAGGTCCCATTTGACTATTATTACCCCTTCCTCCACGCATTGCTCCTCTGTTACCTCCTCGGAAAGGGAACATCCCAGGACCAGGAGGGCCAGGAGGTCCACCCATAGGAAATCCTTGTGGAGGGAAGGGTCCTTGTGGGCCCATTTCTTCTCCCATCAAGTTATAGTTCATTTCTGGTCCAGGTCCACCCATGAGAGGCATTCCTGGTCCTGGCATTCCAGGCATACCCATTGGTGGGCCACCTTGATTGTACACGTCTATCTGCATAGGCATATCATTCACAGGAACCACTTTACCATCACCTGTCTGTAACATCACATTTGAAAAAAATGAAGTTGGTCTTAAATACTATATAAAAACTGCCCTTTATTTTTGTAACAACATGGTAATTTTTCTAGCTTTTTGGGTGACAAATATTCTTTTTATGAAATCTGAATAGCCTTTTATAAAAAACATACAGTAGATACTAATAGATTACATGGAAGTTTAATTCTAAACAAATCTATGGTGTACTTTTTCTCCCTTTCTTCCTTTATCATCTTGCTGTTATAATGTTATTGTTAAAGTTGATGTTGAGTTAGTTTATTGAAGTACTTCAAATTCAAATTAATTACTACTATCATATATGAATTGGAAAAATGAAAAGAAATTTAGAAACCTAGAAACAGGCCAGAAATATCTGTTATGAACAGATAAAGAAGTTGGCAGTAGCAGTCAATTTTTTGGTCCAAAAACCATGAAATTGATACCAAAATTAAATTATTAAAATATGTCAGTAACTCTTTGAAATTAAAGGCATGGGAGAAAATATTCATCATCAGAAATAAAAACTAATCATGAACTTTAAGACACAGACTTTGGACTTTTACAATAAGTTCCTCCGTTCCCCTACAGAGTATGTTTCTCCCAGTTGGTCTTCTGCTGATGATGGGAAAGAATGTTCCCAAAATACACCCATTCAAAACTAAGTAAGCAAAACATAAGTGTCACCACATTGATTCGATATTAATTTTATTTTATTACTTCACTGATGATAGCTTCAATAGTGTTAGTTTATTACTATTATTGGTTGGTTCTGATCTTTTTTTCTTACTGAATTTGGAGATTTACAAACTTATATTAACCCCTACACTTGCAAGAGTTTTTTTACTTACTTCAAATAATATATTAACTTATGATATAACTTCAAAATATTATGAACTTTAAAATAACATTCAAAATCATATATTTTTCCATAATAACTTACCCTCCAGTCACCACCTCCTGAAGGCATATTGTTCATGCTGTTCATCGAGTTTGGTACCATTATGCCACCAGGACCTTGTGCATTACTAGGAATATTCCCTTGACTAGGAAATATTGGTTGATTAGGGAAATTTTGATTTGGAAACTGATTAAAACTGGGCTGAGGCTGTTGGAACTGTGGTGGAGGTGATTGTGGAATTATTATTGGTTTTGGCTCAGGCCAAGGTGTGTTCTGGAAATCGTTAATGCTATCTGGGTTTCCTGTGACATCATCAAGAGGGATGATCACTGGATCTGTTGTAGGATGAATCTCCATATCTGGTTCAGCAGCTGAATCAGGAATCCTACACAAAGGAATGCAATGAAAGTATGGGAAGTTGTAAGTTAGTTTATAAAACAAAAACAATATAAATGTAAGCTATTTTATGCAATGGATTTACAGAGATATTTCCCTTTTTTTATTAGAACTTACATATTTCTGCTAAAGTAAAGGGCTTGTAGTATCACTTTTTCTCTTGCATATTGCACATCTTTTTCTCTGCTATTCTTTCCTGGTTCTACAAGATTTGGTGGCAAATCAATAGGGATTAATGGTTGCCATGATACTTTCTCTTCCATGGTGTCCACTTGAGCTGCAAAAGTTAAGCTACTTTCAATACATCTAAATTATTAAAAAGGCTTAATATAAGAATAAAACCATCTTAAAATAGATAGCCCTTCTTTATTTCTTTTGTATAAATTATACAATAAGTTTCCATGTTAAAACAAAAATATATTCAAATTATTTAAGGGATAAAACAAAACCGTTTCAATTGCATCCATAATGAACAGTGTCTTGAAGATATTTCTATTCAGAGAATGAATTTCTGAGAAAAAGACAATGAGAGGATAAAAATCTTAGGAGAGATAAAGTTAAATAATGCATCTAAAAACAAAACATTTTCTTTAACTCTGATCAGTAATAAACAATTTTAAAAATAGGTATTAACACATTACTATTGTCATTTAAGATGCTAAACTAAATCATCTTGGCTTGATAATAAGAGAGAGAGGAGGGAAAAAAAAACTCAACTACATTAAATTATTGTGATTATCTGCTCTTCACTGCCTAAATATTTTCTTGTTAGTAATAGTTACAAAGATTGTAAAACAGAGGACAATGCACAATAACATTAGAATACAGGATCTATACTTACGCAGTTTTCTAGCCAGAAGGAATGCTTCACGTTCATGCGTTCTTTCCATTTGTTTCATATCCATAAAATTCTTTGTCACATTAACTGCAAATAGATATGAACAAAATGAGATTTTCTTGAAAGAATAAGTAGCAATTTACAAAATATAATCATATCAACATTCGAGATTTTTATAAATAAAACTACTTCTTTAAAAATACTATTATGTGCACATCACCACTGTTCCCTTTAACTTCTTTTGAATAAAAAGATTTTTCAAATATCCAGATAAATTCAAAATTGAAAAGCTTACACAGTTCTTTAAATACAAACATATCAAAGTAATTTCTTTAGATTTCAAATAATGCCATTTTAAGTGATTGCTACAATCACAGGATATATTTTATTGTGTGTGTGTGCGCATGTGTAATTTGAAATTTATTGTTGCAATATATATATATATATATTAAAAATTACATGCTTTTTGAATATGCTTATTAAAAAATGTTACTTCCTTTGCCTCCATCTTATACATCATAGGCAGCATGCAATAATTTCAGGGGATGCATGACAGCATACCAGCACCTGCTGGTAATCATTATATGGCTAACTAGATCAAAGGCTCTACCTGTCCATTAGCAGTTCTCCAATTGTCCTCACAAAACTGGCTAGACCTCCCTAACTTAGAAAATCTCTAAGTAGGTACAGGGGATTGAATCCAGGCCAGCAATACTGACCACTAGACCAAGAAGGCAATCTTTTGAATATGCTGCTTATTAACACTAGTATACAATTTAAGCAAGGAATGACAATTTAGCATTGTGCCAATATGTATAAACTATGATATAAATTTACCTCTTTCAGTTTCATCCAGTTCAAAATATTTTATTGTTTCCAAATCCTTCTCAGTCTTCCATCGGACTACTTTCTTTGGTCCTTTCCTAGTTTTATGATAGATTAGAACACCTTTCAGCTTTCCTAATAGTGAGACATCAATTATCTCCTTTTCTTTATTCTCATCAGAATCTTCACTCTTTTCCTCTGAACCTTCATCTTTAGCCACTTCATTATCATTGACCTCATCACTTGCTTTTGGGCTGCCTTCATTCTCTTCTGTTGGTGGGCTAGGTGCTGAAAGGAATTAATGTATACATAAAATGTCTTTCTTTCAATTGCTAATCATTTTAAATTTGCATTAAAATAATAAATTTGATGAATGCTTACTTTTCCTCTCTTCTTCATTTGATAATTTTACTTCCTCATTATCATCATTTTCTTTTTCAGTGCTCTTTTGGTTTTCATCTATCTTTTCTTCCTCATTTGTTTCAAGTGTATCTTGATAAAACTAAAACAGATATTAAAAAAAATTTATTCGTATATTTTATGTAACAAAATATATGCATTATAATAACTGTAGGTCAAATACTATTTAATAAACATAATTCTGAAATTGTACCTTAAAAGTGGGTCTAACGAGAGGTGGCGATTTGTTGTTTTCATTATTTGTTGTAGTATTAGCATTAGGTGAAGATGGTGGTGTACTGTCTTTATTTGCCTCCTCCTCTTTTGGTGCAATGGGTTCTTTCTTTGCTTCAGGACCATCATTGCTGTTGGGGATTCTTCTTTTTCGTTTTCGGGGCTCTTTCTTGCTGGATGCATTTAGTGCATCCATAAACATATCACTTTCCTGCAGGAACGATGCTGCAAATAAGAAAATACTAATGGTTAATAGTATTCAACTTAATACTATATTGAGTTTACAATCCAATGGGCACTTGCACTACCTTCATATGAAAATGCTATAAAAGTGTAAAATCTTATGTAAGCACAGAAAAAAATGAACAGGTTAATTTTAAGTAAGCATGAGGAAAATACTGCTGTTAAGATGCATTACACATCACTGCCTGAAAAAAATATGCAATAGGTTATTTCTGAAGTAACATTTTCTTGTATGCTGCAACAAAAAGATACATGCAAATCAATACATATTCATACAGCAAACATTTGACGATCACACATATCTAAATGATGAGTACCATTATAAGCTTTGTGTTCATTTATTTGCCTATTCTGTTGAAATCAGAATTATTTAAATATAAATTGTCAATTCATGTTCTCTTGGTTATTTCTTTTCTGTTGCAACTTAAAACTTGACATCCTATATAAAAATATATATTAATCTTGATGTTATTTGATTTTTTCTATTTATGTCACTGGTAGGAACTTAAAAAGTGAAGAGCAACTACTTTTATAAAAAATTCTTTAGGAGCATTATAAGGACTAGCTGTAGCAACCCATAATTAACACACACACACACACACACACACACACACACACACACAGAAGGTTCAGGTATATATGCTGTACTGATTCTTCATGAAATTTAACAATTTTAATGCATTGTTAACATTGTTAATGATCAGAATTTCTGGGAAAATCATTTTACTAACTTATTTTACTATTGGTACTTCTTTTTAATATTTGAGACTTGGCAAGATATGTGGATGACATATTTACCACTGTACCTAAACATCTGGCCAACAGTACCTTAAAATTATTAAATTTACTGGATAGATCAATACAGTTTACATTAGAAATGGAAAAGAATGGTGGATTTCCCTTTTTAGATTTGAAGATTATAAAAGACAAAACAGCTTGGCATTTGGAATATATAGGAAACCTACTCAAAGTGACAATTACATTAAAAATATGAGCTTTAATCCTGAAACACATCAGCATGCCATCCTAAATAGCCTTGCTTTGATTGACAAAGTAATAAAGGAAAACAAAGAAGAATACCAATAAATCAATGATATAGCACCATTTAATGATGGTTTCCATTAAAAATTAGTGCTTAAAAGTATTGAACAGTTTAACAGAAATAAAGATGTCAAAACACAAGTTTACTTTTACAGATAATGAGAGAGAGGGGGGATATACATTTCAAAAAAATCACATACTATCCTAGTATGTGCAATAAATTTAAAAAGATTTTAAAAAAAATAAAATGTTTTTGCCTTCTCAAAATGTCTACAATATTCAAAATGTATAGCAATCTTCCTGTAAAAATCCTACCTTCAGACAGGAAGTCTGATATGTACCAAATAAATTGTAAAAACTGTGATCAGTTATATATTGGAAAAACAAAAAGAAATTTGGATACCTGTACCATAAAACATTTCAAAAATATCTGTTACAAACAGATAGAGAAATCGGCAGTGGCAGCCCACATTTGGTCAGAAAACCATGAAAGTGATTATAATTAATAATTGTTTAAACACAATTGCAAACTTTTGGAACTAACAACACGGGAAAAATTTACATCATAAAAAATAAGAACTGCATCATGAACTTCGAGAAACCATCCTTGAATATATTCAATAAACTTCTATAACCTCCTATAGAGTATCCTTCTACCAGTTGTTCTGCTGATGATGGGAGCAAATGTTCCCTAAACATGTCAAATTAAAATACCAAGAAAGTGAAGTATATGTGTCACCAAACCAATGCCATATCAACATTATATAATTTGTGTTTGTATTGCAATTGCTACAGCCCTAAAAATTTTTCCCTGAGAGATCTTGAGTAAGAAGGAATCCCTTCACATAGATGCATGGCAATGAACAGATTGACTATCAAAAAAAGGAAATACAATAAAACAGAAATCCATAACATAGACAATAGAAGGATAAAAAATTCAAATATGAAAATAATTAATTTCGAAACACAAATCCAAATAAATAAAATTAAAAATTATTGGGAAAGCCTATAAAATATTGGGGAATTTGCAAGAGCATCTTACATGAAAATAGAAAAGGATACAGCACTATCCAGAACAGAAAACGGCCACTAGAACATTCCCATCTGCAGAGACAATGCAGCAATGAATAAGGACCACCTTCTTCACTGCAGAAGCTAATTCAAGAGATGCAGAAGATCCATCATTTCTATGCTGGAAAGCTAACGCAAAAATGGCTTAGCCAAGTTTTTGCCATTTGACAATAACTTGGGTTTGGTCAATGATTATTCTGATAGATTGAGAGGTACCTGCTTGTGATCTGAATTCACACAATGTACTTAGACCTACAACAAATTCCCAAACTCATAATCTAGTGTCATTTTCCAAGGATCTGCAGTTGAAAAAGTGAGCATATACTATCTCTTATAGATCTTACTCTTAAAGTAAGTGCTGCATGTTTAAAGGAACTGATGTCTTGGCATCCCCATACCATTTAGGTAAACTGCAAATATCATCATGCTTTGTAGTTAAGTGCATTAACAAATGGAAAGGAATAAAGCTTTATTTCAGCTTAATTCTTATTGTAAAAATATATATGTTATAAAGAGGAATAAGCATTTGTATCTGTTATCAAAGTATTCTCATTTTAGATCAAACTATAAATTGTTGCTCAGTACTTATTATAATGGTGTAAATGGTTTTATAAATTTTTTTCCAAACAACTTAAACCAGCTGCAATATTCTCACATTCAGGAGGGCATTTGCTCATCAATGGAATATTTTTAAATAATATTCCAAAGTTCATCTCTATCTTCAAATTACTTAGCTAACATATTTATTTCTATATTTTGTTAAGTAAATGGTAAGATTTGTAAGAATGCCTGTTTGCTGAAAAATGCACAAACACCCCCCCCCCCAAAAAAAAAAACCCTGACTGGACTGATACTGTTTGTTCTCTAAGATTAAGAATAAACCTATTTAAATGAAATGACTGAAGCTGATTAATAATTTATGGGTAATTATGATCATATTTAATATTTTCAGTATTTTTTGTTATTGCTATACTAAAAGCAGAACCCTCCTCCTTTTGAATTGTTAGTATCAGTTCACAATTATTTATTCATAACATAAGCAAGAGAAGCCTAAACAGTTAAAATAGGCAGTGTGCTGTTCAAAAGTTAATAAAATTGCCCAAAGTTAATACCAATTTTCACTGGCACATCCTGTTTTCTTAGAAGTCATATTCAAGTAAAACCTTTATAGCTTGTTTTTGATTTTGGAAATGAAATATCTCCAAAATTTTTTCAATAAATATTATTCCTGATTTCACTGCTCTTAAGATGTGTATGATTTTGTTCTTCTTTTACTTAGGGCTTCACTCACAGTATGAAATAGAATGGAAAACAAATTTGATCAACCTTTTCATTCTTACAGAATTGCTTATTGCTGAAAGGATGCCAAAATAAATTTTCTTCAGATATTTTCATTTGTATTCAATAGTAATGAGTAGGAAGTATAATTCTGATCAACATACAGTAAAATATAGAGCAGAAAATTATATTTATGTATCTATCATGCATTTTGCAACATAATATTGTGTACCTAAACAGATCTTCTGAATATGGAATTTACTCCAACAATTTGCTTGCAAATTATATTGGAAAAAGTTATTTCTCAAAATATAAAGAATTTCATTTGCAATTTTGAAGCATTGAAGATAGGATACTAATTCAGTTTCTTCAAATGACTTGTAATGATACAAAACAGTATGAAAAGAGGCTTGCATTTTTGTATAGGTACAAATTATTGAATTAACTTTAATAATTTTCCAAATTCTAATGGAAACATGTATTTATGTCAAAATCCAAATTTTGTAAAAATATTAGTACCTTTTAAAAACATGTCCAAATGTAAATATATGGATAAATTTTCCTAGAGGCTTTTAGATATAGGTACACTAAATGCAATCCTCTCTCCAGTTATAAGGAAAGGATATGAAATAAAAACACAATCATTTTAATCTGAGTTCATTTATTCTTTATTTAATTCATAAATACAACTTTCTGGCATTCAACATTAATTCCATTTTCTGATCTTATGCAATGCAGAATTCACAGAAGAAATAACAACCCACAAGCAACTTTCTGGTTATATGACAATGCATAAAGATATTTACTATTTTCAATGAAACTTTTCAAAAAAGTTATTGGCAAAAGAGCTGCTCAAATTTTTGTTTCATAAAACCAAAAAGTGGATTGTGGTGGCGTTTTCATTGTCTTTGCAAACTCATTCAGCAATTAATCCATACTTTATATATGCATTTACTTGTAATCATTATGGTTATTAGTCAATTACTCTTCAATTTTTAAGGGCACACAGGCAGGGAGTGATTAGAATTTTAGTTAAAAAATGAATTATATAATGACAATAGCAATTTTCACCCTTTAGCTAATCATTAAAAAACATTCCCCCCAATTAAAAAAATGTTACTACTAGTGTCCCCCAACTAAATGGGTCAACCTTACAAACTTAAGCATCCTAAGTAGTGAATCTTTAAATATGTATTAATGTTTAACAATAGAATAAAAAAATTAAAAATGTATTGTAACACTCTTATCTAGAGCACATTAATTACCTAATTTTTAAAAGTTTTATACCTAAGCTGCAGCAATAATAGTATGCATTATTAGCCTCCATCCATATGTTTTAAGAGAAATACTACACACTTTTTGTTTTGAAAACATGTTTATAACTAATAATTGGAAGGATTCAATATTTTTCCATGTATTATTTAATATATCAAGCAGTTTCAGCTTACGTAATAAAAATATCAACTGATTTAAATTTTATTCTGCCCCAGTAATCTGTATTTTTATTATGAGAGTTTTTAAATTCTGGAGTTAGATCGATACTGTTGTGTGTCCAAAAAAAGAGAACTCAAAACTCATCAGCTTATTACATTTGCTTTCATCATTAAGTATTAGCAATGGACAAATTTTTATACATATAAAACTCTTAATTTGAATACTGAATCCTGAATTTTCAAGCATTATTATTCATAACTCTACCCATATTAAACTTTATGGCTAAAATGGATGTTATAGTACTATTATACAACTTTAAGAGACTACCCAAATTAACTAAGTTTTAAATACTAACTTGTATTTTAGTATGCATGCTGATATTGAATATGTGTGGCTTTGCCAAAGGGGAGAAAAAGAAAGAGGGGAAAAAAACAACAACATGTACCAATCTGCACCACTGTTCTTTATATAAATGTTCTATTATGAAAAATCTGTTGCAAAACAAAGATTCTACAAAGCACTATTTAATTTGCAGATACCAAACTAATAAATATAAAGAAAACAAAATCTATATTGCATTCTGTGTATGTTACTTTTAGAATGATTTATTTTCAATTAACTGCAT
Source organism: Metallyticus violacea (assembly GCA_030762175.1). Taxonomy (NCBI): domain Eukaryota; kingdom Metazoa; phylum Arthropoda; class Insecta; order Mantodea; family Metallyticidae; genus Metallyticus; species Metallyticus violacea. Next base: position 60,408,879 of record CM060836.1, read on the forward strand.
TTGATAAAAGCAATGCATATATGCTGCTTTTGAGATAATCTGCCTCCTGAAGCAAACATATGAATATATCCTCCTCCTTCAACATTAAAAATGGAAATTATACTCTTATGTGCTCCAGTAATAAAAATAATTTATAATGTGTTGTTTCTTTTTAGCAGAAGAAAAGAGCTGTGAACTTTTTCGTTAATCTATCTGATTGAGATACTTCTATTTTTATATTAAAGATGATACAACACATTAATCATTACTTAGTTATGAATGTGACTGAGGTACATATACTGAAATATCAGTACTACTCATATGTATGAATGTATATACAAGCACTATTAAAAGCACTGTATTTATATATTCTTAGCTCTATAAATATGTAAAAAAAAAATTAAGTAAATTAATTAATAGCAAAGCACATTCATATGCAGGGAGTCTCTATTCCCCTTTCTTGCTTCCCCTCTTCATTATTTATTGATCTGCCATCTCAGCATAGAAAACCCTGCATTACACTCAGCAAAGCTGTTCCTCCATATTTGTTTCTAAATATCCATTAGATATGTAACATTTTGGCTATTATATTAATTGTGCATTACAATATAAATTATCCTGTAAATACTATAATTTATTCTCAGGGATAAAAATGTATATTACCAAGTTAGATTGAAAACATGTAATTTTGTTTAGTCAAATTTTCTGCTATTATATGCCAATAATAATAACAACAAAAGAAGAAGAACAAGAAGAAGAAGGAGGAGGAGGGGGAGGAGGGGGGGGGGAGCTTGGTTGCTTATGTAAAGTGCTCTTATAATAAAAGGACAATATTTCCAGTCTGTGTGCTACGAATTACATCTTAGCAAGCAAAACCCAAAAATTATAGGTGTATTCTTTAAAAAGGCAAATAAAATAAATATACCCAAATCAGAATCTTAATATGCTTTGAGCATGTAACCCCACATACTGCATAAAAAGGGAATGTTTTATGCTAAAATGTTCTGATGGGACAAGCATCTTGCAAAACAAATATGCCATTCTCCTTTCTATCTCTGTTGATCAGACTGTTAATAACAAGAATCATAATCATACTGAGTAGCTAAAATTCAATTTCCAATATTGAAAAGCTTTGAGTCACTTGTAGATGCACATGTTTTTACAATTGAATATTTGAACTCTTCCACTGAAGGCAAACAGTGAATTCAAATACTACCTCAGCCAAAGAGCTGTATTTCAATATTTTTCCATTTATATTACATGCATGTGCATCTCAGCATAAGCAGTAAAGAACATGTTTTAAAGAAGATAGAAGTTGATGAAATGAAGCTCTGAACAACATGAATTATGCTGATTGATATTATTCTGCATGGACTTCACACCAATTCTAGCATATAACCTCTGTTAGTCAATTTCTGTTCAAGAAATTTTGTGGCAGATATTTAGTGCTTTAAGTATCACTTGCGCTCAATGACCTAAATTAAATCAACAATTATCCCATATATTAAACTTATGTATAATTAATTACAAAACTTTCCTTATGCATTAAATCGAGGGTGCCATCAGCCACATGCAGAAGCTTACTCAGATTTCTTAATGATTTTTAAAGAAGAAAATTGTAATGAATGCTGCTTCCTTCATGTGCAAATAAAAGAATCCTGACCTACCATTCATAACTAAAAAGTATTGTTTCTTTTGGCTCTATTGCTGGCATAGTATGCCTATCATATTTTATACTTCTGCAAGGACAATTAGTAGTAACCCAAGTACATTAATTAGTTTTTTATTAGGAAAATACAAAATTTCTTTTAAGAGATATTCTAATGCCTTGAATGTTACCATTAAGTTATTCATAGTGGTTTGCTATGTTCAACTTGAACATAAACATGAAAAGGAACACTTGCACTGTACATGTCGTTAACCTTGGCCTAGCCTCTGCATGTCATTTTGGCACTGCCTGGAAGGATGGGTGAGAAAGCACATGATATCAGACTTGTTATTTGCCAAAATGGGACCCATCCAGCATTTGACAAAACCATGAGTCTCTAGTGGCTAGTCTTAAGACAGCCATGTGCCTGTTTGAAAGGGGTTTAGGACTATCATGATTTTTTTTAGATCCAGTATTCGGTGCTCTTGGCTCAAACTTTCTGATTGCATAATTTTAAGTGCATGCAAACTCATCGATTACTCACTTAAGAAGAATAAGTTTATGCTGACAGCAGCAGTAAGTATTCCAGATTCAGAATTGTGTGTACAAATATTGTGCTATGGATGCAAGTTAGCCAATTAGTTCGAGATTGTGTTCCAAATAATTAAATATTTTTTCAACACATACACTACACACACACACTGTTCATATTCAACCAGAATGATATTTCCTATTTGCTTATGCTATCCTACGATCCATTCCCCCCACCCTCTCTATATATATATTGCTATATGAGAACTTGCAACACCATAGCTTGTATGTGAATCTGTAACACATTAATGTTCTTCTGACAGAACTTTTTACCTTATCCTCTATGCATGCAAATCATTCAGCCAAGAGCTGAATCAATGCTAAGTTCTGTAGCCCACCCTTATTGGTTTTTCAATCTTATAGTGAGGCAAAGACGAGTTTGAGAAAATGTCCTAAGCGGCCAAGAAAGAAATTCTTATGTAGACAGTGTTGGAAGAGTGAATACCATATCAAAACTCTAAACCTAGAGCCAAAAATCAAGTCAATTCAATGCAAATTATTAACCCTGGAGCTTTCATGTTCTCCCATGAGCATGCACCTAAATATCTGTTTAATAATTCTGCATACTCTGAGCATCTCAAAGAATAAGAGAGATTAGGCATTTTAGCAATGCTATGTTAGGACGTTCACTTTAGAAAAGAGGCAATTGGAACATTACCTAAACTAAAACACAAAGCTCAAGATCAGTGTGGAATAGAAATTGTCAATAAATAGAATATTAGTAGTGAAACACTTGTAAAGCATACTTTCGTTCTGCAGGTTCAAGAGGCTATTGAAAGGATGTCATGCCTATTGTGTTATACAATCCATATAGCATTTTGCCAACCAAACATCCAAATCCAATTCATAGAGTCAAAAGGAGGTAACCAGCAGCAGAGAGCTGGTTACCTCCTGGTTAAATATGCTACAACTACAAGGCAGTTTCCATTCCACTATTGATATGCTCTTCAAGAGCAGGAAAATACTAGTTAAATTACAGCTTTAAATTCCAAGCGATGATGATTTGAAAAAGCTGAAATTTGAAAGCTTCAGTATTTAATTTACATGGATACTAAGCCCTAGAATACACCTTAACACTGTAATCACTGGATGGCCTGGATTCGGACTACACGAGGTCCCTCCTCCCTCCTACAAGGATTTCGAGTCCCCTAGAAGGGTCGCTTCCATTACGACTCTAGGGAAGAAACATTTATAAAGCGAAAGCCACCGTCACACAGCACCAATCCACTTCGCCCGGTACTTTCGACCGACCCACTAAAAGAGCCAACAGAACGAAATGATATAAAATGGAGCGGAAAATTCGCGAAATGGAAAGGTTCATTCCACCGTTCGCGACCAAAAAGAGAGCGAGAGCAACCCCACTACATATCAGGATGGCCGGCCCCAAGAGATTTGAACCTAGGACCTTCCGAATGCGAGCCGCAAGTACTGCTTGGTATTTTTCACATTAAGCCGTATTTTGCTGGTTACATCACAAGTGCTTAAAATTTGTGACTTTATTACCGACAATTAAATATTATTAACGCCAACTTTAAAAATTTTGGTCTTGGAGCATTATTAAACTTTTAGTATTGTAATTTTATTTTTAAAATGCAGATTTCAATTAAAATCTCTACTTAAAACAAGAAAAATTCGAATTTATATATTGGCGAGTTGTTTGTGGTAAATGAAGACTGAACTTATATGCTCAATTACTATGGTAATTACCGCCTGTGGTGCCTCAGTAGTAAAAACGGGCGTTAAACACTACTCAAAAAAAAAAAAAAAAAAAAAAAAAAACTATGGTAATTGATATATTTATACAAAGAGGAACTTTAAAATATACTATTGAAAATAAACATGGATCTCCGCTCAGGATTGCTTTGCACTTTCTCATCAAAGTTACTTATACCTATTTACTAGCAGCAACAGTGACACTGAATTGCATGTACGAATATATTAGCTCTTAAGAATTCTTTGAAACTACAATGATAATTCATAGTCACACTATTTTAATACCCATTCATCATGCTAACACAGCTATTTATCGATATTATTTCCACAATCCCTTCTGCATTTTATTGAATGACCTTAAGGACGCGTGACCTTGAACTTGGCAACACTTCCAAGTATCTACTTAACAGCTGTTTTAATCAGGGGTAATGCAGCCTTCATCAAGGCTAGTTCCATCAAAAATAGAATCCTTCCAGATTTAAGTTCGCGGAAATTCCATGTAAAGGCTTAAGGGAATAATGCTAAATAGCGGTGGGTTCACACACACACACACACACACACACACACACACACACACACACAAAACAGAACAAGGAAGGATACTACCAAATGATTTTGATTTCGTAACAGGAGTAAAGTAAATATCTAGTTTATCCTGTGACTTTGAGAGCAATAAGAGGGTTACGGTAATCTTCCCACGTGTACTGCGATATTAAATTATCCTGTTTCTCCTCAAAATACGTTCTTAACTAGTATTTTCCTTAATCAGAAAATATGCTGCGTAAAGTGTTTAACAGTGTGCGTGATCATGCGAGTAGTAGCTGAAGGTTCCTGTCACGAAATTTAAGCTTAAAACATATATCCTGAAACGTATGATTTAAGAGAGAACCAGCAATCATGCTGCAGATAAATACAGCTGCTAATAAAGAACATTGGGGCGCAAGTTAAATTTAGTGGTCACTCAGGTTATTGCACATTTTACTGCAAATATTACATGTAGGGAAGCATTTTAGCTATAGAAATCCAAATTACGCGAGGCTACTCTCATATCTTCCCGAAGATTCTAAATTCATTTTTATATTTTTAAAAGCTTAAATTCGCCTCAAGAGTCGTGAACGCCGGCCTTTCTTTTAGACTGGGCATAACACATCGCAAAGAACAGATAATTCAGAACAGGTTTTCTACGTAAGGCAAAATATTTCATTCATCTTTTGTACAATGCTTGTGGTATTCGCTGACAACTACAACATTTCGGTTTAAAAATATAAAATACTAATTCCTAAAATAATGTTTACAATGACTTTTTTTGTGAGTGTTGAAACTTTTTTTTTCCTTTCCTTAATAACATCTTAACATTTTGTTCGGCTTTGACTTTTGATTACAGCTTTCATGGATATCAACCCAGTATTCTCTCTGACATTGTCCAAGATCTGGGCCATCTCCACTCCGTGATTTTTCCTTACGCTTAACTGTCTGAGAAAAATATGATGAAATAACAGGTTGAATCTGTCACCCTGTTAAGGTTAACCGCTGAACGGAATAAAGTTTGCAGGGTGCCTGTGAAATTGTGGTTAATGGAAAGTAGGAAAGTGGCATTCTTTACGGAGTCTGGGGCAAAATGACAGGAGACTGGAAAATAAACGGGCCAATAACAAGATCAGGAATCAAAAGATACTGAACAAGACATGTGAACGGTCTTAACATTTTGGGGTACCTAACACAAGATTTAATTTAACATTAAAAATATTTACTACAAACAGTAATTTGCTTGAAAATTTAATTATCCTAAAGACGATTACGGAGTGAAGATGGCCAAAATTTGGATCACAACCAAGTGAGTACTTTGTTTATATTCCGTGAAGCCATAATTACTTCTTTATCGTAAGATAACTTGACTAAACGTTTTTAAAGCAAATCTTTTCTCTCTCTTTGATCGGCACCTTGTAAAAAATTATTAATAGAATAGAAATATTCACTGCAAAGCTGATCTATAGTACAATTTTCTTTCCATGCAACTGAAGACAATTTCCAATCACGCAAGGGACTTATTTTGTTCACATAAAAATGAATGTAAAACTATGTGTTACGTTGTATCGTTGAAAGAAACAATAAATTCGGATCAAATTCAGAGGCCCGCTTAAAATACATAGGAAATGCCTAAAACACACCTGCGCTTAACAAAGTACACTTACAATTCAAATGCCGCTCTTGTCTAGTTATCATTAAAATATTTGCTCTAAACTTATAGAAAGTACAGCCTGCGACGCTTACTAATTATTTTCATGCCTACGTAAACTACTATCTGTACTATTAGGTAATTTAAGCTCAGTTTCTTTCTACTCAACTTTGAAAGGACTTTCTTGCCTTATCTCAGCTGTTTAGCAGCATGATTCGGCACACATTGCTTTATAAAATGAACGTCAAACTAGTCGATTTACTCTTTATTTAAATTATGTAATTTACTTGAGGTATGAAACTTATTTTCTTACCTAGCACATATAACTGTTTTTTAATCAGTGAGATAAAAGTACATAAAATTGAAACAAAAGTTTTCATCTTGAAAGCAACAAGCTTTCTAGAAAATAACTTATGTAAATATTTCATTTGGGGGGAAAACAATATGTCACATTTTGTTTCGTGAAAGTTTTAATGACCTACTCAATTTTTAATCAGATTCTGGTTTTACGCAAAAAGGCAAACAAATTTTATCTGAAACGTTTTCTTAGTAAACCAACTGTTATTTTATGAAGTATTTAAGAAAGTTGAAAAACATTACACGCTAATGCTTTGAAATACCACCTTAGACTTTATTTGTTTGCAATTAACAAAATACAAACGCAGTTTGAACACAGAAATTGAGCTTATTTACCTTTCTCATAGACACGCGGAGGGAGAGAGAGAAAAAAAAGTTAACAGCTTAACAACTGTGTATGATCAAGTAAGTAGTTTGTACTTATTGAAATACTTTAGCGAAGGGATATTCAAGTGCTCATCACGTTACATGTCAGTTGAAATTGTTTTCATTTATGGGTCTACGAATCGGTGTGCAAGACTGGCAGCTTGCATATTCAACGAATAAGTTCCTGGTTCAAGTTTAAGCCATAGGGACTTGACTTAATTCAGACAGGATCTGTTGCTAATGGCTAATTATAAATATATTTAATATATTACTATATTTATTTATATAAAAGGCACAGCATGTACTTGATGAAGTCACTACAATTGAAGTCCTAGGACATGTTTGTGCTAATTCAATAACTTCACTTCATAAAGCATGTTCTTACATTGGAATTTCCACGAGTGGAATACCTAAAATTCTCAAAGTACAGATGTTTCATCCCTATAAGCTTCAAATACATAAAAATTGACTGAAAATTTTGAGATAATGTCGAAGACTAAGAGAATCGTCTGAATTACTAAAAAAGATTTGCTTTTCTGATGAGTGCACATTTTACCTTAACGGTTCTTTAAATCGGCAAAATTGTAGGTGCTGGAGTGATAATAGACCAAATACTCGTATTTTGAGAGCAGACTACACACAGTGGCAGAGGAAATAATTGTCTGTGCAGGTAGGCAATATAATCACTAGTCGATTATTTTTTGAGGATATCTCACTGGTGCTATATACTTAGAAATGTTTGAAAATTGTATTAATCCTCTCATTAATGAAGAAATTGAAAACCAGGAAGACGGAGAATGCTAGAGTTGCTTTAAATGGAAACAGGCTTACATTCCAGCATGATGGAGCACCACCACATTATACACAGAATGTTCGACAATAATACATTCCCGAAAAGATAGATTGGTTGGGGAAATACCGAATGGTTTGCAAGATACCCTGATTTAAGCCCCTTAGTTTTCTTTCTAAGTAGGCACCTAAATCAGTAGTTTTTAAAACACAAGCCTGTTACAATTGAAGCACTGCGACAAAGGATAACCACAGCTTGCAGGAACGTTCCTAAATGCATGTTTCAGAATATTAGACGAGCTATAAAAATGCTATATTTTTGTATGGAACGAAATAGATAACATTTCAAGCACTTGTATTTCTTTATAACATTGATTAATGATAACATTATTTTTAAAATCAATAGCAATTTTATATATTACAATTATGATTTAATAAACATATTTAGCAAAAAAAATGTTTCAGACAAATGTTGTTTTGCTTTATGCGTAAAACCAGAATGTGATAAATAATTGGGGGTCCTCATTAAAAATATCAAGTTGGCCTATATAAAATATAACTAACATCGTTGTTTTCCTCCTAGAAAGCAGCAACATTTGCCATAAATTAATTTCTTGGAAATGTGTTGCTTTGGAAATAATCAGCTGGAAAGTTTTTAAACCAACATACGCATACCTACCGGATGTTAATGAATAGCAACGAAATACTTTCATTATGTATAGAGAGAATGAATGTTGTTTAACTCCCGTTTTTACTATAGAGGCACCAATGGCGATGGACACTGATAATACATGAAATGATATATTTGAAAAGAATTTATTTTTAAGAAAGGAATTGTTCCAGACCTAAGTTTAGGGTACCTCCCCAGTATTTGCCATTTATGAGAACCGAGGAAAACCTCGAAAATTCCTGTCAGGGATAACGGTCGTGGCGGGATTCGAACCCCAGACCTCACGAGCCAGCGCCTTAACCACCTCAACCACCTGTGGCGATGTGCATAGAGAGATGTAGGCAAGTAATTGAAGATGGGGAGCCCAAGTTTACCAACATAAAATGTAGATGTGGGGCAGAAATTGATAGTAAATTGATTAAAGGCAGTACTAGAGTAGCCTTACTTTTTTTTTAGTGATCGGAAAAAACTATAGTTAATAATTCATCAACAGCATAACATTATAATTTAGTGTAATTACAACCTGCAAACTTTACAATACTAAACATGATTGCAATCCCTACATTTACATGGAACTCAACTTTTAATCATGAAGTTGACATATTACAGTTTTTCCCCTAGTATTGCGATATATTTAATGTCAGTGATTGTATGTAACAGTTAATTGTCTTGTGACCAAAAAGTAGCTTGCATGACATTTGGAGATTTTATGCCCTAACATGCAAATTTGGAACCATTGATCCCTAGGCTCCCTTACCCAAATAACTTATCAAAACCTTTCTATACAGAATGAAAACTATTTCAGTGTTCATCACAAACACTTTGTACATACATTTTTTCCAATGTGAAATTGCTATATACTGCACTGTTTGAATTCTAATTCTTTAGTAATTATATATACATTTGAATAGAACTGATACTCATTCTGAAAACGTTAATAAACTGTTTACGAAATAAAATGTATATTTTAAAAACAGCTCTAAAGCGTTAAATCACATTAAACCGTTAATGTATTTAGTCATTAATTAGCAGAAACGAAAGGATTTTTTTAAATAATGTGTTCCATGTTCCATGCAAACAAACGAGGTCTTCGGGGAGGTAAATGGGATTGACAATTATGCAATTTAAGTCTTTCGTCCTTAGGTGTCTGAGGACTGATATTCGCTTTTTTCAGGATGAAGGAAAAATCCGGAGAGAGAGAGAGAGAGAGAGAGAGAGAGAGAGAGAGAGAGAGAAGACAAGCAGATTCGAACCTGCGCCTTCCACCTCTGTAGTTGTGGATCGATACACTAGCCAACTAAGTCACGGAGATGATAAGAACTTTTTACATTCCAAAACCAATCTACATAATGTTACGTACGAATTTTGGTACTTAAACAGAATATAAAACTAAAGTTGAATTATAGAATGGAAGAATGAACTTTTCCAATAAATAAATAGAAAAATCACAATTTTAAATATAATTTAGTTACTTTTGAACGTAAATGGTTATTCTGACATAAATTACTTTATACTCCTTTTATTTAATACTTATCGACCAACCAACATTCAGAAATTGTGGTAGGGACATTTATTGATGCGTCTTGCGGTTCTAAGATACCCTAAGGTATGAAAAATCCAAGTACTGCGTGACAGTTATTAAACATCCGTGTTTGTGTTTAACATATATATATATATATATATATATATATATTTATTTATTTATTTGAAAGGGAAGGAGGATTGAATTAGGTGATTCAGATGAAAAAGCCCAATGAGGAACCTCTAAGAGGAAGGAGTGAGGCGAGGCCTATGAAGGGCGACCAGGTTTGGGAATGGCAGGTTCGGATGCAGTTCCAGATTCCTTTTCTTTTGTTTATCACTCTTATGACACAGTGCAACCCGCTTCCAATGAGTTTGAGCCCTCGGAATGATTGCTGCCAAGGCAGTTTTTTCATTGAGCGAATTCCATCACTGCAAGCCACACCTTGCCTTGCAACCTCGAGACGATAAACGAGGAAATGAAATGAGAAGGAATGAAGAACTATAACATTAGTGGAAAGTGACCAGGGAAAATCGTGAAAAATACTCCAAGTCAAGATAGCGGGCCTGCAAGAAATTTGAACCTGGGATCTTCCAAATGCGCCTTAGCCACCCCGCTTGGTAAAAGGAAGGAAAATAGACCTCATTCTGCAGTTAGACTGTTTATGAAATTAGGGTTCTGTTCCTTCCAACAGCTGGAAGATTCGTAAGTAAGGAATGAGCGCAATTTTCTCCATCGTCCGTTTTCAATTTTCTTTTCTGAACTTACAAAAGCTTCAAAAGAACTAAGGAGGTGTGGAATATTCTGATACAGTGGAAAGTGACAAGACATGACTTCTGAAAACGGTACTATAAGATTATATACTATTCTGCACTAGTATAAATTTTATAGAAATATTTACGTAGTTCATGTTTTAAAAATTTAACTATACAAACTTTTAAAACCACTAATTTCCTTTGATTCTCATTATTCTTCACTAACTAAAAATGGCTATACATGTACGAGGATAGATTCAGAAGTTTCGGGGCTCGCTGATAAGGATTATCGCCTTCACATAATCCTTGTCATGCCTTAGTGTTAAGTAAATAATTGCAGCTGTAACTTCCATTCCGCCGTGTTCAGTTGTTCAGATATAGTTGCATAAAGAAGGCGTGTAGAAGATTGTGGCATGTTCAAAATGGGAGTATCCAGCTGTTATTAAGTTCTTCACAAAAGAAGGACTTACTCCAAATGAAATTAATTAATTGGACGGTATATATGGGAAAGTATTCCCCTCATATTCTACTGTAAAAGAATGGGCCAAACGTTTTCGCATGGTTCGAGAAAGCATTGAAGACTAAGAGCGTGCAGGTCGGCCCTTGGAGGTGCTCACTCCTGAAAACATCGCCATTGTGGAAGGAGAAATTATGGAAGACCGGCGGTTCAAAGTTACAGAAATAGCAGCAAGGTTGGGTCTTTCTAAAACAACAATCCTTCGAATTATTCATGAACATTTAAACACGAATAAGGTTAGTGCAAGATGAGTGCCCAAACTTCTTTCCTCAGCCCAAAATCAGCGAGTCATCTGTTGTCAGGCATTTTTGGAGCTCTTTCTGCAAACCAAACCATTGTTACAGATGAGATGAGAGATGAAACTATGGTCCTTCACTATGATTCCTTGTCCAAAAGAGAATCAATGGAGTGGCGCAAATCCGGCGAAGCCCCGCCCCTAAAGGCCAAGGTCACTCAGTCAACCAAGAAGGACACAGTCACAATCTTTTGGGACTGTGCAGGAATACTTTTCATTGACTTCAAGGAGAGGAACACCACAGTAAATGGGGAGTGCTATGCTGGTCTACTGTGCAGACTACGTGCTTCCATCAAAGAGAAAAGGCGAGGAAAGCTGAGTGGTGGTGTGCTCCTTCTTCACAACTTGCCGTTGCACAAGCTCTTTTTGCAAAGGAAACTGAAAAATGTGGCTTCAAGATCAACCATTCACCCTACAGCTCAGATCAAGCTCCCAGTGACTATTTCCTCTTCCCAAAACTCCAGAACTTTCGAAGAAGGAAATTTAAGCGTGAAGAAGTGATAAGATCCTGTTTATGCCCATTTTGCAGACAAGACTTCTGACTATTTTTTTGGGGAGGGGAGGTTGAAATGTTAATTCAAAGACGTGAGAAGTGTATTGCAATAGAGGGTAACTATATCCTAACATACCCAAAGGAATAGAACCCGCGTTACCGCCTGAAAACCCGTTCACTTCCATTGTAGGTGCTTTGTTGCTGTATGACACGAGTGTTCTAATGACAAAATAATTTACCATATTTAGCGGGAAGGTAAATTGCATCTCTTAACATAACAGTGGCTAGAAAACCTCTGCAATTTTTGATAAAGGAATGGTCGAATTCAGCTATTTGAAAAGCTGTTGGCTTCAGTCGAGCATTTCTAATTTCTTCCATCCAGTGTTGTGACACCTCAGTCCTACACGCACGGTTGATGAGAGTCAAACCTCGATCACATCCAACATGTTTCCACTTAAACATGTTTAACCTTGCTGTTTAGGTGAATAAATACTTTACGTGGGATTGTTAATTTGGTTCATTTATGGACGCTCTTTTAACATCTCAGGTCGTCAGCGTCCCATTCAATTCAGGGCGTGAAACGGCCGATAAATTTTGCTGAGGCCTCTTCTTTCAGGTTTGAAATTCTTTTACATGCCTATAAATCTACATGTGACCCACGGCTTTACTTCCATTCCTAAGGAAACCATACTTAGAATTTGTACGCCCGAAAAAAAAAAAAAAAAAAAAAAAAAAAAAAAAAAAAAAAAAACAACAACAACAACAACAACAACAACAACAACAACAACAACAACATCGATCCTGGCAGAGTTACGAGGGAGGTTTGACGTTATTGAGAACAAGCGCAGTTTTGCAACGTACTTTATTTTACGATATAGTTTCTTCGAAGTTTAACGCACTTTCTTCATTGTTTCTCCGGTTCGTGATTCCAGTGGAAGTGGGTTTCTTCGATGCCCTCAAAATACTCGTTTGCCTTTTCATTTGAATTAAATTTGTGTCAGTCAAGAAAGCTTTGAGTTTCGGGAACAGATAGTAATAAGAGACAGTGAAAGCAAGTCAATAGGGTGAATGCTGAGTTATTTCAAATTGCAGTTCGGTCAATTTGACCTGAGCAACGCGGATTCAATGATCCGGTACACTGTCACGGCGAAATTACACCTTTTGGTGATTCCCGGACGTTTTCCCGCGATTGTCTTCAGTCTCACCCAAAGTGATGCGTAGCATTTTCTAGTAATGTTTTATCTCCCCTCCATCTCCAATTAGGCAATCAATCAAGATAATTCCTTTTGCGTCCTAAAAAACAGAAGCAGTCACCTTTACAGTGGATGGAACGCATTTGGCCTTTTTCGAAGGCAGTTCAACTCGTAGAATCCATTGCTTTAGATGATGTTTCGTTTCCCGTGTATAGTAATGAATCCACATTATGCCCAGTCACAAAACGTCTTGAAAATTGGTTGGATTCTTCTTAAACGTTTCCAAATAGCCGCCCGTTATGCAATATACCAGTCCCCTCCCCCATGAGTAATCCATTAAACAAAAGGCAAAATCCTTTCATGAATTTCCTTTGCTGTTTTCCCTACCAGAAAAATAAATGAATCACACCACGAATTCCATTCTTTTGAACTGCCAAAATGTAAAGTAAAATCGGAATGATTTCAGACCATAGAATATTGCTATATAGAAAGCAAACCTTTTGCCACATATACAGCTGTTAGCTGTTGCCCTCATTTGGTGTGCGAACCAAGTTACTTATCAAATTACCTTCAGAGGTACCTCAATTAGCGTAATCATTTATTCATAGCTAGAATCGTAGAACATTTCTAGGCTTCACACTTTACTTTGTAGAAAGTTAATAATGAAGACAACTTATTCTGCCTTTCTTTCCTATGATGTACTGCATTGTAGCAATAGATTCATTAGTTGATAATGTGCTCCAATACCATATATTAAATGAATAAAAAAGCGTAGTCTGTGTAATAGCCATCGCTGGTCGAAATGTTTGAAAGAATATTTCCAAGTATTGTATTATCTTCTCAATACAAGGCGAGGAATGGCCGATAAATGTTGCTCAGAGGACTATTCTTTCAAGCTTGAGGCTCTTACGTGCCGTAAATGTACGACACAGGACCCACGGCTTTACTTTCCTTCCGATGGAAGTCATATTTAGAATTTTTACGCCCGAAAAAATCCATCGTTCCTGGCCGGGACCGAACCCGCGATTTTGGATCAATGAAGCATAAGGTTACAACTAGACCACCAGGACAGACTAATACGATACTAACAACATAAGCTGCCAACTATATATTAAAACATTATAAACACTATTGCTAGCATTCATTATACAATATTTGTCTTTCTTTTGCTGTTCGTACGTTCATTATCCTTTTTCTTACCGTACCGTAAATTTCAAACCTATACAGCCGTGATTATTCATTTTCGTTAGTGCGAGACCTATTTCTACCAATTAATTCTTTATGCAATTCTTTAATTTTGACAAATAAATTACATTCCTCCTCTTACTGTACTCTTCATATATATTGAGATATTTATGGAAATACACCGTTTTATGTTCTAAAATATTGAACCGTTACGGATTCTAAATGTTGCCATTTCGTTAAACTTGTCTTACAATCGGGACACCAAATTAAAAACATTATTTATTTTACAGCCATGTCGTGCAATATCACCCTAATGAAAATTGTGTATGTGCGCGTGACGTAATTCCAGGCTGCTGCATAAAGCAAAATCCTCAAGCTTCCGTGGACACATTAAGTATGTGAGCGGAATTAAATTTTCGATAAAGTATTTGTGATACATTGTTACTAATAGGAATTTCAAATTAAATGGAATTTAATGCTTTAATATGTGATTGTGTTGCCAATGTGGAAGATCGCAAATGCCAGAGCTAGAACTCATTTGGTTATTGACAAAAATAATTACAAATCTCGTGGGCAGCCTGTCATTTATTTAACAAATGAAATGCAGACAAGCGGAAGGTACTGCGTTCGGCTGGAAGAGGAAGGGGTGAAAACTCTCTGCAAAGGCTTTTTCTTCAAATCAACTATGCCGAAGGAAATCAAACGTCACAAATCTAGCTGTGGACTTGTGGATACATTGTATGTAAATCACCAAGTTTCGAGATTTCTTAGGCTGAACTCGTAGAAGTGGCACTCGTAAACCAATTCTGCATTTCAGGATATAAGCATTAGTTTTAGGGCCCAATATTCATTCATGGCAAGATAATCAAGCCACACTCCTTTCGTGCAAATATCAAATGCAGGACTGACAAATGTAATGACGATACAATATATCCAAATTAACTGAATAGTTGCACAGAGACGATCCAGAGCACACACACACATATATAATTTCTATTAGAACAAAATTCTTTAGATTTTAATTTTACGCTAAAATATATGGTGCAAAAATAATCATACATTCAATTTTATACATATATAATTTGTTTTAGAACGAAATTCTTTAGTTTTTATTTTACGTTAAAAAATAATCTAAATGACTTAATTGCATTTAAATGGAGCGCCATGACTCCTACCGGCGGAAAGCTCAAGCCTTCCTCTAGCGGTACTATTCAGTTGGGAGTTAGAAGACAATATTAAGATCTTGTTTACAACACCCAGCATGGATCTGAAGTTGCAGCAATGCGGGACTATTTGATTCCACTAGACTAAAGCCCTACGCAGACCTCGGAAATGGTGTAGCAAGATTATAAGGAGCACCCATTAAGCATGACACAAGTGTTCTAGTGGCATAAACGATACGACGTAGGTCATGAAGACCTTAAAAGATTCTGCGCTTACTGGGTAACTCGTAACTGCGTAACTGAAATCAATGTGAACACCATTTGTTATTGTGCAAAAATACGCCGTAAATAATTGCAGAGCCGCTGAAGAAGGAAAGAAAAAAAAAAAAAAAAAAGAAAAAAAAAAAGGAAAAGGAAAAAAAAGAAAAGAAAAGAAAGAAAAGAAAAAAAAAACACCGAGTTAACAAAAGCTTGCCAAAACGGTTAAATGTTATCATGTTACACCTGAACACAACAGCCGTTCATCAAGCCAGCGTGAATCGAGACATCATTAAAGAATTGGACACTGACCTCGCACCTTGTGACTTTAATCATTTCCCGGAAGTTAAAAAGGAGTTTCTTGGTCGCCATTTTGAAAATTACAAGTATCATGGGATTCTGAACAGTGCTTTGAACTATCTTTGGAATAGTTGTATTTATCAGAGAGAGGAGAAAGATATCAATTCGTTATTTTTATATACCCTCACATTGTACATTTAATTAACGCAAATTTATATTGTCCCATTTAATCTAGTACCTTTCTAAAACTGCACAATGAGCAAAAAGTGTTGTGACCAACCTGCACAATTTTATAATTATTTTTACAACTTTCGTACTATGAATTAAATGCCAATAAACCATGCTCCTCCCATTTCTGAATTGCGGTCCTAAGCAAAATGTGCACGAAACTCATATTCCTACATAGATAAAAAATTACGATACATTTCATTACAAATATATATATATATATATATATATATAAATTAAAAGTGGTTTTCATAACATTTTGCGTTTATCGCGGACAAGGGTACATATGGAAAAACGGTTCAGCCGCGGTATACTAAAATCTATTGATTATTCAATTGTATATCTTGAATTTCAATTCAATTATAATTGCAGACACATTTCAACATGGACTGCCGTCCTGGCTGCTGGCCGGGTGCCCCCAATATATTAGACATTTAATAAATGTCTGGAACGGGGTTCACCCAGTTTGGTGATTACAACCTAAGCGCATCCTTGTATCATTAGCGGCCGGGCCAGAGTCCGTTAACCTATCACATGTCCCCCCAATTACTGCACTCTTGTCAATGTTGTTACAAGAAGCAGCGGTCCCTTAGGTTGTCGTGCTAAAGCATTGTTACGTTTCATCATGAAAGTGGAGTTTTTATTGCTCATATGACTACTTTTTTTTTTTTTTTTTTAATTGTATGAAGCGATGGACATATCCATGGTAAATTATTACATGAAAATATGATGCAAATTAAAGGTTTAAGAGAAAATTTAATATGTTCGGTTCACGAAACCTTTAATGTATTTTCATTACTATTGAAACAAAATGCTTATACTAATAAAAACTGTTTAATATTCTCAGATTATAAAATATATTTATCTCCGTTCAATAATACTTGTTTTATCTAGATACACACTCAGAATGACTTTTAATTTTTGAGTATTAAATATCTTTAATTTCAAGCTTCTATCATAATTTTGCTCCATGCCCTCACAATACACACTGGTATCCTGTTCGCCAAGTTTCCATCTCTTTAACGTAAGTGCATCATGCCTTTGTTCTCCTGCAAATATTTATCAATGGTATTAAGGAATGTAACTGATGTTGATGACCACTCCGCCCTTAGTCTTTTACAGTCATTCGACACACTATAAATTCATGGTACCATTTCAGCACTTGTTGAACTGACATCACTTCCTCTACGTACACACTGATTACGCTGCGCAATGTTTCTTCCAGATATAATTTTTTTTGGGGGGGGAGAAAGGGCCCTCCCCCCAAGTCTTTTAACTACACCCCCGAAGAAGTGTAATATATGTGGCCTAATTAGTGAAAATGTTTAAATGAGCGCAGTTTAATTTCGGAGTAATAAATTACAGAACATTACATTTTTGCCCTAGCCTCATATTAAGGTTTTACTTGTAGATGATGTAAAAGCCAGTATTTACATGTAAATACAAAAACCGGCATTACATTTCTTGATCTCTTAGGAGGTTTGCTGCACTACCTTCATGACGATTTTATTCTTTCTTTGTTATCTTAAGCAACTTCACCAACGAGAACCATGAAAGAACCTTGTTTTGAAAGACAAGAATTCCCTTGGGGGTACCTACATTTGCTCAGTATCTATTTTCACGTATATACTTTACGCTATAGTCCATTATTTCCGTTAAAGCTGTTTAATTGAAGATTTAATGCTTTCTCAGGGTTGGTTATTTATGATGACTTCACGGGTTTGCAGCAGAGTGATGTATAAGTCGTCGATGAAACTTTCGGCTAACTCAAAATCCTTCCTCCGTGAACTGTTGTGAACAACCTGATAGGTTGTGAATGAGTTTGTAGGTTGTTTCTATTGTTGGGGGTATGAAGTGACAGGAGAGATGTTAATAACTTCTCCGTAATATGAGCGGATTTGACATCCTTGAGTTAATATAGTATGCACATGCTGTTTACATTAGCAGCTTGGCCATACCGATGGCTGATTTGTTTTATGCTTTTAGGAAAGTGTTCCTGTAGCTTGCAGTAGCCCTTTGTTATCCCCGTGCCATGCATGGCATGTTGAATTTTGCTTTGGTCTATTGCGACAGGTGTTATTGCCAAGTGAGGGGAGAAGAGCACTCTCGTGATTAGGCAAAGGAGCGTATAATTTTGTGGCCCGGCGTCTAATTCTCTCATCATAGGACAGGGAGGAGATTTCATGCAGAAGCCCAAGAGAAAACGGCGATAAACAGAATATATATATATATATATATATATATATATATATATATATATATATGTGTGTGTGTGTGTGTGTGTGTGTGTGTGTGTGTGTGTGTGTGTGGTCCTGAGTCCTCTGTTCTGCACACTTTGAAGAAGTGTCAGCCAACTATCAGCAGCCATGCCCCATATTTCACAGAGTTCGGCATGACAGAGATTAGCAGAGCTTTAAAAAGATGTAATTTAAGTGGGCAGGCATCGCCTTTAAACTGAATACAGGAAACATTCGAGTTATTGCTCCCTGCGCCCTGTGAGCAGTCATAGTGAATGTCCCCTGAAAGTTAGAACTTTATCAAGTTGCACTCCCAAATAGCTTATGGAATTTCTCCATTGCATCCTTTGGTGTCTATATATGAATGTGGGAGAGGGGGTTGCGGGTACACAGCGTTTTGTGAATATTTTGGTGTTGCTTTTCGCCGGGTCAACTGACATTCACCGATGCTCAAACTGCCTTTCGATTAGGCGTAGCAATCTTTGAATGGAATTTATGGCTCTGTTTAAATGTATGTATTGTATAACAGGACGTCACCTGCTTATTGTATTATGTTGAAGTCTGTTGTTTGTGGGAAGTCTGTCATGAAAATGTTAAATAGTATTAGGAAAAGAACAGAGCCTTTGGGAAATAGGACTTAAATGTTGAACTGTTTTCGCCACAGCGACTTTAAAAGTACGCATTTTAAGAATGAGTGTATTAAATGTATGGTATGTTTGCGGAAGCTCAAGGGATATGAGTTTTTGTAGGGCGAGCGAGCTCGTTGAGAAGGCCTATTCTACATCAAAAGATACCGCTGGGGTAAATGCCTTGTCCTAGAATCCCAGGGCTGCAACCTCCACCACCGGCTGTTGGATAGTAGAATACCCAGGACGAAACCCAAATGGATGGGGAGGGATGGCTGGGATATTTCCCAGCAAGGGAAACAAACGGGCAAGTTAGCAGTCTCTCGAAAACTTTTTGAAGTGTCGAAAGGAGGCTGATAGATGGTAACTGGAAGGGTGAAATGGGTCTTTGCCCTGCTTCAATATGCATATCAATTGTGCCTCCCTTCTTGCGGGGAAAGTGGCACGGGCCGATGCACTTAGCTTTGAATGGAAGGATGCGGAGTATGAGGGGAGTTATTCCGTCAGGTCCAGCAACCTTTCTAGGCTGGAGAAGCTGTAGTGAGCCCTAAACTTCGTGCGGTAGAAGTTTGGGATCTGGTCATTTTTTCCCGAAGAAATCGACGAACCTGATTTGAGAAGGTATCGTCCTAAGGGGTCGTCACTAGGCTTAAATAGGCGTTCCAAATAGTCAGCGAGAGGACTGGCTTTGGTACACGGATTATAAAACAGGCCTCTGGTGCAATGGATAGAGGGGAAAGCTTTGTCTCCGAAGTTTCTTGGCCATCCTCCACACGTCACCATCAAACATATTCTATTTAGCCAATGTGTCTTCCCATGCGTGCTTTCTGTACTCGTTAAGCTGGACACTGACTTCTTGATAAAGTCATTAACAGTCTTCGATGATGTGGCGTACGGTGTCGCTGGTAATCTGCGTGCTGCCCAGGATCGTTGGATAAGGAGTTCAATGTCAAAGGGAATTGCATCTGGATGGAGGGGAGAAGTATGAATTGTAAGACTGTGTGTTAGGCTGGTGACTGTGAGGGAGAAGGATGAGACTGCAGTCTATGGGGAATAGATGCCAACGATTCTGGGATTTGGAGGAATGATAGTGCTGAGGCATTTCTTAACGCGTTTCCTGTCGATATCGCGGTTTTGACTTGCGACATCGTGGTTGGCAATCCTTGTGTTGATTTCTGCCAACACGAGGTTGTGATCGGAATACGGTGGGTTGATTGATGTGAGGGCGAGATGGTGTGGGAAATGCTTGATAATCGCAAATTCAATGACAGATGGTGAGTGGGACTCCGTACTCTGAGATGAGGGTCTTGAACAATTAAGCGAGAGATTGCGTTGCCTCTTGTACCCACACGGCGAGCGCAATGCCAACGTGAGTGCTTGACATTGAAATCTCCCGTTATAATTAAACTAGGATGTAGGGCAAGAATGGATTGGTAATCAGCCACCACAAAAAATCTGGAAGGGGAGTAGTAAGCAAAGATTATCAGAACCTCCGTGCCTCCAAATTCGACGAAAGTGGCCGTGGCCTCTTGGGTTTGAAGTTGTTTGGGATCTGGATTGGTTAGTGGACTACATTTTTCGGATAAAGATCGCTGTACCACCACCTGGGTCAATGCGATCAGTGCGAAGATATTTGTAGGCTGGAAGACGAAAGCTGGTGTATTGTTTTTTTTATTTGATTTATTTATCGACGCTCTTTAATATCTAAGGTCATCAGCGTCCCATTCAATTCAGAGCGTGAAACAGCCGACATTTTTTGCTCAGAGGCCTCTTCTTTCAGGCTTGAGGCCCTTTATCGTGCCGTAAATCTACGACAGGGGACCCACGGATTTGTTCCCTTCCGAAGGCAGCCATACCTAAGATTTTTACGCCTGAAAAAAAAAATCCATCGATCCTGGCCGGGTTTGAGCCCGCGATCTTGAGTTTAGGAGGCAAATGTGGTTACCACTACACCACCAGGACCGATGATGTATGGATGGAAGTGCGTTTCGCTGACTAGAATGACGTCTAAGGCATACAAAGTAACAAAATACACAAGTTCGCCCCTCTTATCGGTAATTCCATGTGTATTCCAAAATGCGAACCGGAATGAGGTACGAGACCTCATTCTATCCGTCATTTTGAGTCTCCTGGTTATTATCGAGAAAGATAATTGCCTTAAAGACTATCACAATTTTGCTTGACGGTGCGTGACGGAATCGAACGAGAAGTGCTTGTAATTGCCTGCCCTCCGTCTGCCACACGTCAGCTCCTGCAGCCAATCCAGTGCACTTTTGCTCTTATGGGAGTTGACAGGGTTCGAAGTAGGTCTAGGAAGCGTCCGTCTCTCCTGGGGTTCCCCTGGCTGGAGAGAGTTAGCTGTTGTGAACAAGCAAGAACAGATTTATAACAAAAGTTTTCATTTACTGATTGACTCGGAAATCCCGGCCAATCATATGTCCATAATTACCTAATCTGAATACCATGTTGTAATTGGTCCATATAGGTTTGGTGTTAAGAGCGCCAACTGGATACCGCCTCGGATGCTGAACTAAAATTGTTTCTTTCACAATAAACCATTGAACAGACCTCACAGAGAATGATGTTACGGTTTTTAAGCTGCCCCAACGATACGATCTGAGAGAGAGCAAGGTTAAGATATGAATTTAGTTCAGCGTCCGAAGTGGTATCAAGTTGGCGCACTTACACAAAACCTATTATGGACCAATTACTTTGTATTGAGATTAGGTAATTGTGGACACTGGCCAGGGTTTCCAGGTCACAAGTAAAAACTTTTAAAACGAATTACCATCTATTCTTGCACATTGACAACAGTTCCCTGAGGAAGGCACGGAGCTAAGTTGGCCATACATCACTCGGTTGCAGACCCGTGAAGTCGTCATAAACTATTTAGTCCCAATAGTTCCCTCGATAAACATTTCCCCTATAAGTTGGATAAGGCGAATCAAATTTTTCGAAAATGACCGAGCAAATACACGGAAAACAAAATTTAGGAAACAAAGTTTTATTCAATATACTTTCCTTTCAAATCTGTACACTTATTTCAGCGATTATTCCAACAATAAAATATGACCTCTTCCTGACAGCCATTTCAAGGGCTAAACAAGAGGTAGTTCGTGAACGAAATCCGGAGTGGGGAGGGGTGAGGATTTCTTACACAAGTAATTTTGGGGCCGCAGTTGCAGACTTATCGCATAATCGTGAAGGAACAGGATCCCTTTCTACGCCAAATGACAACAATTTTTCTTGATGGCGGCATTTAACTACTCCAGCATCTTAGCGCATGTGCGATTTGCAGTGGCCATTCCAACCTGGGATGCTTATTTCCTATTCACCGGATATGGAAACAATATAATTTAAATTTATGGAGGCTAACATATAAAGTATACATGCTCTATTTTAACATTAAATTGTATTTAAAACGCATATAAGTATATTATAGGCCCATAATTGTCATTAATTTTGGAAACGTCATGTATTTAAACATTTCAACTTGAATCTTCACTTTCTTTGTCATTGTTGCTTTAATCTGTTACGATTCGTTATTTTAAGCAGTTATTTGAGCCTGCGAATTGTTAGTTTGAATACGCCTAGGCTTAAGTAGACTGTGGAATTTCATTGACTCAGAAACAAAGTAAAATTTCGTCATTCTTCAAGAACAGTAAATTGCCGAAATTGCTAAAGTTAGAGCCAGGATACCAGCAATGGCGCTAAAAGTTAATATAGACGCCGAGTCTAAGAAACAAAACGGTTATGACGGTGCTAACAAAGAGAAAGTTCTGAATTTTCGGGGACCAAGGACTGTGAGAAGTCTCTAGGTGGGAAAGGGAGTAAGGATGAAATTAGAGTGGGAAATTGTATTGCTTTATGTTTTCGAAACTGGCATAAGACTAAGCCATGGCTGTCTGTAAATGACAAAAACTTAGTAATATACACAATGCGTTCGGAAGTAAGTTAACTTGACGTTTCTGCAAATAATTTTAAAAAAATTATAAAATCTGTAATTTTGCAAAATGCAAATTAGACATAAAATGCACAGAAAAACCTGTGAAAGTTGTAAGAAAAGTAACATTAAGAAAAAGAAAACATGACTGCTTGGTTGTTCAGATCTGCATATGTAATAGTTAAAAAGAATTTATTATTCAAAACATATCCTGCAGCAATCGAACAGTAAAAATTGAATGGTGTATCAGTATGTAATGTGCTTCGTTCTCAGCATGCATGCCGAAATGTTATATTTATAAAAGTGGGGGGGAACCTCAAAACTTGCTCAGTTTATTACAGAATCGAATACAAATTTAGTATTATGATACATGAAAGTACGATTTCTGATAAACCTTGCTTAGTATTACATGTACCTGTTTCCTTTCAGGGAATTACTTACAATTACTTTTTTTATATTGTTGAATTAGAAAGTGTGACAGGGATAGGTAGTTTCGATAGTGTTAGCAGAGGTTGAAAAATATAACATTAAATATGTGCTAAAAATCATCTTATAGATATCGCAACGGACGGTGCCTCAACAATGCTTGCACCTTACAAAGATATAGTCGCTCTGCTGCGTAAACATTTACAAAAGACTTAATTGTCGTGCGCTGTATGAACCACAAAATGGAATTAGCTGTGTATGATGTGTACCAATTGTCTTTTTTAGATTCCTTACATTTTGGTTTTCTCTAAGTCCCACAAATCACACACTGCTACATGGAATTTCGCAAGAACTCAACTCTCAAACGTTAAAGATAGGCCACGTTTCACAGTACAATTAGTGCTGTTTGTTCGAGCTTTTCTTTAAAGCCAGTTCTCTTGTCCATCTTTTACCAAAACTGAATTATGATGGTTCCCGATCAACTACCGAGAGTCTATAAATTTGAGGGATTGGTAAAATATCGATTAAAGGGGTTGCTTATAATGGAATTAGTTGTGCTTTATAAGGCCGTAGAATTTCTGAAAGTATTATCATTCTTTGTGCAAAACAGAAATTATTCAGTTCTTAGAGCAAACAAGAAATTGACGTGGCTATAATGAAAACAAATGATTTACCGGCTATTGACGATAATACAGAATCTGCAGGGAAAGAACATTAAAAGAGATAGTAATTGAAGAGCCATGTGAACTTCAAATATTTCTAAAGACTGTTTTTCAGTCTTTGGCAGACTATATGAAAAACCGTTTTGAAGACTTGGATTACTTGGATGTAATCATATTACATCCAGATACGCGACCTTCAGACGAATGTGAACGTGTGTTTTATAGTGACAAGTCAATTCATCGTTGTTGGGATATATATATATATAAATAAACGAATATAAATTAAATGAAAGCAAGTGTGCATCATTAGTTACAAATTTTCGCATCTATAAAGAAAATTCTCAATACCTTCCCACTTCAATGAAAAAAACCGTGAAATCAACCGAAATGATACCTGTAGCTATGACTGAATGTGCATGTGGATTTAGTGAAATGAATGTAATCCTGATTGCTCACAGATAAATCACTTACAAATTACAATACTTAAATTCTACCTTTTATTTCAATAAACGGACTACCAGTGCATTACTTCCATGTAGAAAAGTTTGCAGCAACACAGTTCCTTGACAAACCAAACTGCCAACATCGCATCTTTAGCAGCAATCTCATTCATCTCGTCTATTCAACTAAACTGTGAAAGTTAATGACAAGTATATACAGAGGATGACAACAAAATGTATACACACTTCAAGCAAAGAAAACTGTATTAACATAATAAAACTGAATTTACAAAACAGAAAATGATGACCACTAATTATCTTATTTTAGTTACAACAGTTGTTCAAAATGCCCAACATCGCTGTCGATATACTTTTGAGCACGTTGAACTACTGATTGCGCAACGTTTGCGAAAGTATCCTCAGCGATTGCAGCACATGCCGTTTCAATTTCTTTCCGAAGTGTTGCCAGTATGGCTGGTTTTCTACGATATATAATATCCTTAAGAGTTCCCCATAGGCAGAAGTCCAAAGGAGTTAGATCTGCAGAACGCGGTGGAAACTCAATAGCATCTCTTCATTCTAACCAGTGCCTTGGAAGATAGTCATCAAGATACGCACGTATATTTCGGTGGTAAAGTAGTAGTGCACCATCCTGTTGGAAGTAAAATTCATTTCCATTGAGTGTAAGAACGGTGGGTAGACGGATGTGCATATCATGTTCCAGTACACTGGGCCAGTCTGTTCCTTCAAAAAAGAATGGTCCAATTAGACCCCTATATGACACCCCACACCAAACATTAATTCCAAGTAAGTAAACATTCTTTTCCAGATTAACACGTGGATTGTTTGCATACAGTAGACACAGTCATGACGGTTAACAGTTCCGTTCAACTTATACTGTGCCTCATCGAACCAAACAACTTTCCCTACGCACCTTCTTGCACCATGTTTCGAAACCACTCCAGTACTGCATTCTACGATCAGGGCCATCTTCTTCACTGCCACGGGTGGCCGAGGTCGTTAAGGCGCGGAATCGTGAGCTGGAAGGTTTGGGATTCGAATCCCACCAGGACCGTACTCCCTGATTGAGGTTTTTTCCAAGTTTTCCTCAGTCCTCATAACTGGCAAATGCCGGGGAGGTACCCTAAACTTAGGCCTGGAACGTTTCCTTCCTTAAAAAATCCTTTCCCAATATATTTCATGTATCACCAGTGTTCACAGCCTGTGGTGCCTCAGTAGTGCAAACGGGCGTTAAAACATAATAAAAGGCCAACTTCATTTAATGCATGCAAAAGTCTTGTGATCAAAACTTTCAACTTCGCTGTTTTAATAACACGAAGTGCGCTGGTTCTGCTAATCCCAGTCTCACGTGCACATTGCTTTGTAGATTTCTGCTGAGTGCTCAAAACGTTCCAAAACCATAGTAGAGGACGCGGGGCTTGTTGCTGTGCGAAGTCTCCCAGATCTGCCCTTGGGAACGACGCATACGGTACCATGAGGCTCAAATTTGTCTAGAATGTGTGCAATTGTTACTCGCGTTGGCGGTTCTGCTCTGTACACATCTTTGTACCTCAACATTCTCGGTTTTGCAATACCACTTCTAAATTGCTTTCCGCTGTTCAAGCGATACTCCTGGCTCCATTTTGTTGTAGACACATAACGTAATGTGATTCACACTTGTTTACAGAACGTCATGCTATAATCTTGGGATTCATTTGTTCATTGTTGATTTACGATAATCTTGGCTTCATTTCCGTTTATAGAACATCATACAATACATTACTGTTGTTTTTGGTCCAAATTTGAAATATATTTAAATAGATATCTACTATGAACGTGTATATACCTTTTTTGGCACCCCTGATAGTCTGAATATGTAAATATGCTTCTCTATAATATGGTTACTGGTACATAAAAATATATATTAATTAATCATACATTACATATAGGGAAAAAATAGATATTTATAGAAGATAATAGTGCACATATAATTGATAATTGCTATATATATGAGTTTTTCAACCTTCGGCGGGGCATAACAAAAAGACAAACGTGTACCAAAAATGCTTTTATCACCACGGTTCAAGTACGGCCACAGTTATTTTCCACCGTAGTCACCGTAAGATTAAGCCATTTGTCATATCATTAGAAGAGTTTTACAATACCCTCCTCATAGAAGGTTGCAGACAGCGTATGGAGACAGGTTTGCACGCCATCTTGAAATTCTCCGTTCGTGCGGAAGCGCTGTGCTCCCAGATCGTTCTTCAGCTTCCGAAAAAGATGAGTCACTCGGCGTTAGAACTGGGCTGTATGCAGGGTGATCGAAGACTTTCCAATGAAACCGAGTAAGCAGTTGTTACCGCAGCAGAATGCGGATTTACGTTGTCATGAATCAAAACAATTACGATTGACAGCATACCTCTTCTTTTGTTTTGAATGACTCTTCGCAAATACATATCTGCCAGCGCAGGTGTGCATTGTTCGTAGTGCCTGGCTCCATAAACTCCACGAACATACCTTTCTGATTGCAGAAAACAATAGGTATAGTCTTCCTGTTGCTGAAAGTTAGTTTGAAGTTATTGGGTTTGTTTAGGAAGTGTGTGCATCTATTGTTTGGAATGTTGTAATGAATCCACGTTTCATTCCCAGTCACAATGGAGTTCAAGAACTCTTTTCCATCAGCGTAACATGTGAGAAAGAATAAGGCTGATGTCTTGCGCCGTGCTTTGTAGACCTGGCAGCTTTTTGGGAACCCAGCGTGCACAAAGTTTTCAATAGCCTAGATGTTCTGCAACAATCGTGTAGAGCTGACCTTGAAATTTCGGGAAATTCCATAGACAACTCACTGATGATAAACATCCGCCTCTCTCGAACCACTTGATCATCTCGCTAAATAAGATCTTCACGAGCAACAGACGTGCGTCCTCGTCCACCTTCATCATGAACACCAGTTCGGCATTTTTTAAAGTTCCTACACCATTCAGGCACAATACCCTCACTCATATTTGCACCATAAACACGGTTTATTTTACCATGAATTTTTGCTGCACTGAACTTGCCTTGGCGGACGTTATGGTGGGGTAGTAGCACAGTGCGTTGATCCGCCTCCTTATGCTGGTCTGGTCACCTAGCAGAGCGATCGGTAGGAGAGGGGGGGGGGGGACACCCGTGTATGTGTGAAGATACATAATTTTCTAACCCAATAAGACCCTCCTCCTCTTCCCAGTGATAAAAGCACAAACCGCACACCAGCATAGTGTAACCCGTTATGATTTTACTCTTTTCCAAAAAATATATGTAAATTACGCAATGGCAGTCCCAAAACAATCGCCATTACCTTTCCTGCAGAGAGAATGATTTTTGCATTCTTCGGAGCGCTTTCTCCGATTGCAACACACGATTCGACTGTTCCGTGTGTAGTGTTGGATTCATGTTTCGTCGACTGTCACATACCTATCCGAAATACATTTGGATTTCGTTTTAACAGCTCTGAATTCTGCGCGTAACAACTTTTACCGGTCAATTGTTAGTAAACGCGGTACTCACTTCGGCAAGTTTACTCATTTGCGAGTAACTTGCAAAATATTACCCATCCAATATCCAAAAATGCCGACATTTTTTGCACCTTTAGTCTCCGATCGCTCAGCATCACGCAGTGAATGTTTTACAATAATTTTGGGAGTAGTTACCAAGGCGTCCGATCCGATCCTATTGCTTGTGCTCGTTCGGCAACACCTAAATTACCCAAACTACTTATTCGCCATTATAAGTGAAAGTGCAGGTTTACCTTATTTCGTGCGAGCGCTGTCCCTTTAAAAATAATATTCATTAAATAAAAAAAAGTGTGTTTCTCCATTTTGAACGCCTGTTTAAAGCTCGTATGAGAGGATAATCATTTCTTTCAATTATGCAGTGCTAATCTATGCATCACATGCAGCATAATTAATTGTTTCGCTTATTTTGGTTTCGCCACGTATTCAGTATTCATACTCTAGTAAAATTAACATGGCAATAGGAGAAAGTCTGTGGATATGTTGAGAGCCTCTGATTTGGTTTATTTACGGACGCTGTTGAACATCTCAGGCCATCAGCGTCCCATTCAAATCAGGGCGTAAAACGGCCTCCCCCCCATACGGCTTGAGGTTTTTTTATTGCGCCGTAAATATACGACAGGGACCCACGGCTTTACTTTCCTTCCAAAGGAAGCCATATTTAGGATTTTTACGCCGGAAAAAAATCCATCGGTCCTGGCCGGGATCGTACCCGCGACCTTGGGTTTAGGAGGCAAGCATTAGTTGCTCCTAGTAGGTAGGAGCCATATATCATATGTGCTCAAATGGCATGGGGTCCAGGTTTACCGCCTTTTCAAACCGCTATGTATTTCTGGTACTCGTGTTTCGTCTGAAAATGTAATAAGTTTCAACAGCATTCAGATCCTGTCATTTAGCTCTTGGATTGTCAATGGTAAATGCAAAGTCTTCACACCTTGCTTTTGGAAGAATAAGTCTCGCCATTACTGTGCACAAACTAAAATTGAACTAGTCATTGTGTTCTATTTTGAGTTTGATCAACAATCATTCGGTACATTCCTGTAATGAAACGCATTACAAGGGTACAGACAATGAACAAGTGAATTTGACTTTTCTGTTAAGTAATGCATTCATTTATTATACAGACATGCTTAAAGCACAAATTGAATCTTTTGAACGAGAACATGCGATGGATTATCAAGGTGCTCAAAAAGAAATATACTCGTGTTACATTTTTTAAAATAGGAACATATTAAATTATTTACACTTTTAACTTTCACTGTGAAATACATACGAGTTAAATAAACACTCAAACACTCCATAACAAACACAAGAATATACAGAGGGTGTCAAAAATGTATACACACTTTCACAGTAGATATCCATTTAAGATATTTAAAAGTTGTACCGAAAAACAACAGTAAAGGGTAGTATGTTGTTCTGTAAACAGATGTGACTTACATTATGATAGCTTGGCTACGAGACAGGTGAATCAACAATGAACAAATGAAGCCAAAATTATCGTATGATGTTCTGTAAACAGATGTGACATTAAGTTAAGCTAGCGTTGTTACAACAAAATGGAGTAAAGATAACCGTTTGAACAGCGGAAAGCAATTTTGAAGTGGTATTGGAAAACCGAGAATGTTGTTGAAGTTCAAAGGTAATGGAGACATGTGTACAGAACAGAACCGCCAACGCGAGTAACAATTGCACGCATTCGAGACAAATTTGAGCGTCATGGTACCGTATGCGATGTTCACAATCCAGATCTGGGAGACCTCGCACAGCAACAAGCCCGCGTCCTCGGCTATTGTTTTGGAACTTACAGCAGAAATCTACAAAGCAATGTGCACGTGACACTGGGATTAGCAGAACCAGCGCACTTCGTATTATTAAAACAGCAAAGTTGAAAGTTTTCATCCCAAGACTTTTGCATGCATTAAATGAAGATGACCCTGAAACGGCATGTGCTGCAATCGCTACGCAATCATTGCTCAATCAGTAATTCAACGTACTCACGGTGGTAATTTTGAGCAACTGTTGTAAGTGTAAAAGGCTAAGCTGATTAGTGCTCATCATTTTCTGTTTGTGTGAATTTAATTTTGTTAAGTTTTTTTTTTTTTTGCTTGATGTGTGTACACATTTTTTGGTACCCTCTGTAGTTCATTTTTAATAACTTAACATACAATTTATGGCCAGCCATTGGACAAAGTATACTATGCAAATGTTTAATATACACTATGAATTATTAAATTAAACAAATAAAATGTCAAAAGTAGAGGACTACAATATAATTGTAAATCATTAAAACAAAGTTTGTCTAATGTGACACTTGTGATTGATACTAAGAACACTATCAGGCTTAGAGGTTGATCACTAAACACGCATATCGAACTCAACACTGAGTCTATTTCTTGCTTTGGATTTGATTTCTTTGTTGCTAGTCCGCGTGGTATGATTTGATTTCATTATTTTCAATGCACTGAAGCTTAGTTATCCTTTGTATTACTGTACAATATAGTTTTAAATGGACCAATATACCGTGTTCTAACTCTAACTCTGCTCTTGATCCTCGTGTAGCACATTACTATTTTCTCAAAACTTCATAAAACAAAACTGTTGGATTTATGAGGCTGTCTTATTAATTCATGGGTTGGATACCTGATACGAAACTTAATCCAACTTAATGATTGTCTTCTTCATCACCACCAATACCAATAATTGATATGCCGTAACCGAATGTTTTTAGTGCCTACTATATGTGTTTATTCCCAAAATATCTCGCTGCACCCTGGTAGGGTATCCTTGACCTAGAGAGTCAGTGTGCCATATGCTAGGAATTCTTATGGAGAATTTGTATCCACTATTAGTATGTCTTATTATGTAGCAATTTTACTTTTTTTTTATTTATTTATTTACGGACGCTCTTTTAACATCTCAGGGCGTGAAACGGCCGACAAATTTTGCTCAGAGGCCTTTCTTTCAGGCTTGAGGTTCTTTTTCGTGCCGTAAATGTACGACACGGAACCCATGGCTTTACTTCCCTTCCGAAGGAAGCCATACTTAAGATTTTTACGCCCGAAAAAAATCCATCGGTCCTGGACGGGTTTGAACCCGCGATCTTGGATGTAGGAGGCAAGTATGGTAACCACTACACACCAGGACCGACGGCAATTTTACGATGCACCACATTTACTAGGCTGTATACCTTTCAGCAAATTATATGGAATGTTTAAACCAATACCTGTTAAAAGTTACAAATCACATCCATATTTTAAAATTCATACCGCAAAGATAAACCGGGGCATATAGGTATACCAGTATAGACCCACAAAGAAAGTCAGAGATAGAAAATGATTACCAATCTAAGCAGTCCTCATGTGATAACCTAGAGAATCAGTGCCAAAAGCCAGGGATTAACCTCTCTGGAGGATTTGTATGCACTATTACCATCTCTTAGTGTTGGCAATTTGTTGGGGTGGGGGTAAGCGTCTCGCCAACTACCAACATTTTTCAAGATGACTAAAATGAATGAAATGATGGCGCAAATGAATCCTAAGTCCTTTGTGTCTAAATGTATTTGGCACTCACGTTTTCTGGATAAGAGAAACTTCGCAAAACCCTTACCTAGGCAGCACATCTTGACTGGGAATCGAACCAGAGCCTTCTAGTTGACGCATTTACATTGTCTTGATTCCTGAAGTTCCACCGCAGTGCCAGTAGAATGTGCAAAGTGTCTCTTAAGTCTACTGTACAATCTTAAGCATGTAGTTAAGAAAGTAATATTTTACCCACACAATATCTGCTCGTTATATATATATATATAAACAGCTAATAGTACTTATATAAGAATTAATAATGGATTAAGCAGCTATCGGGCAGTTTCGAAACGATTCAATTGATTTGATGTACGCTTTGAAGAACGTATATCCTTGAAACAGAACTGAGAAGACCAATTACCGATTTTAACCTGAAAACGTTTCGTACAATTTTGCCTCTGGGGCTTTTGGGGTTTCAAAAACCTCGTATTATGTGTTCCACACAATCGCTAACATTTCACAGTTCAAAGCTATGAATGATACTTTAAGGACAATAACGAGTGGGCATACAGACGGTAGATTCTACGCGGGAGATCGGTATTTGGAATGTATGCAAACGGCTTTGGGACGATGTCAAAGAGAGAGAGAGAGAGAGAGAGAAACTATGAAGGGAAGAAAAAAAAAATTATGAATGGTGTTTAACGCCCGTTTTTGCTACTGTGGCACCACAGGTGGTGAACACTGATGATACATGAAATGAAATGATAAATTGGGGAAGGATTTTTTTTTTAAAGGAAATGTTTCAGGTCTAAGTTTAGGGTACCTCCCCGGCATTTGCCAGTCATGAGGACTGAGAAAAACCTGGAAAAACCCTGTTACGGTCCTGGCGGGATTCGATCCCCAGATCTCCCGCTCACCAGTCCGCGCCTTAACGATTTCGGCCACCCGTGGTAGTAGTAAATGGTAATGCCAGAGCTTGAAACATGGGTTTCAAATGAATAAGAAACGTGATTTCTGTAATGAGATTTACAGAGAGTCGCTGTATCCGCAGTGAACATCATACTAAGCCGAACAAGCTCAACATTTTAAAAAAGTAAAATTGAATGGAAACTGACAGAAAAATCTGAAATGGATTGTTCATGCGTGTCATTCATACTCCAGCTGGTACAAATTGTGTTTTCAATTTTACTGCACGTATTAAGCTCACAGAGAATCAATACAGCGGTAATTCCTTGTGTCGAGTTTCTTCTTATGCCGGGTGTCTCACCCAACACTGCGACCTCAAATATTTTCAAAATGAAACATGTGACAAATTAGTTGCGCAGGAATACACCCATGTCAGGGGCTTGCACTATCCAGAAAATTAATTTTTATCTTCCTAAAATCAAAGTTCTATATTTTAAAATGGAAAACGTATGCTTTTTCTAGTGAGTCGAAAACTAGAGGGTCAATTAGTGATATAAGAATTGGTTTCACTGTTCTAAACCCCATACCTTCTGAAATATGTAAACTTTAAAAGTAGCAATGCATACACTGTTTCTGACTTTATGCAAAGAATTTAGTACTGTACACAGAGCACGGGTTGTTTGCAACGTGTCTACTAAAAGCATGCAGTAAACAAACCATTATGAGTGTAGCACACTCCACTGCAGTGTACTAGTGTCTCCTGATCTGGTCCATATTGATATGTGGAAGCAGATGCAACGTAATGCATTCCTGAGTAATATTTTGTTTACGACGAGGCCACGTTCACAAATCATGGTAACGTGAATTTGAGGAACACGCACTACTGCCGTGCAATTTTCCACTGGCTTCCGGAGGTTGCGTGTCAATGTTTGGTGAGGTATCATTGGCAACCCGTTATAGGTCCCTTATTTTTATCAGGGAACATTAAACGGAAAGCGACACGCATAATTTATGCAAGACACTACTCCTCATGGGGGAGGTCGGATTGGAAACGCATCTCTCAATGTGGTTCCAGTATGATGTGTGCCCCGCACACTTCGCCCATGTTCCCAGAGAAACTGTGGATGCACAGCTTACAAATCGGTGGATAGGACGGGGTTGTCCTGTGAGATGGCCAGCTCGGTGCCCCGATTACACTACTTCCTCTGGTGTGCAGTAAAAGATAGTTATCAGGAAATCCCAAAGACACTGGAGAATATGAAACAGCGTATTACCGCGGCAATGTCTGTAGAAACACTACAATCTGTGCGACGCCTTCTTGTTCATCTGCTCACCAGATTTTATTGACGCAAACTGTGGCCACTTTGAACATTGCTGAAGTGACAGTTTCACCACATATGACCTTACTGATTATTTATGAGTGCGTTTTCTGTGCTGTATATAATGCACAAACACGTTTCTTTCAGCTATAGGAAACTAGTAGTTTTGTTTATGAAAGTAACTAATTCGGTTATTACTAATCGGACCTCTAGTTTTCAGTTTGCCATGAGAGAGAAGGGGGGGGGGGGGGGGAACCCGTAGATTATTCACGTGTTTCATTTGGAAAATATTTTAGGTTGCAGTTAGGTGAGACACTCCGGTATACGTACAGGCGCATCCATGCAGTGTTTTTCGGTGGGAAATGTATGCATAGTATTTCAATCCAGTGAACTCTATTCTAAACTAAAATGCATAATTTTTTGTTTTCCCATACAAGTACCAATCCCTTTGACGCACCCTCTGCCTGTAGATCCAAAGTTATTAGTAATGTGTTAACTACCTCATATGACGTTTACTAGAGTATTATAAAGTAAGGTTTATTCGAATTAAAAATGAACTATTATCTATTTAAAATAAAAAAAAATATACTATATTATACAGGGTGAGGCATTTATAGTGTCGCGACCATTTTTATCCGAAACTAAAAAAATGCCTCAGATATAAATTTGAAGTGCTCTTAGATGACATAATTTAGCGACCTTAATCTGTCCTTGAAGTGTCATTCTCAAAGTCAAATAGATTTTTTCAAATGGAAAGATGTATTTTCTTCCGGGAACTGAAAGGGCATTCAAATTTCAGTATAAAAGTTCTAGTACATCTATCAGCTAGGAGTGATAGGAGTGATAGATGAACTATGTTGGACAGCAAATGTTTTTCATTCATTCACTTTCACTAAACTGGCATCAATTTACGTATGTTGGAAAAGTTACAGTTTTCAATTTGTAGTAGAGCCGTTGGCAAAATTCAACACGCTTCTGAAAATCATCCCCATGAAGGGCTTGATGTAGCAATGTGATAAGAATGGTATTTGTGAAGCTTAATCTCTCTCTCCTTTGAGAGATTCCCGAATTACATTCCAGTTCTAGGGAATGCAGCTAATAAAGTGATTTCTGAATTTTCTCCAGTAGTACTTCTCATTCGATGGCGTTTTCTTGGTGCGAGAAATTTTCTAACATACCTGCCTCCTTTCTGGATATCGATCTCCGTATAAGTTGCAAGCTGTTGTGGCTTATGAGCTTCGCATTAATATAAATCTTACCGATCCTCTCGTTTATCGTGTACCGAATATCCGTGATTGATAACGAAGTGGAACTGGCTGAGAATACTGTCCTTTGAGGTTTGAATTGGTAATGATGAGCACTGGTTAGTGTATAGATGTCAACAAACGGGTTTCTGTGTGTAAACACATTAGTTTCCTTCACAGCAATAACAAAATAAAAGAGAGAAGTGAAAAACATTTGCTGTCTTATTTATCCAATACCACATTATCTATCACCCCTAGCTAATAGATATACTAGAACTTTTGTACTGAAAATTGAATGCTCTTTCCATTCCCGAAAAAGAAAATATACAATTTGACCTTGAAATGGCATTGAGAATGACATTTCAAGGACGAATCAAGGCCGCTTATCTTATGTCCCGTAAGAGCACTTCAAAATTTGTCTGTGGCATTTTTTTTTTTCATTTTCTCCCAATGCCTCATCCTATATATCGTTCGGAAGAGAACTTGCTCAGCAGTAGTGCGTTCGCAACAATTACATTGGTAGCATTAAACTGTTCACTCCGAAATTGCCTGCCCTTCGCATATCGTCAGCCACATAATTCCCGTTTATGGGTTTGTTGCTGATTTGATTTATTTATGGACGCTCTATAAAATCTAAGGCATCAACGTTCCATTCAATTCAGGGTGTGAAACGGCCGATAAATTTTGTTCAGAGATCTCTTCTTTCAGGCTTGAGCTTTTTTTTTTTTAAACATGGGACCCACGGCATTATTTCCCTTCCGAAGTAAGCCATACTCTATACTTTTACGCCCTAAAAATCCATCTATCCCGGCCGGGATTGAACCCGCGATCTTGGGATAAGAAGGCAAGTATGGTTACCACTACGCTGATTACGGATGATTGCTTTTACTCTCTCACTTCGTTATGAACCATTCTTTGCTACTTCCTTGTCCATAAACGGCAAATTAAAGCAGGTTTCTTTGATAAGAAAAAAATCTGATACAAGTGAAAGCAAAGAAAACATGAAGAAAAAAGAGGGGGGAATATCTTCTAAATATTGCATGACGCTTTTTCTACTAGTTTTTCACCTAAATTCTATGCGCAAATGTTCCAATGAACCGAACAGTTAGAGATGAGATTTTTGTGCCTGCTTAACTATTGCATTAGGAGTATAAATATGAATTTTGTAATCATAGGTTCTTTGGGCCGAACTTCACTTTAACTTTGGGCAAATTTAATACGTCCATTATCTTTGTGTTGCGCAGTACAGTCTCGGTCACGGGTAATGCTAAACATAATGTTGCAAAACACCAATGCACGATGACACATAAGTAAAAACTCACAAACATTTATATATATATATATATATATATATATATATATGAAAAATGAATGAAAAATAATATAACACTAGTAATAATGTAACTAAATTAACATTAATTACAAAAGCAGAAAAGGATAAAAACACTAAGAAAAAGTAGTTCGAAATATAGCGATTGCAAATCTGTGACATTTTCTTAAGTGTTTATACCTTTCTATTTTTTTTAATTTATTAATATATATATATATATATAAATTAAAATAATTTAGTTATATGTACACATACATACCGAGGATACCAAACACAATAGAGTGTAGTTCTTTAAAGATATTTTTTGAGCAGTGTTTAACGCCCATTTTTACTGCTGAGGCACCACAGGCGGTGGACACTGATAATACATGAGATGAAATGATAAATTTGGAAAAAGAATTTTTTTTTAAATGAAGGAATCGTTTCGGGCCTAAGTTTAAGGTACCTCCCCGGCATTTGTCATTTATGACTGAGGAAAACCTGAAAGAAAAAAAAACTGCCAGGGAGGACAGTCCTGGTGGGACTCGAACCCCAGATCTCCCGCTCACGAGTCCGCGCCTTAACGACCTAGGCCACTCGCGGCGGTATAAACAAACGTGACTCACAAAATGATAGCGTTGATACGTGACAGGTAAATCAAACATGAACAAATGAAGCCAAGATTATCGTATGATGTTCTGTAAATAGACCTGAATCATTTTACGCTACAACAAATTGCAGCCAGGATTATCGTTTGAATATCGGAAAGCAATTTTGAAGTGGTATAGGAAAACGGAGAATGTTGTTGAAGTTCAAAGGCAATGGAGACGTGTACAGAATAGAACCGCCAAAGCGAGTAACAATTAGAGACAAATTTGAGACTCAGGGTACCGTATGCGATGTTCACAGGATTAGCAGAACCAGCATACGTCGTATTATTAAAACAGCATAATTGAAAGTTTATATTCCAAGACCTTTGCATGCATTAAATGAAGACGACCCTGATTGGAGAATGCAGTACTGTGCGTGGTTTTGGAACATGCTGCAAGAGGATGAGGCCTTCCCAGGGAAAGTTGTTTGGTCCGATGAGGCACAATTTAAGTTGAACGGAAGTTAACCGGTATAACTGTGTCTACTGGTTTGCAAACACTCCACATGTTATTTTGGAAAAGGCTGTTAATATATCTGCAATTGTTTGGTATGGGTTGTCATCTAGAGGTCTAATTGGACCATTCTTTTTTGAGTAACTGGCCCAGTGTATCTGAATATGATATGCACATCGTCTTACCCGTCATTCATATACTCTATGGAAATGAGGAGAATTTTACTTCCAACAGGATGGTTCACCACATTACCATCGAGATGACGTGCGTACCCGACAATCTTCCAAGGCACTGGATAGAACGAAAAGTCCCATTGAGTTTCCACCGCGTTTTCTGGATCTAACTCCGTTGGACTTCTACCTACGGGGAACTCTTAAGGATGTTGTATACCTTAGAAAACCAGCTACACTGGCAGCACTTCAGGAAGAAATTGAAACGGCATGTGCTGCAATCCCTGAGGACACTTTCGCAAACGTGCTCAGAAGTGTATCGAAGTCGATAGTGGACATTGGAGCAACTGTTGTAACTGTAAACATTTTCGGAAATAGGCTTATTGTTTAACATATTAGGAATGTGAAAGCTTTAATGCAGGTTAAAATAATGCATAGCATCGTTTTAAGGGTTGATTCTCCATATTAGTAATACCTTATATTAATTTATATTAGCAATGCAGTTCTGCTATTTTAAGTTATTAAGACTCAGATGTATTTCCTATTTTTAACGTTGAAGGATACTAGTTTGCTTATTTAAATTAAACAAGCCGTTAGGTTTAGTCTACAACACGAACACCGTGCTTATATATGCTTAGACAGGTATATTCGTTCTCAAACACCCTAAATACAATTGCCGGAAATAAAGGGGAGAAAAAAATAAGTTTGTTCTGTCTTAAGTCTGGCCGAGACAACCTGACGGAAAACTAACGCATTGAAATAGAATAAGTTCGGCTAAGGTACAAGAGAATGTAGCTTATGGCTGTTTCTACAGGATGATCAGCAGCGAAGATGGATTATCGCCCAAATGAATTAGACAATTGCACAATGTGAACTACGCAGATATTCGCCTTAGCGCTTCTGTTTTTTCTTAAGTCACCATAGCCTTCGTGAAATGTTATTGCTTGCAGATTCAAACCTCATCTAGATTAATTCCAATTGTAATTTATTGCCTAATATATCGGCGGTAGTGTATTTTCTAGTTCATGCACCCTTGATTTTGGAAACGGTAATACAAAGTTTTTACAAGATGCTGCACCAGTTTGAGGATTCAGTGATAAATGAAAAATTTATGATTAAAAATATATTATTTTGTGCATTAAAGGAAGTATTTTCTCCAAAATAGGCTATTTATTGCATTACATGAAAATAAAAAATAAAATCTGAGAATATAACAGATCTAGATGGATGACGGGAGATTTAATGACGTTTGAACTACCTCCGGCACGCCAGCATACAAGGCTTATTGTGCTACTCCATTGAAAGAGACGCCTTCATTGTTTTTCAAAATCCGCTCCTTGAACGAAGTTGCAGTATTTTAATGTTAGCGTTCGTTTCTACATCTTCCCTAATTACAGAAAAAGTGTCTTTCTTACCAGGATTGGGCACTTAAACGGACCATGTTCAGTAATTAGCGGATTACTTTCCTTATTCCTCTTCTGTCCTAATAGAGCCAAACTTGTGATTTGTCCTTGTTTATTTTACATTTTTTAAACCATTACCGAGACAGCACGTCTAATAATTGGTTTACCACTCCTAATGCTCTCTCTCTCTCTCATTCACATATATAACAAAATGTGTCGCAATCTTGGCAGCATATTGAAAGGTACACACCGCTGTTATAAATGTGTTGCAACTTTATCGGCATCAATATACGCAGTGGCATAGTCACAAAAATGAAGCGAAAAAAATGCTTGTGCCCCGCTGCTCTTGGGGAAAAAAAAAAAAAAAAAAAAAAACAAACAAACTAATAATTTAAATATATTAACCACAAACTATATTTCGCATAATGAACGTAGGAGGGAGAAAGGCTTCGGTCAATCTTGCCCTACAATAACTAGTACTTCAATAGCATCACACAGAGAAAAATACATGAAAATAGCAACTAACAACGTCGCTAGTCGTTTTCTTAATGCCCCTCGCGACGATATTCAACGTTCTTAACATTCTACATTCACTTCTAGTTTACTCAGCAGAATGCAACCAATTCATATGCAGAAACAAATATGCCGAAATAAATTCTGACACTTCCGCATCAAGATCATGGATCTTTTAACGCCTACATTTTTGTTGTTTTGTCAAAAGTTTACCAACACCCGCATACTTTTTAATAAGTGTACTGAGAATTAAAGATAATTCCACTAGATGTTCTAAAGCCTGCAAATTTATGTTGACATTCAACAGGAAGTGTTGTGATTGATGTAGGATATGAAATTAATAAACTATTATTCAAATTTGCGCCGACAAATTAAGCACACATTAGGGTAATAATGGTGTGCTTAACTAGTGCTCATCCCTATATGCCAGATATCACCATGCTTAGGATTTCTGACCAAAATATCAGAGAAAATATTTAGTGGCGCCCCCCCCCTCCCAAAAGTCCATATAAGCATATATCCGGAAATTCTTAGTTTTATGAGTTATTTATGAAAGTTGACCAAAACAAGGAAATAAAAGTACACATAAATACATGTCCGGAAATCCTTAGTCTTTTAGTTATTAATGAAAAGTTTATACCAGAATTAAATTGACTATTTCGATCACATCTTAATAGGGTTATCATCAAATCACATAAATGGCTAACTTTCAACAGTGCTAATGCTGAATTTTGCAAATAATATTTTATCATATAAGTACACAATGCTGATATGCCAAGTGCACCACCAAAGTTTGTAAAAATATTTCCGAAACTTTTAAAAGAACTATAAAGGACTCCTGTGGAGCCATAGCAAGCGTTTTAAGGATATATATTTATTTTGGCTTCACTAGTCCGAACAGAAAACTAGGATTAGGCAACACGTATTCATCAAGTTTCTCCTAATAACAATGAGCAAAATGAATGGCTTAAAGCCAAACACTTGTTAAACCTTATTCTGCAAGCATGCGTAACAAATTTATTCTAAGAGCGCAAACGTGAGAAAAAGAGCACGCGCGCTATGTTTTGCAATCCACTGCAGTGCTGGGACTTAATCATCCAAGCAGATCATATTAGCACACGAACTTCAACATTTTCCTGAGATACTGTTTGTAAACGTTTTAAGTGACTGTGGTGCACCTACTGTGTTTATTTTACAGTTCTGATACCTTCCCTAGGAAAATGCGGGTAATGCTTTTATGTTTGCGTTCTTCAACGCAGGGTCATTGATTACCGGCTTTAAAAAATAGTCTACAATTCCGATTATGCATATAAGACGGACCTATTAATTTTTTTTTTTTTTTCTGGATTTGGAAAATAAAATAAATAAGACAAGAAGATTTTTGATTTATTTATGGACGCTCTTTAACGTCTCAAGTCATCAGCATAAGAGTAGAAGAAGAAGAAGAAGAAGAAGAAGAAGAAGAAGAAGAAGAAGAAACAAGTTTACTGTCTGCTGCAATGGAAACAGCACATCTTGATTAGAAATTATAGCGACTATTACCACGCAACACCCACTGTTGCTGCTTTAGTAATTGTTCACTGTGGTCGTGCGCTCGCTGCAAGAGTAGCGTGTTTTTATAAGATGAATTTTTGCGATTATAAGAGCGACCTGAGCCTACAAGAATACCAGGAAAAATTGTGGAGAACCTTTCTTGACACTGCTTCTTCACATATAAACATCTAAAGTGGTTTGCAGAGTATATCCAAGGAAGAACACCTTCGAAAGAAGAGTACACGGAGCGTCCAGACACAGCAGTCAGATGAAACTGGTGTAGAAGCCCAGCGTAGAACGATCCGCGAGTGACTTACAGGTCTTAAACATTCATTCGCTTTCCGTATAAGAAATCCTGTTCCAATTGCTTCTTGAGAGCAAGTTTTGTTGTCGTTAGATACTCCACGGTTTTTCAGAATATGTGCAAGAGCAGAATGATAGTTTCCGACGTGTCCACGATATCTTCGACGACAGCATGAACTTACTTAATATTATGGTTTTAACAAGGCAAATTTACCACGATTGTCTTGCATATAAGTGTACATTTTTGTGTATTTTGTTATTATTTTCTTAATTTTCGATGTAGAAATTGCTCTTATTCTCCCAATAACAATCATGGTGATTTGCACCACAAATTTCAGAACATTATTTTCTTTATGGTAAATGACACATTTATGTAAATAATATCACCTATAGAGACAAGCAGCGTCAGCGGTATCGATATCAAAGTTTCTGTTAGCCGAGTTAAAAACTATACGTTTTTTAGGATAAAGGAGAAACTTCTTGGAACATTTCATGAGTAATATAACCTGAATACTCCCTTTATAATTTAAAGAATGTTAATGATTTTCCTTTACAATTAAATGGCATAAACCTTAACAAGAGAAGCTAAATACAAAGGCACTACATTTAGTAAAACTGGATAATAATGAATTGTTCTTAAAATCGAGCAGAATAAATAGCATGTCCCTAATATACTATGTATAAACATTGACTTAAGTGGCGATTACAAACAACTTTGAAAGAAAATTAAGTTCATCATATGAAAACAGAGAGTTTAACAGGTTTATCTAACGGGTCATCAACATGTTTCTCCGCATTCGGGTGATGTGCAACGCACAGGAGAAAATTGGTATTCCTATATTTCTAACATTCCTTCCCTCGAAACCTGTTTTTACCACATAATCCGCCACCGCTGCTAAGGTTTGGACGTTGGAGTGTTGTGTTTGCTTTGGTTAACAAAATAAACACGTTCGGCGATCGGTCAGTGCAGCCACCAGAATTCATTTCCCTAGTAAAAATTTCGGCTACACAATGGCTGCGGAGCGACTTTTCGATGGCCCTTTATAATTATAACATAAAAACATTATGAATAATACACATAAACACACATACAAATTAAGATATGAATCAAATTTAGTTACATAAATCCAATAAGTTATTGAACCCTACTCTTTATTTATTTATTATACGAAAAGTAGGTTATAAGAAATTTCTATCTTACATCACTGTTTTATTTCGATTTCAAATGTTAAATTCTTTGGTTATACAGTGCAGTTTTTCTCGCGTATGTCAGCCTGTATGTTGTCATGGTACTATTGAAGTCTATCTCTAGGTCACGTTCTTACTGCGCCTATTACCTCATCGTAAAACCTCCAGCGGAATGGATCTTTTAATGTGCCAAAGAAATCAGATGTAAGGGGGGTATGGAAAGATAGTTGATCGAAGTTTAGTGATCCCTTGTTGGAAGGTGGTTTTGCGTTTTAGACAATAACAACTTTGGTCGCATCTTTAGGAATCGATACCTGGAACCGCTTCTTCCAAGTCGTAAGATTTTTGTATAAATGCTTTACAGTCAACTATTTAGCCATGCAGATTGAACATAAATCAACCCTTCAGTGTCCCAGAAGATGCGGCCCTTTACTTAGCAGCTGTGGCTATTCGAGAAGTTATATGACGCACCTGTGGATTTTTTTTTTTTAAACATCCGGCACAAACTGATTCCTCGTAGACCCAAGATCGCGGATTGATAATAATAAAAAAGGGAAACCCGCGAAATGTGCCTTAATATAACATTAGTTACCTCCAGAATTTGAAAGCACCCTTAATAGCTGTGACTTCGCATATGCAAATTCTGTACAGCTTTTTAACTATTAAGAGTTCTTTGTAGTAAATTCATGTCTCAATTCAAGAATGAGAGGCGTCTATGGTT
The DNA here is from genome assembly GCA_030762175.1 of Metallyticus violacea. NCBI lineage: Eukaryota > Metazoa > Arthropoda > Insecta > Mantodea > Metallyticidae > Metallyticus > Metallyticus violacea. Next base: position 60,452,195 of record CM060836.1, read on the forward strand.
ATAAACGTTTCCTCCATTAACATGCTTTCTTTTATGCAATTTTTTTTGTTCAATTTTATCTTAAGAACGTTCAAATATCAATCCCCCCCCCCCCAATGCTGAAAAGTACTTGCGTATTTCACCATAAACTTTCGCAGCTATTATCGAGCTTAGTGAATGACAAGTTGGTACAGATGAAAACTTCATATTCAGAATATGTGTATGCATATAAGGTATGTTGCAAAATTATAAGCCCAACTGATGAAACTCGTCATGCAAAGATCAAAGCTGAATATATATACAATCGCGATCATATGATTAGTTACCAACAAGTGCATTCCTTTCAGAGACTTCCGAATACAAAACAGCCGTTGCAGAAATATATCATTTGTCATTAATATCCTGAAAATGAAATCTTTTTTCAGAACCTGAATCACCCGATGTCAATCTCTCTTCAAGATTCTATAACACCGACATTCAGATGAGACAGAGGTCTTCAAGGAGCATTCTGATCACTTGCCTCTTTTGTGCATCGCCACGGGTGGCCGAGATCGTTAAGGCGCGGACTCGTGAGAGGGAGGTCTGGGATTCGAATCTCACCAGGACCGCTCCCCCCTGATTTTTTTTTTTTTTTTTTTGCAAGTTTTACTGTCCTCATAACTGGCAAATGCTGGGGAGGTACCCTAAACTTAGGCCTGGAACGTTTTCTTCCCCCCTCCCCAATATATCATTTCATCTCGTGTATTATCAGTGTCCACCGCCTGTGGCGTCTCAGTAGGGAAGGGAAGGAAGAAAAGAGGGGAGGAAAAAAAAAAGGAGTCTCTTTTGTCGTGACTTAAGTTTCTGAGGTCTTTGAGTTTTTTTTTTCTTCATTCCATGATTATTTACTAGTTTCAGGAAGTTATTTATTATGCATGATGACCTGCAAAGTCTTTTTTATTCGAAGCTGGACAAATCTGTCTCCCGACCCATACGTTATTATCGTGCACTCTTCATAAACACGACAGACAGCTGCAGAAAAGCGAATGCGTAGAAAGGTCACAATTTATTCAGTCTGGTCATAACATTCTGCAACAGGATTATTTTCTGTCTTTCGACCTGTGTAAATGAATGCATGTTCATAACTAGCTCTACGATAAAGATAATATAATTTGATTTCATTTTTTATCTATACACGAGTTTCATTAGCTAGCCTTATCATTATGCAACCCTATAATAAGTATATAGTATGTACGTATATATGTATAATTCGAACATTTTAATACATATCTCAGGAATAACTAAGCATTCTTCCTTCTGTAAATGCTGAAACGCACGTTTATGTTTTTTCTGTATTCACACATTGCATTGCTGCAAATTTTCTATCTGCGTCTACTCAAACGCCGCATATATTACAATTTTAATTCCCCCCCCCCAAGCACAGCTACATCGATTAATTGGAAATTATTACAGTGCGCTTACGGGGTCTTTTTATTGCTAGTCATTAGCATTTTGTGAAGTAGTCTTTGATAAGTAAATAAAAATAAATTTATATTATTTTTATATGATTTTACAAATAATCTGAAAGATGTGTGTGTTTGAAAATCATTACAATCATTAATCGTATATCTTGAAAAATTAAAATTTAAGTCCGTATTTATATCAAGCATATTCCAATTATTATTGTACCCTTGCTAGAAAGCATACATTTTATAACGGTCTATGATAAAATCTTCAGCCACTTATGACGCCTTAGCGTTTGATATTGAATCGAAGTAGCCAAGAAGGCTGACCATCAGACTATTGTATGGTATTCAACGGCCTGGAAGCTCTATTGGTCCTTCAGAAATGTAATGTCGTAACTTTGAAATTTGAAGGGCAGATTCCCTATCTAAAATTGCAAGTCTAAGACTCCTCTAAAGTCCATGAAATTTTTGCGGCGTAAGAAAACACCGGGCAGCCAAAATATATGGGCGGTGAGTGCACGGACGGAGACGACGTCGCAAAATGTTTCCTGATAAAGCACATGACTGTAAGAGAACCCAACGGAGTTGTGACTATTAAATATCTTACAGTTTTGTGAATAATATTCAATTTTCTTTTCATTTTCTACTCACAGAAAGTTTTAATATATCCTTGAAGTAAATCATTCGTTACATGGCAAGAGGTAGACTAAACCGAAAAACCATATACTTTAATGGACTGAAAATGGTCTCATCCTTAGGTAAAGTGAAATTCTTGGACGAGAAACCAAATGATTGATGCGTATCCCATTATTTAATCAGCAAAGACCCCCGATAATAGTATTACGACGAAACTACGTTTGGCGTCAAATTCGCTGGTTATGGTCTTTCACCCTGCTACTACGGCCACTTCATTCATAGGCTGCTGCTGATCAATTGGAAAATTTATTCGTTATGGAACTCACCTCGTCCCTAGCTTAGTTTAATATCATTTATGAATTTATGAGGTTTTAGTCGGCACTTTCCTTTTAGACAAAGGAATATTCACGCTTAAAGCACGTGGTCAACTTGCAATAAAGAAAGTCTGTAAATAGAAGCCTACATCGGTTTAACAGTACGCAATGGATATGTAGTAGTTATTAACCTAAGTTCGTGATAGAGTGCTACATTCATTGTAATACGGACCTTCATTATACCTTGAAGCACAGCGATTATCATTGAATAATGAATTACTTGGTTTACTAATATTAAATTATTATGGCTAACCAAATTTCCCTGAAAACCGAGAGCCTCACCGACAACTCCTTCGGGCACATGCAAAAACCCTCAAGCCGGACGTTCGGAAGCCCCCACACCCACCCCAACAAAAAGTTACAGTGGCGGAACACAGTTTTTGTGTGATAGTCTTAAACTTTAAAGATAGATATAAATTTTAACTGTGTAATATTGTTAATTTTCACTGTTTATTACATAAAGAAACTGAGACTTTGTAATACTACTGGTAAAAGTAATTAAAATAATTCTACTCAATATTTATTTCAATGAAAGAGCAAGAATAAAATATTTAAGCGCTAATTATATTTAGTTTGCGGATTTAATGGCTTATGCATTAAAATAAGGATTTGAATTTGTCGCTTCTTACAAAAGTTAAATTCGTGATTGATGACGAACACATGCTCACAGACTTCATTTTCTGTTTAAATGAGGCCTTGAGTTTCCTATTTTAATTTTTAGTGCCGAAATGCCCAGCTTGCACAAATAAGTGGTACAAAAAGGTAACATGGTATTCTATCTTCGCTAAAATCCAAAACTTTAATGGTAGTTCATCATATATAATTTAAAGCGTTTGGTCTGAATGCAGTTTTGGGAATATCGCGCTTTCTTATTAGTGAGGTCAGTGGTGGACTCTGGGCATACAGCGTAAGGATTATGCAACATAATACTGTGATGTATGATAAATATTGCTTTCTCAAGAACTAGATGCTCTAAAATTAATCTAGATGTCAATGACATATTTTTGTTTCTTCTTTTTCAAGAACTTGCCCACAAACAAGATTCCTGAAGGCGCGCGCGCTACAGCCATTCTCCCGAATAGTTCCCAGTTCGTTATTTAGGCTAGCGTGTTGCGCATATATATATATATATATATATATATACACACACACACACACACACACATACACGGTGAGAAAGTGGAGAACCATTAACCTATATAGATACAAACACGATGTAAAATACATATATTTATATTTGAACACTGAAAGGTTTAGCTAATAACAAATTTTAGCGAAATCCGAACTTTATCTTTACACATTTATTTTTGAGTTTGAGAAACCTATTTCTTATGAAAAGAATGAAGTCCATACATTTTCTGCTCTCACAATTAGCTGCCTATCTCAATGTTGATTTGAAAGTAAATTAACTGTAACTGTAATATATCTCATTATGCAATGAAAATGTATTGCAAATATCCATAATAGTTATTCCAAATTTTAGTGCCCTGAAATGTTAGAAATCTTCATGCAACGTCCAGGGCTTCCAGAGGTTGTACCACTGAGCCTAATTTTGAGAAAGTACCTACTCCCAAAGATAAATATTTTATGTCTGTATACTAATCACACAACTTAGTAATAATGCGATTTCTGCCCTGAAGTTTAGCAGAGTTCAAGATGGCGATTTCTATTTGTAATAGAGCCAAATTATATATTCTTAGTGATTTTGAAGTTCTGCAACTGGTTTCCCATGTATGATATACTTAAGAAAGATGGAGAAAAGTACATAATTTTTCAATCACTTTATCTAGGTGCAGTTTGAACGCAAATTCTAACGTGAACTTCCAGCAAAGTCTCTTAGAGCTAACGAAAATAACTGAGTGCACGCTCTTACGTTGCTAAGGGGAAGATTTTTAGTTGCACTTTCTTTATGCAAGGTGCTGCACACTTGTGAAATACCAATTTCGATTTTCAAATTTTATTTCTGCATTGCATTCTCTTTTTACTTCCAAATTTGTGCGTAGCTGAAGATATTCTCTGCACTGAAAATTCGAAGTTCCGACCACAAATGTTAAAAATTACGCCATCAATTAGATTGTTACACCAACGGATATTTATCGATACCCGGATAAAGAGGCATGCTTTGCGCTGCCAGTCGTGCATTTCTTAAACTTTGCCAAAGACAACCTTCCCGGCTCCGACAAAAGCAAGCAGTTTATGGCACAGTTTTACCCTGGACCCCTCTCTCCCTAAAACCAACTCAATTTCATTCGCAGTTTTCAGTTTAGTTTCGCTTCAAACCAAATCGCATTATAAAATACTTTTCATTTAAAGTTTGGAAACACGTATCATAAAAGGATATTCCCATATAATAACTGACGAGGGAAGGGGAACTATGCATTTAAGGTAATCTTATAGCCCAGACAATATTCCGATTAGTATTATATAACGAAGTAAATTCCACTAAAATTGTAATTTCATTACAACTTTCCCAAAATTATTTGCGACCCAAATGTTTTATTGGACGTAGTACTCTATCCGACAACCCAAGTTATGTGGAATAGGCATTAATATTTTCTTTTAACTAAACATCAACAGACCGTTTATAAACACGGCCATATTATCATATCAAGGAAATAACTGTACTGACACTTTACTTAAAAATACTTTCCTTCTACGAGAATTTGCCTATCGTTATTACGGTAGCTCTGCAAGCAACTAATTTCCTTCTTTTCCAGGCATTTATCATCTATTATAATACTTACTTTCAGCAATTAAGTCATCTCAATGAGATGCACATTCTCCCTTTTTCAGTTACAGACACTATCTCGTCAACGACTAACAAAATAAAGGGCATGTCAGATTTTTGTGAAACCAGATTGTTTTCAAGAATAACTGAAAATCGCTGGTGAATCTTAAACTCTGTTTTTATATATATAAAACCTAGTTTAATGCTTCCATCTGCACTTATCAACAGTTAATCCAAATAAGTTTATAAAAAATGGATATATTCTCCACAAAATTCTAGAAATCAAAGAAATATTAATTAGCATAAAATGCCATCGATACTACGCTTTATTTGGTATGTGGATACATTAAAGATAATTAGTGAGAATCCATTAACATTTTATTCCGTTCTTTCACCTTTCCCATTTCTCCAAAAAGGAATCTTATCTTGTTTGGCCTAATACGCTCCTTTATAACAAACATCAGAGTTTTGAAAGAGTGAGGCCAAAGCTCTAGTCAGAGCACTGCGCTGCAAAAATGCACTCTGTCCAGATCTAGTATTCATTAATGAGGGATCTCCCTTACAGGAATCGATTATATGGCAGTCATTTGTACGATGTTTAAACACACGTACGCGTCATTCGATACAACTAAATATTTTTCATGTTTGGTGTAGAACCTGAGCGCGGTATTGCAGGCCTAAGGATCGTGCTGGGTGCTGTTTCAGCTTCACATTCAGGTGATATAGTAACAACAATCTCAACATTTAAACCGGCAGGAACAGAATGCGCTCTTAGATACTGATGATTAGACTTTTCGAAAAAGGTTCAGAAATTTGAAACAGAAATACATTTACGTTTAAATACTGGGTTACACTGATAAAAATACTACCTCCGCCCTAAAATCAATAAGCTTAACACGCTTCCTTTAAACTCCTTCAATGCGCATTAAATAAGCTTACTAGCGCAAAAGATTGTTTTATGTCTAACACACACATGCTAATTAATTCCCTTGTTGAAGGCAAAAAATATTCAAAAATATTTTGCCTCTGAATATTATGTAGGCAAGAATATTTTATTGAGATTTAAGCACGCTAGCTTATATGCTGTTAATCTAGTTTAAATGGGAAATATTGCTATTAGGATGGTTTGAATGTAGCTAAAAATGCAACTAAGTACTGCTTGATTGCAAAGATATTTAAGGCATTTATCTCTATTCTATTCAAATGCCTTAAGAATGATTCCCGAATATCATGGCCTTTCCAACTATGATTATCAATTGAAAAGGTATCCATTATGACATTATACAATAAGTCAGATTCTAAAACGACTCTGTTTAATCTATGGATTCAATTTCTCAATCTGAATTCTACATTATTTCAATAGCATTACGCGTTAATCGTTTTGAACAATTTCAAATAAGAGATCAATCTCTTCGTACTTGATAAAGTGAAACCCTCTATGTATGGCTAAGTAGCTTGATGTTCCCTATAATCCACTAGAACATTTACAAACACATCTTACATGGTCTTCAGTGCTAGTTACCCTGCTACTTTAATTCCAGGTACAGATTCAAGCATTTTTAACGTATTATATGGGCAAACTAGAGATTTGTATATGCCTGTCGCTTCATGATCTTACAAATTAGGCGTTCTGCAGAGACTCAGTCAGCTTCTTTGGTTATCATAATGCATTGCTGAACGATCATCGTTGCCGCAAACAATTGCACATGAAGTTCGTCAAAGCTAATTTCCAATACGAACTTGCTTGAAATATTTCCTAAATATTGATAGCATATTAATTCATGCTTTTATTAAGTATGTGTACTAAAAAAGATGGTTTCATTCATTGCGACAACCATTATTGTGCTTGTCAATACAGCTAACAGAGGATCTTCCCCCTTAAATAATATGTTATCCACAGCTTAGGTTGCCACAACCGATGCCATGAGCTGAGGCTGAAATTTACATTGGAAAACTTATTTTGTTACACCTTTTATCAAAAGGAGAAGCTCCCTGGAATAAATTCATGTCACCGCAACTTTAGTAACTATGTGCATGTATGAGGGCGAGTCAAAAAGTGCGTATCCCATTTTATAATTTCAAAAAAGGGACACAGCTTGTTGCAATTTGTGTACCCGCTAGCGTGTGTGCCAGTGGCAAAGAGCAACATTGGAATATAGACGCAGCATGTTACAAAATGAGTGGTCAAGGAAGGAAGTGCATTTCTCTGGCCGGAAAATACGGAACCTGTAAACATCTACCAATGAACTGTGTTTGTGCATCGAAAGTATAACAATCCAATTGTGCGAAAATAGCATAAGGTCGAACGATTACAAATGCCAAATTGAACAGGCGTTGGCACTGTCACTCGCCCGTCACATTGACCTTTATCTGGGGAAGATAAAGGGCAGAAAAAAAAAGTGTAATAAAAGATTTCCACTTTGTCAAAGATGAAGTGTCGAAATAGTTCGAGCAGGATGCCAGTTTCAATCATATGGGTACAGAAAAACTCATTTTATGCTATGGCGAATGGTTTCATAAATGAATTATGTGGAAAAACAAAGTGATGCTGAAATAAATTGTGTAAAAATTAAAAAATGGCGTTGATTTATCTTTAACTTACAAAAAATTGGAGGAACTTACTTTTTTACTTACCTTCCTATTTAAGGTGCAAAATATGCACAGAAACGTATAATATAAAAATGACATGGGTGACTAAGCAGCTTTTACTCCCTTTTTCTGCTTTTAAAGTGTCATTTCCTAATACTCTGAAGCAGATATGCAGCTTATATAAGCTTTATTAGATGCCATTATACTTCTGCAAGTATTATTTATTTGATATATTCATCTCCCCAAAACTACTGCTATCCACTTAATATGTTCTAAACTGACTAGAGGGATATAAAATATAGACAAAATTCTCTCTAAATTTGATCAATTAAATAATGATTAACTGTTTTTAGCCCTTATTTGTGCAAGCATGTATTTTTTTCCCTTCTAAATACTGATATATGTTCTTTAGTAACCTTACACCATCTTTAAAATATCACCATATTAATTGCATGCATTTTTTTGAAAGATTATTATTTTTATACATCAGTGTGAATTCTTTCCTAGAATCTCAGAAAGCAGTTCTACCACATCTTAGCATCTCTCTAATAAACAATAAACAAAAAAATTAATAATGATAAAAAAAAAGGATTGTGGATGATGGTGGGTTTAACCACAATTTAGCTTTTAATACTTTCTCTATTCTGAAGGATTATGGAAAATGTGATAAAAATATGGGATAGTAAAACATTTATTATCACCATTGAAATACAGAAATTTCATACAAGAATTCTTTCTTACCTCGGACAGGTCTGCTGTAGGTTCCTCCTAGAGATCATTCTTTGCCATAAAAAAGCAGCTGCATCATCTTCATAAACACTTTATTCCTGCTGATACCCTCACATTAGGCAAACAAAGCATAAGGTACTACATGTTCACACTAGAACTGCATGATTGGGGTTCACAAATGCTGTATCCAACATTAAGTCCTCATATGCTGGGAGATGCTAGCTCTAACTATGCTGATTTCTTCTTTGATTCTCACACAACTTTTCTTACTCATACTGATGGTATTTATGTAGATCCTTTGCAAGTTTCTTTTATTTCAAACCAGCCACAATGCAAAAACCATGAAGTGGTAATCATATAACTGGTTCCAATATGACTGATTTTTATAATCCATTTTGCAACATTTTCCTGTTTGGGTCCTTCTCTGTTAAATCAATTTAAGCTGTGTGCAAATTTGCCTCATTTCTTCTGCCCATTCATTTCAATTCAAAGGTTGCTACTGATCTCTAAATTTGGTATGGTGATATCTCATTTATTTACCACTTTTTATTTGCTATTTATATTTAATAATCTTGTAATTGGATTTCCAGTGAAATACATTAGCCTATATTAAGTAACTTACAAGGCTCCTCAAACTCATCAAATGGTTCTGATTCAAAATTATTTTCTTACAATGTAAACAGCAAAATAAAACTGTGATACAGTGAAATGTCTGTACAAGAAAATTAAAAGAGGGAGGGAGAGGTTTATAACAAAGGAATGTTAGCACAGCCTGTGGCTTTAACCCTTAACAGACACTCTTTATGTCCAACCATATTTACTAACCTATTTGGCCTTTCAATATTTCCCACTACTTTTAAATACACTGGCTAAAGGAAAGATGATTAACTAATTTACAATATTTTAGAATAAAGCCCACCATTTTCAAGGGCAGATGAGGATAAACAGTTGACTGCATAAAAATTTACATTTAAACTTCTTTATATCATTTTTTAAAAATTCAATAAATATACAGAGAAAGTGCAGTTACTTTATTTGATCTTTTTGCTAAATTGAGAGGACTGCACAAGCAAGAGTCAATGTTACCAGCAATAATGATTAACATAAAGATACAGCATAGAGCTGCAAAATCATCTTTATTCTGGTAATGCATGCCACCAAAACATTCCTTACCCTTATATAATTATGAAACCCCATTAACATTTCTTTCCTTTGTTAGAAACTTATTTCACTTGGGCTCAGATTTATACATGCTACAATTGGGAGATAAAATTATAACAATTGGCAACAAAATCAACAGCTGAAAATAGAAGAGGCACTTAACAGGTATTAAAATTCTTCAATTTGGCCGCTTTCTTCCAGATTTGTAGACTTTTAATGAATAGTCATGCACTAAATGATAAGTTTCTTACTGTTTGACAATTCATTCATTCTATCAATAAATAAATTGCAAATTAATACCATTATTGCTCTAAGTAGTATTCTCAAAATCGCAAAGGTTTCATTCTACACACTGTTGGGATATGGATATTATTTAAGATGTACAAAAAGGAGGATAGTAAAACTTTTTATGCACATGTTTATGTATATACAAAACGACTCCTATGCAAATTATTTAGTTTAAGCAAATGGATAACTTTTATTCAATTTGTGACCAAGTAAGTATTCAACACTCATTGAGCAAGTTATAATTCAGGATCTGAACCTGCACCACTTGCATGTAAATAAAGGCTCATGATTCTAAACTGAGAGTAGCAAATTTAAGATTCTTTTCAGATTATGTTGATATGTTTCTGGAAATATACCACCTTCCCATAAAATCTTGGGACAGGTGAGCAATAATTATCTATTGATATCACTAAGTCATATATTATGTCCACAGTTATAAAATTAATTTAAATTCAAACAAACATCAGTAGATACATTGCAAAATCCAAGCCCTAGTGTTTCCTACTTATATTTGTGCTACTGCACTAACATTTCACTGTAATTCATTCCATTTAACTATCAAAGATGCCTATTACTTAAAATGGTTAAGCACGAAAGAAAGATAAGAGAGAAAAATATCTTTGTTATAAAGTGATAAAAACTGAAAGATTCACTATCAACCAGCTTTATGCAGATGAGGATAGATAAGACCAATGAAAAATGTATTTTGCCATATTGATTTTTTGAAATCAAAGCTTATAATGGTACCAGGCTATATATACCTCAAACAATTTAGTTCAAAATGTAATAAGAAATGCTGAGTGGAATGATTCAAAGTGAGGCTGCGAGTAAATGTACTATGATATATATTTCAGTGAACACACAAATAAGTTCATCTGAAAGAGTCCCACCCACCGTCAAATAAAAGGTCTCATTACCCATCTTTAGAGTTTGTTTAAGAAGTGACTAATAAAATGCCTGTGCCTTAGTAATTATGTTCATACTGCGACAAATGTTACCCACATTAGGTTTTACATTTTGTTTACATGAAAATAATAAGAACTCTGTTAGTTGAGTGAGAAGACTGAATAGTGTGCTTCATCATTTCTAATAACTTCATGTAAATAAGAAAAATTTTACTAGCAAAAAAGCCTTACACCCATCACTTCATCACTTCACTCAATTACTACTGAAACAAAAAAATGGTGTTTGACAGAGTACAAGGAAGTAACTGTAGATTATAATGGGATTATTTAATCAAGATGGTATAGTTTCTGAAATATACATAAATATACTATACCTGCACAAGGTTTATTTCATCATTCCAATTCACTACCTTGTTTTCTTTCTGCTAAGTGGGAAAGAGCATTAGTAAAAGGTAAAGACAAAACAAAGACAAAAATAAAGGAAGAAGCAGCTGAACTTTTGCCAGTAACCTCAGTGTTACTTGCAGATCTTCCATTTGTCTGAAAAACTGAAATAAGATTATTTAACAATGGTAAAGATGTGCACCCATGGATGTACCACATTTTAAAAATTTTAATTGGTGAAACACAACTGCAAAGCGGCAATAGTTATACGTGTTAAGCACCCAAACTACTTGTATGGCCAGCTGAAACTATAAATGTGGTACAGCCTGAGTTAATATCAATTCAATCTAGTCTAAATTACTTATGTAATCCTTAAAATAAATTAATTCCAATACTCCATTTTGGTATACAGCAACTAAATATATGCAAATAGTAAATAAAAGCTGTATCATACAATAAGTGCCCATGGTTATAACTAAAATTTAACATTTATATTATAACCCCTTCACCAAATGTTACCCATACTTACGTTTTGGTTTTGGTGTAATTGGTTTAACTGGTGCAGGTTTTTCAATTTTCTTTGGTTCTTCTGCTGGGGCTTCAATGGCTGGCTTTAGCTTCTTTTCTGGAGGTATCAGTAAATTATCTTTAGGTGGGGAGGGACGCTTAAGGGTGGGAAGTTTAAGTGGCCTCTTCTCAATTGGTGCCGGAATGTTTTTCTTCACTGGTCGTGGAGGTGGCGGCTTCACTTCTTCCTCCAATCCTGTTGACCTGAACTTGGAGTTAAAGGTTTTGACAGTTTTGGGACGGGATGCACCATCAGTTGGTTTCCGCACCTCAATGGATATTGATGCTTTTCTGCTGCTAGGTTCTGGAGGAGGTGGAGGTTTCTTCACATCTGGGGGCAATTTCTTTATTTCGCCACTTGGCCTTTTTATTTCAATGAGTTTTGGAACTTCCTTTGGAGGTTCTTCAGTTTTAGGTTTCTTGGGAATTTTTCCTAACTTACTGATAGCAGGTGGTATAAGTTTAGCTAAGGTAGCTTTATCCTTTTCTGCCTGAGCGTCAATTTTTTCATTAGATTTCTTATCCTTACTTTTATTTTCTCTCTCTTTAAGTTTATCCTTGCTTTTATCTTTCTCTTTTTCTTTATCCTTTTCCTTCCTTTCTTTGGTCAATTCGGAATTTTTACTTTTTTTATCACTTATTTTGCTACTTGATTGAATATCTTTGTTTTTTTTGGTATCTTTTGTTATTTTGGTGTTTTCTATACTGTTGTCAAATTTTTCAGATTTTGTTTTTGCCTTGGAAGGTGATGAAATTTTTACTTCATTAACAATTGCCGGTTTAATGTTGTCAGCCTCTGCTTCTTTTTTTATAGAAGAAACATCAACTGCATTATTTGAAACACGTGAATATGTTTTTGTTACTGGTTTCACCATACTTTCCTCTTCAACTGCAGTGCTTTCATCATCTATACCTAATCTCTTATTTGTCTTCTCCACAGATGATGACACTTTAGCCAACACCTGTTTACCATCTCGTATTGTTATTTTATACACTGGCAATTCATTTGAACTACTGCTATTCCACTTTGCTGTATCCTCACCAGAATCCTCTGACACCGCACTATCCTCAGTTTTTATCACAAAGTCTTTACCGGGTTCTAGTTTTTGGAGATCAACTCTGGGTTCTAAATTAACCTCAGGTGTGAACTTTGTTTCTGGTTTTTCTACATCAGCACTTTCCTGCTTCACTACCACAGTTTCTTCTGTTTCACTCTTAATCTCTACTGGTTCACTAACACTAGTCCTGTTTTCTTCAATTTTCACTGCACTACTAACTACTGTTGTCACCACTGCAACAGGTTTTGTTTCAGTCACTGAAGTTTGGTTTACTTCTTCAAGCTTGGTATCTGCAACTGTTGTCACCAGTGATTGCTGTTGTCTAGCTGCCTCTGTTTCACCTTTTACTATCTTCAGCCACTGTTCCACTAGCTTACTTGCCAATAATTTTACACCTGTGAAGACAAATGAATAATGAAAGTAAATAAAGGCCAATAAAAATATACACTGATGTTAATATCTTGAACAGTTCTATTGAGCAATCACTTATCTAATATATAAATATGTAAATTAAGTTCTGCAGCAATTGGTTCATATAACAATGGAAGCTTTAAACTTAAAAAATTATCCAATGCAATTTTTGAAGACACTTCTATTGTACTTACTTTCATTGCTGCTTTCTTTTGACAGTCCCTTGATCAATTTGGGACAATTATTTGTTTTCAGGCGCTCTACATCAACAGGACACATAAGTAACAGTTCTAGCAATTCCTGGATCAAAGGCCAATTTTTTGCCACAATGGCATCCGAGAGCCATGTGTGTATTAAATTCCATCCTCCTGCTGCCATGAACCTAAAATATGAGAAATACATTTATATTTCAATGCTTCAAAATGATCCAAGAGGGTATAACAAAGCAAGTGTTGTGCATAATATTTAGAGCTACAAGAAAAGTTAAAAGAAATTAAAAAAATCAATATACATACAGTACACAATGTAATTAAAAAATAAGCTCTGAAAGTAAATAGATTTGAGTACCTTTCAGTGTTTTATTTTTCTTTTACAGGAACACTTTGTTCTTAATAATTAGTTATATTATTCTTTATTTTCCATATGCAATAAAAATTCATACAATAATATCAAACCAAAGTTGCTTTCACACTGGCTGATATCCTTCATAAAGTGTATAAAACTACTACTTGACACCTTTTATATGATACTACTCACCGCATTAATCTGCATCCATAGTAGTTTAAATATTTTCTTTGCTCCAAACTATATGCACTGTAACACACAATTATTTACTTAGTCTGTTCTGATAGGAAGTTTTTTTTATGACAGCAACAATGTACTTTGTGATATATATAACATTTTACGTTGTTCTTAGTACCCACATGCATTCTGTTAACAGTGTACATATTCTTTTTCTGGACTGCATAAACGACAGCATGTACTATTTCTATAGGAAAATCCACAACTGGTGCCTCCATTTGCTAAACAGACATATTGAGGTGACTATTCTTACAAACAACACCTTCAAGAATTGTCCACAGCTTATAGTCCAAAGAATGAGGTATAATCAATAATGTTTCCCTTAAGTCAAGATAGAGTGGACCCTCTCTTAAGGGTTGGTGCTGAATTTTGCTGGAAACTCCACTGTCTATTTTTGAACAAAGTGGTGTTCAAGTCTTTCACCAAAGGCTCAAGAATTGTTTGATTAGCTCTGTTTGTTGTTTAATCCCTGGCAGAAATGTTGCTTCTACCACATTATAACTCACTCCCCACTAAACTATCACTGATGCAGGATGATGGCCCCTCTGGATTTTTGGGACCCCTTTCACAAACTTCTTGGGAAGCCTTATCTTACACTCTTATCATTCTGGATATTGTAGCTCTGCTCAATTTTGAACATTTTCTCATCCGTAAAAAGGATTTTTTGTGCCCGTTGTTAGCATAATGCTCATGTAGGAATCATGTTTTAGCCCTCTCTGGAGTTAAAAGCCTTTAACCAAGGTTTTACCTGAGCAATCTAGACATTCATCTCCTTAAAATGTTCATATTAAATGCCAACACTTTCTGCTTCTAAGCTGGATTTTGCTTGATATGAGCTGTCGCTGCTTTCAGCACTGTGCTCGTCTTCATACAGCATGGATGTCTGGATGATCAGCAACATACCTATTTCAGCAAAGTGTTTGATGTGGTACACAAATTTTTTGCTAATTTTGAGAGTAGGCAGTGATTTTTCAAACCTATGGAGGGCTTCACCACAACAGTTTTTGTAATCTCCCAACTCTATGATAACCTTTAACTGGCCTACTCTTTTCATTAAAGTTGAACTCAACAGTGAATTGGCATTACTTAGAGCAGCTGTGTTATAAGATTGTAAAAATATCGGTACAGTCCCTTTTAAAACTGTTAAACATGTGGTCACACTAGGTATTTACAGACTTTCATCACACAAGATTTGGTACTGTAATGTTAAATTTAGATTAAAACTAATTTGCTCCTCTGTTCAACTTGCTATGCTGAAATGATATAAAAACTTATTTCCAATAAGCACTTATTCACTATTAAATGCACTTAGAAGCCATAACAAGACATATTCCAGCAAAAACGAATGATGTATATATATAAAAAATAAAACACTCAATGTTTTTGACATTCTAATGTCAAAAGTTAATTTGGAAATGCAATCAATTAAAACATAACTATTTCTGTTAACACTATATTATTTTTAAGAGTACACAAAAATAAATTATATATTTCTCTATGAAAAACTTATATACTCACATGCCCAAAAGGTCAGTTTTTGTTGTCTTCAAGATCTGTATATAAATGCATTTGCTCACCAGTTTCTTTGAGAACTTGGTCATTAAACTGCAAAGATAGACAAAAAAAAAAAAATTAAGTTTTTCAGTAGTTCCAATAGTCCCTATACATTATGCACAAAACACGAAAAATATTAACTTGAACTATAAAAACCAATGAAACCCAGTTAGGAATCAGCACAAGTCAATTTAAATGACAACACTACTAATCTTTCACAAGTTTCAGAATTCACTAGACTATAGGAAAGTTGAAACATTGCTAATTTCATTGATGTCTATGCCGAATGCTATTTTCACTAATTCCCATCAACAGTGCTTCACATACATTCTGTAGCCCTTCTGATAAGTGCACTACCTAAAGCAAATTTCAAGATATAGGTTTTGTCATAGAATACTGCCTCTCACTTTCGCATCCATTTCTATAATAGGAACATAATTTCCCGACATCCCCCCCCTCAAATTATCATGTTGTAAGCTGCAGATTAGTATTCTTACATAAAATTTAAGGTAATGAAGTTAACCCTAATAAAATTCAGAAAAAAAATAATGATCTAACAATATCACTTTCTACACTATTCTGCAAACATACAATTGTTTTACTCACAGCTTCGATTTATCTGGTCAGTTCCATATCTCATAAAATACATAAATTACTTATCATTGCTGTTAATTTCACAAACTTAAATACAGAATCATACATATTGTAGACTGTTACTGTCAAGCCAACAATGTGCATTTTGAACATTTAAATTAGTAAAATCCAAAATAAAATACATGTTCATTCTACAACTGACATGTCAATTTCTGTCCAAATTCCATCAACAACAACAACAACAACAACCCATATTGCTAGACAACAGTAGCAAAAAGTCATTACAATTAAATACTCTTTAAAATTTAAGTACAATAAAGTGGGGGTGCCATATGAAATTTTAAAATGGGGGTGAAATGTCAGATTTTAAACTTCCTCAATATCTAAACTGATGTGTTTTTGCTTAAATTTAATTTATTTTAAGCAAATAATTATTCAGATCAGCAAGTTTTGAAATGAAAACCCTGTATATCTGACTGTATCTGATAACTGTTTATGGAAATTAAATTAAATACTTAAAGTTGTTCTTTTAAAAGGGTGAAGTAGAGGCAACAAGTTTATTGCAGATGCTGAATAAAATATAAGGCCATGCTCCCCAATACGTTAACATTGGTGCAAATTGAAGTGAAGTATAAGGTGTTACTGACCTAAACAACTGAAGTCTCTATGGATTATTTTCTTTACATTTCATGTAAAGGCCTGCTCGTTTACATTCAAATGATAACATGCCGCTAAAAATTATCATAATTATAAAAGGGGTTAAAAATGAAATGTTATAAATATGCCTTATAGGTATGAATGTATTGAATACATAACTCACTTATAAAAATGATAAAAAAAATACAAATTATATGCATGTTTAATAAAGTTAAAATTGATAAGTTGCATACACCCGGTAAACGTATAGTTATATAATTGAAAACATTTTATGATACAGTCAAACTACACACTCTTATGCTTCACTTACTTGTCATTATTGTAGACCGGTTTCGAGAACAGGTTGTTCTCATCATCGGAGTTGGAGATTTGAACTGATGATGAGAACAACCTGTTCTCGAAACCGGTCTACAATAATGACAAGTAAGTGAAGCATAAGAGTGTGTAGTTCGACTGTATCATAAAATGTTTTCAATTATATGATTGGCTTCACTGTGAATGTTCCAATTAACATTTTTAGTGTAGTTATAACTTACTTTCTAAGTTAAAAGTATCAAATACCTGGACTTCTGGCAACCTGGGCATAATATGGACTATAAAAGCATTGTTATAAGGATTTCAAAATTCAAACTTAAGTAATGGTATCTACTTCACATTGACAACATGCTATGCCTAGAAGCTATGACAGCAAGTGGAGAATATAAGATCCTTGTCCATGTCATTATAACCTGCATTAGAATTTTTTCTCTAGATATATGTTCAAGTATGTCCTTTATAACACAAATATTTCAAGCTTTGGGAAAAGAAGGTACCATTTCCATTAGAAGAACTCATTTGTCATTAGAACCTTTTCTCCCTATTAAACAACCTTACATCATGCCTTTATCATATTTTGGGGCAGTAACTGTAATAACCACATTAGCTCCTTAGGTCATAAAAATGTAATTAAGATATGCTATTTTTATGGAACAGTTTTGGAGCAGACATCCTGATTTTGATCTTTTCAACACATCTTATGGTCGCATACAAGTCTAGATTTAAGGTTGCAGGTTCATTCCCATTAATGGTCCCTTTGCCAATTTTTAAAGAGAGAATAGTGAAGTACATTACCTTTTATTACAACAGCAGTGAAAACATGCAAATAAAACAATACCCTATACAAAATAAGAGTACCAACAGTTTCCCACCTCATGCACAAAAATGCTGCCAATTTGGAAGTGCTATGCATGATAGACTATGCCATTTATTATGGATGGTGGAGGCTAACCTGCCCCTTTGAACTGTTATTTAACTGGAGGTACTTTTGACAAACTTGTAGTATGCTAGGCAGCTGTAATTTTAAAAGTTGACTTCTGTGCTGTGACAAAGTTCTTCAACAAAGATAAGGATTTCTGCTTCCAACAGTGATGGCTGTTGTTTATGGGAAAGCTTATTTTCTAACTGAAGGAATGGGATTAATTCTATATAGGAAGAGGGAGCAATGAAGAAATTACAGTTATCTTGAGAAACTTCATGATATAGGTCAGTGCAATGTGGGTGCTTTGATCCCCCCCCCCCTTTGTTAATGCAGAAGGCACATAATGGGAACTGTTTCCATAAGATTTTGGCTTTGGCATGGAAATTGGCAAAAAATGCTTAAATTGTCACGGTACATAAAATCATTATCCATTTATTTAAATAAATTATTTTTATGAACCTATTTCTTTAAAACCCAAATAGTAGTGCACAGCAGCCAAAGCACTGTCATGAAAAGTAACTAAATCCACCAAGAAGAACTTATCGTAACAATCTTTTGGGACTGCCTGGGAATTCTGTTAACTGAATTTAAGGAAAGGAACTGTGTGATGATAGGAAGAAATGATTGGGAACATTGCTGCCTGCTAGACAATGCTTCTGTCCATACGGCTACTCTAAGAAGAACTCTGATTTCCAACAAATTGAACATCAATCCTATAGGCAAATTTAGCACCACGTGGCAATGAATTTAGGAGGTGATAAAGTGCTGTGGTGTAAATTCAGTGATGTATGTGGAAGAAGTACAGATGTATATTTAGGTACTGTTTATAATCCACCTAGCTCTTCAAGCTTTTATGATTCAAATTTGTTTATTAAATTGAGACAAAACATTGAAGAACTTAGAGATATATAGATGTAGAATTAATATTAGTGGGGGATCTAAATGCAAGAATAGCGGAAGAACAGATTAGGGTAGATTAAAATGCCTGGGGTCCAATAGAGGCAAATTTAGAGAAGCGTTGTAGTAATGACAAAGATTTCAATAATGAGAGCAAAAAATTAATACAGTTCTGTGAAGAGAACAACTTCTTGATGTGTAATGGAGTGAAAGGGAATGATAAGAGGGGAGAATTCACTTTTGTAAATAAAAATGGGCAAAGTGTTATAGATTATATGTTATATACCTTAGGTCTGGATAGATATATAGTTGGCTTTGAGATTATGGATATGATAGGTGCAAGTAATCACTTCTCATTAAGAATGGAGATCCAAATGATAGAAGCTAATAGGAGGGAGAAACATTTCTGGTTAGATAGACAATTAAAATACTACAGATGGATAAATGATTTAGCAGAAATGTTCCATACAAAGTTAAATCAAGAAGTGGAATGTATGGGGGGTGGATATTTGTTAGCATTATTAGAGAATAGAAAAGTTGAAGAATGTATTTTTTAGTATAGAGGAGGCCATTAAAAAAGTAGGAAACAAAATGAAAGTACTTGAGGGGAAGTTAAAAGCAAATGCTGGCTGGTATGATGAAGAATGTACAGATACAAGAAGAAGGGTACAGAGGGAGCTAAAATGCTGGAGACAAACAGGAGAGGAGACAGATTGGGGCAATTACCTTGTAGAAAGATGGGGATACAGGTGCTTATTAGAAGTAAAAAAGGAAAAGCGGGAGAGAAGCTTAGCCAGAAATTAAACGAGGCAGCGAGGAAGAATGACAAGGCAATTTGGGCAATGAATGGTAAAATGCGCAAATGAAAGGAAGGAGATTATGTGGTACCATCATCAGAGTGATATAAGTTTTTTCAGGGCCTTTTGAGAGTAAAAACTTTGGTTATTCAAGATAATTTGAATATTGATAATTTATGGAAAATAGACTTGATAGATAGCAAAATAACTTCAAGTGAAGTTTGGGAACAAATTAAAAAGTTAAGACCTAACAAAGCATGTGGAATAAATAGAATACCAGGGGAATATTAGAAAGCTTGGGTAGAAGACCTTAACAGATTAAACATACTGGGGCAATTACTGAACATAATCTTTGAAGAAGGAAAAATACCAAAAAATTGGAGAGTAGGAATTGTAATACCAATTTGTAAAGATGATATAAGATCCCAGCAAATTAGAGAGAAATTAGTTTACTTTAAATATTAGGAAAGTTTTCACTGGACACTGGAGTGTTAGCAAAAAGAATACAAGAATGGGCAGAGAAAGAAACGAAAATTTCAGCATTTCAATCACGCTTCAGGAAAGGTAAAAGAACAGTTGACAATATTTTTATAATTAGAACATAAGTCGAAAAATATCTTAGTAACAAAAGAGGTAGAATCTATTTGTTGTTTCTGGACTTGGAAACAGCTTTTGACACAATTTCTAAAGAAGCCCTTTGGGTTAAACTGAGAAAGAAAGGAGTAAGCCAGAATTTTATAAAGGTAATTCAGAATATTTATATGGAAAACGAATTTTATGTTAAATATGAGAGAAGTAGAGTTACAGAAAAAAATATGAAACAATGTAGGTCTAAGACAAGGATGTAAATTAAGCTCAGTTCTCTTTAATCTGTTAACGAAGATGTTTTATAAGAAATTACCAAAGGTAATGTACATTTACCAACTATAAATAATATAGAGATACCGGGTCTGCTCTTTGCAGATGATTTGGTAACAGGTTCTTTAACAAGTATAGAACTAAAACGATCATTATAAAATAGGCACTTTTTGTAAAGAATGGGGGCTTGAGACAAATAAAAACAAATCTATGATTATGGTGATGAAAAAAGATTCAAAAAAAAAAAAAAAAAAAAAAAAAAAAAAAAGGTGGTGGGAGGGAACAGAAATTGAAGTTGTTAGAAAAATTGATTATTTAGGTGTTAGATTGTCTAGTAATGGGAAATGGAGTGATCAAAAAAGGAAAGCAGCAGCAGAAGGAAAAGTAGCAATGAGTGTAATCAGATCTTGCGTTAACAAATACCAATTATGCAAGTAAAATGGTTAGAGAGTAGAGAGAATATATGGCTCAATAGTGGAGAGTAGAATGATGTATGGAATAGAAATTTGGGGGCCAGATGAAGGATGGAAAGGGATAAATAGATTATTTTGCAGAATTGTTCTAGGCTTACCTAGATCTTCGCCTAACGAGGTTGCTCTAATGGAACTAGGAAGATTGGGCTATAAAAGCAAGGTCATGGAAACAGTATTGAAATATTGGTATAGAATAGGGAGACTAGACGACGAGAATATTATTAATCAAGTGTTTGGTAGCACAAGGTAAAATCAAGGGAAGAGAAACTTTGTTATCTAAAATCCAAAATATTGTACAAGAAGCGAGCATGGGACTAGTATGGTACGAGGGAGAAAGGTTGGGTAAAGGATTTTGGAAAGAGATAATAAGAATTGAGGATATAGAAAAACAGGAAATATGGGCAAATCTTAACACCAAAAAATCTCTGAAATTATATAGTACACTAAAAAAATGTATGGGGAAGAGAAAGATATGTTGAAATTTGTGATAAGGTAGGAAGGGAAGGGTTGGCATGGTTTAAAACAGGAGTAATATATTTAAGTGGATTAAAAAATGGACACACTAAGGGGAAATGTCCTATGTGTGCAAAACCAGATAGTACTTGGTATTGTATACTAAAATGTAAGCAAACTAAGTTTTGGAGGGAACAGTTCATATTAATAAAATGGGAAAACCTACCAGATGAAATAAGAGGTAGAAGAATTTTAAATTTAAAATCAGATGAAAACATTAAGGAACTAGGAAAATACATACGCAAGATAAGACAAAAATGGTTATGGGTATAAAATACTTAGGAAATGTGCTTGAGAATAAAATTGTCAGATAGTGAAAGGAGGATGGAATGAGTAGGGGAGGATATGGGGCTAGTTATCTAATATTAGTTAAACAGGATCCTTATACACCAATAACCA
Organism: Metallyticus violacea; assembly: GCA_030762175.1. NCBI lineage: Eukaryota > Metazoa > Arthropoda > Insecta > Mantodea > Metallyticidae > Metallyticus > Metallyticus violacea. The sequence continues at coordinate 60,474,229 of CM060836.1, forward strand.
GGGTGTTAGTGTGTATAAGGCCCTAAGGAATAAGTGACTCTAAAGGACATAAATTTGGCCAAATGGGTTTAATTAAAAAAGAAGAAAGGTTTGTTGTATTGTAAGAAATATAACTTAATATTGTATTGAATATATAAATTATTTTTAATGTGTTTTTTGGTTGGATCGAAGCCTGGTCCCCTGGATATTCCAGCAGGTAGCTGCTGATGAACCGGGGACTGGGGGGCCGAGCCAATCAAATTGGAATCAATTTTGATTGGATTCAGTGCCTTTGGCAATTCCAGAAAGCACTATTCCTAATTGTTATATTTAAAAGTAATGTTATTTTTTCTTTTATTTGTGTCTATTTTGTATTAAAAAAAATATGTATGTGATGCAGGAGAAATAAATACTATTACTACTACCACCAAATGGCAACATGTTTTCTCTAACTGAAGAAAGAAATGTAGATTAAGGGTGTTTAGTAAAAACTGGATGGAAGTGTTTTACTGGATCTTGTGCAAAAGAATGCTCTTTGAAAGGTTAATTCATAGATGTGAAAATCTTCTGATGCCTAAAAAGATAACACACGCTGAAACCACAGGGATTCACTATTTAGGGGGGAAAAAAAGGGGGAAAAAAGGGGGGAAAAAAGGAAAAAAAGAAAAAAGAAAGAAAAAAGGGGGGAAAAAAAACCTGAATACACCTTTAGTTGATGCTATCATAAAACAAGATTCATATTTAATAAATATGTACAATGGGTGAGCTGTAAATGGTAATTGTTTCTAAATAACTTAGTTATTCCTATATATTTTTAAATAAGTATATTTGTGATTTCTCATTTTTAATGCTTCAGCGAAAATATGTAGAAATATAATGGTAATATCTTTTTTTCTTTCTTCAAAAAGACTATAATGTTCTGAGAGCCATGCAATGAGGCATTATCATGATGCAGAAAAAGATTCACACTGCTTGAATTTGTTTTCTGTAATTTCCATATATGATGACTTAGGGAAGACATTATTATACATATCATTCAACATTAACTATATGACCTATATTCACCATCATTGAGGTGATATGGCTCACCTTGGAGAAGAAACTTGGCATTATCTTCTTTCTGGAGCCTAAACTCTTTTGCATTTTCATTGGTGGTCCCATTCCAGAAAAGTATCATATAGAATACTGCTTCTTTGTTTTGGGTTCATAATGATCAAAAATCCATGTTTCATTATTTATCATGGCATTATAGGCAACCATCCACCATCAAATTTCTTAAGCCTAGTTTATTCCTGTGCAGTTTTGCACCTCCATTAAGAATGTGGCACTCAACAGACATAACTCTTGGTGAGGCTTAAATATTATGAAAAATGGCTTGCATTACTGTTGATCCAATAACTACAGTCCCTTCTATGTTAAAAAATGTCAGGTGAGGATCTTCTTTCACCATTTTGCTCACAACATCAACATTTTCTTGGGTCACTGCTGTTGCAGGACAGCCAGGATCAGGTGTATCTTCTCAAGTGACTGCTGCCTCTTTAAAATTCATGGAAACAATTTGATTGTTCAGCTAGATGTGGCAGACTCATCAAAAGCAAATACTAAAAGAATGGCTTTCTTCTGCATTCAATTCTTTTTGTAGTCATAGTAAATAATGGCAAAAAAGTCATAGTGTCAAAGTTCCATAATATACTTAGTCTAACTCAATAATGAACTAAATTCTTAAAACTGGCTATGAAAAAAGTAGCAGCATGTGCACACTTCAAGATCAAATGCTCTCTTAAATAAAAACAGTCACATTGCCATCATATGAAGGTATACATTTCAGAGCAGCATTCAATACACCACATTAGAAAATATATGTTATTTTTGGCCTCCTATGGTTCTTGTTATTCACTAGAATAGTTGAACAATATTTTTGAAACTTGATCACTTTTGAATTTTTAAGTGCTACTGTTGTCACAAATTTTAGTTTATTTTATTATGATTTTGTGATTTTTACCAAGTCGTTTCATAGATAATTTAGGCACTGCAGCTTTTGGCTCACAGGAATTTATACATAAAACCACTAAGTGGGCAATCTGATCTCAATGTTTTTCTAACAATAATTGCTTTAGTTTTAAATAGCAGGAATTTTTAAAGTGAAATATAGTATAATATAAAAGGCAACAGATTTTGAAATATGTCAAAGTTAAATGCAACAAAATTAGTGAAATTTGAGTGATTTCCTCGATAATTATTTGTATAATAATTGCTTTGTTTTAAGCAGCAACATGCGATTCAACACAATGTTTAAGCAGTTGCATGATGTGTTGCAAGCATAGGTAACTGTAAGGAAATTTTGAATCTTTCTTCGTTAATATTTGAAATGTCTTTGCGATTGGTGTGGCACAAGCCTCATCCTGTCATAGATGAAGAAACGTTCAGGATTTTCAATTATATTTCTGATGATACTAGTATCTGGAGGACTCTTAGAGACAAGTTGATATGATGGGGAAACATAATAACAACTCACATGAAGGTGGCCATCCTTAAATTTTTTTCCAGATTAACCGTTTGGACTATGAAAGTGATTTGCCAGTAGTAATGGACATTTCCATTCTTCAGTCAGACAATGTGTAGGAATAGGTTCCACAATGTGTTTTCTGTACTTTGATCTGAAAACTACAAGGTCAAAAAGTTTGAACCAGAAAAATATTCATTATGTCAAATTCTTGGAACAGATTAATTGATAATTGTCAAATACGCTAATGGTACCAATGTCACTATAGTAAGCAACTTTTCCCCAGTAGAACATGGTTCCCTTACCTACAATGCATGTCAAACAAGCTTGATAAATTCAGTATAAAAATTCTGGATTCTAGTAGATGTGGTGCATCCTGGTGCCTTGGTAAAGATGAACACAGCAGCTGAGAAAAAACTTCCCACGAAGATAGTAACTTAGTCATCACCAAATTGCAATGAGGGGAGGAATGTCACTATAGATAACTTTACTACAGTGAAACTTGATACAAAGCTAAAGGGAGTAGTCTGGTTGGTACAACTTACATATGAAAACTTCATTGTACATATACATGTCAATTCACCAAAATATTTACACTACCCTGTTTATCAACAGAAAAGAAACAAAAATGTTCTTCTGGACAGTTTAATGTACAAAATAATGTAAAATGATTTCTGGACACAATTAATTTCTACAACAAAACAAAGTTTGCAGTTGGTGTCATGAACTAGATGGCAAGAAAATATTTTGTTCATTCTGGGATGTTTCAATGGTCAATGCATGTATTGTACTATGTCCTTAACTTAGCTCCCATCAATTCAAGGCAATAACAGAGGTAGGATAAGTTGCAGAAATGTTATCCTAGAACTCGCAGAATTATAAACCAAATGTAAGGAAGCTAGAAATTGGAGTGAAAGCTTGAAGCTTCAACAAAACCTAAAAAGGATAATCAAAGACAAAAGTGACAAATGTTTATGGACCCTGCATAAAAGAAACAACCAAGAAAGTAATTTGTATTGGATGGCAAAATTGCACTGGAATCATTATTGCATACTGCTTTTTGTATTTTTGTTAGTCATATTAAAAGATGACGAAAAACATTTAGAACATTACAATACATTTTTAATAATAAAGTTTTTCTATAGACACATTGTAGTGTTTTACAGAGCTACATTCCTGCATTTATTATTAATATTTTATAAAGTGATACATAAATGTTTCATTTATGATATAAAGTATAAAATTAATACTTATCTTTAATGTATACTTAATATCAGTTATCAAAATGAATGCTTTGGTGATTCTAAGTATATAACCGGTTCTGGCAGTTCAAGTGTTAAAATGTGTAAGTGCACTTCGCTCATAATAAAATAAATTGGTATATTGCACCTTGAGATTTGAACTGTTGTAGTTAGAACAAAAAAATTTCATTAGCTTTTCCCATACCTGTTACATTTTGCAGTGCACTTTTTTAAATCATGTCTTTTGTTGAAAAAAATTTATAATACTAATGTGCAAATCTCATCATATTTTCAAATTATTTACTGAGCAGTCCCTGCAAATGTTCCATTAAGAGTGCAGAAATAAGTGACTGTAATGGGAACTAACAAAGCAATATATTTCCATAAGAGGGGCAAAAGTGCAGCTAATGTCACAGAACTTACCCCCAAAACAATGTATGGCAAAATTATCTAGCACAAGCACTAAATTGCTGTAACAGAAAAATTCATGCAAGTTGCAGAGACAATGTAAAACATTCGCCTGGTATTATTGACTGGAACCAAAGTACTACAGCAGCATTTTGGAACAGTCCTCTCCTAAAAAATAAACAATGTGCTAACCTTGGGCAATATCAAATTCAATGCTGGGTAAATTAATTAAATTTTATGCAGATAATATTACTGCACATTTTACTTTGTATAAAATCTATTTTAGATCAGTTAAAACTTCTTTCCCAAGGGAAAGTTTAAAATTAAATGCAAAAGGATTGCTTCACAGTTCAATACATTTCCTAGATTTGAAAGCCTAAGTTTGAAAAATTCAATGGATCTCATCAAGAGAATTAAAGATCATCAACTATCTCCCAAGGACACAGTTTCTTTTGATGACAAAGATCTGTTCCCTAGTATACCGCAAAATAAAGTCTGAAGTCTTTTGAAAAAGTGGCTAACATATAATCTAACAGAGAAACACATCAATGAATACATTAATCTTACAGAATTATGTTTGAATCAAGTATATTTCACTTATGAAGAAGTTTTTAAGCAAAAATCAGGATTAGTCATGGGCAATCCTCTTTCACCTTTTCTAACTGATCTATTCATGAGTGCATTTGAAACACACACTAAAACAGCCTTTCTGCATATTTTTAAGATTTGGTATAGATAGGTGGATGACATATTTGTAACTGTTCAAAAAAGACAAGTAGAGATGCACTGAAACTGTTGAATCTACAATAAAATTTACAATGGAAATGTTTTACCATTTTTGATGGTAAAACATCAAAAGATAAAGATAATTAAAAGTAAGAACAGACTGGAATTTGCATCTGCAGAAAGGATACACATACAGATAACTATATTAAGGCCAATGGTTTCAATCCCAGAACGCATAAAGCAGTAGCTTTCAGCAGTATGATATACGGTTAATTATCATGCCACTCAAATATTGAAAATAAGAATGAATACCCAGTACATAATAGACAAAGCCATTTCTAATGGCTTTAAAAGCAGATGATAGATCAAAAAATTATAAGATTTCAGAGACAAAAGAAAATTAAACAAATTACCATATTAAGTGCTTTATCTAAAGATAAGTTCTACAAAAAGTCCACTTATCATCCACAATTGAATAATAAATTTCAAAAAATTTTTAATCAGCACAATATTATATTGGCTCCTCAAAATAGAATTATTGTCGGGAAATTATTGAAACTAAACAAAGTTGATGGCAGACCCAGAGAGGAAGAATATCAGGACTGTGAAAAGGTATACATAGGGAAATTGTAAGGACTGTGAAAAGGTATACATAGGGAAACTAAGAGAAACATTGGTATCAGAATGAAGGAACACTGTGTCATGAAAAACATTAGACACAAACAGATAGAAAAATCAGTTGTAGCGGCACATTTTTGGAACGAACACCACCAAATTGATAAAGATATTGACTGAGAGTTGTCCAAATTCCTAAAGAACTGAGCATATGGGAGAACATCTTTATTAAGAAAAATGAACGCAGACTTATGAACTTTGAAATTCCGAAAGCGGACTACATTCTGTGTAAGTTCCTTCATTAACCACCAGAGCCCTTACAGCTGCCTCCCTTTCCAACCCAGCATGACTCGTTAGTCCTGTCAGTTGACAATGAAAGACAGTTCACAAAACATGTCCTAAATTTTAGAAATTTATCGAGTGAAACTCTTAAGAGCGTTGAATATTTTAACCATTTCAAAATTTTAAACTTTCCCTTGGGAAAGAAGTTTTAACTGGTCTGAAATAGGTTTTATACAAAGAAATTACATGCATTACATTGCTGTATTGATTCCTATTGAGTTTTATATTGATTACTGCACATTACTACATTATTATTACTTGTACTAAAATATATATCTGAATCTATGGTGCACCCCAAAATTAAATGTGCAGAAAGTGCAAAAAGAAAACTCTGAACATTAAGGCACACTACAAAACTGAAGATATAGCAAATGAAAAGTGAAATGTTTCAGTGTAAAGTTTTATATTTTGTCCTGAGTGCAGAGGTCTTATTATACTATTACATTGTCTGCATGCACTTTTGAAAGTCATAACCAAATCAACAGTAGGAATTATTTTTATTCATTATTTACGGGCATTTACAGAAATATTTCAGATTTGCCATATATTTGGAAATATTGGGTATTATTACGTTGATTTGTAATTTTATTATTTTACAATACTATAAAAAATTCCTATTACACTGGATATGATAATCTGCTGGCAATGTTTTAGCTTATTTATGTATTTTCTCATATGCAACTTTTCAATGCCTGATTCTTTTCTGATGTACCTGTATTACATCCTCCATAAAATTCCATTTCTCCATTCAATTAAATATACTAACAACTTCTCTCAAATCTACATACATAGCACATTTCAATCAATCATCACATAACTTCGGTAATATAGAAATACAACAATAATCTGTGCAACAACTTTCACCACATAATTTGCAATGACAGATATATCGAGTGAATCTCTCATTCCTGCAGATTAGGAAGTTATACAATCCTGGCATTTTATGGGTTATCCTGTAAACACTGTCCCATGCATTGCATTGATTTGGGCTGCTATGTACCTCTCAGTATGTTCTTACTCTTGTTGCATGCTGTGGGCTTTAGCAGCTCAGATCTGGGGTTCAAGTAATGGTCCATGAAATTATACTTTTGTTTTGTTTTCTAGCACTGAAGAAAGAAATAAGCTTATTCTGTGATATTTATTAATGTAAAAATCCTAACTATATAAATTTCAATTAAACCACAAATTACTACAAGAATCTATTTTATTAAACATATTAAGTAAACGCTAATAAATGGAAATGGGAAATGAGAAACACAAGCCAATGAATGATATTTTACTCTTTGAAGATGATCTTACATACAAAATAAAGACAAAAAACTGGAGTAGTTCCAGAGCAATTTGTACTCAGTAGAAAATTGTTAACTCCCCTATAGGATGGTCTGGTGAATGCAGCAGGCAAGTTGAGAGCACCTGCACTTCCCATCAACTTTAAAATGCAAGTTTGCCTAGTTACCATTCTGCAGGATGAGTCCTTCATTCTGGCACACATGCACGCACACACACCCGTGCACGCATCAGGAACTGTATCAATTTTTTGATGGCCAGACATTATCACCCTTATTATTGAGTTCAAATGCAACAGAAAGAATACATTACTTGAAGTTTAACCACAAATGGGAAATTTATGTGAGAATAGCTATTGTCAAAGAAGTAGTGGCTGACATTCAGCAGAATTCCATTGCAAATGATGGTCTAAATAAACATATTCAGGATTCCTGGCTCGAACTCTCTAGACTACAAACTGTGGTCAGCTTACTTGAGGCTATGTTTTGCAGAAGAGGCACTTGATATCGTGTTTCTCAAACAGTCTTTTGAGTCAGCAATAGCAGATTTCACAATGAAGGTAGTGCATGTTGCTATAAATGAAAGGCCAGAGAGACTCAGCTATGTTTGAGAGAAAAGGAAGTAATTCTGAGAACTGAATTGGTTGGTGCAAAACATTTTGAATACATGAGAGAAAAAGTATTCAAAGATGATCACAACTAACCAAACCTAACATTTGCCTGACCTTCAGGAACAAGAAGGCAATACTTTTATGACACACGTGAACATATAAATGAGTAACACAAAGCAGCCAGCAGACAGTAATCCAGAAAAAGCACACATTTGAGTGAAATATTAGTAATCAATCACACAGATACAGCTTTGGAAGCTTTAGAAATTCAACACAGGCTGTGTAAGTTTAGCTATTGGTGTAGCTCAAACTTGTTCATTTTAAAAAAAGTAATATCAAATTAAATTTTGTTACAAATATAATGCAATATTTTTATCCCCCAATTAATAAATATTTGACACTCATGCATAGGGCCCATAGTTTCAAATTTTTATACTAAAAAATTAATATTTAAAGTTTAAATCTTGTGTTTTGATGGTGTAAAATGCTTCACATCACAAATGCTTTTTGCAAAATGCATCTTAAAAGCATTTCTGAAACTGACATACTATATTTATTCCTCATGTAAAATGGGGATTATCTCTTGCACAACTAGATGTAATCTAATTACATAGTACACATTAGAACATTTCACAATTAAACACAGTTGTTTTTATATAAAATTAAAGCAATAGTATCACGAAATAAAGCAATGTTGCTTTAAACGTATAACGGACACATTTCATATTTTAACTGAAAGAAATGTAAAGAATTTTCCAATAAGACATAATGGCTGAAAATATAAAATGCCTTTTTGGAAAAATGAGCTATTAAATGTGAGATGTCATATTTTGGTTATTATGAAGTTAGTGTATATGTGAATATGAACTTTACATGAGGCAGTATCTCTAAGCAAGCAATATAATGGAAAGTCTATATATGTAAAATAAATATATAGACAACAGAGGCAGAAGAATCTTTAGGCATAAGCAATGAATAATGCTCTTATGCATTCCAATATTGTTATGCCAAATTGTAATTGGTTTCGATGGTAAATTACCTGGGAAGTTACTCTTGTGTATAGTTCAACATTCATTGTTCTAGAAATATGCCTCTCCTTCCCATTCCTAAAGAATATAAAACAATGGAAATGGCCTCTTGATCCCTGTTGATGAGAAAATGGGCTGTTGGCAAATCTAATGCTATACAACATCTTTCAATTGCTATTTAGTAGCATTAAAGCATGGAAGTGTGTTTATATGTCATTCTTTTTTCAACTGTGGTTACCTGGTGAGGAAATTCATGAAAAATTTTAGACAAAGATCTAAAAGGGTCCCTTATCAAAAAAGGAAACTTTCCATAGAAAAGATGCAAAGTTTAGAAAACAATCTATAAACATTTTTCAAAATAATAAATGCTTTTTAAAATGCATGGTTGATAAAGATGTGTTCTATCAACAAAAACTATCAACCAATCAACCGCTGATGATGAATTTCAAATATCACTAACCCAGATAGCTATTAGATCCCAACAAAAGAGTATGTATAAATAAAATTCCTAATTAGCCAGTGAGTCAATTTAATACTCTTATGCTCCAGATATCAATGAATCGACTCACAACTGATGATGTTAGCAAAAGCCTGTGAAACATGTTCTGTATAATTCAATGATAAGCAGAGCATAAGAGTATTAAATTGACTCACTAGCTAATTAAGCATATTATTAGTTGCTTCACCGCAACTAATAATAATTAAATTAATTAAAACAAATTTTATTGTACATATTATTAGTTGCTTCACCGCATTAGTTCCGAAACAAAATTAATTAAAAAAAATTTATCAATTGATTATTTTACTTGTGACTTGTTGCACAAAACAGTGTTATAAAATGGCGTATCCTACAATAGAAGCCAAATAAGGCATGAAAAGGCAGAGGATAATGACAATGAATTTCCCTATGGAAATAAGACATGAATAGGTTTTTAGTTTGAACGGAGTTTGCACATGGCATTTTAGAAATCTGGCAAAGCTAAATCCAATGATATGATATAATTATAGCATTATTCATCATGGTCATTTTCTCTTAGTATAGATAAAAACCAAGTAGAAGCTGCTTAGTTCTACGTAGCAACCGTATATTGAGTTTATCCTCCCGACACACAGTGCATTGTATGGGAACTGTTATAATTTAGCCAATAGTAATAAAAACTGTAATGATGATGATGATAATAATAATAATAATAATAATAATAATGATGATGATGATGATGATAGAGAACAACTTTTTTTTTAACCATACCTCCAGAATAAAAATTGGTACTTCTTATGGAAAATGATGCACTGATTCCAAAAACGATGAATTACTTATTCTATTGAGATAAGTTCAAGAGATATAGAAAAATCAAATTCTACATTTTTAACAGGCAATTTTAATGTCAAATGATATTTTTAGAACAATGAAAGGTGCTTGTTAGTCAACATAGCAATAAAATGAATTTATATAACGATTAAATATTAACAATAAAATAACAAGTCCTAAAAATGTTTGCTGCCTGGTGGCCTTCTTTTGTAGTCAGAATTACTGTCCCTCTTCAGAAACCAGCAATAATCCCCAAAATTGCAGGATTCCCTCTTTGGTGTTATTTCATTGTGACCATGGCCTGATTAAAATGCTCTCCCTATTCATTATATATATAACCAAAATTCTGAGGAAAATATATTCCCATTGCTCATCTTCTATTGCCAAGAAATCCTTCTACCAATGCTTTGAAAGCATGCCAAGCTGCCAGTTCCACATTTGTTAGTTTACTTTAAAAAAAAAATTTGCCTTTTAAAAGCTTCTTTATCTGGGGTCAAGGAAAATCTTCTTTAACTTTGCATGTGTCAAACTGAAAAATAAATCATGCCATTTAGTATATACTGTAATTCTGGTAGTTTCAGCAAGCATATTCTGCTGATCTTGGCCTAAGATCTCTGCTTGTTTTTTCCCCAAATTTCAATCTTGCACTAAATAATCTAAATTATCAAACAACTGTACCATATTTCTAATGGTGGAGAGGTTGTAGGTTGAACCACTTGAACCTAAGGGTTTATTTGAATCATCATTGCTGATTTTATCAGCTTCTTTAAACAACTTTGGGAGAACTGGTACTGGTAAAGTTTCGTTATGAGGGATTGGTCCAATTACTGATTACACATTTGGATAAATAACATTGATTTTTGTTTCTTTAGTCAAACCCGATCCTTTTACCATACAGAAATAAAAGTCATTCACTGATTTTATTGATTCCACCAAACAATATGTATGGCGAATTTTAATTTCCCACATAACAACTTTTTCAATCAGTGGTATAAGTGTACAAGTAATGTAACAATGTTTCGGGGCCCACTTTTTATCTTACTTACCAATTTTGCAACCAAAGTAGTGAAAGTAAGATGTTTTTTGTAATTGTATACTTGGGGGGGGGGGGATTTTGGTGCTAACTTTCCACAAACATAACAAAAATTATCTGGATGATTACAAGCATAATGTCTCTCACTTTTATCCATGCTGAACACAGAAACAAAGGGGTATTTTGGTGCTAACTTTCCACAAACATAAAAATTATCTGGATGATTACAACCATAATGTCTCTCACTTTTATCCATGCTGAACACAGAAACAAAAGTCACTACACCGACAAACAATAATACACCAAAACATTGCTTCAAAGAACTACAGCACTAGACCAAATCATCAAACCAAAAATTCAAATAACAGTTTCATTTGAAGCAATTTTTAAAGAATCAATAACATGTTTATCAGTTTAATTACATTTTATCATTTATAAACCCAAGTATGGCTTCCTTTGGAAGAGAAGTAAAGAGATGTGTCCTGTATTGACTGAGAAAAATTTATTCCCCAAGTTATGCTCTGAATTGAATAGGATGCTGATGACCTGAGATATTAAAAAGCCTCTATAAATAAACTAAATCAACAACTCAACTTATCCACGGGTCTTCTGGGCTGTTAAGCCATACCCAATGGAATTTTTCTCCAACTTCCCAGACATTTCATTCACGACTGCAGTGGACTCTTCAGTGGTGTTCGGCATAATCTTCTTGAAGATGAGGCAGTAAATGACAGCTGGATACCATGCTGGGTAAAGTTTCTCAGATACTTTTTTTCCTGTTTCAGTTGTTACTATGCTTGTAAATTTCAACTGCCTCCTGTATAAGCAAGGATGATGAGATGAGGAGGCTAGTATGTCAATATTTTAACCAATTTCATGCTCTCTACCAATTAGGAGGGTATGCTCATCTATAGCTGATTTATCAGTCTCACCTAGGAGGCAGTGTCTCTCATGTTCTGAGAGGCATGTGTATATTAATGCTGCGCTGTATGGTACCAATGTATGCTGCACCACACCTAGCATGGTATTCTGTAGACACCCGCTGTTTCATGTGTTTTTAGTAGAGCAGAATGTATTTCTTAACTGTTTTGTAGGTTTAAAAACTGTTTCTATATTGTGTTGTCCAAGTAACTTGGAGATAAGGTTAGTGAAGTTTTTTAGAAATGGAAGAAAAACTGTGCCCTTCTTGGACAGTGTGTCAATCTGTTTTATGTTCTTTCTAGGATGTAAGGGCTCTTCTCACTTTCTTAGCTCCATATCTGTTAGTTTGTAATACCTGTTCTGAAGTCCAGAAACCATCAACATGGCATCTGATTTTACAAAATACCAAGATAAAGAAATTACAAAAACCAATCAACAACCGACACCTTCCTAGAAGCTCAGGAACTGCGTTCAGCATGGTATTCAGCTTTGAAAATACCAAGAGAAAGAAATTACATGAACCAATCAATAACCAACATGCCACTAGAAATACCCACAAACTTCACTTAGATCCACCCGCCTCAGTCTCCCGCGAACTAATCACAGTTCAGTTTCACAGGCAACTGCAATATATAAATATATATCACTACAATTTCCATTTAAAGTCAGTCATAGCCTTGTCTTGAAGATTACGCTGAGCACACCACTGAAGATGTCCACTGCTGTCTTGGGCAAAATGTCTGGGAAGACAAAGGAGAAGAATACCATTGAACCACAACCTTACAGAACACTCAGTTAACATCAGCCATGAATGCCTATGTTCTACAAAACTCAATTTTTCAGTACACTTCTTTTCAATGCAAACTCCCACACTCACATCCTAGCAATGGACTTTTGGTAATAAAGTTGTGTGCGACACATGCAATAAGTTTAGGGATTAGGGAACTCAATAAGTACAAGCAATGTCAAGTGTAATGATTGTTTTAAATTGCATATAAAGATTTATTTAATATTCATTCTATGAAATTTAAGTAGCCAAGCCTTAGTATATACTGTACATGTTACTTTTGCCATAGTTGGGTATCTAATATAAATAAAAATTGAGACCTGACAGGCTAATTTAAAGGACATATCAGTTTCTATTGTCAAAATTGACAGAAAACAATTATTAATGTTCTGAAAAGTAAAAAATAGTGTTCCCTAATGTAATCAAACATTATTGTTCAGAAAAGTAAAAATTGTGTTCCCATGTGTTCATTCTCTCGTAGCTGAGTTATAATCATCACATAGCCATAGCCATAAAAAGCAAAAGATACGACAATTTTGTCAAACTTATCGTCAGCATATCTATATGACACTAGAAAAGTACGGATATATATATATATATATTATTAATCTGTGAGAAAATGGAGGTTCTATTACTTCTCCATTCCATTTCGTGTGAATGAGGAAGGTACACTTGATATTGGGGCTTCCAGAATACCTCATCACCCTTGACAAGGTTTTACATCTTGGCCAAGGCTGGCTCCCCTCCCCACTAACAGCCTGTCTGTCACTAAACTTATTAGCAGTCACCAGTTTACACTTGACCAAAGACTTTAGAGCAACAAATTTAATGTGCCAACTATTGTAATATGCATCAGCTTATTACATTATGGAAATATATTCGGAAGTTCCCTGGGCAATTACCTTCTTCCAGAACTGCAATTCACAATATAGTGAATAAATTTAATACTACTGGTGCAGTGTAAACCAGGGAGCACACGTGAAGTAGAATTTTAAAAAAAGACAAATTAAGACTAAATTAGCGCAATTTTTTAATGCTTGCCGATCAAACTACTAGCAAAATTAGCACAAGTTAGGGTTTCAGTATCAAACACATGCAGCAACAAAACTGTTGAAACTCAAACCTTATAATGTATACATGTCCATTGTCTATGACAAGGTGATCCCATAGCACATATGCATTATCCAGTGACTGAAGAATTAATCAACCCTTATGTTCTTTTCAGATGTGGGCATGGGTCCGACAATGTCTAAGTACAGGTGTAGCCGGCTGTGGTATGTCCAGCTACCAGGACACAAAACCCATGCAAGTAGTAAGGACATATTCAAGCAGACGTACATATGAAAGAGCAAGCAAGAGGGAAAATGTGTTTACCGAAACCATGGCAATAGTACGAACATCTCTTATAGCATATAGCTGATGAAAATAACATCCTTTTACCAACTACCTACTTACAAAAATCAGCATTTTACAGCTCCCCTTGTTGGAAAGTATATGATGCTTATATTTGTACCACTCATTTCACAAATTCATCCACAGGATGAGCTATTTTCTCCATACATAAAACATAATGTAGCACCACCTACAACTGTACAATGAAAGTGTGTACAAAAGACTATATGATTGCATACCATAATCTTCACCGAAGATGGAGATAACATATCATTGAAACCGGTTCCGTATATATTTAAGGTTAGTGAAGCATGAAGTGTGTTAAGATGACAGATTCAATTCACATGAGCTTCACTGTGTTAGTTCCATATGAAAACTTTTTTAAAGATTTACAATTTTTAAAAAATTTTGGGAAGTGTAATTGACCTTGCATAAAATTTCCACCATTCTTCATTTCACAAGGTGACCATTTGCAGCTAATATTTTGTCGTACACATTTTTAATGAAGCACTTGCAACTTTAAAGTTCGATTTGTTAGATGTTACACTTCACAGTATAAATTGTAGGTGTTAATGAAATTATATTTTTACGTGGCTAATGCTGCTGCTTTCCCCCAAATATAATTGCTTTTGCTTCAATATACTTGTATAAAAAATTGTCCACATAAAGTGTGCCAAATAATTTGGGGGAAAGAAAACCCTCAGATTAGATTTTTATATTATTTAAGTTCTACTCTGACAAATTAGCACTTACTAATTCAATGTCTGAGCTAAAGTGATGGACATCAGGCATGTTGTGCACCTCTTGATCACCAGTATCTTTTGAACGGTTATCACTTCAAAAGATTTACAGTAATTGTAGTACTGTACAGATGGCACATAATGCATTTTTTAAAAATAAAAACTGAATGAATAATGAACCCAATATTAACCTATTTTCACATAAATATGTATGGGGGTCATTCTGTAAGATCTGAGAATGGACAAGAAATTTACAAGTCAGTGAAGGTTTTTCCTTGGGTGTTTGAAGTTTAAGATAGCAATATGTACAACATGTTCCAACAATGTGTATATGCATGTAGTTGCTGTTGTGCCAGAAGCTAGGTATGGATCTCAAGCAAGAAAATTTTTGTGCTATGATTTACTACAACTCGGGAGTCAGTTTAAAGAATAAAAAATGCCTTGAAAGATTGCATTTTTTGATCATTACCCTTTGCAATACACCATTTATAATGGCTTGCAGATTTTAGAAGAGGAAGGGGCTTCCTTGAAGACAAAGGTTGTGGAGGACAGCCTACTACATAAATGGATGAAAATGAAAGAGCATATACTGCGGAAAGATCATTGTACATATCAAATTCAAGAAGTTCTGAACATTTTGTTGGCAGCAGTGGAAAATTCTCAAAGAAAAAATTCAAGTCAGGAAGATCTGCAATCACAATTCTCACCACCTCACAGATGAGCAGAAAAAATCACAAGCAGTGGTGGCAGAAAATGTTGAAAAAATTTGCTGAATATCAAAAAACATATTTAACATCATAAGTGGCAAAAGCTGGATATACCATTTAATCCATTAACTATGTGACAATAAAAAATCTGAGTCTTCCCAGGGGAGGAACCCCGAATGAAAATGAGGCGAGTTAGAAGTTTTAGCAAGATAATCTGTTCTTTCATTTCAGCTTATGAACACATTGTGACAGTTCTACTTGAGGTATATAAAACCTGTGACTGATAGATGATACACTCAAAACGCCAAAGTCTTCAATGTACTGAGAATGAAGTGTCTTAAAACTGGTCTACGTAGAATCCTGTTGCATTATGACAATGCCTGTGCTCACAGTGCACTGAAAACAACTCTTATTTCTGCAGGAGTCAAATGTTTGCCCCCATCCTCCTTACAGTCCAGACCTGGCCGCCTGGACCTCCCCAACCCCCCCACATTGCCCAAAACAAGAAAAAAAAAATTATGGTCAACAATGAACTACCAGAAACTGCAGTGACTGCTTACAAAAATGTATTTGCACCCATAAAATCATGGTGTTCAACATTTACGAAATGGTTTGAATGGATGAGACATTCTATGCATTGTAATGGAGAATACTTTGAAAAGATGCAATGATCAGACCATATATTTTAAAAATGTTATTGCATTCTTCTCAAAACTTTCAGGGTACTCTCATAACTATGTGAAAATTAATTTGAAAATAAGTAATCTAATTGCTGACATTTTACCATGATCATTTTAGTGCCTGGATGTGCATTTATCTTTTCAGTGCCACCAAATCTATTTTCTCACAATACCAATAATCACTTAATTGCTTCATCTTCATTAAATTCCCACAGGTCCACTGTTCTAAAGCAAATGGAACTCCTTCATATATGAATTTTATATTTAATTGATGAAAACATTAACCATTAATATTCAGGTTTCTTAAATACGGAGTTTGCAGTTTTGATAACATGAAATCATTTAATTAATGTGATTCAACTAAACAGTTTAAAATTTGTAATTGTTATCTGTAAATAATACTGTTCATGCAACTCGCTTTCGGTAAAGAATTTAAGAACATGAAAATGTATTCGAATAATAATAATTAAAAGAAAGGTGCATGAATGTATAGCACCAATTTGCCTTGTTAATCTCAATTGGATTTTCTCCGTTCGTATTAGTGAGTACATCGAATTGCAATTATCGACCTTTGCCTATTCCAGAGTTATGATATAAATGTTTTATGGTAAATTGTAAAGAATGTATTATTTTTATTACAATTGTATTTATGAAATAGAGCTAATAAATCACTTGATGTTTTGAGCTCCCTAGATAATTTATAAGTAATCTTTAAACATCTTGTGATCTTATTTGTGACAAACTTCAAGAAAAGACAAATAAATGACCATGGAGCAACTTATTGTGCATGAAACACCCAACATGAACATAACCTAAGATATGCAAAACTGAATATGATTGGGGCATTGATATCCTTCCTACAGTCTGAGCCGGGCCCTACATATGATTTTAAGGCTAACTGCTAGCAGTTTAACAGAAATAGCATGCAAATAACCTTTGATTTCACCTTTTATTAGCTGACTGAGATGATCCTCTCTGCTACCAGTAAATATAAAAGAGGATAAAATAGAAAATGAGTTAACTATGAGCTCCTGATTTAAGAATCATAAATTCATTTTGATTATTATTATTACTCTCTCTTTATTTTTTATTCCTTTGGATCTTGTAAGCCACATATCTTCTAAACTATGTCAGGAACATTCCACAAAACTATGCACCTACTAATTGTAATGTTAATTTTTTTTTTTTTTTCAAAGATAACATGGCCCAACTCTAAAGATTAGTGAAGAATGCCAATAAAACTTTTCCTTTGCTGCATTATTTCTGGATAGATGTACCTCATTGTTAAGACATGGATTTTAAGGTGGCGCACTTTTACAAAAACATAACTGTTTTTATACTGAATGTTTGAGATTTGTATTTTAGGACAAGAAATGAAGCAAAACAGACAAATTTTGTTGCACCTTTTCACAAGATTAGTATACTTATTACTTTTTCAACCATTCTTTGATGCTTCAGCCCCCCCCCCCTTTTTTAACCTTTTCTTTCATGTTATTGTTAAAACATTTAATTGAAAAATAAATGCTTTTTGCTCTTCTGAGCAGTTATATAAAATCCTATAGTCTCATTTTGTAAAGTCTAACAAGAGCTATAAAATGTAATTAATAAATTAGCAGCCCCAATTGATTCCATGTTAAGGTAGCAAAACTTTCAAGAGCAAACACAAATTTCAATTAAAGCTATTTGCTGAGGACCACAGTTGTTCTCTGTGCAATCTTCATACATTTTATATAAGACTTAAATCTCTAGTTGTCCTGCTAGCTAGTTGCTCTGATTGACTGTGCTGTTACTGTCAGAATATTCTACCAAGCAAAGTTCAGAAGGCCAAATTGTATCATGTTCAGAAGAATTCAAGAGACAATTCATTGAAACAGATGGTCCAATTTTTCAGTGTGCATCTGTTAAGTGTAACAATTGTGATCAAAGAGCCAGAATAGGACAGTAACTCCAGTATGGCAAGGATATAAAGAATGTTGATCTCCGAAAGTTGCAAAATACCTTGGTATGTGCCTTCCCTACAGATTCTGAAAAGCAACAGTTATCAAATAAGTTCTGTGTAGATCTTGCCAGATATTAGATCAACCAGGAATTCCAGTCAACAATCCTGCATTAAAATCATTTCTCAAGAAGTACACACAAAGGTTAGCAGCAATGCACCATAAGAAAATATACATAGCAAATTTATGATTGTGATAAAAAAAAAGTGTTCAACTATGAAGTGGGATTCATGTTAGATGAAACTACTGATGTGCTGTAAAGATATACCAGGATAGCTCCGTAAGTTTCCAGCCTCACCGATAAGGATTATTGTCTTCACAAAACCCTTATCTGGTGTCATACAGTTAAGTAAATAATTGCAGCTGTAACTTCTGCCCCACTGTGTTCAGTTGCTCACATATAGTTGTACAAAGAAGGCTATGTGTAGAAGATTGTGACAGTTCAAAATGGAATACTGAGCTGTTATTAAGTTTTTCACAAAAGAAGAATTACTCCAAATGAAATTAAACAGCGATTGGAAGGTGTACATCGGGAAGTATCACCCCCTCATATTCTACAATAAAAGAATGTGACAAACTTTTTCGAATGAGTTGAGAAAGCATTGAAGATGAAAAGCATGCATGTCGACCCTTGGAGACGTGTTCACTCCTGAAACCACTGCTCTTATGAAAGGAGAAATTATGGAAGACAGACAGCTCAAAGTTACAGAAATAGTAGCAAGGTTGGATCTTTCTAAAACAACAGTCCTTTGAATTATTCATGAATATTTAAATATGAATAAGGTTAGTGCAAGATGGGTGCCTAGAGGAGGAGATGTGTTACAGGAGATGAAACAATGGTTCTCTACTATGATCCATTGTCCAAAAGTGAATCAATGGAGTGGCATAAACCTCGTGAAGCACCGCCTCTAAAGGCCAAGGTCATTCAGTCAAGCAAGAAGATTATGGCTACAATCTTTTGGGACTGTGAAGGAATACTCTTCATTGACTTCAAGGAGAGAAACACCACAGTAAGTGGACAGTACTATGGTTGCCTACTGCACAGACTTACATGCTTCCATCAAAGAGAAAAGGCAAGAAAAGCTTAGAAAAGGCAAGAAAAGCTTAATGGTGGTGTGTGCCTTCTTCAGGACAATGCACCTTCAAGAAGATCAATCCACTGACCCTACAGCCCAGACCTAGCTCCCAGAGAATATTTGCTCTTCTCAAAACTCAAGGAGGACTTTCCAGGAAGGAAATTTAAGTGTGACGAAGAAGTGATGGATGCTGTTTATGCCCATTTTGTAGACAAGACTTCTGATTATTTTGGGTATTGATATGTTAATTGAAAGATGTGAGAAGTGCATTGCAATGAAGGGAAACTATATTGAAAAGTGAAATATTAATTTCACACATTAAAACACTCTTGATACTTTCTACCTTTCCCCCCCATAATGGTTATGATTATGGTTGATGGTTATATTGAGCTATTCATTATTTGGTAACACTCTTGGCACAATTAGAAATGATGAGTCATGGACACTACAGAGAACTGAGTGTAGCTTTTAAAATCTAACCATTTGTTCAGTGTGGTAAGAGAATTTCAGGTCGTTCTCCTGGAGTTGATCCCTCTAATATTAATACAGTTCATAAAATAATGAACCAATTCAAATTATGTGATCAGATTTTGGAAAAAACAAGAAGAAAAACTTAACACACAGATACTTGATTAGAACCACTGCAAAAAACTTTCAAATTTAGCCCACAGTTAGTGAATCAGCACATTCTACAAAATAAGCCATTACAGAAAGAAATACATTTTTTTAACTTATCCCTTCTTAAATGATAGCTATTTACACCAAAATAAATATTATTAGTTACAATACATTTGCATGGACAAGATAGTGATCAAATTACTCAACAATGGAAACCAAAAATTCAACACTCATGTGAAAGACTATTAAATAACAAGGTTAGTGTGTGGTGCAAAATGAATAATTTGTTATTTGTTATCACAAACTATTAATACTGATTGATCATTGTTTTTTCAAGCATAATGGGGCTAAAACACAAATTATAAGAGATGGAGGGAGAAAAATAAGTGTAAGATGAAATAATCCACATTTAGGAAGCAATTATACATGAATCAAAATACAGCTGGCTAACGTTGATACAGAGTTGGTTTGGTGACATATTTCACTTACTTTGGTTTTATATGGATATGTTTCACGAACATACACTCACGTCATCAGCAGAAGACCAATCAATTCCATATTAACATTATTTTGCTACTTCACTGCAAACAGTTTTGTATAAGTTCATTTATATAATTGGCTGTTAGAAAATCTGTCACAGTAAAACATTTTTGACATTTTACTTGAAAAGAAACATTTTTGACATTTTACTTGAAAAGATAAAACATTTTAAACACATTTACAATTACAAAACAATGCTATGGATTCATTAGAATATGTTGTACCTATTTTGTACTATGCCAATGAGATAACAGGTAGAGTGTGGGTTGCTGCACTCTGTAACACGGATTCTCCATTTGTCAAGAAATGAATTTTATAATATGCACTGTATGCATATTATAAAATGGGACTACTTTCATACATTTGTCAATGAAAAATATGTATTTTGGTAACAATTAAATATTTTTGGTCAAATCTGTAGCATGTATAATTTAGCTTGTTACACTTGCATAAAAATGTCTTAGTTTTCTAGGTGAGAGAATCTTCCAGAAAGTTCATAGCCTCATGATTCCACAAAAACAAGTAATGAATGCATGGTCCACAACCAAATAATTTTTAGCTCTATTCTGCAGATACACTAAGGGCAAATCTTTGTCTTGAACTTAGGGGTATGAAACCACATTCAAATACAGAAAGCTATGATAACTAAAAAGGAAATGGGCCTGATTTAAAGATTCAGTTCAATTAGATAGGACCTGATGTTATTCATATTTACAAACTACAATGTGTTAAAAGGTGAAATTCAAAACATTTTTAATTATAATAAACATTAAGAGAAATCTAGAGCATCCTGGCAATACTCTCACAAGGGTATTAATAATTAACTTTGTTTCAATAAAGGAATTTGAAATTAGTTCTTACTACAGACAATATGGCAACATATTGAAAAGTGTCTTTACACTCTTTTAAAAGTGCCCGATTTAGGTCTCCAGCAACTTATTGATGGGCATCGGAAAAAATATGAACCTTGAAGAGTATACACATAAGGGGAGAGTGGGGGGAACCTAATTACTACAGTGCATTAACTAAGTTGATTGACTTACTTGCTTAAATTTAATTTTCTCATGCAAGCCGAAGTGAATGGAGAGGGTAGATAGCTATAATTGCATCATCTTTCCATCTTCAATCTACTATTGCAAAGACATCATCAACATGATGGTACCAACATTTGTATATATGTGGGAATGCCCCTACTAATTTTGTTTCCAAGAAACTCACGTACATTCTGCTAAGAATGGTAAGAGCAGATTGCTAAACCCTTCTTTTGTGCATATATCATGCCTCTGAATGTGAAGTAGGTTTGATTGATGCAAATTTTGGTGAGGTTCAGATATTGTTCTATTATTTCTCCAAGTAACTTGATTGAGGTTAGCTATTTTTAAGACATTTATTAGTTTCTCTTTGGGGATGTTAGGGAACATGGAAACCACATCATACGAAAATAGTAAATCCCTGTTTTCCAGTTTCATAAGTTTAATTTGCTCTATTATTATTTCTGTTCAGTTTTTTATGGTTTGGCTTTTGTATTTTGGTAACCTATTGAATTATTTTAACAAGTAATTGACTAAATTGTGTGTGGGTGAATTTATTGTATTTACTATAGGTCTCATTATATTACCAGGTTTATGTATTTTTGGTAGCTCATAGATCCTGAGTGAGGTAGGGTTGTCTGATAAAATCCTTTTTGTTCCTCAATTAGTATGGTTATGCTTTTTACTAGTTTGCTTACTGAACTGACATATTTTTGGGTACGATCAATTGTTATATTTTCATACTCTTGGCTATCTAGTAAATTATACATGCTGTTTTCATTTGTCTCATTCATTATGATGATTTTGTCAGCCCTTTATCTTTTAGGAATCTGATTACCATATGATTTGGTCTTTTTTGACCCTTTTCTTTTGCCTTCATTTTTTCTCAGACTTTCCCCACATTGTGCTCTAAAGAAAATTTTCTTTTCTTCCGATTTATTGAAAAATCGCTATTTCGATATCTGCTACACATTCTGTTAAATTTCTTGAGTAATCTATGCAAGAATTTAAATCATTATTTAATAGTTGTAATTCTTTTGTTGAAAAATATTGGTTTGACGAGTTTATGATATTGTCTATTGCTTTATTATGGCTTTCATTCCTAGTTTTAATCTTTCGTTGCTTTTGTCTAAGCCTGTCTAGTTTCTTATTTATCATCCCCCATTTCTGTTTTGCTTGGGCATTTCTAACCTCAAAAAATTTCCTTAAGATATTTCCTAATTGCAGTGCTAGTTTTAAATATATTTCATAGGTCTTTAAGTCCAACTCACTTATGGTTTTGTAGCATTTTGCTCTTTCTATTTCAAAGACTTTTTCTGTGGCTATATGTGCTTTGTTTCCGTTTTGTTTTACTACCCTCCTTACAAATGTAGGTGTTAGATTTTCCCTTAGGCATGAATTGTATATCCGCAGCCCTTAATTTTTCTCTATTCTATATTTTATGAACTGTTTAATTTGTGATTTAAGTTTTCCAAGGATGCTATTATTATGACAATTATTGCAAGGCGGCGGTTTGTTCTCCATGTTATTCTTTATTACCATGTGGTTCTGAATAAATTTTTTATTTTTCCAATTACACTGGCATTTTAAATTAGAAATTAGATAGAAATTTGAGTGGTTTCCTCATAAATAATGTTATATAATACTATATTTCACTGTGAAAAGCTAACTATTCAAATCTAAGTTAATTAAGTTTGATTTATTTCATTTACATACAGCAGATCCTATTCAAATATCTGTAGATAATTGGCATAATAGCAAGATTTGTTTGGTTCGCAGCTGGCCTGCTTGCCATTGTCTATATGGTTAGCAGATGGTAAAAATAGAAAAGAGGTAGTATATCATGCCTCTAATCTATTTCCAATGGTTGGGGGAAGAACAATCAATGCCCACTAGAATGCCAAGTTGTGCAATCCAAAAGTTATAAGAAAAACAAAAAAAAGTCGGAAAATCCTTACAAAGCAGAAACCTAACAAAAATTACACCTAAAGTAGTTAACTTAAGATAAAATTGCATCAATCTAAGGTATTTAATATTAAATAACCATGAGTGATCCCCAACATCAATGCATATACCTAGTCTAGTTCTGTTACAGTTAACTTAAGATAAAATTGCATCAATCTAAGGTATTTAATATTAAATAACCATGAGTGATCCCCAACATCAGTGCATATACCTAGTCTAGTTCTGTTACAAAGTATTTTTATAACAGCAACAATATACTTCACTGTTTTTTTAATTTGACTATGGCAAATGGTATAGTCATGTATTCTGTGCTAAATGCACATATCATTTTTCAAAATGATCCCCATTTGCCCTGATACAGGACCTAAGTGTGTCAGGCCATTCATCAATAGCAGCACACACCATCTCCATGGGGAAATCCACCACTGCTCCAGGGATCACTTGACAGATGCAATATTGGAAGGCCTTTTCTAACAAGCAATATCTTCAAGAACAGACCACAATTCGTAATCCAAGGGGTTGAGGTCAGGGCTGCTAGAGGGCCAGTTTTAGTAATAAAATTCGGAACATTTTTCTTAAGCCAAGTTTGGTGGATCTTGCCTTATGGGCTGGTGCAGAATCCTGTTGGAAGGTCCAGTACACATTTTTGAACAAAGTGGTTTTCAGGTCCTTCACCACAGGCTTAACGAAGGTTGTTTCATATATTCTGGCTGTTGTGTTTAATTCATTTATGGTAGAAATGCAGTTTTGTAACATGTTGCAGCTCTCTCCCCACCATGACAGGTGGAATGACCTCTCTGGATCTTTGGATCTCACAAACTTCTTCAGGAGTCCTGGCATACACTCATCATTCTGGCGGTTATAGCTCTCTTCCATTGAGAACATTTTTTTATCTGTAAAAAAGGGTTTTTTGTGCCAGTTGTTAGTGATAAGCTGAAGTAGGTATTTGTATTTCGGCTCTCTGCTGCTTAAATGTTGGAGTTAAGAAATATGCAGTATCGCAGAGATAAGCATTCAGCCCAAGGTCTTATCTGAGCAACCCGGGCATTGATCTCCTGGAAATGTTCATCTCATGAGCCTTCGCTTGTTTCCACACTGGATTTCTCCTAATACAGCCTCTGCTGCTTTCAAAATGTTCTTGGTCATCACAGAGCATGTACACTGTGATCTTAATTGGTTAGCAAATGTACCAGTTTTATTTAAGTGCTCAGTGGTGTGGTACACAAATGTCCTTCTGATTTTAATCTTTTTAAGAATTTGAAAAATCTCAGATGACAATTTTCCAACCCTATGTGGGCTATCATAGCAACAAAGTATTCATAGTCTCCCAATCCAATGATCAAACCTGTAACTATCATGTTCACTCAGCTGCAGTTGAAGTCAATAGTGTATAAGGTAATGTTTAGCTGCAAAAGCGTTATCTGATTGCCTGAACATCTGGTACAGTACCTATCAAAAGTTTAACAGAACTTATGGCTAGACAAATACACATAAAAAAACCCCTGCACATGTCTGCATGAAGGGATAAAAGTCTGCTTGTTTTTCAATATATATAAAATAAAGCAACTGGAACTAAAAAATTGGGTGATTATATGCAATACATATATTCTCAATAGTGGAGTGCCTTTCAAGACATTGGAGTGCAATTAAAAAATTTAGAATGCACAGCAGATTAACACAGCAAAAATGGTTATTTAGAATGCATCTCCACGTGGCTGTCAAAATGAGAGGGGAAAAAAAGAAAGAAATAAAGAAAGAAAGAAAAAACACTTTCAATAAATAAACATCTTACCCAGTGTGTGTATGTACCTGTAACAATACTTTCATTTCCTCTCAATGCCCATCAATTGCAAATTACTAATCAACAAAAATACTCCACTGTACATCCACCTCTACACAGCGATGATACATGAAAATAACAGATTTTGTAAATTAAGACAAGTTAGGGGAGAAAGAGTGAATTCAAATTGACTAATCCAACAACTGGGTAGCACACTGCTTTGAATGGCTTCATCAATGGAGCTTCTAATCAACGAGTTACAGCCCTCTACTTAGATATTACTTTTATTCCTTCTTTTGATAGCATATTCTGAAAACCATTAATACATTTTGCTGAGAGTGAAGTTTAAGTGATGTTACAAGAGAAAAATGTAAGAGACTCAAAATGCACACCATTCTATCTTGTTTATTTTTGTTCAAATCACCACAAGGGGTTGAGTACAAAATTTTATCATACAGCTATGTATGAGTTACTGCTCTAGCTACTATCGCCTGGAAAAAAAAATCATTGCTGATTCAAAGCATTTTATTCATTAATTTGTTTTATGAAATACTGCAACTAGAAGATTTTCTATTTAGATATTTTAAATTCTGAAAATGGGAAGATTAAGCAAATAAATGGTAAAGGGCTCTCAATAAAAAATTACAATAATTACACAAGTCAACACAGTTTTTGTGCTGACATCAGCATATAGGTTATTACCAAGTTTGATGCTGATTGTAATCAGATTTTGTCCATCATGTCAGATTTCTGAGTACTTTAACAAATTCATATTTTATCAATAGCTATATATTCACACAACACTTCTATGGTTTTCATCCATACAACGATCTTTTCACTTGAAACATCTGAATGAACAAGCTTGTTGAAGATTTGAAACTTATAAGGGTGACTGGAATGAAAAAGCATTCAGTTGGGGTGCAGAGGTGTTGATAGTAGTGTGAGCTGTTCTGTGTGAAATTATGAAGAAAAAAAGGCATGGTTGTAAAAACTTTCTAACTAATATATATAGTGAATTTACTCCAAAATCTCAGAGGTGGCCAATTTCTGAACTTTTTAAAAATTTTATTTCAATTGCAGCCTTGGGAGAGCATCATACTTGGAGACCTCATGCAAGTGGTAATATGAGACTGACTCAGTGGTTAAAGGGAAAGAAATAGCACTTTTATGTGCACCAATGATATGGTGAGAAAGAGAAGAAGAAAAAGGGGGAAAATAAGAAAAATAACTATTAGTTTAGCAAAACTAATGTAACTAGATTTTCTTCAAAAAAATTAGGGAGACATTCAAAATCTTAATCTCCCTTCGACTATAATATCAATACCTCATGGAGTAAATTTACCTGTTTTCCATTCCACCTTCTACAGAGCAAGAAGAATTGGAATCTGACAAACATCAGATGAAATTAAGCCCTTTTCATCAAGGCAATGGCATCTAAATTTCCCATGAAAAGGAAGAAGAAAAGCCACATTTAATAACAGGAGTGGAACTCAACGACCTGCTATAGATTTGTACTTATCTAAAAACATGGCTGAACTTCTAGGATCTTCTTCAGAACTTAAGTTTTTCAGTATTTAGAAACCAAAATAGGGATTTATACCCACATTTCACAGTTACAGATTCTGGAGTTTGTGCATGCACCAATATAAGTGGAGTGATGTTAAAATTAGGTATTGCACATGATGCTGAAGAGTGGCACTTATTTATCCTTCTAAAATTAGTTTAAAGGTCATTTTGTTACATAATGCCAATAAATTTTCCTCTACCTGTGTAGCAATGACAGAAACTACAAGAACATACATCATATCCTTGAAGTCATTAAATGAGAGCCTTTGTTGCCATATTTGCAGGGATCTTAAAGTTATTGGTCTTCTATTTGGAATCACTAAATATGCTTGTTTATGGGACAGGCATAATACTCAACACTAGCCAAGAAATGGCCAAGAAGAAAAGATTTCACTTCCAAACATAATTTAAATCTTTAGTTGATCCAAAAAATTACATTCCTTCCTCCTTTACACATAAAATACAAGCTTATGAAGAAGATTGTAAAAGTATGGACAAAACAGACACGCTGTAATTCAGATATTCTTCCGGGCTGTTTGGCGTGGTCTGCTGGAGATTAAGATTCCAGACGTTTTGTCTGCAATTACTGTAGACATCTTTGGTGGCATGAACCTGTTCTCCGATTTGGTAACATTGCTTCTGAAGCATTGGCTGTCAAGAGTCGCTTTATTTATACTACCAGCACTCCCCACTGATTGGTCCGGACTGGGCGGCAGCCTGTCAGCTGGTGGGAGGAGCCTGGCCGCCTCTCCTATGCTGCTGCTCTCTTGTGACAGGTTTGCTATGCTTTCAAGTGTTATATGTAGTACTTTGTCGTCAATTGCTGGAAACCAGTTGCTATTTAGTTTTTGAGCTTCTTCTTTCCTGCTGAAATTGTTGGGGTGTTTGCGGATTTTGATCGCTTCTCACTGTAGTCTTGCATGGTAATGTCATAGACGAAAGAATACTGGTGTCCTGAAATTTGATGATGTGTTTCCCTCTGCTTCAGGGGCATGTTCTGCCACTGCTGACTTATCTGACCTAAACAGTTTCTTTTGTGTACTTTGAGTCTGGTAAAAATGCTGCATTGTGTTGTGCCGATGTAGACAAAACTGCAGGAGCAGGAAATATGGTAGACACCAGCCGACAACAAAAACCCCTGGGACCCTCACAAAACTGAACTTCAGAAAAAACAAGGCTACATAGAAGGTGCCCACCAAGGATTTTCAAAGCATCCTGGAGATTCACATGACTCTTGCTTTTCAATTAAAAGCAGCCTATAATCTATTAAATATCTTCAAATAAAAAATGTTTTGTTTTGTTGGGTGCAAAATTTCTTAACAAAAAGCCAACAGCTTCTGTGAAATGGTGTCAATTTGCACCGTAAAAATTTTACAAGAGAAAAAGGGATATCTTAATTTCACAAGTGGTGACTCATGTCTATATAAACCCAGATGACCTGCCAGCAGAAGTGGGAAGTGCAAAATGATGATTATGGTTCCCAGGCCATTTAACAACTAGTACTGCATACACCCAAACACTTACTACAAAGTGGTATGTGATTCACTGTCTTCCATCTGTCATCGCAGTACTTGTCGGTCCTGGTGGTGTAGTGGTTACCATACTTGCCTCCTAAACCCAAGATCGCGGGTTCGAACCCGGCCAGGACCGATGGATTTTTTCGGGCGTAAAAATCCTAAGTATGGCTTCCTTCGGAAGGGAAGTAAAGCCATGGGTCCCGTGTCGTACATTTATGGCACGAAAAAGAATCTCAAGCCTGAAAGAGAGGCTTCTGAGCAAAATTTGTCGACCGTTTCACGCCCTGAGTTGAATGGGACGCTGATGACCTGAGCTGTTAAAGAGCGTCCATAAATAAATAAATAAACAAATAAATCAAAAAATCGCAGTACTTAAGATCAAAGACAGGTCACCTATGGTTTCACCATATGAGTTCAACATCCAATTTTCTCCAGATCTAGCCCTAAGAGAATTTCTTTTCTTTCTATAAAACCAAAGAAAATTTCATATATGTCACTGGCTTACATAGAGACTGTGAAATCACCTTCAAAAGAAGCTTTGTCAACAGAGTTTTCCATGTGGTTTTAAAGAAGGCAAAAGTGAATATATCATAATGGAGAATAGTTTGAAAAGCAATTGCACTAGGCGGCCTATACCACAATCTTTAGGACTGACCCTTGTATGTATCCAAGAAGTTTGTCTATAGTACCAATTTAAGAGTTTAAAGAATTCAGTTCTCAATTTGCACTTACTCCTTATGCTTTAGCATACTTTGCACAATGCTATTTTTATATAAGGAAACTATATATAAATAGGCTGCTTTTCTACAGATGATATTCTTCTAAAATTAATACTTTTTGGATCCAAAATGAAAATTTGTCACTATAGTTAATCTATTTCCAGACATGAACATCATGAATGTATTACAAGTTTGTACATATCTTAATGGATGTAAAAGGCTCATCAATTCAACAGTTTTGCTTTTCAAAAAATGAACAAATTTGTAAATGGTATATGAGGGTATTTTTTTTCAACCTTCGATCTCTCTACTCCATGACCAGATAAGCATAAGAAGGTGGATCTGTGCAGTTTGCTACTACCCTACTTATGTCTGCCAAGGCCAAGTTCAATACATCTATTGGAACTTAGCTACAGGCACTTCAACATGGCCGGCATGATTGATTCTGTCAAGTGTGAGTTGTGAAGCATCATTAATTTCCTACAGGCAGAATTTCATTGCAAATAAGTCATGTTTATGGAGCAACCTCTTTGAGTGATGGTGTTGTGCATGAATGGTGTAGGAAATTTAAAGAAGGCTGAACTAATGTTAATGAAGAAGCTGGAAAAGGACACAGGTCTGTTGCTAGTGAAGACCTTGTTCAGCCAGTTGATCAAGTGGTTCAAGACAAATGGAGGTTTGCCACCCAGTGAGTTGTGGAATTTCTGGACACGTATGAGCTCTGTATATGATGTTGCAGAACACCTAGGTCATTGAAAATTTTGTGCATACTAGGTTCCCAAAAAAGACATCTCCATACACTGGCGGCAACCTTCTATGAAGAAGGTATTGGAAAGCTTGTCTATTGATATGATAAATGTCTTAATCTTCATGGTAACTATGTGGAAAAGCAACTGTGACCGCACTCTACTCCTGGTAATAAAATCAGATTTGCCTTTTTGTTATGCTCCATCAGAGATTTTAAAAAAATAGTATTTGTATTGTGCTATTCTAAATAATATTTTTTTAATACTGCAAAGTTTTAGAATACCTGAATTTCCAGAAAGCATCGTTTCATGGCCACTGCAACTGAACTCTAAACATTTTAATGCTTTTAAAACAGGAAATAAGTTGTTGCTCTGAAGCAAAGAAATGTGTTTAGTTGCAGTGATGAGTAGCAATTTAATTATAAGGGAGCAATGATGCTAAGGAAGCACTATAGCAGACAAACACATTGGTTCAGGCATTGATTTTCTGAGAAATCAGCATTTACATACTGAAAATTATGTAATTCAAAATGAACCAAAACCACTTAAGTAACCCAGAAATCTACAGAATTAATAGAATGGGAGGATTTATTCATATGTTAAAATAAATAAAAATTAGTTAATTTCAATCTTCGAAACAACAATGACTTTATCTTCAAATTTATAAGATCTACAGGGAGATATCTGCATACCATGCTGGAAAGCTGATTATGAATTTTGCTGATGATGAAGGCAAGTCTTTGAAACATGTCACAAGTAAGCTTATTAAAAATAGTGAAATATGAGCTTAAGTAACTCCTTAAAACTGTACACCTACTGATTTTCTGTTCATCAGCTTGGGATGTGGTGCATTTTCCAGGAGGAAATAAGATACGCAAGTGGGTTTTTTCCAGTATTCTACACATCTCAAAAAGGCTAATGCTAGTCATCAATGGATCTCATTCTCATTTGTAACATAATTAATTCACTCTACTCATTTTACCAAAGACCCATGGCAACAAGTACACACTTCCTTCACAGAGAAGTTGGGGAAGATTAAAAACTAAATAGCTGTATTTAATATAGTGAAACAGATTAAAACAATTAAAATCATTGATGAACAAACATCCAAAGACACTCAAGGTATTAACAATGCATGACCTGAGCATTTTGAAAATTAGCAATGTCATTAAATACAGTGCCACTTGAGAAGCTGCAATTTTAAAAGACTAAGTAGTCTTTGCCTTCAGTTATAAATAGTTCATCAATGCTTATGAAATGAATTGCATGTTTAAATGGTGTTCTGAGAATATTCAAAAAATCTCTATTCCTCTAACCAACCTTAAAAATCTTTATAGTAGAAATCTCAAAAAAATTATAAGTGCTCTTCCTACATAGCACTGTTCTACACTCAAGACATCAAGCTAGAGAACACTGAGGATCTTGCACCAAGTCATTTCACTCTTTTGGCCTATAGACTTTCAAATAATTTTTAGAAGTAGACCCAGTTACCAACAAAGTACACTTCAAAACAGGACAAACATCTAACTCTAAATAGTGGCAATACCATTTTTAATGTTATTCACTAATGCATGCAAACATATTGCACTGTTAAACATTCACAGGCTTTTTCTAAAAGTCAGCTTTTCCATGAATAGCAACTCAGGAAAAATGGTTTATTCACATTACACGAAACAGATGCAACATGGAAAATCATCAATGGAAAGCACAATCGATGCTTAAATATATTGGCATCATATAACAAATTATTTATGAGGAAGTCACTCAAATTTCACTAGTTTTATTCCACTTAAAACTAGTTTTCCACGATGAAGGAAATTTGCCTTTGAAACATGTCCAAGTAAATGGAATAAAACTAGAGAAATTTGAGTGACTTCCTCATAAATAATTTGTTATATAACTACATTTCACAGTGAAAATCCCAAACTATTCAATTTATATTGGCATCATTTCACATGGAGGATTGCAGGTCTGTAATAAACTTCTACAGGACATGAGTCAGCCTGAAGAAAAAATGTCAGAAGTCAAAATACCCATTCTTTTTTCATACCAAGTTGTCTGAATAATTAGATATAAAGAGTAAATTTTTTCCAATAGGCTGAATCTGATTTTCTCCCTCTGTACATGTCTATATCTGCCAAGTGTCTATAGCACCATTTTTGTGGGATTAAAACAGAAAGCAACTATATATATATATATATATTAAAAAAATAAAAGCAATGAGAAGGGATTACATACCTCAAAGTATCAACAAAAAGTATTTCATCACATTTAGGGAATAGCAGCATTAATACTCCAGCCATTTTGCTTGGGAGTTGCAACAAAATATAAACTTCAATGACTACCTATGTAAAATAATATGCAGTCATTAGGTCAAATATAACATTATAGTCTATAACTGTATTAGGAATATAAGCTTAGCATTCTATATTGCCACTAAAGAGAAGGGATTACCTGTTTCAGTTAGGTATTGGAGGGGTAATAGAGAAGCACTCCTCTTGACTTTTACCCTTTTTATTATAAAAGAGATGATATAATACATATATTGTATGAAAGTAAGGGAATAAATGGAGGAAAAGCTTATTGGGAGAGAATGGGAAGAGCAACGAAGAGAAGGGATTACCTATTTCAGATAGGTATTGGAGGGATAATGGGGGAAGCACTCCTTTCGACTTTTGTCTATTTTGTGATAAGAGAGATGATATAATATATATCTTGTTTGAAAATAAAGGGCTAAATGGCGCAAAAGTTTATTGGGAGAGAACGGGAAGAGTAATGAAACATTGATATTAAAAAAAAGATTTTTAGGTAAAAGATACTAATACAGGATGCAGAAAGTTCTTATAGGAAGTAAATTTAATATGAAAATGAACAGTAGAAAGAAACCGAAGGAAGTTCAATTATATACCCAATAAGTAATTGTTTACTATTATGAATTTAAAAGAATTTATATAGTAAATTAGGAGATTGGTTAAATTCTAGTCCTCTGGATATTCCAGCAAGGCAACTATGGAAGAACCAGAGACTAGTTTGATGCAATTTGGACAATTGATCAAATTTGAACATAAGATTTTAACCTTTTTCTGACTGGCAGTTAGCTAGCACTTGCTGTTAATAAAGTAACTGGCTTTTCCATTCTCAATTGGACAGCTGGTCAATATATTAACCACAGAGCACTCCCCTCCCATGTGCTATGTGAGGATCAAGGAAAATTGCTTCATTCTGCATCTAGCATGTCATGGATTAGTTAAGGGATTAAGTGTTAAGTTTCCAAATTCCAAAGCATATTTGACAATGTACAAACAATTTGGTTATTCCTGAGTTTTCATTGCTGCAAGATGCAGGAATTATTTGTTTTGTGCAAATGAGCTCATAGATGAACAATGGCCTGAGCTGCTCTTGAACACCCATTCTGATAACCTCTGGATATCCACAGCATCAGTAGCAGCAAATCGAAAAATGACTTATCTTATATTTTTTAGCATGGTTGATATTACTGCCTACATTATTCATATTTCATTTGGGAGAAAGCTGCCTAATACCAAATTTAGAGAATGGCTTACAACTGTGAGATCTCATGCCTTAAAGCAAAGCATCAGAAACACTGGTCAGTGAAATTAAGTTTCATTATTGCAGAATTTGTTCTGATGAGAACAAAATCTCAAAATCAAAGTGTCAGATTTGTGATGTGGCCTTGTGCACATTTCCACATTTCAAAGAATATCACAATAAAACAAAGCACTGAAGGTCAACTTTTCAAATAAAGGACATTACACATATAAAAACTGTTATGTTCTGTACAGCTGGAGACTCATTATGTAGATCTCAGATTCTATATTGTCAGCAGTATCTTCTGTTTATTCTGTGTATGCCTCAGTTGTCGCTACATAAATCATTGGATAGTAGTGTTCATGATATTACAGTGCCATGTACCGTCATAAATGGAAACCTTTTCAAATTCCTGTCTAAACATCAGAATTAATCTTCAGAATGCTGTGTTGCCACTTGTTCTTGGAAGAATGAGTTATCTTTAATTCAGATTGAAATAAAAATCTACTGCCATTGGAAAAAAAATGTTTAATTGAATGTTAATTTGCAAGTGTCATATTTTATGGGTATTTTTAACTTTTATAATGCTCTCAATATATGTACAAAACTTTACTGTTTTTTACTAAAAGGTGACAGCTTCAAAATTGTTCTAATTGTTACAGTCTGGAATTTAAATCCATCCAGAATGAACTGCAGGATATTTAAATAACCCTCTCAAATGACTCGTAAATAAATGTATTATAAAGGTTAAGAATTATAAATTAATTTGCTGAAAGGGAAAGCCTCTTCATGGTTTTCTTTATACTTGTTACCTATTTTTTTTGCATGAGATTTCAATGTATACAGATCTATGAAGATAATGGCCAAGGCCAGAATCTATAATCGTTCCTTTTTTATTGTACCTAGCATTCAATAAATTAGTAAATACATTCTGTTCAGAAATACACATGCATTAAAATGACAAGGTTAGTATTGAATACATGTTTCCAAAATGACATTTTAAATGCATTTAAAAACACTGCACTATTTTTCTATGTGCACTTTTTAAACATTTTTTGTTTGTAATATTTTTAAAATATGAGCGGCATACTTGACAAATTTGAATGTTTTAATCAATCAAGAGTCCTTTAGCAAGTAACTTACATTTATACAGAACAAAAAAATGTTATTATAGAAAATGACCAAAATAGAACCTAGGTATACTTTTATAGCTTCCTAATACGGGAGTGAAGTTCTGAGCCATTGTTTCCTGTATTACTTTACTACAAATTCAGGTTAATTGAGCTGTAAAATTACATTGGCTATCTAAAGTCAACATCTATGGTAACCTGCACATTAAATGAAAATAAAGTGCTAAATAAATTAAATTGATAATCAATGTGTTCCCTTAGCTCTCCAGATGGCATGAGCAACAAGCAACTTTATTGCATGAAAAAGTTTTGATTTTATAAAAATTCTGATCTTTATGTAACAAGAGTTATAAAATATAAACTTCACTTGTACAATTAGCCAATTTATCTTATTAGAACATTTCATTTGTGACTTCTCATGCAAGGAATACAAAGGCCATAAAATGTTCTATCCATACAGCAATATTTCTATATTACCAGATATAACAAGAGTAACATTTTCACCAATTTTTAAATAAATTGCTTTTAAAAGGGAAGTTATGGTGGCAATCTTCCCTTTAAAGTTTCATGGAAGAATAGGTAGAAACAAGGGACAATTAATGTTCACAATATAATTTCATTATAATCTATCAACAGATTGCAAGACAATTAAAACAATTTAAATTCTCCATCTCTTTTTCACATGCTACATTGAAAAAATGAACCTACAGGTTGGTTCCTAACAACTAGTTTTTTGTATTAAACCCAAGCCATACATACAAAATTGTTGAATAAACCATTTATGTATATTCTATAACAGTTTTCAGAGTTTTAGTACATATCTCAAAGCTACCATTAATTGGTTGATATGCAAACTAATGGTATGACCAATGCTTTATTGCAAAATTCCTATAATTTTCAACCATGTAATACCATAGATCAGCCAGCCCTGCATTGCAATTCCACTTTCTAGTGATATTACAATATGAATGTATCCAACAATTAAAATTATTCAATTAAATGTGAAATATCAAGAGAGTTTAATATATTGACATGATTTTAGAAGTTTTACGTTTAATTCAACAAAATTAAAATTATGTTCATGTTTGGCTAATTATATACAAAAGCAGCATTATTGATAAGAGTTCTATAATGATTTGAGCACATATTATAGTTCAATCTGAGACCTATGCTCTTTATGCTATAAACATAATGCTAAAAATAAAATTAAAAAAATTTAGATTGATGTAAATTAGATTACAATGTTGTAAATACTTACGAATGTCTCAATCACAAATTCCAAGTACATTTTTGCCTATTTCTAGTAGACATTTCATAACAATAATTATATTGTCCCAATATAAAAAAAATGGTTCAAAATCATCCCCCAGTAACTATAGGCCCATAAGCCAATAGGTTGATAAAATTCTTGAACCTCTTAATGAACTTAATACAGGAATCTTTACACATTACGCAAGTGGCAGGTAGTCAGTTTATTGATTTAGCCAAAGCTTTTGATAGTGTTAATCATGAGAAACTTCTAAAAGTTATCATCAGAGAACACAATGTTAGTATAAACAATGAGATGTCATGGTGTTCTACAAGAATCAGTCCTTGGTCCAGTTTTATTTGTAATATTTATCAATAACATATTCTTATTCTATCAAAGTAAGTATCCCTTGTGGGCAATGAAAACTGACATAACAACTTTGTTAAGAAAACTAAAGTACATGGTGTTTCATAAGCCTTCAAGTTCAATAAAAATCACAAATTATGAAATTGAAAGAGTGTATGGTTACACATATCTAGGCCTTATATTAGATTCCTACCTAACTTGCTCATATAACAAACAACATACTGTAAAAAATATTAATGCTGTCATTCATATCCTATATAAATTAAAAGATATTAATCATGTAGTGGCCATATAAAGTTTGTATTTTTCTTTAATGCATTATATTACAATGAACTCAATATGGTGTAACAACATTAAAGAACAATTTAGTTCTTTTAAAATCTTGCAGGAAAAAAGCTATCAAAATAATATTTGAGTTTAATGTTTATAATCCCTCCATAGATGTGTTTAAGGAAACAAAACATCTTGCCAATTTCTATGCTTCGCTTACAAAATGAATTGATACCTATGTTTAATAATGAAAAACATCTCTTATGAACAAACTTCATTACTGGTTACAAGAAAGATGCACGCTACTACAAGATGTCAGTTGATAAAGAATTGTGCTCACTATGTAGTAACCCAGACAAGGGTTTGCACTGTATACCAGAATGTACAGAAACCAAAGTATGAAGAGAGGAAATATGGAACAAGAAGTGGTACAAATGGCATACAGAAATTTTGGCATTGCAATTTTTTGGCCAGCAGAAATTAAATTTTTGAAAAAGTTTGGAAACTATGCAGCGAAAGTAAGAGAAAAATGGTGGAGGAAAATGATCAATGCAAAGGAAAAATACATTAATTAAAACAAAGAAACAGTGACAAAAAGATGATTCTTAGGAAATCAAATAATACTATAAAATGTATAGTTAGAGTGAAGCAAGCACTCCATGAATGATGAAACATATTGTAAATTGTAATGTAAATGTGCAATAATAAAGTATTCATTCATAATACAAAATACAGTTCATACAAGATCTGTGTAAACTAAGCAAATTCCTCACCAAGTTGAATAACTTTAAAAATGAATATAAAATCCAAATTATGGCATTATTAATTAATAAGTTATGGCATTAATGTGTAGTATTAGGGGAACAAAATTAGGATTCTTGCAATCTATGAGTATCACAGAAGAGAAATCACATTTTTAGAATTATAACTATCATTATTATTGATATAATCATAAAATTGATAGTATATCATTAAATGAATGTTATGAACTGAGCCCTTGATATCATCTTTACATTCACTAAAATACAGAAATAATAGAATGTTTTAAATTATATGGTGTATTTAAGATGTTCATATGTTTCAATAAAACAAAAACATGTTACTATTCAGAAACAATTACAATGTACTAAACAAATGTATAACAATATACAATCAAAAGTTTCATCTATTTTCATTGCCTTTAAACTTTTTATTTAAATGTTACTGTATTAAAAACATTCAAAGCAAGTGTTTTCTGAAGGTTATTAGAGAGTGCTCTTAATATAATAGCTAATATTTCACATTTGCTATCTTCATGATGCTTTTGTTAAGTAAAAAATATATGTATCATTATAAATACAGTTTATAAAGCTGAATTAATTTGTCTTTTTATATTAAAATAATAGAGAGAAAATTAAACACAAGAATCATTTTTAAACTTTGGTAATCAGGCAAACTTCCTACCTAATGATCGCAATTTTTTCAGAAACTATATTACAGTATATACAGAGTTTTGTTGTGAAAAAAAATATTGGTGCTGCTAGAGCAAATTTTAAATTTTGGGTTTCAGGTAAACTCTCACTCCTAATAATCTGATTTCATGATTTTCAGAAACTATATTTTTCCTATTTTATTTCAATGGGATATACCAAATTTTGTTGAGAAAAAACAAAAATTAGTCACTGGAGTATTTTTTTTTTCTTTAGGTTAATTCCCACATGGTTTATTTTGGATGGTTTACAAACTGACAAATTATTTATAATTGATGGCTATATGCAGAGTTTTGCTAAGAAAAAACAAAAATTGCAACCACTAGAGCATTAACAGACACATTAAACATTTTTTTCATTGTCATTTTTGGTATCTAGTACATAGGATTGATGCAAATTTAAAGAAAAATTTTAAAAAACATTTCATCGGTACAACCGCAATAGCTACATTGCTTCGGAATTTGCTAACAAGGTCAGCCGATCAAATTTCGGTAAGAATGTGTAAACTTAACAAAATAACAGTTAAACGATATATTACATCAATCCAAATTTCAAGAAAAATTTTAAAAAACATTTCATGGGTACAACCGCAATAGCTACATTGCTTCGGAATTTGCTAACAAGGTCAGCTGATCAAATTTCGGTAAGAATCTGTAAACTTAACAAAATAACAGTTAAACGATATATTACATAATGCTGCCAAAACCTGTAACAACCTTCCTTCAGTTATTAATAGGTACTGGAATTTGTACGAGTTCAAATAGAAATTATTTAAATACCTTACTGAAATTTACTGCAACCTAAATGAACTTATGCAATTCTAGGACACACAATTCAAATACCTGATTGATTAATTTTGTAATTCACACAAAATTTTAAGATTCAAGTTATTTTTTTATATTGGATCATTTTTTATTCACCTAATTATCCTTGTAAAAGAGAGTCCCTTTTAGAGCTGCCAGCTCATTGGGACATTCTGTGTAAATAAATAAACACA
Organism: Metallyticus violacea; assembly: GCA_030762175.1. Lineage (NCBI taxonomy): Eukaryota > Metazoa > Arthropoda > Insecta > Mantodea > Metallyticidae > Metallyticus > Metallyticus violacea. Next base: position 60,513,122 of record CM060836.1, read on the forward strand.
AATAAATAAAGGAACACACTGTATATAATATTTAGTATTAAATTTAAAATTAATTTTATTTCGGAACTAATGCAGTGAAGCAGTTAATTTATTCTTAATTAGATAGTGAGTCAATTTAATACTTATATGTTCCAATTACCATTCAATTATACAGAACATGTAATAACAGAAATGGAAGTCAAGTTATTGAAATTTGTGGATAGACCCTTGGAGCTGGGAATTTGGGGGAAAAAAATGTATATAAAATTTTTGAAGATAAGGTTATGAACTTCGAGATTCCAACAGAAGACAAATTAATCCAAAAGTTCATAAAATGTCCACAAGAAGTGCAACACCAAGTCCATTCAACCAAAAACGAACCTGACACATAGCTGATGGTCAAGGTGAATGCCTGTGAAACATGTTCTGTTTAATTCAATGACAAGTGGAGCATAAGAGTATTAAATCGACTTACTATCTAATTAAGAATTGTTTAATATTATTCATTCAAGACAATTGAGTAATCTCCTTCTAGCACAGAGAGGTTTAAAGAGAGTCCTTAAATAAACCAAATTAATGCTGATATATTAACATGAATATCTAAGCATATTGTGCAATGCTAATTTAGTTCCATGAGATAAGAATGTAGGTGATCATATTCCAACATGAAGATGGTAATAAAAAGTTCAGTTGTATATTAATATTAGGATGGAAAGCATGGATGAAATCAGCTGTAAAAGGATGGCTACATGAATAGCACGGTAATTCAGAGTTGTGTAAATATTCAAAAGTATTTTTATTTAATAATAGGATTATTGAGGTATAATTATAAAAACTAGTAATTTTTAAAATCTTGCAATATTTTAGGCCTCAGTTGGAATACCACAGACTGCACAGTTTGGTTGGAAACAGTAACTTCAACTCTGCTACTAGGCCTCGGTTGGAATACCACAGACTGCACAGTTTGGAAACAGTAACTTCAATCCTCTGCCACCTTCATTTTCCCACATTACTTATGAAAGTATCACTGGATCTATTCTTTTGACAATGCTCCTCTAGCTTAAGAAGTCCAGCCTTTGTTATTCCAATGATTTAGCTACCTTGCTTGATAAACTTACTACTTGCAGAAATTAATAGCTTATAACTTCCTTTAGATTCATAAAATATTCCAAAAAGTTGTACATCCATTGAGATTAGCCTGTTAATGAACAACCAGAATTGAATTGTGGTAGCATTTATTTAACAACTTTTACCTTTATACTGAACAAAACTGCAACATTAATAAACAGATACTGTTAGTAAAATCTTGGTAACAAATGCTGTTAAAGATACAGAAGAAGATTTAAGATGGAAAACTATGTAACAATATTACCATCTTAAAGGAAATAATGTGTTGTTATAAAGAATGGGGACTTGTAAATTAGAGAAAACAAAGATGATAAGTGTTTAAGAAATGTAAAAAATTAAGAAAAGATGCGGAGTGATTCATGACAGGATAACTCAAATTGTGAATGATTTTTGAATCATATGGAGAAGGGTAGGAAAATAGGAATAAAATTACAGCCTTGTGGTGTAAAATAGTATTATAATTACCACATATTCTGCAAATGTTGATGTTACAATAAATGGATAAATCTGGTGAGTAATGCTTATGCAAAGAGTACTAAATTACTGACACAGGACTCAACAACTCCCTTAGGGATGTACACTAAAAGATTGTTTGGTATATCAGAACAGTAAGAATATAACTTAAATAAGATACTGGATAAATAAGATCAGAGGGTAACTACAGATAAATGGAATGGGAGATACTCGGGCAGAGAAAAATAATTTATAAAGAAGAGTTGGCAGATAGTAAGAAGTCAATTAGAAGACATGGATAGCCACGTTACATGTGCTTTGATGAAAGAAAAAGTTTAATTAAATTTATATAGAAATTAAGATGGAACCTAATAGAAAATGGTACGTGAATAATTGTAATGTGAGAAACAGAAGGGATCGTTTGGTTAAAGGGAGATTGAGGGAATCATGAAGGTGTCTAGAGCAGGGGCAATGTTCAAATTGTGGAAATGAGGAGAATGTCCAAACACATATTATTTGAATGCACAGGAACAGAATAATGGAGTTCACCGAAACAAAATGTTTCAAAACGAATAAAGAAACAAAGATAGGGCATGTGCCCTATTCCACAATAATTAAGAGTAAAGAATAAATGGACATGGCCAACTGATAAAGAGGTATGTATAATTAATGAATTCAAGAATAATTAACATTTGGAAACAGAAGGAGCTTAAAACAGAGAATTAATGAGGAAAATAAATAAGTAAAAGATAAAGAATCATCTAGTGGCTAAACCTGTTTTCTGGAATTCCAGTAGGAAACAACTATTGATAGATAAATGCAGCATATGTTAGTGTTATTATCAGTGTCAAACTTCCTGCATCCTTCAAAGCCTTAATGGTCCAAGCGAATCATGACATTGCTGATGCACAGTTAGAATTAGGTTCTCTGTGCTACTAAAAATGAGTGATTTTTCCTTTATGGGACTGCTTCACACGTAATGGCCAGTAGTTCTCTTCAAACTGGTACCGCATTGAACGGGAGTCAGAAAATCTGCAGATATAGCTTTTTATGTAAGTTATTACTAACACTTAAAGGTGCATTTATTCACCATTATCAAGCGAGAAGATACTGGAACTGCCTCCTTCCATTTTCCACACATTTCTGGCTTTGGCTTATGTAATTAGTCAATACCTTCTGTAGTTCCCTCTGAGAAATAAATGGAATTTGTTCATGATTATTATTTTTCAGTTCATCTAATATGCGTAGATTTAACTTGCAGACATTTTTCTTTAATACCTTCCGATAATTGTCGAATATTTCATGAATTGCAAGCAAGGAGACATGGGCTGTATGTGCCACTGCTGAGTCCTGTTGGGAAGTTGTGAACCCATGTTTCCTCACAGTTAATTCAGACAAACGGTTGCAAAATATTCTGCATACACCTTTCACTATTGTTTCTTAAAAAAAGGGGGGGGGCTATTATTATCTCGCTGATAATGGCTCACAATGCTTCTATCTTTAGATCAAGTAGAGATTCCTTGTGAAGCAGGTTAGTTTTTTTAACTCCAGTATTGGTTGTTTTTTGAATTAACATACCCACTTAGGTGGAACCAAGACCTGTCTGTAAAGAAAATTAAGATTACGGCCAATTTCTCTGTCATGCACAACTAAAAATCTACACCTGGACCAATCAGTTTTAAGTTCTTACTCTACAGCAATTTTATAGGGGCTTAACTTCAGTAGCTTTGTAGCCATTTGAACATTAGAATTCCCATTCTGAGAAAGATGTTCAAGTGAGTTACATAGGAAAATTCCAGAGCATGTTCAATGTTATCTAATGTTTCTTCTGTGAGTACCGCAAATGGCTGTGTACACCCTTTTATCAAGAATACTTCCTGTTTCAATAAATTTATATACCAATCTGAGAATTGAACTTCAACTTGGAAGTTATCAGAAATCTCTCTTGAAATCTCCACACCTCACAAGTAGATTCTGTAGAATAGAATACCTGTCATACAACAGGTTATACAACACACAAGATCCTGTCTGTAAGTTCCTAGAGTTAAACTCGCATAACCCTCCCCTTTGGCTCCCTGGCCACCTTTCAAACATGGAAATGAGACGAGCACTGCATAGCTGTCAACTTTGGCAAACCCGTACATGGAGCGGTCCCGCAAAGGAAATATTACCAAGTATAAATAGTTTTTTGCATGCTTAAATAGTACGCCAGATGAAATTAATTTGCAAGTATATATGAGGGGAAAAAAGAAGAAGAAAAGGTAAGTTTAGCTTGAACTGTTATCCTTTTTATGCAGTTTTATTATAAACATATTTGCTTTGTGTCTTTTAGCTTTTGTAGATAGCTATTGTTATCACATCTTGTTTAGGAAGAGAACACATCACTTTTGTTCCTTGAATTATGGTAACTAAATGTCTTCACACCACAAGTGGATATGCTGCACTTGTCTTGCTCATTCATATTATATATCTTTCTCACAAGATACAAAGATATGACTATAATGTAATGCAATCCTACTGGCTTTTGCCACATGCAGGAAATTTGAGCAGATAATAGCCAGGTGACTATTTTATTCTAAGAATTGAAATAAGAGTAATTATGATCATATAATAATTTATTCATTTATCAAAAAATTTATTGTGACATGCTAAATGTATTTGTGGGGAATCACACCTAACAATGGCCTGGGCCAGAGAGATGGAGGCCTCATTGTACTTCATTTCAATAAATATTCATTACTAAAACCAATACTTTTTAAATTTATGTTTGTTTACTATAGTATGTTCCTTGTCTTTAAGAGAATCTTATGATTCTCTAATAACAATTATATGCGAATGTCTTTCAGCCAAGGAACAAGTTCATTTATGCTCCATTGACCAATAAGAATCAAATTACACTGGAGTAAATAGCATGGGGCCCAAAAATTAATTAGGCAATAATAATTTTTTCTGCTACATTCATTTTCTTTAGTTCTATCATCTCTAGTTGAATTTAATTACTGAGGAAGAGAAAAACTACTAATGCAGTTTCATGTTTATTGTTGCTGAAGAGAATTTACAATAAACTGTGAACTGCAAACCTTCAGTTTCAAAATAATTATGACAACAAATATTCACTAAGCTCAGTTACATTACCAGAAACTATCAGCATTTGCTGCATGATAGAATCAGACATATTTTACTCCCTCAACAATCAACATCTGTAATGCAGAAAATAAAGTGCTTTTACTGATAGATATTTGAGCTCAATTTCTAAGATTTTCATTATAAACCATTTTCCTACATTTGTTCTTGCTGAACGACTTGCCTTGTTAATTTTTGCCTCTCACTCTGAAAATGCTGAATTTTGTTCCATTACACTACTAGGATGTTTGTAATCAGCTAAAAACTACCAGGGAAAAAGACCTGAATTCAACGCAACCATAATTATATGTTTCCTAATGGTAATTCACTGCTGAACCCTTTCCCCAAGTTTTACATCAGGAGCTTTCCAATATGTCAGTGGAGAGTAGCAGATTTCAAAATTGCAAAATTTTTATATGTATTTTCAAAATAATGCACAACGACTCCAGCAGATTCCAAAACAAATTTTCTTAGTAATTATAAATGCAAAATAATAATTAGAATTAGCAAAATAACAGAAATGGTAATCATATATGTAGTTACACCAAAATCTTAGCATAATAAGTAGATGATGATGATGATGATAATCCACAGCTGTCATTCCCAAACAGTGTAATCATCTATTTATGGCAAAAACTTGTAAATTTAGCTAAAAAATTTCTAAAAAATGTTATATTTGGGCCAAAAAAGTACTAACATTTCTCAAATAATCTTGTATTTAGATACTATTACAAAGTTTTTGTTGAAAAACAAGAACATGCTTCAATATGTATCTGCTTTTAATATGTAGTATTCATGTTTCAATATATACAGCACATAATTATAATAAAGGTCAGTCCTGGTGTTGCAGCGGTAACCATACTTACTTCCTAAACCCAAGATAGCAGGTTTGATCCTGGCCAGGACCAATAGATTTTTTCGGGCACAAAAATTTAAGTATGACCTCCTTTGGAAGGGAAGCAAAGCCATGGGTATCGTATCGTACATTTATGGTATGACAAAGAACCTCAAGCCTGAAAAAACAGGCCTCTGAGCAAAAGTTGTCGGCTGTTTCATGCCCTGATTTGAATGATGCTTATGGCAGTTAAAGAGGATCCATAAATAAACCAAATATCTACATAATTATAATTTTTCAAAATAGCTCTCTTTTGCCCCCACATTTAACCAGTCTATTTGGCCACCCATCAATAGCAGCATGCTTTTCTTCATTAGGAAATCTGTCATTCTGTCTTCAAGGATTATTCTAGACTAATACTCAAGCATGATTTTTTTTTTTTTTTTAACAAACCATATCTCCAGAAATTGAATACACCTTACAATCCATAGAGATGAGGCTAGGCCAATCTTAAGTAGCAATAAGATGTGCAACATTTCTCCCAAACTATGCCAAAGTGGATCTGTCCTTAGCAATGGAAGCTCCCATATCTTGAACAAAATTATGCTTCACTCCTTCACAACAGACCACAGGAGTGTGGTTTCATATACTTGGCTATCTTCAATTCTTTTTGGCAGAAATGCAGCTTCGTGGCACAATCATAGTTCACTTTCATTAAACCCTTACTTAGGCAGGATGGTGATCTAGTGGAATTTTCTGATAACTTTGGTGCCTGTTGCTAATGCAAAAGTTAAGTAATTATCCACATTTCAACTGCCTCTGCTGCTTGGTTTTGGAATTATTCTACCTATAAGTTTACAGTCCAAGGGGCTGTCTCTGGACAGTGATCTGGAGATTAACAAAGGTTCTATCATTTCTTCTTTGATCATTGTATTTGTTCTTGAACAATATTACACATCCAAATCTTGGTCATCAAAACCCCCGTTTCATTGAAACAGTGGGCAAAGCATACATACATAACATTTTGCAAATTTCCAGCATTTTTTTAAGAATATGATAACAAGCACATATCTTATTGCCAAAACAATTTATACAATTGTTTTTAAATGTATCAGAAAATCACATGACACTACAAAATGGAGTTTCTTAACTCCTACACACTCATTAATAACAGAGCTTCTAATTTCTACACAACCATTTTACTGCCTTTTTGTTATTTCTTGTTCATCCACTCTTTAACATTTATCTATTTTCCTTTTTTGCTTAAGCCTGACTTAGAATCAAGTTTGTTCTAACCACAACTGCAGACCAATTTGATGAAACATGTTCCATTCACTGATAAGACTGAACATTGTAATCTTATTTGACTCTGGAAGATCACATGAGAGATGGCAGATGGACAAGTAAAAGATCAAAGTTGCAACATGTTAGGGCAGAGAGAGTTAGATTAGAATAGGGAAAAATACACCTGGATATAAATATGTTGGAATGTGGAAGTGTTACTAAATAAAAAAATAAAGGTGAAATTAAGCAATTGATGAAGTTAGATGATATAGTGGCAATGGTAGAAACATGGGTACGAACAGTGCAGAGATTAGTGTAAATGGTTTTGATTATTTTGGTAGGAATGGAAAGAAAGAGAGAGATTTGGGAGGGATTGGGTTATCTGTTAAAAAGAGAAGAAGCTTGGGGCAAGAGAAGGTGTTAACCACCTGTGGTGTGGAAGGAAGGGGGAAAAAAAAAAAGCATACTCTGGCAGGGGGAATATAGGGGTTATATATAATCTGCCAGGTGTGACAGATTTTATGATCCCAATTTACAAAGGGCTTGATAAAGGCATGGAGTGTTTAAAACAGAAATGTGATGTGCTAGACTTTATGATAATGGGTGATTTTAATGCAAGATGAACCACTACATGTAACCCCAAGTGAACGTGAATTAAAAAATGGTGATCAAATTATGCAAAGGTGTATAGAGACAAGGAGAAGGTAGTAAATTCATTGAATTTTGTAAGGTAAACAATTTAGTAATGCGTAATGGTCTATCAGATAAATGTAGAGATTTTACTTTCATGAATCAAAGTGTGAATGATTGATTAGTCGCTGTGTTCACCAAATCTAGATAATGATATCGTAGATTTTAAGGCTTTGAATATTGTATTGAGTAGCTACCATTTTCCTTTATTAGCAAATTTAAAATTGGAGGTAAAGTGAAAGAAGATGAGGACATAATTGATAGTTTAGAGCAAGAAAGAACTTCATAAAAATTAATTAATACTTTGGAGTGACAGAATCTGAAATCAGATCTATAAAGCGGCAAAGGATGAGGACAGTAATAGAACATGGAAACTTGTAAAGGCTATCGGGCAAAGAGAAGAGAAAGATTAATTCAACTGGACTGAGCATATGGAGGGACTATTTTAAGGAATTATTTGGGGTTGGGGGAAATTTGACATTACCAAAAATACTAGGGAAGTGTAATAATTATGTGAAGGTGGAAAGATTCCACAGAACTGGAAATTGGAGGGGGAGTAATTGTGCCAATTTACAAGGGAAAAGGAGATGAAAATGATCCTGCAAATTATAGAGGTATATTTACTTCTTATAGACATTACTACCTAAGATTTTGCAGTAGTCTAGTAATCTCTTACTTTGCATAATTACACTGCTTGAGAATAATCTATTCTAAAGTAAATACTGTTTATAATGACTTACCTGGCCAATCTCTGAACTTCATCTTTGCTCTTAATACCTCCTGTGGGGCTTAACAACACACTCAAACATTTGAGCAACTGTAGGGGATCAATACGCGGCTGCAACAAAGAAAAATTTGTTAAAATATCGTAAGAGCAAATATTTATAACACACAATACAGCACATAGGTACCCCTGAAATTGGTAGTAAAATAAGTCCACTTTTCAGAAAATTGCAGTACTTCTTCGATATGCTCCTTATGATTTTTTTGCAAAGAAAGGTAGTTTGCTTGCATTTTTATATACCAATTGAATAACTACATTTTAGCAGCTTGTGGGGTTGTGGAAGAAGGTAGTAAATGCAAATAGGAAAAGTTTTTTTTTTTTTTTGAGTAGTGTTTAACGCCCGTTTTTACTACTGAGGCACCACAGGCGGTGGACACTGATGATACATGAAATGAAATGATATATTGGGAAAGGATTTTTTTTTTTAAAGGAAGGAAGCGTTCCAGGCCTAAGTTTAGGTACCTCCCCGGCATTTGCCAGTTATGAAGACTGAGGAAAACCTGGAAAAAACCCCAGTCAGGGAGGACGGTCCTGGCGGGATTCGAACCGCAGACCTCCCGCTCACGAGTCCATGCCTTAACGACCTCGGCCACCTGTGGCGGTGAAATAGGAAAAGTGCAATCAGCAGTTAGCATATTCAGTAATCATCATATATAAAATTGCATAAAAAATGTACATATATGAAACTGTTGTTACAGCCTGGAAATAATATTCTGACAGCTCCATATGAGATTCGCAATATTATTTCATCACTAGAGGCAATGCTGCTAAATAGTCCATGTTTGTTTTCCCTGCTTTATTCACGGAGTTGAATTAAGTGTATAATAAACCATTATAAAATTAGTTAAAGTGCCAGCAACGACTTTTGGAATAATATCTCTATTATAATAATATTTGTCTTCGTTCTTATGCCCGCATTAATACTGTTTTTATTTATTTGTAATAACTACCCATGCACTTATTATGGTCTAATAACTTCCATCTTCTTAAAATTTCTATTCCCAAATACCTCCAATAGACCATCATTTATGCTATCATAATTACTATACCTTCTTTGCCTATTTTATCACACACTCCCGCTCACATTGTGCTACAATTTAATGGAAACATCTCATTTAAATAATATATTCTTTTTATTTATCAAGCACTTATACTTGATTTTATAAAGAATTTAAGTATTTTATTTTTCCTTTAATGCGTTACAAGACTTATCCCAAACGAAATATATAAATAATGGTACTTGAGTTAAATTTATAAATACTGAAAAAATGTTAATATTAATGTGAAATGCGTTTACAGGACGGTATTTATTTACATTTATATACTTTAACAGCTTCTTTACATTTAATTTCCAATTAAAAAGGCTTAACGTTTCATTCCCTCCAGTCTTCTCACAATTACCATTCAAACTGTTTTCATTGTCTTAGAAATAAACACAATATTTTTATTTTTAACCACAATATCCAACTTAAATTGGAATTGTGCTATGTTATAGCAGCCTGAATGCAGTATAAACAGAATTTTCCTTCTAATATTCTTACTATATTAAGCAAAAGGGACATTTAGCACTTTAACTCTGGTAATATTATCAGCAGAATCACCAACACATTACCGGTTTCAAAAAATGTGTAAAATTTATGCCAATCATTCTGAAAAACATGCAAACATTTACTTAAACAATTATTTTATTATACCTCTGTACAAACAGGTAAGAGAAATTGACAATTTCTTTGCTTCCACCTAGTCTTGACATAGATAACTGCTACGTGGTTTTAGTTAACTACAAAATATTTTTCATTGTACTGATAATATGTTCTCTCATTTATTCCAAATAATTAGCAATAGTCAGTTCCCAAAATGACTCACTTTAGTCCTTATACAAGATCCGAGTCTCTGGCCATTTAACCTATAGTAGCATGTGTCGTCTCCAAGTCGTCATTGCTGAATCCAAGGACCACTTGAGACTCTCAATATTAGGTGCCTTTTCTTACAAATCCATAGCCTCAAGCGCTAATCATAGTTTATAGTCCAGGGATTCACTCAGGATGGGACTGCTAGAAGTCATCTTGAGAATTAGTAAAATCTCAAATATCTCTCAAGGCAAGTCTGGATGGACCTTGCCACTTGGACTGGAGTTGAATTTTTCTGAAAATTCCAATACCTGTTCTTGAACAAAGTTATATTGTTCAAACTCTTCTCATAGGTTTCAACAGAATGGTTTTGCATAGTATAGTGCTTATCTTCAACCCTTGAAAGAAAAGGAGCTTTGTAATGACACCATCATTGCACACTCCCAACAAACATTGTGGTAGGCTGTTGGCTTCTCTGGACATTTGGAACTCTTTTACAAGCTTCTCGTTAACTCAAGGCAAATACTCATTTTAATGGTTATAGTCATCTCCAATAATGAATACTTTACTCAACAGTAAAGAAATCACTGTTAGCATAAAACTGCAGCAGTCATTTGTATTTCAATACTATCTGATGCTAAAGTTCTGCAGTTAAAAAATTGCCCAATACTGCAATGAAAAGCCCTCAGTTTAAGATGAGGGTCTGAAAAGGGCCAGATATATACCAAGTTTGCTCATCAGTGTTTTCTAATTTATCCATTGGAATGGCGGAGGAAGAGGAAATTTGTTTTGTATATTTTTATGTTACATCACTAACCGCTACATTTTATTTCATTATAAATATGCAATGTGCAGACCAGAGCACAGATCAATTAGCTCTGCTTATGACATACACATATTTTATGGCAATGAGTGCATCCACATCATTTGGCTATCTTTGTGTATATCACATGCAGGTTCCTTCTTCAGCAGCTACACTAATTGCTACTGCTTAGTTTTTATGTTTGACAGACCTTGAGATGCCTGGTCTATGATCTTGTCTACACACGCTGGGCACCAATCTGAATACCTTATCAGCAATCATTGCTCGCTACCAAGCTTATTTTGCAAAAAATTGGCCCCACTGCTTTGACAACAGGTAAAATCTGCACAAGCAGTCATGTACTCTTTCTGCTGAACCTGAGCTAAACAGTGAATGTGAACACCTGGCAGCAAAACTGTTACCTGATTGTTAAAACTCTTGGTATATTTTCTTTGTAACAGCATTTAAGACTAGGTATTTGTTAAATGTTGCATGGGCAAATACAAGAAGGCACATGAAAAAACAGCATCCTACTCATTAATAGGAAAATGCAGCTAATGTAATTACTATTTCCAAAGTAGAGTACAGCATTCAGAATAGAAAATAAAATTTAATATTGTTCATAGACCATTTACAAAAGTACCAGAACATTCATCCTTCTATCATAGTCATCATTTGCAATTATTAATTTTTATAATTATTGTGTGCTCACAATATGGTGTTTGATACTGTTTTAACAGTGTTTAATTAAATGAAAGATGTGATGTTTGAGCTAATTAGTATAAAACGTAGCAGTTTCATGCAGTACCAGCTTTTGCACTTTTTGGAAACTTGCATTTTTAGAAAATCTTAATTTGTTTTTCAGAAAAGGGTGTTTATTTTAAGAATAAAAGTAAATAATAAAGAGGAGATATTTGCTTCACCAAGAAGCTGTTTGGAAAAATTTGAACAGGAAGAAACTAATCCTAATCAGATTTGAAAATAGCTTATTACAACCTGAAATTTGCATTACTTTACTAGACTATTTTGTCCATAATATTCTGCCACACAGGCTCTTGCATATGAATAACAGTGAGTTGAGGAGGGGAGTGAAGCCTATGAATTGTCCCACATAAATATGTATCTGAAGTTTTGAGAATGGTCAACAAAGGAGTTGTGACAAGCCAGTACAAGTTTTCATAGCTTTAAGTTTAGATAGCAAGAGGTGCAAGTCAGTGCGCTCCAACAATGTGTGATGTTATACATATACTTCTGTGTTTGTGTATATGGATGTTGCTGCGTCAGATGCAAGGATGGATCTCAAATAAGAGCATTTTTGTCCTATAATTTACAATGACTTTAAAGTCAGTTTAGGGAGAGAGAATGCCTTGAAAGATTGCATTGTGCATTTGGGATCTTTACCCTTTGGAATCCACTATTTATTGATGTTTTAGAAAAGGAAGAGACTTCCTCAAAGATGAAGAACGAAAATGTTACAAAAGCAGTGTGTGTGTGTTGCAGGAAGATTATTGTACTTATCATTAGAATCAAGAAGCCCTATATATTGGATTGGCAGTAGTGAAAACTATCCTCGAAGAAAATCTTCATGTCAGGAAGCTATGTAGTTTGTTGGATCACTCAGCATCTCATAGATGAACAGTGTGTGTTGGTGCCAGAAATATCTAAAAAATTTGATGGAGGAAGATCAAAAAACATTTAACATCATTAACAAGTAACAAATGCTGGATGTGCCAATATTATCCAGAAACTAAGTGACAATCATCAATCTGGGTCTTCCCAGAACAGGATCCTCCAACAAGAGGCAAGCAAGAACAGTTTGGCAAGAACATGAGTTGTTCTTTCTTCTCAGCGAGTGATCACATAGTGACAGTTCCACTTGAGGGACAAAAACAATTGTCACTGCCAGATGCCTACCCCAATTTTTCAATGTACTGAGAACAAAGTGTTCTAAAACTGGTCTGCATGCAATCCCACTGTAAAATGATAATGCCTCTGCCCAAAAATGCACTGGAAACAACTCAATTTCTGCAGGAGCCAAGAGTTAAGTTTTGTTATATCCTCCTTGAGTCTAGATCTGGCCCCACTCAACTTTTTTCTATTTTCCAAAATAAATTAAATAATTTGTTGTCAACAATTTGAAACACCCGAGGGAGCAGTGGCTGTATACAAAGAATGCATTTGCACAGCATCCAAAGCACGGCACTCAGCTTTTACAAAATGGTTTAAAAGGATGAGACCTTGTAGAGAATGTAATGGAGAATACTTTTAAAAGATGCAAAGATCAGATTACATTTTAAAAAATGTTATTGCTTTCATTCTCAAAAATTTCAGAATGACCCTCACATTCCTATGGTTTATTTTTCTCATGTCTTATGATCATTTGGAAAAAAAAAAAAAAAATAATCTCCCCATGGTAGCTGGCATATCTGAATATACCTTTATTATATTTACAGTACACTTCTCCCAAATGAGTTCAAACAAAATATCAGATTCCTCTTATCTCCTATTTTTTTTCTGATCACTCCATAAAAAATTGGCGAGCAGATCTTGGAAAAATGCGAACTTTTCCAAGCAAAAACACTCACTAAGCACAGGGGAAAATTGTCAAATCACATACCAATTCAAATATTGTAATATTTAAAATTGTATGTTGATGTAAAGAGAAATAAATTTAATTCAATTTATAGTACCCAAGAAAATTGATGAAGAAGAAAATGCAAACAGAACTTATGAAGGTTCAATGGTGCATACAAGATTGGTAATGTGGACTCTATCATAAAGGCATTAGAGCTACAATAAAGTAAAAAATGGGTATGTGTTCCAGGCATAGTGTCAAGTGTATGTATAAAGAGGCCACAAGGCACTGGATCCCTCCTGTCTTCTTCAAATTGTGCAAGCCAATAATAGTTCTCTTATGGTGTGGAATGTGCTTAATTTACATTCACAAGGACCACTGCAAAATAGCAGCCCAGGCACAAATGTAATAAATCACATAACTGCAACATACCAAATAAATCCATGGGCTGAACAGCAGCATGTTTTTTAGCCTCAATAGCTGCCATTTTGTGTACTAACAATACTGGCATAATGGTCTTGTATTCCCAGGTTTTAATTCAAATGGGTACTTATGGGATAATAAATTAACTTATTCATTGTACACTTAATACCACAGTTTTGTGCACAGCCATTCAATCTATCTTTCAGATATACTCCAAAATCCCTAATACCCTTAAATCCTCGGACCATTATGCCAGTATTGATAGTACACATAATGGTGGCTATCGTGGTTCAAACGCATGCTGCTGTTATTAAGGACATGAATTTATTTGGTTTGTTGCAGTTATGTTATATTACAGTACTTTATAGTTGTTAAGTAAATCAACATTAGCATGTTAGCTCTTTTGTTGGGCAAAATGGTGAACCAATTCATGTTCCTAAAAATTCCAAAATTAACTACTGATATTTGTTCCCACAATTTTTCCTATTCTACCATTTTATGTGACAGTGAGGCTTTAGCAATGAAAGAAAAGATTAGAAAGCAGGATTTTCTAACATATTAGACTCCTTTGCAAGTGAGGTTAAACACTACGGTCGGCCAAGGCTGTTAAGATGTGGACTCGTGAGCAGGAGATCTGGAGTTCGAATCCCATCAGGACCGTCCTCCCCGACTGAGGGTTTTTTCCAGGTTTTCCTCAGTCTTCATAAATGACAAATACCAGGGAGGTACCCTAAAACTTAGGCCTGGAACGATTTTTTCTTTAAAAATAAATCCTTTCCCAAAATGTCATTTCATCTTGTGTATCATCAGTGTCCATCGCCTATGGCACCTCTATAGCAAAAATGGGTTTTAAACACTATTCATTCAAGTGAGGTTAAGAAAAGACATAAGCATCTGTTTATAACTATTGCCAAGGAAGACTAAAATAGATAATGTTAAATATGATGCTGTACAATCTATATCAATTAGGTTTAAGATGTCTAGAAATTTGGAAGTTAGTGTATTTTTTAAAGATTTGTACTTGCCTTTGGAGAAGTTGAGATTGATCTTAAAGTAAGGAGTTAAAATGTAAAAATTGAGCAAAATGGATAATTTGGTGAGTTGCGTTGCTAATTTTAATACTATTGTATTCTTGCTCATTAAAGAATGACTTCATTAATAAACACTGTTCAGGAAATTTACTACTAGCTCATGATTTGAATATAGAGAAAGCTGGTAAAATAAATTTTTCATCAGAAAAATTGAAGTTTTCTTATGCAAAGCAAATTACATATTCAACAGAGCTCTTGATACGGGCTGCAAGTTTTTCTAACACATATATACAGTAAATTGTATTTTAATAATAGGGATAAATGCATACCATGTGGAAACTGTATTTTGCATTACATTCTCCTTTCTAGTAGTTTAGTTAAACTTGTTAATTCTAGTTGTAGAGAGCATTGTAATTAATATATAAATGGCTAACCATTTTATAGTTGAATTTCTGTACAAAAGACAAAAATCTTTACAAAAATTTATCTATACAGATACATGTATATTTAACGATACAAATTTTGCATTGCAGTAAATTAACTTAAAATAATCTTTATGCATTTACTAATGAAAAATTATGCATGTTATACTAATGAAAAAAAACTTGATTAAGTTATTTTTATTTATATATATTGTTGATATTATAATCATTGTTTTTATATTATTTCATTACTTATTGCACTGCAGTAGACTGTAATGGGAAGTAGTTGAATAATCATTTGGTACATGGATGATTTTATATATATATCAAATTCATATTATTTTGTTTGTTTACATGAGATATATTGTGTGTAAACAATTTCAGACGCTCAAAAACCATTAAAATATTTTCTAATGATAAATAATGCCACCTTGTAAACATAATACTCCATAAAATATTTGGTTTGCTATTGACAACAGTAGGGAAATGACAACTGCCATTTTTTTCTTTCTACATTGGGGTTTAGATCAACAGTTAGTCTTGCTTCAACAAAGCACTCTTAAAGTTGAGCATTTTAATGGCCACTACACACCAGGTGCTACAGCTTAACATACAGATATGGAGCTCTATTTTGTGCAACAAGCATATTATATAATTAAGATCACTGTATGATTGAGTCAAACTACACTCTGTTATTGCTCCACTTGATTATAATATGTAATACTAGTTTCACAAACCGGGTAACCGAGGATGCGAACAATAGTTTGTGAAACTAGTACTACATATTATAAACAAGTGAAGCAATAAGAGAGTGTAGTTCGACTCAATCACATAATGATCTTTATTATATCATTAGCTTCATTGTACAAGTTCCAATTAACATTTCTAGTTAAGTAATTATATGTTAAGAGTACACACTGCAATAATAATAATAATAATAATAATAATAATAAAAATAATGGTTTGCTGTAAGGCTATAGTATGCACTTGACATGTAGCTATTTTATTCTAGACATCACTGCATCCAGTTTTGAAACATTTGTGACCTATCAAAACAATTAAATTCTCCCGGGCTGTTTTGCCGTGGTCCATGGTTTTAATTACTACCATGGACCATGGCAAAACAGCCCGGGAGAATTTAATTGTTTTAATGACAACACCGGCCATGAAAGCCTAAGAAGTACTATTTGTGATGACCTAAACATACAAATCTTAAGTGAGGTGATTTTTGATTGGATTTATTTACGGATGCTGTTTAACAGCTGAGGTCATCAGCATCCCATTCAATTCAGGGTGTGAAACAGCTGACAAATTTTGCTCAGAGGCCTCTTCTTTCAGGCTTGAGGTTCTTTATCGTGCCATAAATGTATGACACGGGACCCCATGGCTTTACTTCCCTTTCGAAGGAAGCCATACTTAGGATTTTTACACCCGAAAAAATTCATTGATCCTGACCGGGTTAACCCATATTCTTGGGTTTAGAAGGCAAGTATGGTTACCATTACACCACCAGGACCGATTTAAGTGAGGTGACACAGTGTTCTCGCCTGTGGCAAATAAGCAGTAATAACAAACAAGAACTTTGGATAGACAGAAGATATATCTTTGGTACTTCAGCTGTGCTCATTTATGCCCATTTCCCCATTGGAGGCACCTCCATTAAGAAATGGTGAAATGAGGAGAGACAGAGCAGTGAAACATAAATTTAAGAGAGTCCCTGACATAGTCCCCATATATAGCTCCTCCATAGCTGCAGAGTTTCTCTTCAAAGGAATTTGAACCTCTCAGAAAAGCCGCTTCCACACCAAATACTGAGGCAAAATCCTTCCCTTAGTATAAGCTAACACATCACACACAGCAACAGAGCACTTTTTGACCCTGCAAATGAACCAGTAGAATGAACTTAATGGGAGAGCAGAAAATTTGTGGGAAGATCCATCCCAGAATTTATAAGCAAACTGGATTAAAAAAGAGAGAGAGAAAAAAGAGGAGGGGGAGAAAGCTAGAATAGGAGGGGAAAAAGAAAGAAAAAATGGGTAATGGAATGAAATTAGGCGAAATGGGAGAGCAAAAAATTAATGAAAAGACTCATTAAGTGTTTGCCTAAGCAACCAGAAAGAAAATAAAAGAAAAGAAAAAAATGAAGAGAGAGAAAAAAATAACCGAAGGTCAGAGTTACTGTTCCAAAGGGGATTTGAACCTGGACCTCCCAAATTAAACTCAATTCAGTCCTAATAAGAACTTATCTTGGATACAATCACTGAAATTTTAATGAAAGAGGAGTTTTCTTTCATTAAACAAACTTAAAATCTTTTCAAACTGTGTTTGTATTAAATGAAAATATTGCCAGAATTTTTCCCATCATTTAGGAAATTCTGAAATGTTTATGGTATTCTCAGAGTTCTCTTATATTAAGTGAATAAATCCACTTCCTCCACTTTGGCTTAAAAGCACTACCTAATCAATTCCAAAATATAAATATTAACCACATAATCAAGAACTAGAAGACAGAAAAAAAAAAAGGGGAAAAAAAAAAAAAAAACATTAAAAAGTGCAATCCTAATTCTACCATATGGACCAAGGGGAACATCAGTTCCTGTATTTTGCCTCAAATAGCCATGACTGCCTTGTGAAGCACCTTCAATGCTTCCAAATACTACACCATTACCAATCTACATGTTATGCACATCACAGGATATTATGCCAATATTTATAGTACATAAAATGGTGGCTATCAAGGTTCAAAAGTATGCTATTACTAACCATATGGATTTATTTGGTTTGTTGCAGTTATGTGGTTTATTACCATGTTTTATAGTTGTAATTTGCCAAGCCCTAAACAGCCCAACATAGAAGCTGAGATTCAGGGAAGCCAGAAATAAAATAATGAGCCTCATGAATTAATGATCTTTCATTCAATATATCCTACCATTAGAATAAATGTTTCTATTATTAGCCAAACCCTGATGGTTCCCTTGAAATGTACACCTATTGCACATGTTCTTGACTAAAGTTAGGACTAACAATTTGTGTCCTGAGAGGAGGAGGAGGAGCAGCAGAAGAAGAAGAAGAAGAAGAAGAAGAAGAAGAAGAAGAAGAAGAAGAGGAAGAAGAAGAAGAGCGCTACTCTAAATATGCAAACATTTTCTTAAACATAGCACTTCTATATTAACAGACATTAAACAGAAAGAGCACTAATTGTTATAAAGAAACAAATTGTCTAGTTCTGTAAGAACATTCCATTATAATTTACTTTCATATAGCAGGGTTTAGGTTTATTTTAAGGACACTTTTACACCTTTCGATCATTAGCATTCCTTTCTACTCACGGCAGAGATCTCTTCTTTCAGGGTTGAGTTTCTTTTATGTACGCTGTTAATCTATGACATGGGTTTAAATGCTTTACTTCCTTTCTAAAGGAAGCAACACTTAGGATTTTTATGCCCTAAACACCCATTGACTATGGCCAGGTTTGAACCTGTGCCCTTGGGTTTACGAGGCAAGTATGGTTACCACTAGTCCATCAGAATGAACACATAGCAGAGTGAATACATTAGTGGAGATGCCACCTCAATATTGTATGGACTTTAATGATTTTCTGACAGATTAAGCTAACCAAATAGCACAGTATACAACAACTGTTACAAAGTCAGAGTGTCAATCTTAAAGTGGATTATCTGCAATTCAATAGTGTGCACTCCTGGCACTTACAAAAATTCAAAACTAAAGATTAAAGTGGCTAAAGCGTAGTCATTCCTTTGTGTAAGTATCTCAATATTTTTTGTAACATGGCCTTCTTTTTGCTAGTGGAAGCAACTGAGAGCATGTTTCATTTTAATTAAAATACTTAGAAAGCAGTCACTCTGAAAGTTGGAACACCAAATAGGAAATGAAAAAATAAAAAGGAAAATTTGTTACCAGTTGAAAAGTTGTTTCTCCACCAGGTTTCTACTATCACAACTGGTTCAAAAATTAGACAGAAGGGATAATTTCACCTGCTTAGTTGCCAAATGATACATAGTGAAAAGGAGGGACATATCTCTCTCTCATTTTTTTTTCTCTTTACAATTTTTGGGAGCAGGGAGGGGAGAACAATCATTTAGTTTTTCTGTAATCATTTTTCATTTCACTGTAATTCCACAATAGTGTCTATGATATTATGGTGGTTGATATTGAACTATTTACAACATATGTGCAGTTAGAAATTAGTAATGATATTAAAGAATATAATGGGAAAATGAATGGACTATTTAATGCAATGGCATTTCTAATTATCAAAGATGACATTTCAGTTCTGAATAAAGCTTTGAAGTCATAGCATTGCCAACAACTTTTCAAATTATCAGTTAAATTGTATTATTTTCTACAGATTATTTGCAATTCCAGGCCTAATTGAGCTGTGTGTTGTGAGAATGCTCTTATTTACTCATTTATTTGAAATATGTGGTCTTCCACATGCATTTGAAAATTATTATTAATTATATATTTCCATGAAATAAACAGATGACTGAAAATACAATGAAAGAGAATAAAGTGAAAAACAAAACACTCTTTGCTTTTTTATCATTTAACAGCAAATAATACAGATACTATTAAATTACAGCAAGAGCAATATAGTATCTATGATCCAGGTTAAATATCTGATGGTGAAAGAGAGAATTTTTTCCACTTTATAATGTCTAGCTTAGTTCATTCCTAAACCTGTCCCCAGCAGGAAAGTTTTCTTTTAATATTAAATTTCATTGGAGAACGGTATACCACACATTAACTTTGGTCATGGTCACAAAGCTGTGTTGCTTTACCATACCAGCATCCTGGGCAATTAGGTCTCTTAACTGTGAGAGGAAGGATGCTTTAATATTACCTATGAAGCAAGTGACATATGAGCTGCCTTTTTTAAAAAATGATATCTTCAACTTGGAAGAAATATTGAAATACTGGGTAATTTACAGCAAACTCCATATGTAATTTATTTGAACCTACGGCAGCAAAATAAGAGGCAGAATAAGCTGTATTACAAACATATTGGCATTATCAGAGTAAGCAGAGACTTTGTCTTGTAAGAACGCAACCCCCCCCCCCCCGAATCCAAGCTTGCAGAGGGCAGACATGTGTCAGAATTTATATGCATTAACATTTCTTAAAAAATGTATTCTGTGCAAAAAGTTACAAAATTATTTCATCTTACAATGTAAAAATTTCTATGATGCCATACCTACAATCAAATGATCGTGAATTTAGGCATAGATTTTTCTATCTCTTACATGTAAACAGACTCAAACCTTAATCTCTTCTTAGATTAGCATTGGTTTCAAATGTGAATTATGTAAATTAATTAAAAAAATTCTTTTCATGAAGATAAAGATGGTGCATGCCATGAGCAGCAAAAGAATGGTAGAATTAACTTTTTAAAAGGTAACTGTTATGGTCATAGATACAAGTGATTTTACACCTGTTTTGGAAACTTTATTGAAAGGGTGTATAATTTTGGTTTTTTTCACCAGGATAGTGCATAAGTTCATAATTTGTAGCCCACTAAATATCCTCATATGATTTTTAATTTTGGAGTAAATTAAAAATAACTCTGAAACCCTGGATGAAATGAAAAATGTTAGGAGATTGCCCCCATTTCTTCAATGATGGATTCTAATAGATTTGTTACAAGACCTGTGCTCAGCCAAGTGGGCAATTTCAGGATTTTTTCTCCCTAAAATGTAAGGAGATTTCCCTTTTTAAACTGCTCATATTTCATAAAGGAATGAAAAAACTTGGTTCAGTGCATAAATCAATGGGCTATCGGCAATGGTAAATGATCAGATCACCCATAGCATAAATGCTACAATGCAATCAATCCTATGAATTCATTTTAGGACATTTATTTTATAATTCCCAAGAGTGCTTTACACAGATTTAATCTGATTACTCCGTTTTCTAGAGGTTCTCAACATGGGGATAAGACAAGGATGCAAATTAAGACCAATTTTATTCAACATCTTTATGGATGACATATTAAAGTAAATAGGAAAAGAGGACACACTTTGCCCTATAATTAATAACAAAGATGCACCAGAATTACTGTTTGCAGATGACTTAGCAGCAATTGCAATAACAAATATGTTATTCACTATTACATTTCCCTGTCCGCTGCTCATCTTTTTATTTTTTTTTTTGGAATAGTGATCAATGCCCGTTTTTATTACTGAGGCACCACAGGCAGTGGCTATTCTTTCAAGGGTTTATTGCCTTCCCTTGGTGAGCCATCTTTGCAGCACCAGAAATCTGACATATTTTCCACGTTGCTGCAG
Organism: Metallyticus violacea; assembly: GCA_030762175.1. Lineage (NCBI taxonomy): Eukaryota > Metazoa > Arthropoda > Insecta > Mantodea > Metallyticidae > Metallyticus > Metallyticus violacea. Next base: position 60,534,806 of record CM060836.1, read on the forward strand.
TGGCATTGTACCCCAATTTAAGTTCAAAGCATATACAAGTTTTAATAATTACCCAAGTGGTCATATTTGACCATGCTTCTGAGAATAATGGCTAACATTATGCCCCAGGTCTAAGGTCTTCTTTTATGATGCATGACACCATTTACAGTTGGATTTTCATTTCCTTTGCCATTATATTTTGCTTGTGGAGTGGATTTCTCTGAATCCTCTTGGCAACGGCTTAGATGGCTGCTCGTGTCCTGATATTGCATGATTCACAATATCTAGCTCCATCATTGTAGGAGTAGTCTCTGTGCGTGTCGTTTAATAGATTGATATGCAAATTTCCTTGTTACTTGCAGCTGTCTGAACACGTTAATATCTCAACTGGTGTCCTGTTACACTTCTGTAATTCAATACTGCAATGCGATTCTCTTTGACCCTCCTTTCCACGTTTAGTGGCAGGTGACCAACTGCATGCAGGCCAGAGTTGAGACTACTATAATGTCACTGTTGCATGCAAACATAACGTGCTGATGCCCCAGAAACTTATGTCAGGAGTAAGTACAATGAGCATTAAACCATGTTTTGCTCAAATAATGCCTTTTTTTCTCTCTTTTACTTTCCTCATGAATCAGGTATGGGCAGTCTGCTTAGCAATAGCACCAGGTTGCTCCATTAGGAGGGTTGTTATTTTTACATTTCACAAACCAAAATACAACTGATTTATTATTCTTAAACTTTCCTTAAAACATTTAAATTCAAATTTCTTTTTGATAGATGAAAGCATATTTTTTGAGTAGGAACTACTAGTGAATATAGTAATAATTTTTAAAATGTCATCTAGTAGCAAACCTATCCCTGTCACTTAACTCTTATATTTTTCACAGGTTTCTTCTCCTTTGTTCTTTGATTGCTGATTTGTGCACTGTGTTTGTCACACTGTCTTCCCTGTCTCTGTATCCTGCACACTTATTTACCTTAAGCATAGTTGCTGCATGGCTGTGACTGGCTTAATGAATTAATGAATTTTATTTTGACATTACAATTAAGTTTACATAATACTCTTTATTCATAAATCACCAAATACTATTATTACTTATTCTACATAAATGCTCTTTAATATCTGAGGTAATCAGCATCCCATTCAATTCAGGGCGTGAATCGGCCAACAAATTTTTATGCCCGAAAAAATTCATCGGTCCTGGCCGGGTTTGAGCTCGCGATCTTTGGTTTAGAAGGAAAGTAGGGTACCACGACACCACCAGGACTGATGTAACTTGATACAGCACAGTTACCAACTAAATGCAGAACATGTTAAAGAGTATAAATACAGATTTTCCTCTTGTGAGCTCTTAAACAAAGCACCTGTTCTTTTACAAGGCCATCTATACTGAGTTTGCCCTTACCTCAGATTGTGACATACACAGAAGCAAATGTGTGAATAAAATTTCATTGGTTTATTCAACCTTACAGCTTATGTACCAGAGGCACAGGTGAAAACATAGTTCACTCTGTGAAATGCAAAAGCAATACATAACTTAACTCATGACACAAAACAAAGTTATTTCAAATGGTAATTATGACATGAAATGTATGCAAAAAAAATTAAGGTATAAGTTGCCAGATTCTTTTTTGAAAGAGGTGCCATCTTGCTCTAATCCAGACATCCTTCAAGTACAAAAGGCATGTATGTTGTGGTAGTTGGTATAATCTGCCATGTGACAGGTAAATTTATGCCACAAATAATCCAGACAGCTTTAGCACATTATGGTTTGTTTACATCGCACCCTAAACTAAGTACAAACTGGTTTAGTGAAACTATTAGCTGATATTTTCCTTATTGTTTGCAGCATTTGGCTTTGTGTTTTGCAAGCCACATATAATGGAAAACACATTCATTTCTGTGGGTGTGTGTGCACGTGTATAGTAAGCATATTGAAAGAGTCTTTCACAGTGCAGAAAAAAAAAGGCATAGTTGCCTTTCATGTCATGGAAGCCCAGGGCTGTCAAAAGAGAGGGGGGAAGGGGGGGGAAAGAAGGGAAAAAAAAATGGATACAGAACCTTCCATAAAATGAAGTTGTAGATTGTTCATTCACCTCTAAAGGAAAGAAAGTGACTAGTGCAGAACCGACATAAGGAGAAATTACTGATTTCTATCACAAAACTGAGACTCAAAATAAGATAGATTGAGACAAGTTTCCACTTAACTATTTAAATATATCTTCATCTATATGAAGATGGAGAAAATTCTATAATGAACCAAGAAGAAGAAGAAGAAGAAGAAGAAGAAGAAGAAGAAGAAGAAGAAGAAGAAGAAGAGGAGGAGTTAATTTAAAAATCCAGGCTATAAATTTTCAACGCATATTTTTCTTCTTGCAAGAAAATTCAACAAGTCAGAAAAAGGAAAAGTTATGGGCTGGACTAGTGTTAAAGCACAAGGTGTTTATACCTCTGCTGTGAAAAATGACATTAAATACTTACTCACGCAGAAAAGGACAATGAATTAAGGGTAAATGTTAAAAGGAGTAACCTTCTGAATTAACATTAAGACATGGAAAATAGTTTGTGAGAAAAAAATTATATATGCATTCATCATTTAAATACAAGTATAATTTGAATATTTCAATCCTCTTTAAATTAATTTTTTTTTCATTTACACAAATTGTTGATCAACTTATGTTGTATAGATGCATGTGATGATTGCTTTGGAGATGGCAATCATGATATGCAGACAGCAGATTCCCACCCCGTACATAGTAACACAATGTTATGTTCTTCACCATTCGAAGCATAGCAATGACTTTCATGCATAATCAATAATTAGTTTTGAATAGCGGGAATTTTCACAGTGAAATATAGTATAATATAACAAATTATTATTGAGGAAATCATTCAAATTTCACTAATTTTGTTCCACTTACTTGGACATGTTTCAAATACTGCTGCCTTCATCTTCAGCATGGTTCTACTGCCTGCTTCCCAGCTTGGTATTAGGATGTCGCTTGTGGATTTATGAACTTAATGATGAGATTAGTATTGTTTGGGAGATCAAAGTTAACCAAATTTACATTGTTTTTGTTATGAATATATTTTTCCACACTGTTAATTCTATGGGTTTTATGGAAAAATCAGCAATAGCATACAATTTCTGGCAAAAAAATAAATGCCACAAATCCAAAAAGGTACCAACATTTTTAAAACCACTTCAAAAACCCATAGGACTAACAGTGTGGAAAAAAAAAAAAAAAAAAAAAAAAAAAAAAAAAAAAAACCCACACATAAAATCCATAGAGTGACATCTTAATACCAGACTGGGAAGCAGGCATTAGAACCATGCTGAAGATGAAGGCAACAGCCATACTGCAGATGAAAATAAACCAGGAAAATTATTGGAATAATGATGGGGCTCTTAAAATGGAAATCCACGTAAATTGTATGATGAGACTGCAAAACACATCTTACTAAACTCTTGCGAAACAAAGAACATCTCTATTCGGATACAATCCTTTAGGAGATGTAATTCTAAGCTTGAAGGAAAGAATCTAGAGCTCACCGAAGCTATAGATCTGGTACTATAAAGGTAGGATTAAAGGAGTGCCAAGGTTTATCATGTCACAGTCTCAAGTTTACAATAGGCTGAGGTAAAATTCTTGAAAAGCTGCCGTACATTTTTCAAATAAGTGGTGGTAAAAATCAGTCTCAGATTTTATTGTCATGGCCTAATCAGAAGAACTAGTTTATTCATGATATATCTTCCATTCCTGCACCAGATACTAGGGGCATTAATCCATAATACCATAAAAATTTACATCCTACACCACAATACCAGGAAATAATACAGTGGACTGAGGTATTGATACTACCACACTCTTTAACTTATGCCGCATTAGTGTATTTGAATATATTACTGCTATTGCTAGACAATTGAGTAGGCTCCTGGAGCTGTACCAGTACATCTATGCCCTTCCACCTCTCAGTAACAACTCTACCATTTCCTAAGTTAAACCTTTTAGACATGAGTCCAGGGCAAAGCTAATTTTTACCATCATTTTCAAAAACGCAATAATAGCCTGGAACCTAACCAGTCGCTTGATGCACATGACTTCAACACAGCTTATATACACTTATTGTTAATACATTATTACTATATTATTAAGCCCCCATATGCCATAACATTAGTTCATGAGGAATTGGGTTGTTAGCTTAAGAATGCATATAATGAACCACTAATTAGAAATAAATGGCTTGCAAGTTTAGAACCATATACTGGTCCACAGTCATTTGAGAGTTATTAAATTATAAGAAAACCAAGTATAACTTCCTCAAACTTTCATGGAAAAATTGAACATTCTCTCTTCAAAGAAAGCATCACAGAGTTCTATACTTTCAATTTAATATCTTCAAATCAGATAATTAGTCATATATACCTACAGAGAGAGAATTGTAACTTTCATAGCAGATAATTATCTTGCAAGTCCTAAAACTTGATTGTTGTTTTCAAATATGTGCAATTAAGAAGAATTAAATATAAATACCCAACATGGGTATTAAACGGACAGCTTGGCACCTACCATTATGTAAGAAGAATTAAATATAAATACCAAACATGATTATTAAACTGACAGCTTGGCATCTCCATTATGCAAGCTTATGAGCCCTTGACTCTGGACATGAATGTTAAATTTGATTCAAGCTTAAATACTGCTGGGTACCTGATTTATTCAGACTCCTTTACAGGAATGCTAGTGAGAGGATTTTCCTTTGGTTAGACGTGCACTTTTAAATTCTTTGAAATCAATAAATAAATCTTGCCCTATGCTAGAGTGCCTTTTCTTTCATTAGCATATTAATAAAAACTTTTACTGTAGAGCTAGTCCAATACCATAGACCCCTCAGCAATCTCAGAACTGAGAAATCCATTAAGGTTTAAAAAGTAAATTTCTACTGATCCTAGTTTCCAAATCATTCTTTTAATATGTGTAATGCATTACCCACATTTTCTCAATTACTAAGAAAACCTTCACGTGTAACATCGGATAATGAACTGTAACATTAATGCAGCTTTTCTTCCACTTAACGGCTTAATGTTCATTATATTTTCTTTTCATATTTGCTTAATGTTCATTATATTTTCTTTTAAATTTTTTAAGATATGCCATAAAGGAGCAAATTTACTGAAGTTCATTAGCAAGCTGCCAGGCACAGAATCATTTATATACATAAAAACAGAAGTTTAGAAAAAACAGGAACATAATCAGGGTCATCCAACAAAAGACATTTAATGCCTTGTGTCAGAGCTCAAATTCTTTCCTCTTACTATATTTCCTGATGTGAATATGACATGTTTTTTTATGTGAACACCTTTAGAGGCAATTCTGGTCACTCTGGTCACAGTGCCATCCTTAATTTTTTTTTATCTTGGTATCTAATTTTTACGATACATCTATGAAAATTTTGCCATACTTCCATTTTATCTTGGTATCTAATTTTTATGACACATCTAGGAAAATTTGTATTTCTATTTCTATTTACCATAGACTATAACACTAATACCTATTCAATTCAGCTTTTCAAGGTATTTATACCACATTCACACGCTGACTTTATGTTTTAATAAGACCTGTTACCTAATGCAGACACAAGTGGTATGAGTTTACATTAGCTTGCTTCCTACTGCAATTTTTTCCCCACATTTTATAGTCTCATAATTTTGAATCCCATTATTTTCTGCACAAAAATTCTATCTTTGTTACTTAAAACAATCACTTTCAGCAATTCAGTTTATGTTAATGATTCATAATTTTTAACTGAAGTTCTTGATACGATCAATTGATATGCAGGAGCACAAAATATAGAATTTCAGTTACCAGATCTGCAAACCTTTCAAATGCATTATCAGTAATTCCAAAGCATGCAACTGCCCCTTTCAACAATATCAATTTTAAAGAGTATATATAAAGCACTAAGAAAAATTACAAATCTGACTTTTTTAAAGTGTTTTGTCCTTTTCTGCTTTTCTAATTATTATTTTAGTTACACTGTTAATAGGGTTACATTATTTTTCATATAGTATTAATAGTGTTAGTGTTAATAGTAACACTATTAAAAATGTAACTAAAACAACAATAATTAGAAAAACAGAAAAGGACAAAACACGGAGAAAAAGTCATAGTTTTGTAATTTTTCTTAGTGTTTTATCCTTATATATATAATTCTTTAGAATTTATATTGTTGAAAGGGGTGATTGCATGCTTTGGGATTACTGATAAGCCATTTGAAAGGTTTGCAGGTCTGCTAACTGAAATTTTATATTTTGTGTTCCTACGTATCAATTGATCTGTATCAAGAACTTCAAAGCCAAAAATTATGAATCATTAACATATAACTGAATATATATATATAATATAATGAAAAATGAAAATAAAGTAACACTATTAACAATGTAACAAATTAACAGTAATAATAAAGGTAGATAAGGATAAAACACTTAGATAAAGTCACACTTGAAATTGCTATATTTCGAACTACTGGAGCTCTTCAATGGCAAGAAGCTAGACCAGTAAATTAAAATTAAAATAAAATTCAGGATTACCTTCCAATTCTTCTGTGATTGATTATTTATGGAATGTTTTGCATCTACAAGCTGCTTTCCTTTAAATTTCTTTTTGAAGCATACATCTATAAACATTTTGATCTTCTGGATAAAAGGTGATTGGCTGTTGATGTGCTCATTGAAAATCCTAATTTTGTCTGAATTTTACTACAACACTAAAAACTCTTTCCAAAGGAGAGTTAGGTACTTTGGGGAATGCTCAGTACTGCAAACACAACTTTGCATAATTGTTGTATGTCTGCTTTCATTTCTAGTTTCTGAAAATTTGCTACAATTCTCCTTTATTCTAGATAAATTTAAAATGAATTCCAGAAAAACATCACATTGGTTGGTGGCAAATTTATTTTTAAGTTTATCATGTTCACTTTCATTAACCACATGTGGGAATCTTTAAATACATATTCAAGAGAGGTATATGAAACATATTTTCTACAGAAAATCTCAAATTCAACAACAGCATGCAGCTGGAGTGTTATGAACCACCAATTGGCAAGTCAATATTGTTACTAATTTAATTTTGTTTCCTTAAATCTGAATTTTTCAACCTTTGGAAAACTAAAAATCTAATTGATCACAACTTTAAAAGTTTGCATATTCTTTGAGAATATTAGCTTTATCTACCACCACTTCCATGCAATAATGCTTAAGTGAAATATCCACAACTTCTGTATGTTGCCTCCATCACAATCATTCATGTTTCAATTATCTAGCGAGTCAATTTGATAATTAAGAATATATATGTCGCTTCACTGTATTGGTTCAGACACGAAATTAAAGTTTATATTTATTATGTTTCAAATTTTTGCCCCATTAACCATGTCCTAATTGGCTTTCTGGAAATTTCTCTTTGAACTTGATCTGGGGGTGGAATCAAATTGAAGAGAAGATGGCTTAACAAATCTCACCAATAGATCTGTTTGAAGGCTGAAAAGTTTCCTTCTTAGAGGATATACAGCTGGAGTATCTTGTTCCAAAAACAAATATACAGAGTTACAAATATACACTCTGAAGGAAATAGTATAATTTTGAGTGCGGATACGAATGTTTTTCAGTTTTTACTAATATGAGAAGGAATTAAGCATGGCTTTTGTGTAACCAACTCGATATATTTGTAACATTACTATTTCTTATATGCCTAACATATAATTCAGGAAAACTACCATACAAACAGTAATGCCATCATTTATGCTCAATCACTTTTACCTAACAGCAGAATTTGTGTTTAATGGAAGTGATGATTTCATCCCTTGCATAGTTGACAATTTGTGTGCACAGAAGGAAGCCAGGTTGACAATGAACTTATTATTTTCTTTCTGCAAGATTTTTTTCATAATAAATATGTTTTCCTATGATAATTTCCCCCTTGACTGTAATGATCAGAGTAAATCAGTAATAATTACAAATAATTTGAAATAGTTGACCGATCTGAGATAATCACATACACATTAACTTGAATTGTTTCTCTTATCTTGCTAAATTGAACAAAAGTCAATATATATATTAGAAAGTAAGTGAAGGCTCCCAGAAAATTTTGTTTAACCTTAATGAATATTTACCTGTATTTCATAGATAAAATGACACTCTTCCACTTCTTAACAGTATTGAGGTGTTGTATGACAGTCAGTGCTTTTTTTTTGGTTCTGGCATTTAGAAATGGAAAGGAGGAATGAGAGATGGGTGTATACAATTTTACACCACTTTATTTGGCTAAATTTTTGTATTTCCTAAATTAGTACCATAAACCTTAAATTTCCTGTGTGTCTGTTGAGATGATTTCACTTAATTTCTTAGTTTATCATCAAAGATAAAATTTGCAAAGCTGTAACCTTCAGCCATGAGTTTGGCTGCAAAAATATTTTAATGCCAATACTTCTATTCTGAAGTTTAGAATTTTATAAATAAAGCAATTTGCTATGAGAAGCAATCATAAACACAATATAACTAATATGAACTAGAAATGTTGATTGGAACTTGTACAGTTAAGCTAATCATATAATTCAGATCATTGTATGATGAGTTAGCCTACTACACACTCTTATTGCTCCACTTTTCTATAATATGGAGTACTTGTTTCATAAACACTTTGTTTGCATGGACAGCTGATGAAGCGAACAAAGTATTTGTGAAACTAATACTACTATTATAAACAAATAAGGAAGCAATAAGAGTGTGTAGTTTGACTCAACCATACAAAGATTTTAATTATAAACTAATATATTTCAATATCTATTATCTCTGCATCATTGCAGCCCTTATACTCTGTTTGGTAGTTCAGTGATGCCCCAGATCATGCCATTTGGAAGTAATGTGATTGATGTGCCCTATCTTCAGGTATAATTTATCCAACATAACTTCTCTCATATCAAGTGGCTCCTTAAGAGGCTAGGCAGAACCCTTTTAGAGGTGGTTCCCCCTCAGGAAACTTCCATCAGTATTGGGAATCATTGATATTACAATTCAGACACGCTACCAAATAAACAATGCAGGACTATTACTCAAAGTTTTCTCTCTAAATTTTAAATTAGGTGCCAAATCCTGGTAATATTGCCATGCTCATTATATATGCAGCTGGTATCAAAAGAGGTGGAAAATTTTTGATATTACTGTTAGTCGATATATCTACAATAACAATGGGGAAAAAAAAAAAAAAAAAAAAAAAAAAAAAAAAAAAAATTCCTGCAGCTGTAGGTTTGCCTGATGTTAATCTAAGACTGCTACTGGCTAAAATTCAACTTCCTTGGTGCAGTCATACAGAGAATCTCTATTCTTATATTATCAAAGGTTCTGAGAAAAATGTGGTGACCAATCACAAAATATTGTTACCTACTCAAAGCAAGCCAGTTAGGTACACAAATGCAGTGATTACACAAACTGAACACACATTCATTAAATAAGGAGAGGGGAGAAGACGCTTAAGACTGAATGCAAACAAAAACAATTAACGGAAAATCTTGAAAAATTACTAAACAGAACACGACTAACCTCTTACTAAAACTGTGAATAATTATTGGAAATTCTATCAGAAAATGAATTATGTTCATTACAATAGTACATTTATGAAAAATGCACGAAATTACAATGATAAAATAAAAATTTTTTTTAAAGCTGAAATTACAATTACCTAAAAGAATGATATGGAGATATGAGAAATAAAACACACAAGAAAGAAGTTTGTTATTACGCTACTTTTTAATGCTCATATTTTTTTCCAAAGTATTTCACATGAAGCATTCAATTTTTTCCACATATTTTGTCATTTTCAAAGATTCCTTTCCTATAACAAATTAACAAGAAAAACGAAAAAATGCTGAAAACTAGTGCACCAAACCAAATAACTACATTTATAAATTTGTTTTTAGGAGTTTATTATTCACTGTACATAATCATCTATTTATTCCTGCTTATGCATCACATTTCACTTTTTATAAAATAAAAAACAGATAAATTTATAAATTACAAGAAAACTATAAACAACATTTAGTTCTCATTTCTCCCAAATGACTAACTTGTCAACTTGTTTTAAGCTTGTCTATAACAGACTATTCACTTTCTTGAGAGCTAATGGCATTATCATATTGGCACATACCTTTTACTCAAGATCAATTCTGTTAACCTTGTAATCTATAAACTGCAAGATCTGTACAGGTTTTCCCAAAATGGCCTAATTTTATGAAAATGCTATTCCCCCCCCATTTCACGATTATGTTGCAGTAATAAGTGCTAACATACCATTGTTAAGAATTATAAATAGAATTTGAAGTTCAGACTATAGCAACATGCACAATGAAGCAGCTGGAAAGATATTACCAATTTCTCCATACTACATGCACGAACACCATGCTAGTTGGGGCTACTGAAAAACAGTCCAGGCAAGAAATTAACATTCTCTTAAAGGACAAACAAAGTATTATTTTAGTTGTAGAAGCACATTATTCTCAGCTATTATGCATTTTTAAAGGCCACATTATCTATAAATGTACATGGCTTACGTAATCATTATTTACATATTTACCTAATTTTCACTCCATAGCAAGTGTATAGTTCTCACTGACATTACAATTCTCAAATTATGCAAGTTTAGCTCATTTTAACAGTCAACATTTCAGCACTATAATTAACGACATTGTCCATCAATACATGGAAGGTAGCTTTCTGCAATGCTCAATGAAACAATACTTGTATTATGAATGTTTTTTTACACTGCACATTAATTCATAAGACCACATAAAAATAGGACATCATAGTCTCACACCTCAGATACTGTTTAGTGATGGGAGACCTTTTAAGTACAGCAGCCTATTCCTTATAGATTTCCAGTTTTCTGCAGCAAGCTGCTCCATTTTTGCTTGCTTTTGTAACAAGGGGCCAGTTTAGAGTTTCTCTAAGTGCCTATAAGAGACTATTCACTTTCTTGAGAGCTAATGGCATTATTGTGCCAAATTGCAAACATTTTATTTTCCCACACTTGCAGAAGTAGCACAACCAGCAGACATTGCTCATAGTGCAACTGCAAAGTACATAAAACATTATCTTTTTCAAAGACCATGCTCAAAACATAATATTGCTAAGACTTTCACGACAAATGTTCAAAGTATCAAAATTTAAAACTTTAGTCTGCAATATCATGGCTTTAGGTATGTTTCAAATATATATATAAATTAAAAGTAATAATAAAAGTAGATAAGCTAGCTTCTTGCCATTGAAGAACTCGCAGTAGTTCGAAATATAGCAGTTTCAAGTGTGACTTTTTCTCAGTGTTTTATCCTTATCTGCTTTTATTATTACTGTTAATTTGTTATATTGCTAATAGTGTTACTTTATTTTTATTTTTCATTTATATATATAAAATCACAACCAATGCTTACAATTGTGGTCAGCATTGTTGGTGGAATGCTGAATTACAGAGTTGTTATATATATAATGATCCCAGAAGTCATATAGACTCCTAGTATGATTTAGCAATAACAATTTTTGATGGGGAATGGGTAATGGAGATTGAAGGTAATTTTATGTTTTTTAGTATTCGGGTCAGTGAAAGTTTTGGTTGGTTTCTAATGGCTGACACCAAATATCTACTTTATTTGACTTCTGATGTGTCAATACAATTCTATATTATTTTCACATTCCAGTGGATGGTACTTGCTCATAATTTTGTCTCATTGATGTTCAATTTAGTAGATGTAATCTTCTGCACGTGGAATGCACAGCCGTTGTAGTTGGTGTTTAAAAGGAAGATTTTAGATTCTTTTGTCGGTTTGTTTTTGTTGTGCCAGGAGTCATAGTTTTGGCATATTTTGTTATCTGTATTTTGTGAACTGTTTAGCTGTCCTTTTAATTAAATTCTCTGTTGAATGCAAGTTCAATGATGTTTTGGATAGTTGGACATTTGTTTCCTTTTTGGCTAAGGAATCTCTTTTATTTCCAGTTTGACCAACAAGTGAAGTGGACAGTGTTATTTAATTTGGAGAGTGCTTTGATTTTTGTCACATTTTGCTGATTGTAGAGGAGCTAGAATTTACTAGATAATATTGTTTCTAATGCAGAATTTGAGGGAATCTTGTTAAATGCTTTTGACCTGTAAACCATTTGTTTTAGTTTAATATAAATGGCTTTAGTATACACATATTTTTGTGCAACACGCATATACTGCTCCTGTTGTTTTGAATTTACTCACTATTTTAAAAACCACAAGTTTTTTCGGGTGAATTAGCCCCCCCCCCCCTAGTAACACACAAAATTCTCTAGGAAATGATTTATATTTTAAAAAATTACAGCAAACAAAATTTTCATATTTTGTATTAAATTAATCTCTGAATCATAATTTTAGCAAAAGACAGAAGCGCAGAAATCAGATTCAACATTGCACACACAACCTGAAAACTGTCCTTAAGCAATGTGCAGGTCCTGTACACGAGCGTGGAAAGATAAAGCACTGGATGATTTCAGAAGTCTAAATTATTTGTTTCTCTACTTTTTCATGCATCCCTGTAACCATTAGTTTCTAAATTGATTTATTTTCATTGGAAGATTTGGCTGCTGCAGCTCTATATTATGCAAAATACTATATTCATATTGTTCTGGCTACAAATTCAATAAATAGTGAAGAATGTTCCAATCAGTGCAGTAAGGAATTTCTGGGATTGACTATTTCAATAAAACACCAATATTTACTGCATTGATTGGAACATTCTTCGCTATTTATTGAGTTAATAGCCAGAACAAATAAAAAATCAATAGAGCCATCTGTAGCAAAGAGAAGGACGTGTTCATACTTTAATTCAAGGGACCAAGAAGAGATATGACATTATTAAGGAGATCTGATACTTTAAATGCTTGTTTTCCCACACTAGCAGTACATTTTGCTTGGACGCTTCAATGGAAGTGTGTATATCAAATTTTCCAGGTGCTAATCATCAGTTAAGTTCAGCATTCTTAAAAGTCTCATCAACATTTCCCATGCACTTGACAAAATAGTAGACGAATCTATGGGCATCCAGATGCTGCTACATTTTTTCTGAGCAACTTCACAATTTGTGTACACTTGAAAGTAATGACATCAGTGAGCCAGCTAACCTTTATATTGTAGCAGAGACTTCAAATATGAAATTGAATGACAACATATTTTTTGGGATTAATCAGGGCAATTATTAAAAAACTGGTTCAAATTTCACAATTGAACTTGCGTACTTTTATCTTCTGGAAAGATAACCAAGCAGAAAAATCCATGCTTGCAAGACTATTGAGTACAGTTCTGTTCTGTGGACAGAATGCATTTAAATGGAATTTCTCATTGTAATTGATTGCTTTACAAAAAATTCTCTTCAGTTTTCCTGACAGAAGACATTTATACAGAGGATATAAATGCATATATATCTAGTCTCCTCATAAATATTGTATAGTTAAATAATTATAAATATTTTAATATATTTATTGGCTTTCATAATGTTATTTTCTCATCTATTCCAAACTTTAGCAACAATCAGTTCTCAAAATGATCCCTTTTGACCTCATACATGACAAGTATCTCTGACAATTAACCTATAGCTGTATGCTCTACCTCCATTGGGAAATTTGCCACTGTGACTCAAAGATTGTTTGAGATTCATGATATTTGGTGAATTTTCTTGCAAACCATACCCTGAAGCATGATCACTGTTTATACTCCATACGGTTTATGTAAGGATTGCTAAAAGGTCATCTTGAGCACTTGTAAAATCTGGAAAATTTCTCTCAGGCCAAATATGGTTGGATCTTGATTGAGGGCTGAAGCTAAATATTGCTGAAATCTCCAATGCTTGTTCTTGAAAAAATTTTGTGTCCTGTGTCTGCACACTGGTGGGTTGTCCTTATAATCCATTTTGACATAAATGTAGATTGGTGAAATAATTAAAACTCCCTCCTCCACCAAACTATTACTGAGGCAGGATGGTGAAGTTGAGGCATACTCATTTTTATGGTTTAAAATTTTTCAGCACTGAATATTTTTTCATAAGTAAAAAGAATTTACCAGTGACCATTATTAGTGTAATGCTATAGAGTTGTTGGCCTCTAATACCCTATGCTACTTCAATTCTGCAATAAAAAAAGTCAATTACTGCAATGAAAAGCTCATTAGTCAAGACATTGTCTAAATACTTTGAACATGAATTTCCAGATATGTTCATATCTGGGGCTACTACAGTCTGCTTCTATGCTGGATTCTGCCAAATACAGATGATCACTGCTTTGACAACAGCTATGGTCTTCAAAAGATTTCGAGCTTCAATATTTCCGTCATCAACTGCACAGTATCAGCAAAGCATTGCTTGGATGATACACAATCATTCCTAGTGATTTTATATTTTTTTAGGATCTAGAAAATTTTGCTTGTTAGCAACATGTTTGTTTATAAATGAAAAGTTACATTGGGGATTATGGTTTTCATAATCTCCACATTCCATAGCTTAACTATAAGTTCCTTTTGCTGGAAGGTTGGTAGTGTCTGGCAGCAAAAATATCATATGATAGCCAAAACACCTAGCAAGTTTGTAAGCAGTACTTATGACAAATGCACATAAATGGAGAGAGAAATGAGATATATTTGTACACAGGAGATATGTGAAACATCTTGAAAAGACATTGTTTCGTAACTTTGGACACTAGCCATCTCCAAGGCTACTTTCATTTTATTTACTGCCCCAAGACCCATGTCAACTGAAAGGTAAAAAAAGGACGGAATGTCCAATGTTGCATAATTAAATTCTTTGTAATGCTTTATGCACTACTGTCCAGGAGCAACACTTTTTGGTATTGGTACAAAGGGACAGTTCATATAGTTACCTGAGCTCTTGACCTTTAGCTTTTTTGCATCCCCTTACCTTATACTCTTCCTATTCCTTTTAAGAAGGAAAGTTCCTTATGGGAGACTTGAGAAAGATTACCTAAAGTTGGAGAGTAATTACTAAAGAAGTAAACTCTTTGGTTTGATGTATTTTTATATTCAAATAAAATGTGATCAATAGCTTCATCATCCTTCAGACATATCTAAAGGGATTGCTATCTTGTAGAAGTTATCATTTAGTAGTCAATGATGTTTTAATATTTCAACCATCCAAGATGATTTGTCTTCTACTTAGCACATGTAATACTTTGATTTACTCCTAGTATGTGCTTCCAGCATGGCCTTTGAGTATCTGCATTTTTTGATCAATTACCATTACTGTGGAGGTGGTTATCAATTTTTTCTTGTTGCTTAATGCTTTAATTTTGTATCAATGGGAAAATCTCTTCCATAGCATGTACACACAACAGTATATTTCAAACACGAATGCTCAATTTGTGAGCAACATAAGACAGTAGCGTGTTGAAATGTTTCGACTTGATCTGCTGCATGAAATGTGAAATGTCAGTCAATAATAAGCAAGACAAGGATACCGATTTATTTGTACCAAAAATCAACAATACTAGCTCACCTTGTAAATACAAGATTGACCTTAATAAAGAAATTACTTGAAATACATTTTAATTCACAATTCTGGAACAGTTTTAATTAGCCACTACTCTAGAGGCTTTTGTGTCCCAGATTAGTAATGACAACTACAGGGCCCTCAAGTAAAACTTATTCTGTAGGCACATTGTTTTCAAGTTCATTGGCAGCATGCAGTTCAACATACCAGTGTTAGAATCAAACACTGTGCATACAGGATAGTTTTTACATGAAAGCCCTGTATATAGTCAAATTTAAATAACAAACCTCTTATATGATATTAATTAAAATTATCAATCTAATATGAATATACAGTCGATGTCTTTTTATTGTGCCCAAGGATAATGGATTATGAGGAAGAAATATACTAGATAGAACAATGCATGAGTGCTACAGGATAATATTCCAGTAAGCTTAAAGCAAAAACCTGGGATAAAATCCTCAGCCAGAAGCGTGACATAACACGAATGGAAACCACCCTCTTAATTAATGTGGTATGCAATGGCAAAACAGAGGGAATCACTTTTGCTATTATCTACAACCTTAGATGAGTTATTTATTTGACAGAAGCTGGAAAGTCTTATTCAAAATCAATTGTGTGTAAGAAAACTAATACAGTGAAGCAATTAATTTATTCTTAATTAGACAGTGAGCCAATTTAATACTTCTATGCTCCACTTACCATTGAATTATACAGAACATATTTCACAGGTCTTCGCCCGCATCATCAGCTGTGTGTCAGATTTATTGTTGGTTGAATGGACTTGGTGTAGCTCTCGTGGACATTTTATGAACTTATGGATGAATTTGTTTTCTATTGGAATTTCAAAGTTCATAACCTTTTCTTATTTTTTATAAAAATTTTTTCCTCACATTCCCTTCTCGAAGGGTCTATCTACGAATTTCAATAATTTTACTTACATTTCTATATCATGTTTAACTCTCCAAAAGCAATGTGTAACTGCCAATTTATCTATCTGATTGTACCTGATATTTCTCCAGTGTTCCTTTAGTCTAAATCCAATGCTTCTTTTTGTTTTGCCAATATACTTTGTTGCATTCCAAACAATTGATTTGATATCGCCTGGCTTCTTCTCATCAGGTATTCTATCATCACCAGAGTTGAGCAGATTATTTTGGCTGAATTTATACATTGGGGACAAAGTAATCCCAAACTCTCAGGGGTATTTTCTGGAATTTTTTGGTGGCCCAAGAATAAGTAAATTTCTTGTGAATTTAGTAAGTAAGAAAGTTTCTTTTTTTACTGATAATGTTGTAACCTGTTTTAACCTCTTCTCTTGTTTGAATTTCTTGATTTTCTTGTCCATACCCCAAGATTCCTGTCGCTAGTATTCTGTGAGAGTACTCTTCAGTATTCAAATTCATTCGTGAGTATGTTAATGAGTGTGTGCTAAGCTGTTGAAAACTGCATGTTTGTGTGCTATGGGATTGAAGCTACAGGTCTTTATGTAATTTTCAGTCTGCATATTCTTTCTGTATATACCAAATTTCAATTTGCCTGTTCTTATAATCAAGTCAAGGAAAGGAATCATTTTGTCTTGTTCTGTTCCAAAAGTGAATTTAATTTTCCTCTCTTGTAGGCTTAGCAATTCAAACTCTCGGAGTATTTTCTGGAATTTGAAAGCATAATCTAAGTGTTTCTTATTAACAATTGCAAAGATATCATCCACATATCTCAGCTAGACTCATTTCTAAACTACTCACAGATAAATTAGCCAGAAAAGACAAATGGATTCCCTATAGTTAAACCTGCTTCTTGTTTGTGAAATTCACCAATGAATCGGAAGAAATTCTGACTGATGCAGACTTCGGTTAGTTGGATGTATTTCTTAATCTCCTCGTTACTCAATTTCAGAGACTGCAACTATTTCCAAAGGGAAGTTGGGAGGTTGTATTTTGGTATGCTGGAAAAGAGTGAATTTACATCCCATCCAAGGACACAAGATCATCCTTTTGGAGAACCAAATCTTTAATTTTCTCCACCAATTCTTCAAAATTATTTACAATTAATCTATCAAGCCTAGGAAATTTTTGAAATCTCTGGAGCAGCCTTCTTGTTAGTTGGTAGGAAGGCGTGTTTCTATAGTTGATTATTGGTCTTATGGGATTTCCTGGTTTAGTATTTTTGGAACCCTTGTATCCTTGCTATTGTGGCAGTCTGCTTTTAATTTTAATTTCTCCTTGGGTGGTAAAATTTTGCTTTTGTTGACCAATTTGTTTACAGATTGTATCATTTCTTCAAAGGATCTGCTTTTATTTTCATGTACTCTTTCCCAATGAAAAGTTCTTCCATCTTTGACTTGTATTCTACTTTGTCCATGATCGCAATTTTGTTTCCTTTTTCTGCTTTTTTTTTGTATACTACCAGTTTTTTATTGAGTAATTCAGGATTTGCTTTTACTCTCTAAAGATAACCTTACTTTTGGCAATGTGATTCAGAATCTCATCCCCCTTTCTTCTAAGGATGTTATTATTTAGCCAGTTGATCAGTCTCCAGATGTGCTATATATTCCTGCACATTGATTGATAAATTGGCACTAGTCTTCAGCCCTTTATTTATAAACTTTAGTTCTTCCTTGTTGAAATTTTCTTTAGATCGGTTCACTACATTGCATTCTGAAAGTTCGGGTGTTGTATATTTTTTGAATGAATTTTGTATACTTTTCCCAGGTGCAAGTTATTTTGTTTCTTTTTCGTATTAAAGTTTATGTGCTGAAAAGATGTTAACTCCATATTGTCCCAAATATAATTTCCCAAAACTTTAGTTAGCATTAGCATGTTGGTTGGTTGCTAGTGGCCATTGGGGATGCTGATATTCATAATTTTTTCCCTTGCTTCCAAATTTTCATTCGTTTGTTGCTATCTAGTTGGCTGCATTTCAGTAGATGTTCTTTAAGAGAGTATTGATGTCCTTGATTAATTTCATCAAGAGATGTTTGGAGGACAGGCAATCATGCCCAACAATTAAGAGGAATTGGGCAACTCCAATTTTTCTTGGTTTCAATAAAAGGTGTTTGAAAGTATTTAGATCTTCACATGTTTTCCATAAGTTTTTGTTAGATATTTTGTTGTTATTGTTCAGATATTGATGAGTTTCTAATTAGAGGGAAGTTCTAGTTCAAAAGGTGCTTTTAATTTTATGGTGGCTCCATTTTTTGCTTAAGTTATCAGCAATCTCATTCCCCTTCAATTCCACATGGCTCGGGATTCATTGTAAAACTATTTCTGTATTTCTGATCAGGATTGTATGATATAGTTTTCTTATTTCATTTATAGTGTGTGTTGGTGGGTACCTGTAATTCATTATACGTTGTAGTGCTGCTTTAGAGTCACTTAAGATAATTCTTTTATTTATATTAGGTCTATAGAGTACATTTCCTAAAGCTGCTCTAATTGCAATTATTTCACCATCAAAATTGTTAGCATACTGTCCAAAAGATGTATATTGAGAGAATTCTTCACACTACATTCCAAAGTCTGCTTCTCCATTTTTAAGAGATCCATCTGTATACACTCTACACCATGTACTAGTTGGATAGTAGTTGTTTTAGTGTACTAAGTGCTATCAATCTTAATACCTCAGGTGGGTTGTTCTTCTTGGAGACCATTATATCCATATTTAGTTTCACGTTAATATCCATATATTGTAAAGGTTCAGTTGGTGTAATGACAGATTTAGTGCTTATTTTTAAAAATTTGTCTAAATCTTCTTTCTGCATGTAATTTTTGAGTCTATTGTGTTTTTAACTGTTGTGTGCTGTTAGAAATTTTAAACCATTTATTCCTGTGTTGATTGCTTTTTAATTTCTGTCTATATAGCTGTTTTAATAACTAGCTCTATTTTAATCAGCACGTTGTTATTTATGCTCTGCATTGTAGTAATTGGTGTTGTTTTAATAGTTCCTGTTATTAAATGTAGCTCATATATTTTTACATCTATTTCCGGAAGGTTTGTATAGTGCTTGTGTTTCTTGGATATTATTATTTTCCTTTCCACTCTTATTTGTATATTGCTGTTTTAGTTGGATTTCACAATTTTCTTGAGAAATTTTACGGTGAAGAGTACTCTCATATAATACAAAGATCAAAAACAAGGGGTATGGTCAAAAAAATCAAACAAGAGGTTAAAACAGGTTACAAAATAATCAGCAAAAACAGTATTTACTTATCATCCTTGGGTCACCAAAAAATTTCAGAAAATACTCCTAAGAGTTTGGAATTACTTTGTCCCCAGTGTACAAATTCAGCCTAAATAATCTGCTCAATTCCGGTGATGATAGCATACCTGAGGATAAGAAGACAGGAATATATCAAATCAATTGTTTGGAATGCAATAAAGTATATATTGGCAAAATAAAAAGAAGCATTGGAATTAAACTAAAGGAACACTGGAGAAATATCAGGTGCAATCAGATAGATAAATTGGCAGTTGCACATCCCTTTTGGAGAGTTAAACATGATATAGAAATGTAAGTAAAATTAATGAAATTCATAGATAGACCCTTGGAACTGGGAATAGGAGGAAAAGAACTTTATAAAAAAATAAGAAGATAAGGTTATGAACTTTTGAGATTCCAATAGAAGAAAGATGAATCCAAAAATTCATAATATGTCCACGAGAGCCACACCAAGTCCATTGAACAATGAATCTGACATACAGCTGATGGTGTGGGCAAACCTATGAAACATATTCTGTATAATTCAATGGTAAATGGAGCATAAGAGTATTAAATCAACTCACTGTAATTAAGAAAAAGCTTTGTAAGTTAGTATAATAGCCTATTCATTAATGGGTATAACAAAACTGTGTGCATTACTTAATAATCACAGAGAAAACCATGAAATAATAGGAATATTTTCAGGTTTCAACTTGGAACATTTTTATTTATAGTCTAAATCTAGCACCAAGTTTAAATTAAGTCCATGGCTTTCCTCCTTGGGTTTAAGATGAAGCATCTTACCACAATCACATTGTATGTTAGTCATTTCCAAGTAGCTCTCACTGATCTTTCATTTGGATTTGGATTAACAATAGCAAGGCTCTATTATTGATGAGCATGTTATTATATAATACATGTAGCATATTAATATTTTAATTGGACTGAATATAAATTTAATGATGACACAACAAAAAAAATCACTGAACTCGATAGCAAGATAAACTAAACTACATTCTGCAGAGAATCAATTTTTGTTTCATTAATTAAAAATGTCACAGCATTCAGAATAATATTTTACCTATGTTTTAGAAAATATGGTACTAGCTTCAATATTTGTCTAGCAGAATGCAAGCAAAACTGCTCTAATTTCTCTAAGAATGGGGAATACTCTATGCGCTTGCTTCAAGTGTAGTCAAGTTTAACATTATAAAGCATAACAAAATAGTCCCTAATGACAGGCATGATCTTCTTATACAAATTCATTGGATTTTTACCGTCAATTTCAGTAAATAATAGACATGGAAAACTGAATTTATAAAATGTTTAGTAATTTAAACTGTAAACAAAATAAGTAATTTACAATGGTATTTATTTTATTAACTGAATGGTTAATTTTAAAAATTCCAAAATCGTCATTTCCACTAGCACATACTTTCTTTTACCTCCAAAAGAAGCTGAAGAGAAGTTAATTTATTCAGTCTTTGGGAGAACTCAAAAGTACTTTTGAGTAAGCACAGAGGCAAGCCAAATACCAACAAATGTTTGTCTGTACGTGCATCATATGATTCCAGAATGCGCCGAATTGATTAGGCAAAAGCCAGCAATTAACAACTTTATTCAGTTTCTTGTTGTACGCAAAGAAAAATAACAAATGAAATTCTCCAAACATCTACTATCCCACCAATTTTTTTCTTATATTGATAACATCAACATTTAGCAAATGAAATGCATATATTGTTTGGAATAAACTACAGTTAGCAGCTGCATGGATTATAAGTTTAGGAAATTATTTTGGCCAATCAATCAAATTAGATGGTGTCATAGGTGATCAAACTGCTCACTCTGCTTGGACAATTTTAATTTTACAATGCCATGGAATTCTGGTGCAAAAGCAATAGATGAACAAGCAAGGTCAAAAAAGTACTTGGTTGTTCCCTCTTTCTGTCATGTTCCATCACAAACAGCTGGACTATCTTATTTGCGTTTCCCATCCCAATCAACTATGAAATATTAAAAGTGTCCATGCTGCACTATATTCCTAGCAAAGTTTAAATGCTGCCATTTCAAATGTATTACACAAAGTGAGACAGAAAAGAACAGTCTCTTCCAAATAACAGATCATTTGATTTCACCGACTACCCACACACAAGCCTTTTTAGATGTAATACATTAAATATTATGGTCAGTTATAAATTAATTGAATTTATTTATAACCTACTTCTCTACGCAACCAACATTATAATCTTCTTTAAATATATGATTGCTAAATCCTTGTCTTTTGTTCATTAACATTTCCTGTTGGAATATTCAGAAGATCTATGTTCAGTTTTATCTAAACAAACAATCTCCAATGATAAACTATATATATAATATAAATGAAAAATAAAGTAACACTATTAAAAATGTAACAAATTAACAGTAATACACTGAGAAAAAGTCACACTTGAAATTGCTATATTTCGAACTACTGTGAGTTCTTCAATGGCAATAAGCTAGACTAGCTTCAAGTGCAACTTTTTCTCAGTGTTTTATCCTTATCTACTTTTATTATATATATATATATCTCTTCTTAACCTTACAAATTCATTTTCTCTAGCACTCTTCCTAAATGTTTTTATACTTATACTTTTTTTTGCTCTAAAGTCTGCTAACATTTTTATTACAGTATATGGCATATGGACCAATTATGCAGAAAAGCAGTTCTATATATTCTGTAGTGTACTTCATAACTAAGTCACAATTTTTGTAAAGAAATTATATTTTTGCTTCTGCATTTCTCTATAAGTTTCCAGAATTAAGGACTGATGACCTGGTATTTCTTGAATAATTCAGCAGTAAATAAGTGCCCATTAAACTTGTCTATTATTAGGCTACTGGATCTCATGTTTCTGCCATAGAAAATCACTCTGCAAAACAATTTTAACATTATAAATGCTGTAACATTAGAACTGTGGTATATTTATGTTGCTTTGCCTCTCTAAAACCATCTCGGCTCTTATCGCAATACTGAATTTTCCCAGATTATTGAGACATATTGTGAACAACAGCTGCAGATTTTCTCATTAAGCTTTAATTTTATTTATATGGAAGAACAAACTTGTTTCAACTTATCCAGACTATTTGAACCAAACCATTTTATAGCGCACAATGTAAATTATAGGATGACCAAGTTAAAGTACATTTGTGAACAGGAATTCTGGGCTTAATTCCTAACAGAACCATATAATTTTTCTTCAGGTTTTTGGTACCTTAAATGTAGACCGGAATGCTTCTTTCCCAAATTATTTCATCTCATATTGCCAGTGTCAATTGCGGTCCTGGTGGTGTAGTGGTTACCATAGTTGCCTCCTACGCCCAAAACGCGGGTTCGAACCCGGCCAGGATCGATGGATTTTTTCGGGCGTAAAAATTCTTAGTATGGCTTACTTCGGAAGGGAAGTAAAGCCGTGGGTCCCGTGTCGTACATTTACGGCACGAAAAAGAACCTCAAGCCTGAAAGAGAGGCCTCTGGGCAAAATTTGTCGGCCGTTTCACGCCGAGTTGAATGGGACGCTGATGACCTGAGATGTTAAAGAGCGTCCATAAATCAATCCATCATCATCATCATCATCATGTGTCAATTGTCTGTGATGCACCAATATTGGGAGGAAAGAAATATAAACTGCACCATGCAATTAAAGTAATTGATTTTCATTTAATTCTAGCTATTACAAGGGTATCTTTATGTTTCATTACAGCATATGTTTAGATTAATTAAGTTGCCACTATATATTGAAAAGAAAATTTATATTAGATGTACAAACACTGGCACTGATGATAACACATGCATTACACTAGGTAGTTCATGCTAGTGTATGCTTTGCCCACCATAGCTGCTGGCAGGTGGTCAGAATTTATTTTCTGTAATGTATTTTCAGTAATTGCCAAATTAATTTCTGATTTAGTTCATATTTAAAAACATGAGGAAAAATCTATAGTACAGAGCTGTACCATTACTCTTACGAGATATGCTTATACTTTACTGATTAGTTGACGGGGTTAAGAGGCAAGGTTTGCACAGCCCAGTAAGCAAAGGGCATTCTTACATTGATTCATGCTCATAAAATGGGAATCAGCTAAGTAGGGCCACAAATTAAAATGAAGACAATTTATTTATTTGTATATAAACTAATAGTTACGTTTAGAGTAGAATGGTTGTATATAATAATCCTCCTTCACATATAGCATAAATCAGGCAAAATATGAGATGAAATTGAAAAATCATTTCTGTTTGTTAATATATCTTGATTTAACAATAGCTCTTTAAAGATCAACCCATGGAAGAAAATATCAGTCTTTCCTTTAAAACCAGTCATAGGAAAAATTCAGTTTCAGTAGGGACTCAATTCACCAATCTTTGACTTACTGTGCCAACCATTACCATTTGAGCTGCCCTGCCTTGCCATAGCTATTAATCTCCCCATTTGAGTTTACATAGCCTGGAAAAGATTACCTTTTTCTAGAGATTTTATCCCTAAGATGTGGTTCGGAATCTTGTACTTGTGGCCCAGAAAAACATCACTTATACCTTGCCCACAAGTACTCAAAAGATTTTAAATCCCCTCTCAGGGATGAATACACTGCAAAGAGATAACCTTAAAATGTCTCCAGTGTATAGTGTCTCAGATGGTACGGATTAGATGTATCTGTCTCTGATTCCAACCTTAGCTTAAAAAATGACTTGAGGCAAAAAAAAATTACATATATTACTTAATTATCCCTAATGTTAAAAATTAATACTGCTAATATACTTAATGTTACAAATATTGAACTGAATATCCCTGAAGTAAAATGGAAGAAGTGAAGAACTAAAATTAACTCATGTTATAATAGTGGTTTAATAATATGATATAGAGAATCGCTCATGAAAAATATTGCCCCCATGATCTTGAAGCATATGCACAAAGGCTGGCTCAAGTGGCTGTGATGATGGTTCATGCGTCATCCTGCTGTTTATACGATCTGGATATCCTTGATACTTTCAAAGAACCTACAAGTCAATGTACTAATTCATCTAGCATCATATACTCTGGTATGATTCCAGAAAAATTGTAGTCCTGCCTTCAGTATACTTTCTCATTTTGACAATGCATGCCCGCATTTTATTCACATCATTCTGAATGAATTCATACTTAAGGCCATTGAATTGGCATAAATATTAAAAGCTTAATTGTTGGTACTTCTCCCAAAGATTTTTTTCTAAAATCACAAAGCTCAATGAATGATGGCAAATTGCAATTTTCATAAAGACCCCATACAAAATACTTCAGACTTTCATTCAATACACAGACAATTTTATAGTAAAGCTGGTCTTACAACCAAATTATTATTATTATTATTAATAATAAAATTAAAGAAAATATAATTCTTTAACACAAAGTACACTATCCATGACTGTTGCATTCTATATGATTCATTGGGCAGATAGTATTGCAGTAAGTGATTAATAAGGCTTGGAGGTTTCCACCAAAACTGGCTGCCCCTCAATGTCTACTTAAATACTTTTGTGTATACTTGTCCAGCCACTTGTATGTGACTGGTGCCGGAAGCTCTTAAGCCTTAGCAATTGGCACACTTGCACTCTGATAGCCACCATCAATGCATATTACTAGGTTGTGTGGCAGCCCTCAATTTTCTTCATCAGGTTGTGGATCCCATTCCAGACCTACCCGAGAAAATTGGTAACAAGAATCAAACCCAGGTATCCTGGTCAGTAGCCAGCAACGCTAATCATTAGACCAGGGAGGTGGTCCAATCCAATTAAAATTAAACAAGGTCTTAAATATATATTTATATAACAATTTTGTTCAATGTACAAAACTTTAACCATAAAATTATGATTAATTTGGTGCTTTTGATGGTAATTTTTGATGAGGTAATCAGTTTATTCAGGAACCGGTGATTGCCTCTGCTCAGAGATGGAGGGAGGGAAAAAAAACACACTTGATAAAAGAACAGTGTTTAAAAGCAGGAAATTTATTGATTTTAAAGTTTTCCAATGCAAACAAAAATTTTAAATGTATCCAGCCCCCCCCCCCAAGCATGGGGCATCTTCTGAATTAGAACAAACTCCAAGTGACCACAGCTTAAATCATACCAATCGACCAGATACACTATTTATCATAATTGGTTCCTGAGATGCATAACTGAATTCATCCACAAAAAAATGAAAATACTGAAAAAGAAAAGTGTCTCCTATTCCTAAAAAGAAACAGAAGATATTTTTCTCTTTGTACTTTCTCCAATTATTTTAACAAATCCTCCTCTATAGTGCTTTTCATAAATTCCTTTCCTTTAAATGCCAACTGTTTCAGTTACCTTATGATTATGTATACCATTTTAGTTTGAGAGGTCTTAAATATACAAAGGGTGAATAAATTAAAAAATTTTCAAATCATGTTTATCCGCCCCTTCTTTCAATAAAAGTTTTTAATATTCTTTATGGTTATAACCCCTTCAGATGCTCTAGTGCAAACTCTGCAGACTATGAGCACCCTTGGTACTTAAGATATTACTAGATGTTGGGCCATACATCCGAGTCCCTCCCCTCAGGGGGTCATCCAGACAGGTTGGACACGGCAGGGCAGTGTGTTCAGAATACTCACAGGCAATTGAATAGTCACTGTGTAGTGATGCTCCTGTACAGTACCAGGGTGATGAGTCACCAAAAAAGCTTGGATTACCGAACTACAGAGTTGGGGAGGCTGAATAGCCCAGCCAGATGGCAAAAGACAGGTAGGCAGCATATCCCTTTCTATCTTGAGGGGTGTTTTGGTTAAAGAAATTAGGTGCCATCCTACAGAAAAACTCACCAGGAAAGAGCCTCAGGCATGTACCTTGCTAGAAAGAGGCAGGAACCTTGTTTGAAACATTTTCTATGACATATTAAAGGGTTACCAATTTCTAATAATTCTTCATCAAAATAAGAGCTGTTTGCACAGGAACAACTTCGGTTTAAAAACTGCATGGAATTCTGTATCATTGTGCATACTGCAACAGGACAATTTTGAATGCTTCTTTGTACAACTATATTATGCTCTTAATGAGTTGGTGTGTGCTGCTAAGGTGAAGGTATTAGCCATATCTGACACCAAAAATAAGCTCCTGCTGATGCTAGTTAATGTCCTGATGGTGGAAGTGAAGTATTGTAAAATATGTGGTACTCTGGCAAAACCATTTTCATGGTTGTACATGCTCCTGTGTTGAGAACCATTGTGGTTCTTGGCTGGCACAGATTCTATCACTAGTCAAAATATATTGCTTGAGTAAGATATTTCCTCAAAAGTTTTCTATCATGAATATGAAATGCAGGTATTTTAGCTGCCACAAAGTCAAGGTCTATTTACATATTTTCCTTTAATACTACTCTACCATTATTATGAAGTGTCTAATGAATAATTACGGTTTATAAACAGATATATATTTATGCACACGAGTTCTCATTTATAAGTTGTAGTAACTCGGAAAGCACAAGCATTTCTTACAAATCATGAAAATCTACCTCTAAGGTTAGAAACATACATGTAGGAGGGGCCATAAACTATTTATGAAAACTTTATCACAGTGAGTTCTTCGGTAGTATACTACATAAAGGGGTTTCTCCAAGTACAGTACTGATCAACTCCACAAATATTTGTAATTACTGCAAACTGCTGTTAAGTGAAACATTCTTGCACACTTTTCGACATGTTTCTTCATAGCTGCATAGCAGACATTACTGCTTTTTTTGTGGTAAAGGTGTTAATTTATAAAACAATTTCCCCCTTTCCATACTCATATAAACCAATAATGCCTTCAAGAAAATTGCTGAAACTTAATGAAAACCAATACTTTTGGTTTATGGATGACCCAATTGATGTTTATCGCCACAGAACGAGATGACGGTAGTATGTGCTAAAATTTGCACATTTTTATTGCCTAGATAATAAATGCATGGAAATTTGTTATAAAAGATAAATCCATTATTCTTGAACTAGTCATTGTTGATTGTGCAACCATATGTTGATGTAGAGTTGCCAGTATTTAGTTTCTAGACTTCCATATTTACATTTTAAAATTAATCTCAGAGAAAAAAATATATAGTACCAGTGCTTTAGTCCAATGACTAACAGATTCTGAGGAAATGTCAAATACTGCGGCAATTGGAACAAGTTAAATGACATTTGAATAAATTCATTTGAGCTAAGAAAAAGTAATATAGTACTTTATACAAATTGTGAGGTGTTTAAAAATGTACACAACATTCTAAAGGCATAAAGCAGCATTAAACATCAAATAAGGTGTCAGCTGCATACAACAGTTTCAAGAAAAGGTATATTTTCCTGTTGTTCGGGGTGACAAGTATATCTGTTACATACCCTCTGGGAGAATATATATGTGTATGTGTGAATAGAATAAAAAATAAATAAAACAATTTCCCATTAGAACAGTTCACATAGTGCACAACTTGCCGACGATATTAACATGTTAACCAAATACTCTGGGCAATGATAAAGAATTGTGGTCTCACATATATGCCTTTCTTGTATTCATCAATTTAATGCAACATGAAACATTTTTATATTTCACAGTTTCTTAAAATACACCTGATCAACCTGTCAGATACACAGAATCTGAAAAAATTGAATATATTTATGCTTAATGAATGCATTATTAGATTAATGTAGAAACCACACCTATCAATAAGACAACAGCCAAAGTACACTTAATATTACCACTCCATTTCTTTGTTATAGGTCAAAGGTGATAAGTCATTTCAAGAAACTGCGTGATCTATTTCTATAGATCATTGAAGGTATAACTATATTTGAAACAAGTTTATTCTATTGGTAACATTCATGCAATGTTGGTACCACAAATAAATCATAAGTGCAGCGGTTGCAGCTTTCCCGTGTGCATCATTGAGCCTTTGTAGAGTTCACACGAGGATCACAATTCTTTACCATACCATTCTTTACTGTGTCATAAATGCAAATATCTTAAATCTTTACATGCTCTTCTAAATCACACTTTTGAAACTTTTAATTTGGACCAAACATGAAGGTACATGCATTTTATATGGCAAACGTGCAATCTTAATCACAATCTTAGTCTCAATTGGACAAAATTGAGACATTCAGTTTATTACATGGTACTTCATGGAGTACATTTACAGATACCACATGGAGTAACAGCACACTTGATCCATTCAAAATCTACTCAATTACTCCAGGTTTCATTTCTAGTGAAATAGTATACTAAAGCAATAAAAAAATATGCAATTTCTTTAGCTCCTACTGTAAGCACACAAATAATTAGAACAACAAAAGCAAGTTATTCTCAAAATGGAAAGATAGGTAGGCTGGACCTGGGGCAGGAAAAATTGATAATTGCTATTCCACACCTTTTCATGCCATCGCTAATGTGGTTTAATTGATAATACCAGTTTAAGGACCAATAATGCAGATGTTCTCACATTCTGATAAGAAAAGCTGGTAGTTTTCCATAAAATAGATTTGTGCCCTTGCAGAGAATAGAAAACAGAACATCAAGTTCAGAGGTTGGCAAGAGAATCTAAAAGGGTAATCATAATGGTTAACTATTATTTAAAATGGTATTTCAGTAACAATGCTGCTGTTTTGGTTGTAGCCATTTTACATAAAAAGGATCAAATTAAAAGGACAGGGGGAAGGCTACTATTTTAACTAGGTATTTCAGTGACTATGCTATGATTTTGTCTTAAAATGTAGACAAATTACTTAAAAGGACAGAGAGGAAAAAGATTGCCCAACAACATTTGTTACATTAACCATTTTTGAGCAGTTGATAAAATAGTGCATTATGTTCTACTGCAATAAGCAGTTCTTTACACCATTACTTCAATTATCTTTGGGGAGATCTGTTGCTG
Source organism: Metallyticus violacea (assembly GCA_030762175.1). Taxonomy (NCBI): domain Eukaryota; kingdom Metazoa; phylum Arthropoda; class Insecta; order Mantodea; family Metallyticidae; genus Metallyticus; species Metallyticus violacea. The sequence goes on from CM060836.1 coordinate 60,564,473, forward strand.
CTAGTTGTCAGTGAATGGCTTTTTCCTCTTGCAGCAATCTTTTTCCACAAACATGTGGGCATTTTACTGTGTGAAAGTGCTTTAGTTGGAGCCTTCCTTTCATTCCAAAAGCAAAATTAGCAGCTGCTGTGCAAACTTTTTTGTTTTAACAAATGAACACATGCTTAACCCTCATGTACACAAAATGCTGAAATAAATGTGTGTGTGCTGCTTGTTTGAATGGAAATGCAAGTTGGACAAATCCTGGACTGGTGCAAATAATTCATTATTTCTTAATTCTTATACTACTGTTATACAAGTCCATGAAAATATATGCAAGTAAATGTAAAACAGCAATGAGGGAGGAAAATCTTTTACTTCTATTTCTCCCCACCCAAAAATGGGTTTATATGCAATCCCGTAAATAAGGTCCACTTCAGTAAATTATACCAGTATTATTCAAGGACTCGGGTGGGGAAACACACACTACCAGTAATGCAATGAAAGAAACCTACAGCCATAGTTAATATCCTGGTTCTTTACAAACATTACACCTCAAAACATACTGAATTTTGATTTCATTTCCAATAAATGATTAATAACCTAAATGTTTCAGTTCATATACATCGAGATTATTTCTGCAATTTTCGTAATAACTAGCCAATACAAACACCTTATATGCGGCACCAAACATTAATACCAAATACATAACCGCTTTACTTTTGAACAAATTGCATTATAAATTTACTTATATGTTGCATTAGAGAATTTGAAAGGTAATCCTTTACATGCACTAGATCATAATTTTTCCGCAATTTCTATTTTACAATGGGGAAAAAAATGGATTAAAAAGTTTTGTCCTGTAAGAAACGCACATTCGTATATTATCTATCCATCAGTCCCCAACAAAATCAATAAGTATATGCACTTAATCAAGATGGCGTTGCAATCGCCTTCTTTGTGTGAATTACTTGTGCACGACTAGTATGCAAACAAAATATCTCTTCAAATAAAACTCCCTAAACCTACCATTTTATGTTCAAATAAAAATACCTAGGGCTAAGCATATTCCTGAAAATTGCAGAAACACACTCGGATCGTAATGTACAGAGGTTCATGAATCATTCCAAGTTTGCCTCCATACGCCATGTTGTTACCAATACCCTTGAAATAACCTTTTAATTAACAAATGAAACTTACCATAGTTTATAAACTGTAAATTCACGCAATGCCGAAAGTTATAATTTCTTCATTGTTTCATTTATTAGTCTATATCTGAAAGCACAAAACCCACGAATTAGCTCTTCAATTACCCTTTTTCGAATAAAAATCTGCACAATCTAACACTGATCCTTCGATTCACGTTTACACTGCCACTACGCTTAATATTCTTGCATTCGCTTTGCCAAATACTGCCAATTTAACCAGTTTTACTTTTATCATTGTATTCCCAACCTTTTCATTAAGTTTTAGCAAACTAATCCTTTTTAATACATTCTAAATTACAAATTTTCATGAGCTCAATAATGCCATTTTGCTGCATTTCCAGGTCAGACCCCCCCACCTTCCCAAGCTATGCTTCAGGAAATTTCCATGCGCCGTTGACTTTGCGCATCTACCGCGCCCAAAATGACGTCATTGCTTCCATTATACCTTCAATTTTTCATTATATTGCAATATTGATATTCACACTATCCTTGTTAATAGATACATACGCTTAAAGAGTTTAATGAGGGCAATTTAGTCACTTAGATAATCAGGATGCCCACTACATTGACTATCTTTCAGCATGGCATAAGAATAAAATAATTTCATTAGCTCAGTTGTGGGATGAATGTATTTCGAAGACGTCCTTTTGTGGTATCAACCAGTTTTAGGGCATCACCTGAAAATTAATTTAGAGAAATATTAGAAACTATAACAATTTCTAAAATCTTTGATAACCATAAAGCATATTTATAACAATTTACAAGCATTTACAATATTCAAACACACGCTTACCTGTGCCACTTCCATTATGCTACTCTGTTAACTTCACAGTCACGTTCACTTACGTCATCAATATTCTCCTTAACCAATGACATTGCAGGACTATTCAAATATTAATAATATATTCCTACTTGCAATTGATTAAGTTGATAGAAAACGCAGAATATTTTGTAATATTATTTAATCACGATAACATATCAACTATTATTAACTGTCCAATCGTTTCAATTTTTTGTGAAATTATTCACTGCGTTGCGTTCAAAAATGCTGCACAGATACATGGTCTAAACATGTCACTCTTGTTATGCCCTGTCAGTATCTGTAGGTGGCACTGAGGATGTTCATCATAAGTTTATAGGGGAACTCAACCAAAAGCAAGTGGCAGGAATAAATTCCTTGGCTGTCCAGCCGCTTTTCCCCAAATCAATCTAATTAATGAATATCATTGGATGTTTGTTGCATTGTTATTTTATTTTTAATACTTGTAGTGTGAAGAACGCATTTAATTATATATATATAACATATTTTGGATTCACTTTTTATCAAGAACGAAAATATTTTATGAAAGAAAAGTAAGATGTATGCCCAACAAACGATGATGGGTATTTCAATGTGGAGATAAATTCCAGAGTCAATAGCAATAAAGCAAGGGGAAGCAAAACGGGAAACGCTGAGTAATCTTCTAAAACAAAATTATGATAGACAAACTATACCAATACCTATGGAGACCAGTGGTTCCACATTAACCAGTACAGTCTTCCGCTTTTTAGACTCTGTCCCGTATTTTTTAAAGGTAAAATGGAGGCCAAAATTCCCTTTTTGTGCCAATGACTTATTGCCATAAATGCCCTTAATAATGATTCTCATAGTATACTGCTTAGTGTCAATTTGATAAAAAATTAAAGATACTGACAGATATACAACTGCATCAATAGGACACTCTCTATACTAAGACGATGTCAATATCTAATCCCAACCATGTTTTATATGAATGCCGCCAGCAATATTGCAAACTTCAAACACTTCTGGTTCAATAGAAAGAAATTAATTACAGCTATGACTCTGGTAGAAGACAGCATTGTGTCCTGACGGCTTTGTCGTTCCATAAGGATGTTAAAATATGTTCATTGCTTGGGAGGTACTTTAATTCTAATAAAGAATTCAAGTTAAAATCTTGGATCTTAAATCCTTATCTGGAGAAACATCAGAAACCATTGCTACCTTTTTGAGTGAGTATTTGAATAATATTAAGCTAAAGAAAAAATAACCGTTCTTTTTGCAGATAATACGAAATGCAATTTTGGTGGTGTAACTAGAAAGGGCGTCAACAATGCCTCCATTTAACTGAAAGAAAATATATAACATAACTTACTTGGGGTTGGTTGCTCATATAATTCACAACATTATCCAGATGACTGCTGATGTCCTTCCTGTAGATATTCAAAGCATTGTTTCTAAAATATATTTCCATTATTGAAGACCTGAAAGTCTTAAAGTATTATGTGAATTTGAAGACTAGAAGCACTAACAAAATTTAGGGTATAGCAAAAAAATAAAAAAATAAAATAAAAAAATGGTTTGCTTCACTCCTTCAGGTCGAATATCTTTTGACTATGATAGTTGACTATGAACCTCAAAATAAACGTCCTTGCAATTTCAAGTGTGACTTTATCTAAGTGTTTTTATTCTTGTCTAATTTTATTAATACTGTTAATTTGTTACATTGTTAATGGTGTTTCTTTATTTTTCCTTTATATTATACATACATACATACATACATACATACATACATACATACATACATACATACATACATACATACATACATACATACATACATACATACATACATACATACATTCATACATACATACATACATACATACATACATACATACATACATACATACATACATACATACATACATACATACATACAAGTGACAAGCTATATATAAGATTGAAAATTTCATTCGCAAAGTGGCTCCTTCGTCTATGATAGATGGTACCCATCTCTATGATGAGCATGTGCAAGAATATTAAAAATATATACATGCAAGTGACAAGAACGACCTTTCAGTGCTAACTTTGAAAGCTATATTGATTAATAAGGAGAGGTTTAATCACAATTGTGGAAATATTTACAAAATGCTGTTGAATAAAAAGGAGTTACTAAAGAATATCCATTCATCAGTACCGCCACGGGTAGCCCAGGTCGTTAAGGCACGGACTCGTAAGCGGGAGGTCTGGAGTTCGAATACCGCCAGCGTCCTCCCTGACTGAGTCCTCATAAATGGCAAATGCCGGGGATGTACCCTAAACTTAGGCCTTGAACGCTTCCTTCCTTAAAAATAAATCCTTTCCCAATTTATCATTTCATCTCATGTATCATCAGTGTACATCGCCTGTGGTGCCTCTTAGCAAAAACGGGCGTTAAACACTATTCATTCATTCCATTCATCAGCAAAATACCAATGAAAGCTGCACTAACTACTATTAGTGTTTATTATAACACTATTATAATTACTATTACAATTATAATTACTATTAGTAAGTTACATAGTAATTATTTACTTGTTTATTTTTAGTTTCCAAAACTACGCATTTTAGCGTCCTCTTTTGCGCTTTTTTTATGAAGACAACTATTAAAATATTTCGTTTTCTTATTTTAAAAATATTGTCATCCTACCAATGTCCCTAATGGTACCTAAAATGAAATTAATTTCCACTCCATGCACAAAACATGTAGCAGTCTAACGGCCTATGTTATAATAAGGTGAACATACCAATTTGAATATCCAGAATGAAAATAGTAATTTTTATATGCAGCTTTAAAGCTGTGTTTTGTACATTGTTAACCAATTATGTTGATATTTAACCATTTAAAATATACTGCAATAAAGCAAATAACTAGTTAGTTTGAACTTTACTTGGTTGGAAACGCTCCCCCACAAAAAATAATGAAAAAATCACATAAAAAAGAAAACAAGCAAATAACGTAAGAACACGAGAAGAATAAAAAACGATAAGCCGAAGATCCTGCAGTCGAATTGTGACAATTACCATCAAAGAACAACGAGGCTTATTATCTTACTACACTAAATACAGCTAATTATTTTAACCCTTTTTATGCATATATCACAGGACCATTGAGTGAATGATTAATTACGCAACGGATGGGCGATTGTTGACATTATAATATAACAGTTTCAGAGTTTTTAGGCTTATAGCAAGTTATAATGTTTTGCTTGCTGTATTTAAAAGGAAAGAAAATCGAACTTGAAATCTCCCAAAGCTGACAGAAAACCACCACAACGATAAAATAATGTGACTTATACTCACCAGGGTGACATAAAAGATCACAAGAGTTCATTTCTGTTCTTACTTGCAATGCTCGCTGGTGCTGAGAAATAGTTCCGCCATACTAGGAAAATATTTGAGAGACAGCATTGTAAAAATGTTTAAAAAATGTATGATGTTTTGGGGATTTTGAAAAACGATGTCGCAAGTCAATTGGGGTACTAAACAGACTTTACTCAGTATTATAAGGTACTGAGAGGCAAAAGAGATTCAGAACATTGACGCGTAACCGTGGGCAAATAGAGTTTCGGCATCTTGTATAGCTTTGATTAATGCGTAATATGTTAAATGTTCAGCTATAATTGGCACACCATAATGATTACGCATGCAATTTATCATAAATTTTAATTCTGATATAAAACACAAAAGAAGTTCTACATGGTCTCTGTACGACATTTACACCACATTAGTTAATTAACAGAATGTGTAATAAAAAGTACAATATTTACCATGCCATGATCTGTGCTAAGAGAACAGAATCTATGACGCGTATTCCTTGGAGTGCAAGTGAAAGACAATCCATGCCCATTGTGTCTCTTCACAGTAGTCCATAAACTTTGTGTCGCACTTAGGAACTTGAACAGTATTTATGGATAATGGATCCGTAACCCAAATTCTGGCATACTGACGATTCGGAGTATGGTGAAGTTGTGACACGTCTGTGAATAAGATATGAGAGCTGAAAATTCTGCCTTTGACGTATCTTCCATATATCCACCTCCTAATATTCTTTCGCAAAATTTAATCCGATCAAAGACATTATTTTGACTCAATCTTTGTACATAAACTCTCCCCTATTCCTGACTGTGGCAAAGTCTACTGACAGTATGTGTGAAATGTTTTGTTGTGGAACGACAACATTTTGGAAAAGGTAGCCTTTTGGCTACAGTCCGAGTTACTACACAATCTTGTCCTTTGTCCATTCCCCTAATTTTATTTTTGCTTGAGGCAATTGAGGTGATAATTTTCTTGTTTGGCCTGCACGTCTAGTACCGTTACTGGCAACATTTTCAGAAGCTTAGCAATCTCGCGTACCGATTTTCCACTTTTGGCTAAAGCTTGGATGTTGAACTATTTATGCTCACGTTTATTTTTTTTTTTTTTTTTTGGCGCCATGGGATCCTGAAAGAATAAAATGTCTATCAAAATCTTTAATTGCAAATTCGTTTCTAAAAAAAAAAAAAAAAAAAAAAAAAAAAAAAAAAAAAAAAATTTCATTTGCATCAGAAAACTTGAGGGAAATTGCTATTCGTAAGTATAAAACAGTGGTTTTTTTTACGTATCGGAAACTTTTGTAGCGCTTTCATGTTATGGATAGTCTACTTAGAAATCCTAAATTCAATTTTTTATATTCTGCATGAAAGTTAGATTGCTTTTGTGCATATTAAATGTTACTAGTAAAAGAATAAATGCAATATCATTTTACTGATTTCATAATTTGAACTGTTTAATCTTTCTGTAAGAAATGACTTAGCATGCTTTAAGTGGGTAGTCTGTGACCTCAACAATGATGTGTTGAATCGCAGAATCCCTGCCAATAGTCTGTACAACAAAATGATTAAACAATAATAACTCTTTGTTCCAAACTCAAAGGTTAAATTTTCAGAATATACGAATTAAATAAGAACATAAAAACACCATGTATCAGAAATTGTTAACATGTGCTAATTTCGTATATTGTTAAATGTATAGTTTTTAATTTTTCCATGTTGATTGGAAAATAAGAAGCAAAAACTGGGCACTGTTATATATGTGCGAAACTCATGTGCTAGGTTTGAATGCATATGGGCGCACTACAATTAGACTGAACCACTCATTGGTACATTTTATAAAGCCATTTATTCGTAAATACCTCTTATAAACATCTACCATCAATAGTTCTCATAATTAATGCTTCTTTATGAGGGAAAATGACCCCTTTTACATGTTGGACTCAAATCGATTTGTATACACTTTCTGGACTAAATTCCTGCTCACAACTCAGTCCCATCCCTTTTTACAAGATATTTTTCTATTATTAACAAAAACTGTTACAGATATCTACAACGTTTTAATATTGGTTAACCTGATTTACTCTTTTAATGTTGGATACCCTACCTAATAACCTATAAAACAGCGAATTAATGATTAATTCAAGTTGTAAAATTTGGAAAGAAAAGATAAAAAATGTTTGCTATACGGTAGCTGTACGTATTTTGTGAGTAAAAGTGAAATGATGTTAGTGCGAACTGTACATGAACGCCACATTCAAAATAACGTATTTCGAAAATAGACACTCCGCAGTATTTGGAAGCAGTAAGAAAAGACCAAATTTTTGACGTAGGTTTAGTTCTACTATTCGCGATAAAAATACCAATAACTTCTAGGGATTATTTCGCGTTCAGTTTATGATTACAATGGTGTTATCAGGACTGTTTCGCATTGTAAAAAGTGGCTGTGCAATCTATTCAGGAAAAGGTGTTCTATATCAACAGCATTGCAAATTATATCAAAGGGTACGAAAGGATCACATGCTGTTTAAGTGGTTTATTTCATTTAATTTATTCTTATACACTTTTAGAAACAGTTAATATGCGGATGAATAGCGTCCATAAAATTGTCGTTATGTATGATTGTTTTAACCTTTATTTTATTTGAAGTTTAAGATTTAGGAGGCGATGTAGTATTACATTATCAAAAGTTATAAAAATTCACCTCTCAATTTTGTTCTGCATATATTCGACATTCAGTAAACTATTTTAAAATTACTGTAAGATTACTTAAAAATAAAATTAAAGCCGGAGATCGGGTTCAATTCTCGCCAGAACCATCCTTCCTGACAATTATTTTTTAACCAGTTTCCCCAATCATAAATGCAAATGGTATCCAACTTGGGCCTGAAACACTTCCTTCTGGGGGAAAAAAATCCTTTTTCAATTTATCATTGAATGTCAAGTGCCATCAATGTCCACCACCTATAATGCCTCAGCGGTAAAAATGGGCGTTGAACACTATTAAAAAAACAAAACCAAATGTTGCTTAAAACCCAATAATAAATACATACAATAATAAAAGAATCAATTGAAAATACAGTTAAACTTTTGATATACTTTAAAATACATATATTTTTAGTCATTAACACAATTTTTGGGAGTGTAAAATAGAGCACAATGATGCACTGAACTTAAAAAGTGGGCCTAATAATAGTTAAAGAATAATGTGCACAAGCTTGGTGGGCTTGCTGCAATAACAGAATTTTGTGTTTGCTGATTCAAGTGTCTGTGCTTCATGCTCTTTGCAAATAAGTTATATGTAATCAGAATTTTGTTTTTTTTAAGGATGCTCTTCAACATCTCTGGCCATTAGCATCCCATTCAACTCGGGACATGAAATAATTGATAAATTTTACTTGGAGGCCTCTTCTTTCAGACTTGAAGTTCTCTTAAATGCCATAAATCTATGACATGGGATCAACAACTTTATTTTCCTTGCATAGGAGGCCATATTTCAGCTTTTTACATCCTAAAAATCTATCAATCCTGACTTTGGGTATATGAAAAATTTTGTGAAACCTTCCACCTGAATATTGATGGGGGGTTTCAAATTTTTTTTTGTTAATGCAGCTAGGTTTTGTTACGTTTATAGTAAACGAAACTATATAATCTTTTCTGTAATAAATGTAATGAAATACAGTGCAAATATGTGTGGAGGTTTCTTTATTTCTGAAGTTACCTGGCATTTAATCATAAAGGTCTTTAAAATGCAGACATAAGGAGCTTCTCATAATTATTGATTGTTTCGTATATACAGATTATGAAGCAGAAAAGCAGCTGCAAGAATAATGGAATAATTTCATAAAACTTCCAGCAAGAACAAATATGTGTTAGTTATGTCCATCTATAAATGTGTATTTCATAAAGCAAATATCAGTGGTAAGATAATAGAGCTTAAGGCTTTTTTTTATTTTTTTTAATGGCGCAAAGTTGTTAGTGTTTGTAAATGAGGAAGAAACCTTTAGGAGAGAGCATGCTCCTCTGCAATTACTTCCAGAGTATAATAAAATAGTGCGACTGAACATGGCATGTATGGTTATAATTTTGTAAAGAGACTAAGGATTAACAAACAGTTCAAGATCTTAATATACATTTATAATAATTGCTTAAATTCAAGTATAAGCTTTTAATTTGTATGCAATAGCCTTTTTAACTGCTTATTGCATTTATAATCAGCTAAAAGTTTATAAAATATGACTATTTATTTATAAAGTGTGATTGTGAATATTGTAAATACTATTTTTTATTTATTTATTTTTTGCATTATATAATTAAGCTTTCTCACTTTTTTTATGTATTTTAGGAAAGTGTATTAAGATTGCTGTCCACTGGTAAAACATCACTGAATTCTGAAGAATTAGCTGAAAAGGAAGTGTTGGAAGAAAGGGATTCTACAAAAGATCGCACAAAGCAAATTACTGTGGAAACTAGCATACAATATCTAAAAAGTGAAGGTATTATCATGACATTAATAGAAAATAAGATAAAAATGTCAGTCAAGTGACACAAATGGCCCAGCTATAAAATGCAGTAGATTATAGATTGTCTTCTGTTGATGCCATATTGTTTAAAAACTAGGAATATATTTCATACAACAAAAAGAAATTAGGGGTACAGATACAGAACTCACATTGTACACTATATGATTTTTGGTCCAAAAAAAATATCCTTTTAAATGTAAATATTTGAATTGTGTGAAATAATGCTCTATTTACAACTTCACTTGATATTTCATATCTGAAGGCATCTTTTCCTGTGAAAAGTAAATCTGAAGGTGAAAAATTTGGAGAATGTGAGTTTTGCATTAAAATAAATGTCTTCAGTCTCTGCAAATGTGATTCTCCAATGATCGTCTTCTCCTTCTCCAAGTAATCAGTAATGGATAACGTTAGTTTTGGTAAATACATTCTTATGTTAAGTGCTTGGAGCTAAAGCACTGGCTAACGATTATCAATGATAAACTGCAAACATTATGTTAAAATAAAATTGAAAGCTTGGAGGAGAATAGGACAGAAAAAAAAGTACATTTTATTAAAGAGAAAGGCCTATTAATAGTACATGTATATTAAGACAACAAAAGAGTAGTATCTCAAATTGTTGGCATGAATGGAGCTGCTACATTTTGCAGTTAACATAAACACAAAAATCAAATCAGTTCAGAATCACTTAAATTCCTAACAGTACAGACACAAAAAGTTCAATTATTTAAATATACAGATATGTACTTCTTTCTGTGTTTGGCAATGAAGAACATTTTCATCTAGTTCATCCTCAGTGGCATCTGCATTTCCATCTATATAAAAAATCAAAGCTTGAATACTCTACCATTCTTTACCATAATGCTTTGCAAGAATGGCATTGACATCACATTTCATTTCCATACTTAGAAAGTTGAATTGCCAAATTTCTAGGAAATTTTATTGGCAATACTTTTAGTTCAGAATCTGTAGTCTAGAGGTAGTTGCAACTACTAATCTGGAGGTCCTGAGTTCAATTTCCAATCAGGTCAAACAGACTGGGTAGTTGTTTTATAATATATATAACCCTAAAAAAGGTAAATGCAATGCCAAGGAATCCAAGCTTCTTTGCACTATCAATTCATTTCATCTCATTCTCAACAGACGTATGCCTACAACACTCTTATTCACAAACTACAGATTTTGTAATAAGATCAATGTAGTCAAAGTGTAGGAAAAAAAAAATAGTTTAAAAAAACTTTTAGTGATTTCATTCAGTTACATTCTGTCAAAGTTGAATGAGATTGTCAGGAATGTAATCCACAATGCATCTGAAAGACAGTTTAACAGCATGATTGATAGGAATGGATAGTGACAGTTTTGCTACTCATTGGAAATTATGTGCATTAATGTAGAGAAAATGGTTTCACTCCTAACTCAATATTGGGAAAAAAATGGAGAAAGAGAATTTTGCTTTGTACTCCTCAAATACATAATAACTATTCTATATTGTATTAATGTTAAGGTATTCCTTTATCTTCTAAAAAGTATGAGTAACTAAGCATTCATTTTAAGTTTTTAATGATAACACATTTTAAAGAAATATACCTGTGCAGCAAAAGAATAACCATCTTTCAGAAAAATTTTAACAAGCTTGTCAATATGCATGAATCTGTTGTTAGTATGATTTTTTTTAAATGACTGTTTCTACTGCTGAGACTTTACAAGCTATGGACACAGATTATACATGAGATGAAATGATAGATTGGGAAAGAACTTTTTTAAGGAAAGAAAGATTCTAGGCATAAGTATAGGGTACCTCCCTGGCATTTGCCATTTATGAGCACTGAGGGAAACCTGGAAAAAATTTCAGGGAGGATGGTCTTGGTGGGAATTAAACATAGACTTCCCATACAGGTGTTGTGACTTTTATGGCCTAGTACATCCATGGTGGTGTGTAACTTTAAAGCTATCATCATTATTAGCTCTTAAGATATCCCAGCAAAAGTGAGAATATAAAGGTTCTGAAATAGGGTTCTGAATATTGAGTTACAATAGCATGTAGAAGTTGTAAAGCTGTTCTGCAGACATAACCTTTTTTACTATGGGCAGAAGTTATCATATACTTCATAATAAAATGAAAATTAACAAAATATTCATTTCCATAGTTTTCAAATGCAGGATTGAAGTTCTGAAGACGAAACACACTGAACATAGCTTAAAAATGGTTTCTATATGCTTCTTTCAGCCAAGTTCTTTATTAGTCCCTAAACCTAGAACTTAGTATGAGAAAGTGGATCATAACTTATAATGATTTGGCGTAAATTGTTTGCTTTAATAAAAGCCAGTAGATAAAGCTTTTCAACTTGCATGTGAGCTGCTTCACAAAGAGCAAGAACAGTTTGTATTATTTTGTTTAAAGTGTCAGGGATATGACAGCCAAGCAATCCCTAAGGGGTAACTGGACATTTCTGTGTATTCCTACTCTCATTTATTACAAATTAAGATCAACAACATCTTTCATTTGACTTGTTGGTTTTGATGAGTGGAACACTGGATTAGTAGAAGAAAAATCAAAATAAAAATTTACAGAGCTATTGCAGTTTATTTTTTAATTACTTTCTTAATAAATGCACATAAATGTGCAGTCACCCAATTTTGGGACACAAAATATAAGCATGTGTTACAGGAGTCTTGGTTTGGAAGTTACCCTAATACTCTGACACAGGTGCTATCCGAGCAGTAAATTATTCTGCATGTAACATTTATATTACTCCTGCTATTTTTAAACACAGTTCCAATTATATAACATTCATTCATTAGCTAGAAATGCTAATTGGCACTGGTACAATGAAGCTAATCATATAATTAAGATCATTATATGATTGAGTCGAACTACATACTCTTATTGGTTCCACTTACCTGTTTAAATGTGGTACATGTTTTGGGAACCCTTGTTTGCATCCTCAGTTACTGGTCTACTGTTTTAACCCAAAACATGCAGTGATGAACAGCTAACACATAGGCTAGCTAACCTACAAATTAGCAAGGAAAAATACTTTAAAGAATACATGCAAATAGAAAGAACAAGGCTGTTAACCTACAAATTAGCAAGAAAAAATACTTTAAAGAATACAAGCAAATAGAAAGAACAGCGATTAAAAATGGTTTTAAAAAAGAACTAGTTCACAAAAAGTACAGAAATTCAAGAGACAGAAAATTATTAAAGAAACCATAGCACTTCAGCAGGAAAAGGGATGATAATTTTTAAAAAATTCACATATCCTATGCAAAAATTTCAAAATATTCTAAAATATTTTAATATCAGGTTGGCACAAATAAACAAATTTAATGTTAAAAATCTCCTGAAGAACAATGTTAATGACAGTATTCCATCGAAGAAAAATGTAGGTGTTTACCAAAGTTGTGCAGAATGCGGAAAAGTTTATGTTGGAAAAATAAAGAGAAATGTAGGCACACAGTTAGAAGAACATTAAAGGGAACAAAATATAAACAAATGCAGAAATCAGCAGTATCATCTCATTTCTAGACAGAAAACTACAACATAATGAATAAAGCAAAATTATTAAAATCAGGACAAGGACCTACAGAGTTAGCATCATAGGAGAAAATCTACATTTACGAATACAGAGACAGATTAACGATCTTGGACACTTCCAGGGATGAAAATATAAACTGTAAGTTAATCACTCCACCAGAGCAGAATACACATCTCCATACCATGATAATTTATCCAGCAGTTGACAGGTAGCTGAGGAATTGTGAACAAGAGTTCATGAAACATGTACTACATTTAAACAAGTGGAGCCAATAAGAGGGCGTAGTTCAACTCAATCATACAATGATCTTAATTGTACATTCATTAATTTATACAGCATAAAACAGGTTAATCTTAAAAATAACATTTTCAATAGGAGCAGGGAGAGGTGTTGATGTATAAATCTGTTCAGGATATAATTGGTAGTGTAAGTTTTAAACTGTTCAATATCTGGTACAAATATTATGATTAGTCCATAAAGATTATAATACTCAAGTCAAGAGTTTTGTAAACCTTTTATTTCTCAGTGTGAATTTGAGAGCTGACTAGTTACATTCATTTGCATTGCAGGAAATTGGTGTCATTAGAAGTTATTGAATACACAGCTTGCTTAATACATTAACTATATCCACTATGTCAAACGAGACTCAAACCATCATTTGCGAAAATATATACTGCCCAAAATGCTCTAAATTTCCCACCACAACTCCACTCATACAAATTACTTGTTGATGCAATGAAGTTTAAATTGCTTTTCCCCTTAACATTGAGTTATACTGAATGTGAAATATGACAAGTTCCAATGACCCAGATATGATAGTTTTGCCATTTTTTGTCTTGCTTCCCAATAGCAGTGTGAGAGTGTGAAATGCATATATGCTTGCATGTTAACTTCTACATGGCATTTTAATGGTTAATTTGTCTGTTTGAGAAAATGTAGCCCTTTCTTGAAGTACAGTTTTTACTTCCCTAGAAATACTAGTAAAGAGTTAATGTACATTCAGCATTGCATTACTATCTACTTATGCCTTTGGGCATAGTAGTAAGAGATTTATGCCTCATCAAATTTCTACTACTTATCTGTTATAATAGCCATTGGCATTCTGTCAAATTACAAATAATTGTTCGTTTATTATTAAATAAATTCTTAAACAAATAACTGAATCACCTCCTGATAGGGTGCAGAAAAATTGGTTTCTCTCTCTTTTGTTTTGTTTTTCAGTAAAAATTTTAAAAAATTGGCTGAACTTCAAAAATTCAATTTTTTTCTTAGCTAGTTATAAAAACTCTTTTATGTATTTTGAAAAACATATCTTTTATTAAAATGTTAATTTATGATATTGTAGAACTTATGCAATGTACATGCCCTATACTGTTCCTCCTGTATTCCATGCAGTCTGCATATTTTGTACCTTGCCTGTGATGATTGTGTATATCTCAGCACCTGTTCATGCTTTACATCAGTGATAAAAGGAATATATCTGACTTGAGGTTGAATAAGTACAATGTTATTGACATGGCTAAAAGCATCGTAATATACCTACCCTGTATGTACACGTCAGCAGCTAATGGTAGAACAATTTTTTTTTTGATTGATTTATTTATGGACGCTCTTTAACATCTCAGGTCATCAGCATCCCATTCAACTCAGGGTGTGAAACGCTGACTAATTTTGCTCAGAGGCCTCTCAAGCTTGAGGTTCTTTTTCGTGCCGTAAATGTACAACACAGGACCCATGGCTTTACTTCCCTTCCGAAGGAAGCCATACTTAGGATTTTTACGCCGGAAAAAATCCATCGATCCTGGCCGGGTTGGAACCCGCGATCTTGGGTTTAGAAGGCAAGTATGGTAACCACTACACCACCAGGACCGACATGGTAGAAGGAGATGAGAGGTATCCAGAAGCGCACAGATCATCACATGTAGCATGTAGGTACAGTCACAGCATGAGCACACTGAAGAACATTGTACAGTAGAGTTGTTTTTATATATCAAAACAAAGCAAATTTGCTTTATGTTGACAGCATCATTTACCATATTTTACATATAAACAGAAAAGGATTTGAGGAATTTCTGGAGTGATATTTTAGCTTGTGTGGAAAATGAGTTAGTGGAATGTGGTTACTGTTGCTTATGATGACAATGCACACTTAGATTCCAACAAAAAGACGCAGTGAATTTAAGTGAAAATGAACTTCAAAAGGATTTCCAGTTATGTAACTGCATTGTCCAGTTTAGAATTGAGGACAATTCCATTTCTAAGCAAGGAATGGTCTTTATCTATACAAAAGATATAAACAATAGTATTATACATGAATGAACATCCAAAATATAGGAAGAAAAACAATTATGAATAGATTTCAGAGTAGCAAATAAGAATATGACTGAGAAAAATAACAAAAACTTTTAGATTTCAGGGAAGATAACACTTACTTTCTTAAAATGTTTGTGAAATTCAACAAAGTTTGAGACATGCTAAAAATGAAGAAAACCTATCCAACTATAGTTTCCAGCCAAAATTACAATTTAAGTTTAAGCCAAGTTGCAAGATGTTCACAATAGTGACATGCAACTTATGGTTATCAAACTGAATGCGACATTGACTACAATAATTTCTCACACAAATTTAACTTTACAATATTTTGTTAGCTAAAGTAATGTACAATAGTTTCATTGTTGCCACTGTTAGTTCCCACTTGGGCAAGATGTGCAAGTTGAGACATGTTCAGTTCTGCCTACAGAAAAATGGAGGTGACACATGACAAAGTGCTGCTCTGAAGTTCTGCCTTTGTCTCGACAAATCTTCAGCTGAGGCCTATAAAGAGTTTGTTCCTCCCTATGGCATAGCTGAAAGATGGTTTAAAATGTTCAAATAGGGGAAGCAATACATTTCAAAGGAAAGTGGCATTCCAGTTTGTGCTCTAACAGAAGAAAACAATAATGTGAATGGTGGGTTTCAAGATTGCTGATACCTGAACAAAAGGATGTTTGCATGCTGTTAACAGAAAGATACAGATTCTCTTTCAAAAGTTTAAAGGTAATCCTACTGGTGAAACTTGGCTCTATCATTTTGATCCTGAAAGCAAATATCAAAGCTCTACATGGAAATGTCAAGAAAGTTATGGTCATCTCATTTTTTGATATTCAAGGAATGATTTACAAGCATATACAACTGTAATTGAGCAATACTAGAAATGTCCTAAAACTCTGCAAGGATAATATCACATGCAACAAGCTGGATGCAGCATTATGATAAGGCACGGTTGCACATCGCAAATGCTGTTGCTGAATATCTCTAAAATTGATGTGACAATGCCCCTCATCCTCTGTACAGTCCCGATTTAGTGTGGTGTAACTCTTTTCTTTTCCCCAGTTTGAAGAAACACTTTCATGTGGGGCATTTTGCATCATCAGAAGCAGTGTTGATTCTTTGAAGACTGGCAGAAATGCTGGGACAGGTGCATTGCATCCAATGGGGACTACTTTAAGAAAGGTTATACAATTTAAGAGAATAAGTAAATGAATATTGTCAAAAAAAATTATGATAATTTTTTATTGAATAGCCCTTGTATGTTGGTTAGGGGTGTTGAGCAATCTTCAGTTGCAAGTGGTGCCTTTTTGAAATGATTTATGCCTTTCTGGAATTAGAGGAGCACATGTAAGATACTTACTGTCTTCTTTAAAAGCCAATTTTGGAGATATGTTAGCAAAAGTTTGAGTTTTTGAAGCTTAAGCTTTCACACTGCTAATTAATATGTGATTCCAAATCCTGAGTACTCATCATGGGTAGATTTGAAAGAGGTTTAAAGAGGAAAGCACAATTTGCAGTGCAATGCCAAATTCTATTAATAGGAAAATTAAAAATAATTATAAAGAATGCTTTTTGTGATATTTTGTTTTTTTCCAGCATACAAAATTACTTATGGTTCAGATCCTATTTGGACGCTATATAGAAGAAATTTCAAAGGTCAACGTCAGCCACGTTTTACTAGGAAAACTTGCATAGTATGTATATTTTATTTATTCTATGATAGCAATTTTTAAATACAGTAGAAAATATTAAGGTATGCAATGTATAATTAAAGGGACTGTAGCTAAATGTAGGATAGAAACTAAAGCTCCCATAATTTAAATTGGAATCTGGTAATTTCAAGGGCTACAGTAACAAGAAAAAAGAATATGCTAAATTGGTAGATGTTGGTTCCTAGCTTTATTTAAGAATGTGCATGTCATATACACAGTAGTGCCCATCAAAGCTTTACCATCATACTCCACCCAAATAGTTGAGTGGTTTAAGAGGTGAGTTTAGTGTTCTCAAACCTTTGACCTCTTGCACTGCTGGTCCATATGACCATATATCACTGAGATAACTGAGAGTGCATGCAAAATATATATAATGTTTCCAGGACATTTGCTGTTTTTCTCATATGTGAACAAAGTGCTGTGTTAAAGTGAAAGATATATTTGCATTTCAAGAGCTGAACCATTTTTAACTTTAAATACTCACATTAAATTTTTTACTGTATTATATAAATGTTAAATTAATAACATTTTCCTCTACTGTATTCTGTATGTGTCTTTGTCTCTCTGACCGCCACGGGTGGCCGAGGTCGTTAAGGCACGGACTCGTGAGCGGGAGGTCTGCGGTTCGAATCCCGCCAGGACCGTCCTCCCTGACTGGGGTTTTTTCCAGGTTTTCCTCAGTCTTCATAACTGGCAAATGCCGGGGAGGTACCTAAACTTAGGCCTCGAACGCTCCCTTCCTTAAAAAAAAAAAAAAAATATATATCCTTTCCCAATTTATCATTTCATTTCATGTATCATCAGTGTCCACCGCCTGTGGTGCCTCAGTAGTAAAAACGGGCGTTAAACACTACTCAAAAAAAAAAAAAAAAAATTTGTCTCTCTGCCACTTGCATATGAATAAAAATGTGCAATTATAAAAAATTGTATGTTTTGTTTGCTACCTTTCATTGTTTCAACTTTATTGTAGTGAACATCTTGTTCTTGCCACCTAGTTTTCTGTATTTGCCATTTTTTCATTAAGGAAGGGGGGAGGGGAACTGACTGAATTTTGTATGGATAAATGTGAGAATTCAGGTAAGACAATAAATATGTTAACCCATTGCCTTTACTCTTGCATTTGAACTAATGTGATCAATTTAATAAATGTATTTAAACTGTGTAGATTGACTTGGTAAAGCCTAATATCATGTATTCACCATGTGCCTAAGCTACAATGCCACTGTCTACACTTTTTTTCTGCTCTTCTGAAACATGGACGAAAAAAAAAGTGTTGCTTCTGCACCAGCTGGGGTTATTATTGCAGAATTATTTGGGAGGACGGAAAGCAAATCTCACATAATTGTAGCAGTGATATATAGTTTGACAAAAAACTAAACTGAATTTGGCTGTGCTGTTGACCTCCTGCATCAGTCCAACATGAAATGTACTCTTGTAACATCTGTAGATTTTGGTAAAAATGTGGAAAAGGCACTGTGAAGCAAGTAACTAAGTTATACAGTGTGATTATTTTTTCCTGTATCTAAGTCGAATCATGTTCTTATTTAAAGTTTATTTAGAAATAATATCTTTCTAGTTGAAAAAAAAAAAAAACAAAACAAACAAACCATAAACTGTGTCAGTAAAATTGTGAGGTTTTTTTTACGATAAAAGCAATATTTTCTAATGAACTTGTGCTAATTGTCTTTTTAGGTATCAACTTCAAGTAATTTTTTAGATTTTATGTTAATTGCATTTGTTTAAATAACACCCTTTTAAAATCTAGTACAAGAACTTTTTATTTGAAAATGCTATGTTAATAAAATAGGGATTATGTATGTGAAATGTAATTATTAAAGTTCATAATTGATTGGTTATAAAAGAAAAATAAAAAATTGAAAACAATTACATGTATTTGTAATGCCAATATTGTTTTATAGCGCTTATTTTATAATTTTTAGAGCTTGTTTTAGGTGTCAAAAATGATTGTTTATAATGCCTTAAATCCTCTGTTTAGTGATAACTAATTATAAGTCATTCTTAGTATTGTGTTATTTTTAGTGTATTTACCAACATTAAACTGGTCTGCAGTTCTTTAATGTGATTTTTATAGCACTTAACATTTTCCTTCATGTTCTTTTCAGAGGAAAGGCGTAATAAGTACAGGAAATCCATGCCCCATCTGTAGAGATGAATATCTTGTATTGCATTATGAGAATATTGAATTGCTGAAACAGTTCATTTCGCCACACACTGGAGAAGTGCTTAGTTTCTTGTAAGTTGTAAAGCATTGTATTTTTTTTAAATTTTAGGGAATATGTGTTTTTGTCGAGGATTATACCAGCAAGTTCTATGTAAAGCATAAATGGTTCTCATATAGCACATTTGCAGCTCATTCTATAGGACTAAAACAGCTCTGCATCATAAACCTGCAGTATGTGTACTTGACAAAGTTAAACTATTTTCTGTTTCCCTGAAAAAATTAAAAATTCTAAATGTAAATATTCATGCTAACTTGACTATAGGTGCATGTGTTTATCATATATTGGTAATTCAAGAAGCCATAATATTCATGATACAATTAATATATATCATTAATGTAAAATATTGTTTAATATAAGTAGTTAATATATTATTTACTCACTCTTATTAAGAAAGAAGATACTTAAACTGCCTTCTTGTATAAAAAAAATTGTGCATTACTAACTACAGTTTTCCTTGAGAAATGGAGTCATGCTTTCCAGGGTATGTGTGTTATTTTCATGAACTGTTATCCGTTCATTCTCCAAAAATGAATATCTCAAACCAAAACATTACATTGAGTTTAGGGGGACATAAAATTACTTGTAAAATTTACTTATTACTCCATGCATCTCACATTTGGCAGGGTTTTCTATTGCAGTATTCATTTTGCGAGGTTATAATGAGCAAACATATGGCACTACACTAGCAAAGCTACTAAATCACAGATTATGTTGATGTAACAATAGCAGTGTTCTGTCTATTACAGTAGCACTATGGAACAACAGCATCTAGTTTCCAAACCCCCCTTGTATATACATAACAAGGTCTAATTACTGTTCAATTACAGTCATTAGACCTTGTTTTGATAAACAGGCTTTATCAAAACATTCTATTCATGCTGATTAGAGCAACAGCATTTCAGTGCCCCTTTATGGGCACTGTATGCAATGTTATTTGTTGAAAAAATAAAAGAGCAATATCTTTTTATTTGACTGCAGTGTCAAAACTTGGGCAATAAGCCTTGTCAATTTGTGGTATTGGTCATTAGGGTTTTCCAGATATATTTTCGTGGCTTTGAGCAACATTAGCCACATGTTTAAACGAGTAATTTTTCAAATAGATTAGATTGTAGGCTTACTCATAGGAAGTAGACCTTTTTATGCTACAGCTTTAATACATTTATTTATATTATAAAAATGTTGAATAAATTTAAAATTTATGTTTAAATGTGACAAAATAGCCTGCTTGGTTTAAAAAATAAATATTAGTTGGTACTTGCCAATCTGCATTAGTTAGTTACTAGCAGTTCCATATATTGCAAAAATAATCTCAAAATGATTGATCAATAGATACATGGAGATAAACTCTATAAAACTTATACTGTGAAAACTATTTTTCCACTTAAGGTGAAAGCACTTTAAATATCTTTTTTTTAAATGCCTGTTTTTACTACTGAGGCACCACAGGCAGTGTTTAAATATCCTAATTGGCAGTTAGACCCTGTATTGCTGCCAGTATTTTCTTGGCCCTCAAGTGTTTTATCATTTTAGAACTTAGTTACAACATATTAAATAACAGAAATTTGTGCTCACCTTCCATCAACAGATGCTGGAAATATTGCCCAAGATCCCAATGCACAATCCACATCTTATCACTAATGTGCATCAGTTCCCCATCACAAACTGCGTTTAAAATATTCATTTTAAGTTCCTCCAGTGTGTGATTGTTAGTTGAAATACTTTATTCGTCATTGTCTCCCAAAGATAAAAACCACAATCTGTAAGATCTGGAGAATGAGGAGGACTTGAATGTAAGCTTTCATTTATTTTTCTTCTGTGAGTGTATGACACTTTAAATTATTTTCCAGTCTCAGAACCTGTTTCATTTAACGTTTGTATTCAATTTAATATTTTTTTTTTATATTGGAACTGGGCTGCGAGGAAATTTACACCTAAATCTGTACCTGATGTATGCCCTGAAGGTGAATGACAACAAAGTAATAAATATTTCACTTATTTAATGAAATCTCACACTTGTCAACACAACTGCCCAACTCTGGTCTAAGTCCCACTTGAACTGACTGGAAGAGAGAATCTTGTAGCATGGGGAATTTCAGCAATTGGAGAGGGGTAGGTTCACTGGTCAGCCAATCTAAGTTGCAGGACTTTAAACTGTTCTCACTGTATGATGCTCGATTTGCATATCTAATGTGTGGAATGTTACAAACACTTAACTGTACATTTTCCTTTTCTCCTGAATGTATTCTGAAGTTTATTGTATTCAGAATAGTTCTGTAAACAGTAATTTTGGAGGCTCTTGCTTCATGTCAGTCCTGGTGGTCTAGTACTAACCATATTTGCATTGTATATCCACGATCGTGGGCTCAATCCCAGCCAGGGTCGATGTATTCCCCCCCCCCCCGGGCATAAAAATCCTAAGTATAGCTTCCTTCAGAAGGGAAGGCTTTGAGTCGCAAGTCATAGATTTACAGCAACCTCAAGCCTGAAAGAAGAGGTCTCTTAGTAAAATTTATCTGCTGTTTCATGCCCTGAAAGAGTGTTCGTAAAAAATAAAAATCAACAATTGCTTCATGACATTCTTTCATGCTTATTATGCACAATAGATACAATTCTGGAGATGGATTAGTGGCTAATATATTTATTTAATTATAAACTGTTTTAAGTTGTACATTATTTAATTTGAAGAGGAAATATTGCTGGCAGCAAATTATGTGCATAAATCTAAAGAAGTTGAGAACAGTGAGCTACATGCACTAATCAGTTAAGATGCACTTTTCCATTTGTCTATAAATTCATCTAAATTTCATGGACTCAACTGTCAGGCATTAGAAACACACCTTATAAATGATCAAATTGAAAATCTCTAAATAAATTGAATGCACATGTAGATTTTATGTACCTGCTTATCTTTCTTGTGTTCATACTAACTAGCATTTCTCAGAATCTGATGCAACTCTATCTAAAGTAGTGCAACGATAGAGGAGAAAGAAAAAAAGCATCGTGCCATGCACTGCAGTGTATAGAAACAATTTTATAAAATAATATAGGCAAAATCTATTGTTAATAATATTATAACTAGAAGGTTAGGGGATATATATGGCAGTCAAAGTAGCAGCTAGAAGGTTTTACAGATACTTAAATTTATTTTGCCCACTCTTTCTCCTAAATGTTCCATCCTTAATTAATTGTAATCTACCGAGTAGAGAAATCACACCTCATATTAGATGAGATGACATCAGACAGCCTCATACCTTGTGTAATATGCCTCAAGTAACATGTAGACTAACTTTATGTCATCTAAACACTCTTAATGCTTCACTTGTCATAAAATGTGGTACATGTTTTGAAGATGTTCATCTTCATCCTCGGCCACGGGATGACTGATTGGAGACTCGATTGGACCTGTAGATGTACGGTTTTGTGTTTCCTTCTTCCAGAACGTCAAAGTTCATTACACAATTTCGGTGTTTGTAAATGTGAATTTTTTCCCATGTAGCCAATTCTGTAGATCCCTGTACTGGTTTTAACAATTCTATTTTTTTAATTATGTCACGATTTTCTGTCCAAAAATGATATGCTACAGCTGACTTTTCTATCTGTTTGTATTTTATGTTCCTAAAATGTTCTTTTAAACGTGTGCCTATATTCCTTTTTGTTTTTCCAATATAAATCTTATCACATTCTGCACAAGTTATCTTATAAATACCTGCTTTTTCTTCATGTGGGGAACTTTCATCAACATTGTCCTTTAGAATATTTTTCAAACTATATCTATTGATAGGTGCCAATCTTATATTGTAATTTTTAAAAACATTTTGACACTTCTTCATTGTCCTTGGATGAAATGTAAATTTTTTAAAAACCAATTTATTTTTATCTACTGAGAGTATGATGGTATCTTTTATCAATTTCTTCCTTTGAAACTTTTGTACTTTTTTGTGTACCAATTTCTTATTAAAACCATTTTGAATCGCAATTTCTTCTATCTTTTAATATTCTTTAAGAAATTCTTCTTTGCTAATTGGTAAGTTCACCAATCGACGTGTCAAGCTATTAAAAACTGCATGTTTATGTGTTATGGGGTTTTCTGTATCTTTTCTGTATATACCAAAGCTCAAATTTTTTTGATTCTTCATGATTTTGATGTCTAGAAAAGGCAACATGTCATCTATTTCTGTTTCATATGTAAAAGAGATATTTTATCTTGTATGTTCAAGAGTTTTATCCTACAAGATAAAAATATCTCTTTTACATATGTAACAGAAATAGATGACATGTTGCCTTTTCTAGACATCAAAATTATGAAGAATCAAGAAAATTTGAGTTTTGGTATATACAGAAAAGATACACATACAGAAAATTACATAAAGGCAGATGGTTTTAACCCCATAACACATAAACATGCAGTTTTTAATAGCTTGACACATCGATTGGTGAACTTACCAATTAGCAAAGAAGAATTTCTTAAAGAATATAAAAAATAGAAGAAATTGCGATTCAAAATGGTTTTAATAAGAAATTGATACACAAAAAAGTAAAAAAGTTTCAAAGGAAGAAATTGATAAAAGATACCATCACACTTTCAGTAGATAAAAATAAATTGGTTTTTAAAAAATTTACATTTCATCCAAGGGCAATGAAGAAGTTTCAAAATATTTTTAAAAATTACAATATAAGATTGGCACCTATCAATAGATATAGTTTGAAAAATATTCTAAAGGACAATGTTGATGAAAGTACCCCACATGAAGAAAAAGCAGGTATTTATAAGATAACTTGTGCAGAATGTGATAAGATTTATATCGGAAAAACAAGAAGGAATAGAGGCACACGTTTAAAAGAACATTTTAAGAAAATAAAATACAAACAGATAGAAAAGTCAGCTGTAGCATATCATTTTTGGACAGAAAATTGTGACATAATTAAAAAAGTAGAATAGTTGAAAGCAGTACAGGGATCTACAGAATTGGCTACATGGGACAAAATTCACATTTACAAACACCGTGATCGTGTAATGAACTTTGATGTTCTGGAAGAAGGAAATACAAACTTTAGTTTCATCAAGGTGCCACCAGGGCAAAACCATACATCTACAGGTCCAATCGAGTCTCCAATCAGTCATTCCGTGGCCGAGGATGAAGACAAATGTCTTCGAAACATATACCACATTTTATGACAAGTAAGTGAAGCATTAAGAGTGTTTAGATAACATAAAATTAAATTAAATGATTAGCTTCACTGTGCTTAGTTCCATATATAATTTTTAAATATGTAGACTAACTTTTTATATGCTATTTTTTTGAGATTTCGCTGTAGCCTAATTCATGGTCATCATTTAAGAACTTTGGAAAAATAAGAAATTTTTAAAAATTCTGTTGGAACTCACACAGTGAAGCTTGTTAAATGTAAATTATATCTAATCTGTCGTCTAACACACTCTTATGCTTCACTTACTTTTAAATACAATGGGACCGATTTTGAAGAGACATCCTCTCCATCTTCAACCAACTTGATGACTGGTAGAAGAAACTAACATCTATGGGGACCAATGGCTGTGCCCTGGTGGTGTTTTTTATAAACTGGAAATTTGTATTACATTCTCCTGTAATGTCGAAATTCATAAGATTATTATGTTTATGAATGTAAATCTTCTCCCATGTGTCCAATTCTGTACATCCACATGTTTCTTTAAATAACTTTATTTCTCTTTTTATGTTGTGATTATCTTTCCAAAAATGGTGTGGTGCCATTGCTGACCTATCTATCTGTTTGTACTTAATGTTCCTGAGATGTTCCTTTTAGTTTTTCTGATGTATATCTTATCACATTCTTTACATGTTATTTTGTAGAGTCCGACTTTTTCTCTTGTGGAACATTATTAAAAATGTTGTTCACTAAAGCATTTTTCAGAGTTTATCTGTTAACAGGTGCCAATTTAACGTTAATATCTTCATAATTTTTTGGAATTTATTTATAGCTACTGGATGGTAGGTGAATTTTTAAAAAACCGGTCTCTCTTTTTCAGTCAATAGTGTGGTGATATTCTGGATCAATTTCTTCTTTAGGAATCTATTACGTTTTTTGTTTACTAAATTTTTGTTAAAACCATTTATAATAGCAATTTCCTGTATCTTCTCAAATTCTTTTTTGTACTCCTCTTTACTGATTGGTAAATTCACCAGTCTATATGTTAAGCTGTTGAAAATTCAAAACTAGTCCCACCTTATTTAAAAGTGAAGCATAAGAATGTGTTAGATGACAAATTAGATAGAATTTACATGGTCATCAGTTTAACTAGCTTGCTCACAGTGTCACCATGACTGTAGACACCCACGACGTGCACCAACTTACCCTCCAGTCCCCAATGTGGTTGGCAGACCAATGCAACACATTCTTTCATGTAAAAGTCTTGGATTTTATATTTCTACAACCTGTGGACTTGAAAAACCATCAAAACTGTATTCTGCTATTCTAGCCGCATTCCTTTAAGGCTTGCACTTTTTTTTTTATTTGTATTCTGAAACTTCAGTATTTTGTTGCTAGGTGTATCTATAACTGATCCAAGTGGGGAGATTTTTATGCCAAACACTTAAGTGAGCACTGATATCAAGTTTCCCTTTGTTAAAATATGACATGTTTAATTTTTTGTTCTGCTCCAATCCTGTAGTTAAGAGCTGTATGTCTTATTAGGTAAATTAATTTCAGGTAAGCATTTTCAATAGAGCATGCATAGGTCATTCATGCTTTATAAAGTTGCAATAAATGAATACTTGAATTTGTTTTGTAGTGAACTACACCTTGACTCACATATTCATAACTAAACACACCACAGACACTTCTCCACTGTCTTGTATTTGGTTGACTGGCCTTGCTTAACAAACCTATTGCTACCTTTTAGTGAGTGTGACCTTGAAATTGTGTCACACAACAGCCTGTTTAATCTGATGGTACAGTAGCAGACCATGGTTTTGAGTGAGTTAATAGCATTATATTGTAGTTTATCAGTTGCTTCTATTTGGGATAAACTCATGGAAATTGGTTTCTCACAGGAGAAACATTTTTAAAATACAGTTAAAACATTGTATTTACATTTTATTTATTTTTGTTCCAGGAAAACTGGACTATGCCAGAAGCGCCATAAAGAATTGCTGGTGGCTATAGAAAAGGCAAAAGATTACGGATATGTGACATTTGATGTGCCTTTTCGAGAATATGATTATTCATTATATTATAAAAAAGAATAGATCATTTCATTGTTTTAATGTAAAATTAGACTAGATATTTACTACCATGAGTATGATAACAATGGAAGAAGAAACTTGCACGTTTGCTATAATTGGTGGAGGAATTGCTGGAGTATCTTGTGCTGAAGGTCTTAATTTTCTCTGTCCACAAGAAAAAATTATTCTTATAACAGCCTCATCACTTATAAAAGCTGTTGCTAATATTGTTCCATTATCAAAACTTCTTACTGATTTTGATGTAAAGGAGATTAAGGCTTATGAATTTGCAAATTCATGTGCCAATGTGCATATTTTAGAAGATGCTGTGATGGCCTTGGATGCTAACAAACACAGTGTGTTTACAATTGGAAAGAAATGTGTAAAATACAAAAAATTATGTATATGCAGTGGAGCCATACCAAAGTTAATAGCTAAAGAAAATGAATTTGTTCTTGGGTTACGAGATACTGAATCAGTGAAGCAGTTCCAAGAAAGAATCAAGAATGGACGTAGAATAGTTGTAGTAGGTAATGGAGGCATTGCAACAGAGCTTGTACATGAAATAGAAGGAATAGAAATTATTTGGGTAATAAAAGACAAACATATATCTGCCACATTTGTTGATCCAGGTGCAGCTGAATTCTTTCAGTCTAGTCTGTTGAAAAAATGTGAACCAGATACTCCAGCTGCAGTAAAACGACTAAAATACACAGTAGCTTTGGATAAAGGAAAACAAGCAAATATTGGAGGTGCGGCACTGGGACCAGATTGGCATTCTAATTTCAATATAAGTGGAAACTGTAATAAGAGAACAGTTATTGTAGAATATGAAACAGAAGTAAAAAGTATTACTTGTGATAAGGACAACCCTGGACACAGTGAGTCATGGCCAGTTTATGCAGAATTGACAAATGGTAAGGTATATGGATGTGACTTTATAGTCTCTGCCACTGGAGTTATACCAAATAGTGAAATATTCTCAAGAAGTTGCCCAATAATGGAAATTGTTGATGGAGGAATCAAAGTAAACTGGAAAATGGAAACCTCAGTTCCAGATATTTTTGCTGCAGGGGATGTCTGTACTGCATCTTGGGATAAGGCTAAACACTGGTTTCAGATGCATTTATGGACCCAAGCCAGGCACATGGGAACTTATGCAGCCAAAACCATGGTAGCTTCTTTGAAAGGAGAAGAAGTGCTACAGGATTTCTGTTTTGAACTGTTTACTCATGTTACACGATTCTTTGGTTATAAAGTAGTGTTGCTAGGTCTTTACAATGGTCAAACCTTAGGAGGACGTTATGAATTATTGGTAAGAATTACCAAGGATAAAGAATATGTAAAAATTATATTGCAAGATGGAAAGATGCAGGGAGCTGTGCTTATAGGTGAAACAGATTTGGAAGAAATGTGTGAAAATTTGATATTGAATCAGCTTGATCTTTCCCCTTATGGAGAAGACTTACTTAACCCTGACATAGATATTGAGGATTATTTTGACTAATGAAATCAGTTACATTTAATGTACTAAATTTTTAATTCCCATAAACAGAATTATATAACTTCATCAATGCAGCTCTTACCATAGTTATTCTGATGGTAATGCATGCATTAAAGTTCTGTTATACTTTAAGCAACATGTGTGTCTGATTTTATTAATACAACCAGAAGTTTGTCCATAATGTCCAACTCTTAAATAATTGTATAACTAAATCAGAAATTAAGGCTACAAAATGTATTTCAACTGTTTGTTATTATTTTTGAAAATAAAGTTTTTTCCTCCTTAACTTATCATCCATGCAGTTGCAGAAATTACTGGATCCAGAATAATATTTTAAGAAAAATGTACCACCTTCTATTGCTCACTGCAGGATTATTCTGTTCTGTTACAGAATAATGTTTGAACTGGACTTACCTTATTTTCTTGGATCTAAAAAAAGAATGGATGAGTAATTTCTGCTTGAACAAAGATGAAATATGCTATTCTTATGATACCTCTCAAAAGTCCTTGCTTTTTTCATATTTTACTTCCCTTTGTGGTAGTATAATTCTTCTGATCAATTTCAGAACTATTAGCATGGCTGCTCAATATGGAATATAATAGGGCACCAAACTTTAAAAGGCCAGACTAGAGTACCAGAAAAAATTTGTGCAGTTCAAGACATTTACAAACAAATGTTATTTGTAGGAGATCCACAATTTCTCCAGGGTGACCCTGAGCAGTAAGAGATCATAACATCATTGGCAACAAAGACAGTTGACAAATCTACAGCATTTAGGAAAAACCAGTAGCTCCACTTTAGATTGAAAATGAGTTAAATGCACTGGGTAATAACTGGTCAGATCCATATCGTATAAAAATGGATAAGTAATCATGTGATTAATGGAGAATTTATTAATCATTAAATTTTTAGGTAAGTTAGTATGCATTCAAATGAATGTCTACTTATTTGATTTTGATTAAAAAAAAAGAGGTCTAGTTACATTGTTTTGACCTCACATTACTTGTAATTATTGTAGTTTTGTAAAAGTGAGTCTGCTTGTATGACTAAATTAAATTTTAGTGTACCAATGTGCTGACTTTAGAGCTAGCTTTGAACTTTATCTAGGTCTCCTGTAAAATTTTACTTTGTATGCACATCCAATTTTTCCTAAATGCTGTAGAAATATTCTTGCATACATAATGATGGTAGGTTTTGCATTAGAATATGAGTAGCACAGTTTGTTTAGAATGAAAATATTAACAGTTTTATTAGCTGGCTTAAACATTTTTGCATAGCCTACGCTTTACAAATGATGTACATCCATATACAAACACAATCCCCAGGATCACAATTGTCTGCTGAAAGCACTGAACATTTCTATATCCATCCTGGAATACACTGTGTATGGTTTTCCTACTGTTGGTGTACAGTATGCACAATGTGTATAGTTTCTTATTAAAACATTTTATAGAAAGTATACCTAAAATTGCTTTCACAAGCTGAAAACCATGCTTTTAAGGTGATCCATGTTGACTTGCTGGTAAATCAAACCTCACAGTTTTTAGTGTCCTTTTATTGTTTGCACTTTGAAGATTTGATTTAGTTGGAAGCATGACTGAAACTAACACTTCTCTAAGCTGCTCAGCAACTGTACTGAGTACATCAACAGTTGCTGACCTTTCATTTGACTCTTCCATTTCTGCAGAATGTACAAGTTTGTCTAAGATCTGCTCTGTGTGGCCTAGAAGGCGTTTTATTTCTTTGGCAAAATCTATAACAATTTCAGAAACAAACAATAAAACAAATAATTTAAAACAAGCAATACATTTAAATGTATTGATCACTTAATCACTTAAGAGTGTGTAGTTCAACTGAATCATACAATGATATCAATTAAGCAATACATTCTTCAAATCATAACTATGCATAAAATGCATATTTTTAATATAAATACTATCAGACTAAAAACTTTCATGTTAAGAAGCATAAGTTTTGTCCATTTTGGTAATCTGTGGCTGCACATCATGGTTAGTTGATAGGTATGTTTGTTAAAGCACTCAGGCTTAAGAGTTACTTGCAGTTTGTATAGAAAATTATTTTCAACATTACCTGACATTGTTTCTGCCTGTGAATGGCTCTGTTGCTTGGAACTATGAGCAGTAACCATGTCCTGTGTGTATTGTTGGTTTATTTCCGGTTTATCACGTTCATTCCATGAAGTGTGAAAATCTGCTACATCATCCTGTAAGAATTTAAATTAATAACATTTCTGGAAATCTTTCTCTAGCAATTTTAGCAGTCTTAACTGTTTCACACTTAATTTAACATTTTAAGCATTTTACAGTTAGATACTTACATCATTATAGGCCATCTGTTCATATTCTGATGCATCTTCATAATGATCTGAGGTTTCCTCAACTTTAACTTCAATTTCCTCAAAATCTTTAGGAGTCTCATTTAATAGTATATGTTCAAGTTCCTAAACATAAAATTAAATTTATCATATACTTTACAGATTAAACTGTTGACACTGTACATGCAAACTATGAATAACATCTTAGTTCCACAATTTATGAGAAGTTTTTACATGGCAAAATCCATGTGTTTTTGTGCATTCCTTGTTGTAGATAAATATAAAAGACTGAATATCCCTGGCCAGACTTACCATTGGAAAGTAATGCTGATAGAGAGTTGGTGACAAATATACTTAACTTACAAGTAAGTATGTCACCATACGTTGAAAAAAGGGAATCCAGCGTATTTATTTTATGATCACCAGAATTATCACTAGGGGTGAGCAGATGACACATGAATAAACCCCAGAGACAAAACACAACTTTTTTCCATTACACAGAGCAGAAGTGACGTATCAGAGTGCAATCACACATGATTATAACACTCACAAGCATGATAATCACTAATGCATACAAACATTTCACAATAGCACTGAAGGTGTGTAAATTAAACTGCCTTTCTTGACTTATTTGCTCTTTTGGGGAGTATTTGGTGGCTCCTAAATGGGCCGTTGCAGGTTGTTGGTGCAGGGATGATAGCTTAAAGTGATGGAATGGTGGCAGTAAATTTTAAATTTCTTTCTAACCAAAAGTGAATTTAGAATGTTTTATCAAGATGAGAATTTAATCGACATTGTAGATACATGAAATGCACACAAAGTTCCATGTTGCCTACTAATCTTGTACTTAGGTCTCATCCACAGGTTTTCTACGTTTTGTGTAATAATTTCTGCATGTATGCATCTACAAAATTTTCCTCTTGAACAATAACATCATGTTCATCCATTTGATGTCTGAAATGTTAGCATACACCGCCCACCCATTGGAAACAATAATACTCCTGGGCAGTATGAACTATCAAATTAAATTTATATACAGCCATTTGGTCTGGTACTTCAACAAGAAAGCATCTCCCTGTCCCTATTTCAATGACCCCCAAAACCCAATGACCCTCCCTCCTCAAGCCATGATGATACTTCCTGTGGAAAAATTTTGATTCTTCAATTTCTAAGACTTTAGGCAGGCTATAATCATCCAACCCTCCAACAATTGAAGGATTTTCCTTAAGCCATTGCTTGCAAATGTTCCTACAAAAGTTGTCCCAATCAATTGTTGTGCGGGTATAACAATTTCCTAACTCCAACTCATAATCCTGCTGGGTGCTGGGGCATATGTTGCACCCAACAATAGATGAACTAAATTATATGTTACAAGGGGTAGCTTGCTGCGGGTGAAAAAAGAGCCATCCCTCACACTTTTTGACCGCTTGCAAATTTTGCAGTGCCACATATATTCATCAATCTTTCCAGATTTACAAATAAATGACATTGCAATATTTGTAGTTCTGCATTTAAAAGAATTTCTGATTAGCTTCTTGGCTGCCAGCCATACCATGGATGAATCATCCCCAATCTGTAGGGCCAACTGGAATAAGTCGATCATTTGGCCCTGCATCGCATCCCTCTCCACAAATTCTGGATCAATTTATTCTAATTAACGAAATTGCAGTTTATATGCATTTAAAAACATACAGGACAATTTGCAATATGCCCACATATGTAACACTGTAAATAATTACCTTACACACAAAGAAAAACGTCACAGAAAATAAGGTATAAGTTTTCTTGCACTCATTTGCGGCAGAATAATGATATCGCAAATACCTCATTTCATGGTTATTCCAAATGTTTCCCGCCTGTTTTCAATTTCCTGATACACGAACATAGACTCTTGTTTGTCTCCAGCAATTTCACTCCCACAAATGTAAACAAACCCTAGTGCATCATGGGATTTTCTTATATTCAAAGATTACCCATTATTTTACTACTTCAATGTCAATAGCTTGAGTATAGGTTCACATTCGAAAATATGCCAATAATTTCAGTGTTACTGATCAATATTGGATGAACAAAAAACAAAATTAAGGCTTGTCTTGACAAAACAGCTGGGATGATCTCACCGAGACTTCAAAGGCATTCACCAGGAGTACTGTCTTTCACAACAATTAATACTACAGGAAAATTGAACCTTATTAATTACATAATGTACAATCCTTGAATGTTTATGAACAATGAACAGTGCGATATTGTGAATGGTTTTCCAGGAAAGTTAATAATGGTGCATTCCTAGTAGGAGACATTTTCAGATGAACGGCTCATATTTGCTAAATATTTTAATTACAACAGTTGTTAAATGCCTTGGTTTGTAGCAGTGGAACCATTTTTTGGAAAAATATGCCTTCAGCTTATTATATTATGCTGTGTCACTATGGAAATACAAATAAAATATACCAAAACATGATTGAACAAATATAGAAGATTTGAAGAGTGAATGATTGATGTATGACTTTTGTAATTAAATGCTAGCAGCATTTAATAACTGATCTACTTGAGAATGATGTGTTTTTATATACAACTAAGCTTATCACATGTCTTGGCATTTTATATATAGTCTGAGAGCAGCATGATCCAGAAGCTTGATAAGAGAGAGTGACAAATACATCAATGTGCATGGCTACAAAGAAACTGACAGATCTGGAGCATTGTTTCCATTATTAAAGCCAAAAGAAAGTAATGAGCCATTGATGCTAAGTGTGATGCACCATCATATTATAATGCCAAACAAATGTAATCGTCCATCAACTAAGAATTTCATTTGATATGGTTTTCATGCCCATATGTCAAAAGTCACTTCCTAATGAACTGCCATGAGCAACTGAGGTTGTTACGCTGCAGACTTATGAGCAGGAAGTCTGGGGTTTCATTCCTGCCAGGACCTGCCTTGCTGGTTAATTTTTTCCAGGTTTTCTTCAGTCATAAATGGCAAATATCAGGGAGGTACCCTAAACTTAGGTGGAATGCTTCCTTTCTTTAAAAAAAATCCTTTCTCAGTTTATCATTTCATTTTATATATTGTCGGTGTCCACCGCCTGTGAGGCCTCAGCAGTTAAAACAAGGCATTAAATACAATTTAAAAAAAGTTCCCAATAGGTATCCTGAATGCTTACATCAGAGCAGAGAGCATGTTGCAAGGAATTCAGAGTTTGAATCTTCAAGAAAATCCTGATTACTTTTTCTCATTTTGTTACTGGAGATTAAACATGCATTTATCACTTTGAAATGAAACAAACTAAGCAATGGAAGCATAAGACTCTTGAACACTCAAGATATTCTGTAAGAATTAGTCAATTGACTGTAAAAGTGTATTGCAATAATTTTTTGGTATAAAAAGACATACTGTTATTGGAATTTATGCCATATAAATCTACTATCACTAAAGAAACCTATGCTTCTACAATTAAAGCATTACTGCATGAAAAACTGACAATGGATGTGTTATTGGTTCATGATAATGCACCTTGCCACAAATCCCAAAAAGCAAGGGCTGATATTAAGAATCAAACCGAGCCCTCAGTGATTCATTTCTCTCGCAAGCTGATCCTGATGGTGTAGTGATAACTATACTTGCTTTGCAGACCCAAGTTTGGAGGTTCAAACTCCAGGGTTGATGGGTTTTTTAGGACATAAAATCCTATGTATGACTTCCTTTGAAAGGGAAATAAAGCTGTTGATTTAATGTCATAGATTATGGCACATAAAAGAACTTCAAGCTTCAAAGAAGAGGCCTCTGAGAAAAAATAACCAACAGTTTCATGCCCTGAATTGAATGGGATGCTAATGACCATAGATGTTACAAGAGATTCCTTAAATCAACCAAATAAATATCTCTTGAAATTTGAAAGAAATTCCTACATGTACAGAGATTTTTCAACAATGATGCCATGAAAGACACAAGGAGTCAATGAGACTACACTGATAAATAATGAGTTTCATATTCATACTCAGGGGGATTAATTATTGAATGCCTGTCATGTTGTTGAACCATTAGTTTCTTCTGGAAATGGCAGAACAAACGAAATAAGAAAAAATAGTGGATGTCTTCACCATCTAAAGATAATATGCTATTAAAATGTGTTGAAGAGCCTTCCCCTCCTTTTTATAATGCTATTCTACAGATTAATCAAAGTATTTAACTAAAATCAACTTAAAAGGGCTGTTCAATAAGTCTGTACAAAAATTAATAAATAACATATTTGGAAATAAAAGTGTTTTCTCAACATAATCTTTCAAATCTATACACTTATTCCAGAGTTTTTCTAATTTGTTTATTCTAATGCAATTTCTTCAGATCTGCAAAATTCATATTTGTTTTGGGAATCTCTTCATTTGACGAGTGTTTCTTTCATGCTAGCTGTTTATTCATGTTGGAGCATATGATGTAGTCCAAGGGAGCGAAATCTAGGAATGAGGAGGAACTTCACATCTTAAATAAATTTAAGGTTGCAATCCCAAACTTGTGCATTATTTCACCATATGATTCTTTTCGATTTGATTGTTTAATTGCTCTAGTAGCATAACATAATAATATTCACCAGTTATGGTTTTGTCCTTGTTCAAAAAGTAAATTAAAATTATGTAACGGCAAAAAACATGGTCACCATGTTTTTACTGCTGAGGGAATTCTTTTTGCCTTCTTTGGATTCCATTTAAACAGCTCCAAATTCTGCATGGAAGGTGACTACTCTTTCACTCTTTTCAGATCAATCTTTAGCAAATGTGGCAAATGAGGATACCTCATCGATAGCTTTTTCATTTGAAGATTATTGTTCAAAATATTATTCACCAAATCTTTCAGAAATGCCCACAGCTGTGGCAATCTCTTGCACTTTCAGTCTTTGATTGCTCAGCACTATATTATGGATTTTCAATCATTTTGGAAGCTGTTATCTCAATAGAATGTCCATATGGTCTGCATCACTAGTGCTTATTTGGCCACATTTAAACTTTTCAAACCATTAAAAAGTTATTAATGGAAAAATCACTCAAATTTCACTAATTTTTCTGCCATGGGTGGCCGAGGTCGTTAAGGCGTCGACTCGTGAGCAGGAGGTCTGGGGTTTGAATCCCATCAGGACCGTCCTTTCTGACTGGGGTTTTTTCCAGGTATTCCTCAATCTTCATAACTGCAAATGCCGGGGAGTTACCCTAAACTTAAGGCCTGGAACGCTTCCTTCCTTAAAAAATATCCTTTCCCAATGTATCCTTTCATCTTGTATATCATCATTGCCACCGCTTGTGGTGCCTCAGTAGTAAAACGGGCATTAAGCACTACTCAAAAAAAAAAAAAAAAAAAAAAAAAAAAAAAAAAAAAAAAAAACAACAACAACAACAACAACAACAACAACAACTAATTTTGTTCCACTTACTTGGACACGTTTTGAAGGCTGTATCCTTCATCAGCAGCACAGTGGAAGCTTCCTGAAGATGAAGTCAACAGCCTTCGAACATGTCCAAGTAAATGGAACAAAATTAGTGAAATTTGAGTGATTCCTCATAAATAATTTGTTATATCATTTATACGCCATTCTAAGCGAAGGTGCAGATTCACTGTAATGTGTATCCAGCTTCGTCTTTTCTGCGGGTGTTGCCCCTTTCATAAAAAAATGTTTTATTAATATATAAAATTTGTCTTTCTCCATTTTGAACATTTGTTTACAAATTTAAGAAAGAAAATGGCTCTCAAATAGACTAATTTTTGTACTGTTTATTTCCATCTACATCATCCTTAACAGTTACCACATTGCCAAGGTAATATTAAAAATAATTCAGTGCTACTACCTTTCGAATTTACACAGACTTATTGAACAGCTGTTCCATAACATAATAAGTGTCTGAACTTTCAAGGCTAAAAAAATAAAAAAATGTTCAAAAAACTTGCAGAGCACAATAGTCACAAATTAGTATACCAGAGTACACTCAAATTGCTCATACTCTTTTAAATGTTTTAAATAATGCCAAAGTGTAAATGCAGGATGATCAACCTTTTTAATGCAAAAAAAGGCTAAACATAATGACATAAAATTCAGCCAGGAAAATCTGATTTTCCTTACCACCATCATATCAGATATCTGAACATGTCTGGTACTTAGTTTTGAATTGCGGGAATTTTCAGAGTGAAATATAGTATTTGGTACATTATGTCTGGTGCTTGTCTACCACAAGGTCTACAGAATATTCAAAAAACTAAACAGTGCTGCACTCATTCACAACTCGCTTGCTATTAGAGCAATGAGCTGTTATCCATTTTTAGAAATCTTTTATTAGGGAAAATGTTGCTTGTTTCAGATAAAAAGACATGAGTTTTATGTGTCATATTACTCAAGAGATAAACCATGCTTATGTCTTAGCTATTGGTAGTTTTCAGAGTTAGGCTTATGAAAATTTATTATACTTCCTTTATGTTCATTACCATTATCTTTTTTATTTGTACGTATTTTACTGTTTCTTACACACAGATTTTCTCTCGGTTAAAGACCTAGATTATTTATTAGCTTTTGCCTATAATCTATAATTGTTGAATTTTTTGGTTTCTTTCTATTATTTCTTTATTCACACATTTTCAAAAGTTTATTGTTTTTTTTCCCTTGAGAAAACTCCCTTCCCCACTCTTCCAATTAGTTATATTCTTTGTAAATTTCTATACTTTTCCCAAGCTTGTATACAGGCTTTCTTTAGAAAGGATTGAACATTTATGATTTTCATACTAATCATTTTCCTAACTAAAATGTTAATTGGAACTTGTACAGTGAAGCAAATATATAATTAAGATCAGTGTATGATTGAGTCAACTATACACTCTTATTGCTCCACTTACTTGTTTATAGTATGTAGTACTCGTTTCACAAACCATTGTTTGCATCTTCAGCTAACTGTCAAAGGCTGGATAATTTGTTATGCTGTGGGAATGTACATTCTGTTCTGGTGGAGGTGTGATGAACTTAAAACTTTATGTTTTTATCCCCAGAAGTGTCAAAGTTCGTAAGTTTATTAAACTATCTCATATTTGTAAATGTAGATTTTCTTCCATGTTGCTAATTCTGTAGGTCTTTGTACTGATTTTATAATGTTGCTTTATTCATTATGTCACAGTTTTCTTTTCAGAATTGAGGTACTACTGCAGATTTCTCAATTTGCTTGCATTTTATATTCCTAAAATGTTCTTTTAACCGTGTGCCTATGTTTCTCTTTGTTTTTCCAATGTCAATTTTTTCACATTCTTATTTTGAAAATACCTACTTTTTTTCTTCAGTGGAATACTGCAATTATCTATCAGGAGATTTTTAACATTAAATCTATTTACAGGTGTAAACCTGATATTAAAATCATTTTGAATATTTTGAAAATTTTTAAAAATTAGCTCATCTTTTCCCGTTGAAAGTATTGTAGTTTCTTTATTAAGTTTTGCCTCTCAAATTTCTGTACTTTTTTGTGTACTAGTTAATTTTTATACAACCATTTTTAACTCCTGTTCTTTCCATTTGCTTGTATTCTTTAAAGTATTCTTCCTTGCTAACTTGTAGGTTAACTAGCCTGTGTGTTAAGCTGTTCATCACTGCATGTTTGTGTGTTTTGGGGTTAAAACCTCAGCTTTGATGTGATTGTCTGCATGCATATTCTTTCTGTATATTCCAAATTCCAGATTTCCTTGACGCTTCATTATTTTAATGTTCAAGAATGGTAATATGTTATCTGTTTCTGTTTCATATGTGAACATGTTTTTATCTTGTATATTTAAAAGTTTTGTGGCATCATTAATTCATTTTTTGTTAACTTTGGCAAATATATTGTCAACATATCTGTACCAAATTTTAAATATGTATGGGAATGATGAGTTGATGTATGTTTCAAATCTGCTCATGAATAGGTTAGTTAGAAATGGAGATAACACGCTGCCCATAATAAGTCCTGATTGTTCTTTACAGAATTTGAAAGAAAAATAGGATTGGTTTATGCAAATTTTATTGTATTCTTTTGTGTGTGCTTCATAAATTCAACTTGTTCTTAGTCAATTAAATTAGGAGTTTACCTTCAGGCTTTACAAAAAAAATTTCAAAATATTCTAAAAGATTTTAATGTTAAGTTGGCACCTTTAAACAGATTTAATGTTAAAAATCTCCAAATAGACAATATTAATGACAGTATTCCACTGGAGGAAAAAGCGGGTATTCACAAAATAAGTTGTGCAGAATGTGAAAAACTCACATTGTAAAAACAAAGAGAAACATAGGCAAACAGTTAAAAGAATATTTTAGGAACAAAAATATAAACAAATACAGAAATCAGCAATAGCATCTCATTTCTGGACAGAAAACCGTGACATAGTCAATACAGCAAAATTATTAAATCAGTATAAGGACTACAGTAACATGGAAAAAAATCTATATTTACAAATACAGAGACAGTTTAATGGACTTTGACACTTACGGGGATGGTAAAAACTTGAAGTTCTTCAAACCTTCACTAGAGCAGAACATACATTCCCAGTGCAAATTATCCAGTAGTCAACAGTTAGCTGAGGGTGCAAACAATGGTTGGTGAAACTAGTACTACATATTATAAACAAGTGAAGCAATAAGAGTGTGTAATTTAACTCAATGATACAATGATCTTAATTAAATAATTTTTCTGTTTCAGCCTTTGGCTTTTAATTTTAAAGGAATATTTATAATTCATCCTTGTTTGAAATAATATAAAATAATGTAGTCTGGGAAAATTGGAAAATTTTACTCTTCAGATGCCTTTTTAATATATTTTCTAAGTGAATAAATGTACTTACAAA
Organism: Metallyticus violacea; assembly: GCA_030762175.1. Taxonomy (NCBI): domain Eukaryota; kingdom Metazoa; phylum Arthropoda; class Insecta; order Mantodea; family Metallyticidae; genus Metallyticus; species Metallyticus violacea. The sequence goes on from CM060836.1 coordinate 60,604,014, forward strand.
GTTGTAGACAATGGAGTGATAATATATCCTATTATATAATATCTTCACTGTAAACAGCTTCAAAATTAAACAAATACGCTATACTAACATATTCAACATGCAACATGTTTGCACTAACTCCACTTACTAACATAACACTAGGAAATGTTTCAGAAGCTTCCATCATCAGCTGCTGACGCTACTCGAACTGGCAGCTGGATCCCAAGATGCTTTGTGGCAGTCTCTGATGGCTCTTGTAAGAACTTGCAAAATTCATCCATGGGTGGGAAATTAAAATTCATCAAGTATTTCTCACTTTTAAGATAAAAATCTTTTCCCAAGTGGATAGTTCTATTGGTTTGTGAAGTTCTTTTAGCAGTCTAGTCTCTGGTTTAATTTCATGATTATTGGTCCAGAAGTGAGCAGCTACTGCTGATTTATCAAACTGTTTAAAACGAATATTCCAAAAGTGTTCTTTCCTCCAAATTTCTCTTAGTTTTTCCAATGTATCACCTATCACAATCTGCACATTTGATTTCATAAATTACTGATTTCTGTTCTGCTGGTATGGTGTTTTTTACTGTGTAACCTAACAACTTTTTGATGTTATATTTGTTCTTGGGGCTAACATTATATCTTGTTCTTTGAATATCCTTTTAAATTTGTTGTGGTAAGTTGGATGGTAAGTAAAGCTTTTGAATTTGTATCTTTCCCTAATATTCTTCAGTGTAGAAACATAGCTTTGGTGTTTTAAATTTATTGATAATTTTTATTACTGTGTCTTTGTTGAAATCATTGGTTATTGCTGTCTTAATTATTATTATTCCATTCCATTTTGTACTGTTGTACAAAATGGAATGTACTGTTGTACTGTTTCTGCAAGTGGGATGTTAATTAATCTGTGTATCAAGCTCTGAAACACTGCATATTTATGTGGAATGGGTTATAACTATTATTTATTTATGTAATTTTTTTATGAATTCCAGATTATCTTTATTTCTTATAATTTTTAAATCTAGGAATGGGAGCCAACCATTTCTCTTTTCTTCTATAGTAAACTGTATAGACTTATGTTGTAGATTAAGAAGTTTCAGAGCATCTATTAAATGTTTTTTTTTTGGTATTATTGCAAATACATTGCCCACATACCCATCTTGAAAATTAAAGGGAAGGCTTTGGTGATATGTATTTCAAAGAAGCAAAAGCCTGCGAAACTAGTTTTGCATAATTCAACAGTGAGTGGAGCATAAGATTATTAAATCGACACACTAGGTAATTAAGAACTTAGTAATATATTTGGTTGAAACTGAAGAAATTTTGTTGAGTGCAAATATTAGTAAGCTTCAGCAATTAATTTAATTTAAGCTTCAGCAAGTCTTCTATTTCTTCTGTTTGTAAAGGTAAGGAGGTTAACCATTCCTTTAATATTTGCTTAAGATTCTGTATTGATATGCTTGGGAATAAGGCTTTTATGTAAAATGACACCATTATATCTTCTATTGCAATTCTGCCATTTTTTTAAGTTTTTAGACTATATCAAATGATTTTTTGATTTTCAAGCTTTAAAATCTTTTAAAAGAGTTGAAAATGTCAATCAACTTTTTTTGGTATGTGGGTGAATTGATATCGTTGATTATTGATCTCATGCTGTTATCATTTTCTTTGTATTTTGGAAGTGCATAAAGTCTGGGTAGTACAGGATTGCTCCATGTGATTTTCTGTTTTTCAGCAATGGACAGTATTTTGGCTTCATTTAGGTATTGGTTAAATTTTTAGTACTGCTATAAACTGATTCTTTTAAATTGGTTTGTAGTCTTCCCCTTTTAACATAATTTCTACTATTTATGTAATCTTTTTTTTGGGGGGGGGCTATTTTATTGCCTTTATCAGCCTTTGAATATATAATTTCTCTTTTAACTGCTTTAACTAAGAGAAATTTGGAGGAAAGAACACTTTTGGAATATTTGTTTTAAATAGGTTGATAAATCAGCAGTAGCTGCTCACTTCTGGACCAATAATCATGAAATTAAACCAGAGACTAGACTGCTAAAAGAACTTCACAAACCAAAAGAACTATCCACTTGGGAAAAGATTTTTATCTTAAAAGTGAGAAATACTTGATGAATTTCAATTTCCCACCCATGGATGAATTTTGCAAGTTCTTACACAAGAGCCATCAGAGACTGCCACAAAGCATCTTGGGATCCAGCTGCCAGTTTGAGTAGTCGATCAACAGCTAATGATGGAAGCAAGAGCTTCCAAAACACATCCTAGTGTTATATAAGTGGTGTTAGTGCAAACATGTTGAATACATTAGTGTAAGAAATATATTTTCTGTCATGGGCAGGATATGGAATCCTTAATAAAACTTAGACAAAGTAAACTAAGAACATAATATTGTGTTACATTAATGCTTTCAGTTGTTAACACTAACTCCACTTACTTATTTAAAACTTTGGACTAGTTTCGGGAGAGGTTCCTCCCATCATCGGCTGCTGTTGACTGAGTGCCGTTGTTCGAAACAGGGGATGGACGCCCGTTCGCCCCTGTGGTGGTATCTCGTGGCTCTAATAGAAACTTGCTGAGTTCATCCAGCGGCGGAAAATCAAAATTCATTAAGTTGTTCTTATTTTTTAAAATGAAAATTCTCTCCCATGTGGATAGTTCTATTGGTTTGCGAAGTTGTTTCAATAATTTAATTTCTGGTTTTATTTCATGATTTTTGTTCCAAAAATGAGCTGCTATTGCTGATTTGTCTATCTGTTTCAATCTAATGTTCCTAAAATGTTCTTTTCTTCGAATTTCTAAATTTCTTTTTGTTTTCCCAATGTAGCTCTGTTCACAATCTGCACATTTAATCTCATATATTCCATTTTTGGCGGATCTTTTCATGAGCTTCTTTGAAATACACATTACAAAAGCATTTCCGTGGATCTTCAAGACATGGCATAGATATGTGGACGACATATTCGCAATAATACCTAAAAAACATTCTACAGATGCATTGAAACTCCTCAACTTACAACACAAATCTGTACAGTTTACCATAGAAGAAGAGAGAAATGGTTGTCTCCCATTCCTTGATTTAAAAATAATAAGAAATGCAAACAGTTTTAACTTTGGAATTCACAGGAAACAAACACACACAGAAAATTACATAAAAAATGACAGCTATAACCCCACCCCACATAAATATGCAGTGTTTCACAGTTTAGCACACAGACTAATCAACATCCCATTGACTGAAACCGAGTACAAAATGGAACACCAACATATAATGAAGACGGCTATAACTAATGGTTTCAACACAGACTCAATAACAAAAATCATCAAAAAAGCTAAAAGACAAAAATCGATTAAGGAAGTCTCCACACTTAAAAACACCCAAGACAGATATAAATTCAAAAGTTTCACATACCACCCAACTTACCACAACAAATTTAAGAAGATATTCAAAGAGCATGGAATTATGTTAGCCCCAAAGAACAAATACAATATAAAAAATTTAGTAGACTGCACAATGAAAGATACCATTCCCACAGAACAAAAATCAGGAATATATGAGATTAAATGTGCAGATTGTGAACAGAGCTACATTGGGAAAACAAAAAGAAATTTAGAAATTCGAAGAAAAGAACATTTTAGGAACATTAGATTGAAACAGATAGACAAATCAGCAATAGCAGCTCATTTTTGGAACAAAAATCATGAAATAAAACCAGAAATTAAATTATTGAAACAACTTCGCAAACCAATAGAACTATCCACATGGGAGAGAATTTTCATTTTAAAAAATAAGAACAACTTAATGAATTTTGATTTTCCGCCGCTGGATGAACTCAGCAAGTTTCTATTAGAGCCACGAGATACCACCACAGGGGCGAACGGGCGTCCATCCCCTGTTTCGAACAACGGCACTCAGTCAACAGCAGCCGATGATGGGAGGAACCTCTCCCGAAACTAGTCCAAAGTTTTAAATAAGTAAGTGGAGTTAGTGTTAACAACTGAAAGCATTAATGTAACATATATTACCACTCCATTGTCTACAGCTTCGTAAGTACAATTTTTACTTAATAATATTGTGTGTTTAAATTTTTCTGTTAAATTTGCAATGCTTTCCTAGGAAATAGTTGAATTCAGAAATTTATTGCTAGAGGAAAAGTAGTAATTACTTATTGCATCCTTACTTAATTTCTATTGCAATAAAGAATAAGGAAGGTACCAGTTCTTTACTGTTAGGTTCTAAAAAGAACTAATGCTTTGCTTAGTCTTTATGAGCATTTAGCTCTATTTTGAATATAGTTAAGATGCTATTTTGCAAACATTTTTAACAGATGTCTGGCTCATGTGACCGGAAGGAATTGGTCCTTGATTAGATGAAAATAAAAGGTATCTCAGACCTCTTAATTAAAAATAATACATGTGTTTTTAGATAGGAAACCATTGATCAGAAATGCCCATTTCAAGTGCTACCAAGTCTTGAACGAGTAATAAGTTTGAGAAACAGTTTTGTAAACTACTTCAACCACATCTCAATGCACGCACTACAATGGCTTATGACATTTTTTCGCACTCTCTCAAATATTCCTGGTGTCTGCTGTACAACATGGACCCTATCAAGCAGATCCTCATCAGTTTCTACTGTAATTTCCTTCATCAAACATGAGGTACCTCCACAGGAAAAATTTCAGAGTTAGATCCAGTGATTGCATTGGCCATGACAGGGACAGGATGGCCTCTTCCAATCTACCTATTAGGACACCAGTTGTCAGGTGCTTTGGACATGACCATTGAAGTAGGCACATGCTCTATTGCATTGCAGTCATATGCTCTCACAGACAAGAAGTACGGTGTCAAATGAATCTGGCAGCACATCTTGAATGAACCAAAGGTAACATGGTCCTTCCAAATGGGCCAGTAGTAGATAATGTCCTGCTAGATGATCATTAAAGACCAAATGTTCAAGCATAAAAATGTTAAAAAAGGCACTTAAAAATACACTATTACTGGTCACTAAAAATGAATTTAAATACTGGAAATTCAAAGGCAATAGTGTTGCATGTTGTATTTCAGTGAAAATTTATAATGGTAAATCTGATATAGTAGTTAATTTTCATTATTGTCAAATTGCATCTAAAAGATTTTCCTTGTTGCAGCATTGTTCCTGTTTAAGTCTTTAATCAAACCATGCCATGCAGTAATTGCAATGATTATTTCACAAGTCAATAAGACAAATAAGATCAAAATACCACCCATAATGAAAACAAGACTACTATATAAATATTGTACTTACAAAGCTGTTGACAATGGAGTGGTAATGCATCCTACACTTAGGTGTTCATTTTTTTTTTTATACTAAACTCCATTTACTTACATAAAATAGATGCATTTCAGGAGAATTTCTCCCATCTTTAGTTGCTCACTGAACCGCCATTACTCAAAATGATAGCTAGACACCCATTGTTCCTGTGTTGGCATCTGTTGGTTGAAGTAGAAAATTGCTATGGATTTATCTTATGTAAGTAAATGGAGTTTAGTGTAAAAAAATGGACACCTAAGTTTAGAAAAGACTACTATAGCCACTTATTAACCCAACTTTAAATTTTTATGAAGTCTTCTTAGGAGGGAATGAACACATTGATAGCCATAGACTATTTTCTTTATAAAATGAACATTCTTTATAAGAGTCAAGTTGGAATAAATGTCAATGAAGCACCAAATTACAATTACAGAGAAATTGCAAAAATAAAATTGGAATTTCAATTCACATGTGTGTGCTTTGACTTCTGAATACATTATAGGATCTTCCCCGACATTTATGTTAATATTAATGTAGCTGCTTATTTGCCAAACGAAATAAAATAGAAACAAACCTAATTAAAAAACAAACATAATATTATTTCCAATTAGCTGATGCTTGACTGCCTTGACATATCTCATGGCTCTTCAAATGCAGTATAATGTCCAATGTATTTTGCTTTCAAAACTAATACTCAGAAAATAAATATTATATTGCATGTCCTTTTGTGGGACTTTCCATTCAATGTAAAGCAGTCTCAGGATCAAATGAAATAACTAATTTTGCTATCCACATGGTAGATTGGCTGGGGTAAATCAGACCTCCTATTATCTTTCTTAACATTTGCATTTATGCTATTCAATGTGCATGGTTTGCATGGCTGAGATGTCACAGCATGTGATTGCTTTCAGTGTACTGTGTGATGTCAGAGGCGTGTCATCTCAAGAGTCTCATGAGAAGTGTTTCTTCTGCAAACTATCAAGAAGTTCTTAAGCTACTCAAGACATAGGCTCTCATTTCCCATCCCTACTTTAAGTCATGTATTTGAAAGGCATGTTGTCATGTACTTGTTGATGGTGCTTCTACCACACAATTTAGTACTCTTCTCAAACTCTGAAGTGCAAAGAGTTCTTTGTCCAGATCCTTGCTACCTTTCTTAAGCTCCTTTCTATGGCAATAAACATCTTTCAATCAGATTACACTTGGAACACTTTTCTTTGCACATCCTTTTCACTTTAGTACATTAAATTGCATGTCTACCAGCTTAGCTTCTGCATTATGTACACTTCACCTCCAATAACCAACCTCTAAACCTTGACAGGCAGTTGTTATCTATTTCAAAATACTGATGGGAAACTTGAATTAACAGACATAATTTATGATAATAGAATATGAGAGAGATTGTATTTCTTTCAATATCTTAGTAAACCTCTAGGAGAACACCCCTTTTAAGAAACTGGTAATATATATGTAATTAAAAAATAAGCTCCAAAATGAATTATTGCAGTACACATTAATTAAAGAAACCTTTTATCTTTTACTTACCTCAAGCATGTTGGATTTGTAGGAACTCACAATTTCATGCTCACATGGATGATTCAGTATTTCCTGACAGTGCTGCCTTTGTCTCTGATATAAATTTTCAAGTTGTAACATTTTTTGTTCCAATTCTTTCCACTTTGTTTGTTCTACTTCTAAAGTTCTTTTATAATTTTGCTGGAAACAGAGAAGAGTAAACTGATATATTTTCTCCTTATAACTGACAAGTTCAAAAACATAAAATTCTACTTAAGAAAGAAGTATAACCTATAAAATATTCTATATTACATTAATTACACTTCCATTTTAATTAGTATTTTTGTATGAGTTTACTAGTTGCAATATGCAATGCTTTCCATTAATGTAGAATTGAGTGTATAACATTAACCAAAGTTTATTTGAATTGTTTTTCTCAGTAATATAATCAAGCAGAATTTTTGCATAATGTCTTGTTGAACAGCTTATAGCAGTGTTGCAATGTGAGAGAGCATAAATTATTTTTATATATGACATATATGAAAAAATAAAAATAACACATCAATATATATGCTCCCACACCCTTTGGGTAAAAACTTAAACATTCATTGCCAATTGCTGCAGTGTAATATATTGAATTGAATGGAATGAATGGTGCAAATGTGGCCATTAAGCTAATTGCCATTTGACTTTTAGATAAACTGGTCTAGGCCTGAACCCACATCCTCTGCTTTTGCAGTTTACTTTGGAGTAATAAGCTGCTGGCTCTGCCCATTTTGCACAAGCAATACAACCTAACAGCTGTGCTATTTCCTTTGTTGCAAAGTTATTTCATAGCATTAGTACATAGCCATTTGAATTAACAAAGCAAAGAAGTGTGATTTTTGCTTAGCCGCTTAAGAATTATTCTTTGAAATTTCCACATATATCAAATAGATTTCTGCTTCGGTTTACCAGCCTGGTATAGCTTAAATGTTTTATAATAATTATCATTCAGCAGTCTGAACACCTATTTATCAGTAAAACTTGTAGTTAATATATAAAACAGAACTTGCTGTTTTATAGTAATCTATTGAGAAAACTTTCTTAGCTATGCATGTAGGGGTTGAAATGCCAAATAACATGTGCTTTAACCTATGAGTAAGCTTAAAGATTATATCCTGTAAGCAGCAGAGTTATTAACACAGGCTTGATCAAGGCTTACATTTGATATACCAATGAGAATCAGAGTTAATTTTCAGAATCATATTACACAGCTCACAATATGGTTTACATAATTTATTTTTTAATTTAATATTTAATGCCATTTTTGGAATGAAAATCATGAAATAGAAAAGGAAATAACATTACTAAAAGCAATTCAACGTCCAAAAGAACTTAATATGTGAGGAAAAAATCTACATAAAGAAATATGAACACAAGCTTATGAATTTTGATATACCTGAGGCAGACAATACATTGTACAAATTCATTAATAGACTGCCAGAGCAAGCACAATCGCATACATACCTTACCTAAATTGACTTGTCAGTCGTCGGTTGGTTGATAATGTAAGCAATCAGTCTCACGAAACATGTCCCAAAAATTACTTAAGTTTGATTGTGAAACTTCAAGAGTGTTTTAATGTGTTGATGTAATTTTTAGTGTTTTACTTTAGATCAAATCAACATTCATGACAGTTTCAATGTAAGGATTCTGACATAACCTTCAAACTTAACACCATTATTTATGTTAATGTTGTTACAAGAGCATTTTTGCAATATGCTTACCTGTAATCAACAACATTCTGAATCTATATGAAGCAAGAATTCATTTTTCTGCATTAATCCCATTTATATGAATACATTGAATAGAATGATTGAAAATGAGCTTGAGGCTCATTATTACCATCATGCAATTTGACCAGGAAGAATTCCATTCTCTGTCGTTACTTTTGCAGCTCACTAGAACTAATTGTTATAATCATATGTGCCATGGAGGTGGCAATTGGTTGGCCAAAAATTACATCTTGTATACTTAAAAAGAAATCACGAGTAAAAATAAAATAATGTTTCAAAAAGTGCCCTGACAATACAAACATTAAGTATGCTGTGGTACAAGTAGACCTAGTACTTTTGCAATATAGCAACAGTGTTCAGATAAGTTAACAGTTTAATTTTCCTCACATCCCTATCAAAGTATTATAGTGTATTTATATGTATCATGCGTGAAATAGTTTATAATTACTGAATTTGTATGTAAGCATTAGATACAAATTATTACATAGCTACCTTTAAAGCGCCTCTCTTTTAAAACTATACACAACATTAGGTCTTTACAATGTAAATGTTATCATGAGAACGGGATGTTATTTTTGTACACTATAACCTTCAATATACCACTTTATATTGGTACCTCGTGCGCTTTAAATAAAACTACATGTATTGTTATTTGTTGCACATAGTGGTACATCATTAATGAGTTTTATTTACTAAACTAAAAATCAGTTTTATTTACTTACATTTTTACACTGATAAACTCTCTCAAACCATGGTTACACTCATATTTGGAATCTTCTTTAAACAGTCAAGTTCAATTAACAATTTTAGATTCTTATAATATTAATAGTTAATTTTTCCTTTCCTAATACATTCCTTCTCTGCTCTGTCCATCTTCCATTATTATTTAGCCTAAACCCTAAATAGTTCAATCTCTTTACTACTTCAATTTCATTACCCTTCAGCTACCATTTCTCATCTCTTTTGAGTTTATTACTTTTCTTGCCTACCACAATTTTCGATTTATTTTTATTTTTAACCCTCATCCTTTAGAATATCTTGATATTGTTTCTATTGCTTTGTTTAACCCTCTACTTGTTATTGCTATGCTACTAAATCATCTGCAAACAATAATCCTGGGATATCTTTATTATTAATTATAGGGCAATGAGTACTCTCCTTTTATATATTCACAGAGCATTTTGTAAAATGGTATTGGGATTACCAATGGCAACTGCAAATGGGGTGGAACTGGGAAGAGTTAAAAGGAAAGGCATGGTAATTAAATGTATTTTGAAATATTGATAAAAAATAGCATCAAGAGAAAGAGATGTAGTCAAAGATTGGTTACAGATACAAGAAAAAGTTAAAGGGAAAAGAAGTTGGTTAGGTCAACTAAAGAGAATAGTACAAGAGGCTGGAATAGGTGAAAGGTGGAACAACAGTTAATGTATAGACAAGTGCTATGGAATAAAGTGAAACAAAGGATAGATAAAATTTTAAGAACTATTGAAATTACACAAGTTCGATAATTCTAATTGGAACTAAACACAGTGAAGCTTTTGAAATGTATATAATCAACTACTCGTCTAAACACTCTTATGCTTCACATTATTATATGTGAAGCATATGTGAAGCATAAGAGTGTTTAGACGACAAGTAGTTGATTATATACAAAGGATAGAATAGTTGGTAAGAAAGGCATGGTAGTTAAACGTTTGAAATATTGGTATAAGATAGCATTAATAGAAGGAGACAGTCAAAGACTGTTTACAGATAGAAGAAAATGTTAAAGGGGAAAGAAGTTGGTTAGCTGAACTAAAGAGAATAGTCCAAGAGATATGAATATGTGAAGTGGAGGAACAACAGTTAATGAATATACAAGGGCTCTGGAATAAAGTGAAGCAAAGGATAGATGATATTGGAAAGCAAGAAATATGGAGTAGTTTACAAGATAACAGTACCTTGAAATAGTATAAGAAATTTAAGAAAGAATGGGGCAGGAAAAATATGTAGATATTTGTAACAAAAGCGGAAGAGAAGGATTTGCTTGGGGTGGAGCAGGTATATTAGGGTTAAGTGTATTAAAAGTAAAAAAGGAAGAGTGTCCACTATGTGGAGAAAGAGAGAAGGATTTTCATTGTATAGTTGAATGTTCACAAACTAAAGAACAGACACAAGATGTATGGATTAAGAAATAGGACAATTTACAGGTAGCAATTCTGATACTAAAAAATTTTGAAACTGGCAACAGGGAGTTTTTGAGTAAATTTGGTGATTATATAGAGGAGTAAGAGAGAAATGGCAGAAAAGAGTGATGAAAGATAAGGAAGAATGTATATATGGAAATAGGGAAGGAACCGGGAGGGTGGGATCTAAACCAGGGTGTTGTGTGTGTAGGATCCCAGAAATGTTTACTCTGGGAACAATGATCAAAATGTAAAAGCATTTGTTAAATTTTTTGTAATGACTGAGTGAAATAAATATACTATTCTACATTTTTAAAACTTCATTATATAGGAAGACAGTTTATATTTTAGGTTATATATAGGCTGTGTACAAAAAATAACATTACATGCTATTTCATATATACTTCCTTATTTCCTATCTGCTTTGGTTTGGACTAAGAAGATGAGTTACTGTCAGATTTTAAAAATGAACTTTCTGGTGCAACATCATAAAATGGATAAGCAGCTTAAGAACAATGTCTGTGACAGGATATCTCACTGTTTATATAGTTTGTTTTATTTGTAGTTTTCTTTCTTTTTCAGATTAAACTAAGTCATTGTTGAGCTTTCACCCAACTCAGACAACCAGCTACAGAACCACCGACAGCCTGAAGAGTCAAATACAAGATGCAAAAATTCAATCTGTAACAGCAGCTTAGAACATGCTAGCAGATTTTTGTATCATGTATTTGACTCTGCAGGCTGTTGGTGGTTCTGTAGCTGGTTGGTTGTCTGGAGTTCGGTGAAAGCTTAACAATGGCTTAGTTTCTCCAAGAAAGTAAGGAAATGACAATAAAATAAAGGAACAAACAAACCTAGTAAGACCTGTATTGCCAACCTCCAGTGGCTGCATTATTGATTTGCTGACAATCTTTAATTTGCAGAATGGCAGGAGAAAGGTACAAAATTGGCACTCAATGTGGTCACCAGTTATTAGCTATGAGTTTCCTATCTGTAGGTAATCTGTGGTCCCACTTAAATGGATCTCATGGTTGAAAGCATTAGCATGGCAAGTATATAATTGGAAGTTCCTCTTTAGGCCCTCAAAGCTTGAAATGAATTTCAAATTATTTGTTCTCATACTCCCTTTTTGCAGACATTGTCCTCACCAATGAATTTAATTTAAAGATAAACACCATTTGATGTGGAGACATCCCAAAAATTGCCTACAAGTGACTGCAGGGAGAAAACATTCAGCAAAATACAAAATCAAAGTTGGGCGAGCTAAAAAGTGTCCATAAAGTTAATGCTGTGGTTGTAATGAAGAATGTAGCAAGTCTCACTATTATACAATTAGAAAATCTGATAATGGGAGACGAGGTTCAAAATTTTCTTGAACCCATGCCAAACTTCAGATTATCGATGCAACAGAAAATAATCTTAGGCCTCTACATGCTGTAAGTGCCAACCTAAAGGCAATTTCTTGTGTCATGGCAGTTCATCCATGGTTAGAACTAAAAAGTCTTCAAGGAAGAATCCTGCTTTTTCGTTGCAAAAGCAACGGAAATCTTGTGAAAAGATCATAAGGAATTAGCAAAGGACTGCAAGCTTTATGGTTTCTAGCTTCAATCATAGACTATAGTGCTTTTATTTTCTTGTGTGCTTAGTGCTTACATATCACAGAACCAATTTTACAATGATAAACTTAGAGAAATGCTGTCTGCTGTATTTTAAATCTGAGGCATGAATTATTTTACCAGTCTCAGTAGCCTTTTCCCATTATTTTTGTGAAGTTGTGATATTATATATAATAAAATTCAAGTAATTATTTAAAAATTATGCCTACTTCTTTCTAATGATTATTATGGACAGAAACTGTTTTTCCATTACAGAATTTTTTTCCGTTTCTCATGAATTATTTAAATTTATTCAAGAAAATTTATCTTAATTACCCTAAAATTTGTAGGTCTTTTACAAAAATAATATTAAAACTCCATGATACTAATGTCAATTGTGTCCTCTGACAATGAAGTTCTGTATTTTGTGGAGAAGATAGTTTTATAGACTATTTTCCAGTTCCCACTTCACAACAGATTATGAAAATGAAGAAGAGGCTAGCAAGGTAATTCTGGTAATAACCAGAAAAAAACTGTCTAGACATAAATGTCTCTCCATCACAAATCTGTCCAATGAAGAACTTGATTGTCTTACTTAAGAGTAATCTGACCAATCAGTCATGACACCATTTCTCAATCATATATCAGGGTATTTCTTCTGTGCCAAATACAGAAAGCAGATAAGAATAATGCACATAGCTTAGCATGAATATTTTGATATTTTGAATTAAAACCAAAGTAATCCAGATTAATGTTCTCTTCTTGCAGTGCTCTTTCATGACGACAATTTCTATAACTTGTTTTCTAAATGTAATGTTAACTATTAAGGGATGATCTGAGATATCTTCACCTCCACTGTAGTATAGCAGTAGCATTTGCACTTTCCATGCAACAAGCCCAGTTTTGATTTCTGATTGGGTTAGTTTTGTAACAGAGGTTTTTTTCAGGAGACTTCCCTCAGTTCTCAGGTGAATGCCCGGGAAACTACGGTGACAAAGTACCCTGAACTCATTTGGCCAAGTTATCAATCTCTCATCCTTCATCTGGCACAAAAACTCTTCAAATCTTGTGCGGATCATTTAAAAAAAAACTTTCTATGAATTCTGTTTTGCATATTTTACTAATGTTCGAAATTAAATTTATTGCAAAGAGAATGAGAGAGCATGATTCTCTTTCTCTCTTTCATGGCACAGACTCACTAATGGGAAATCTATAGATTAAATTCTGCCAGATCCATCCCTCATGACTGAGGGTGCCCAGTCCTTACAAATAGTCAATGCTGGAAAATGCCCTACACTTAGGTCTGGAACACTTCCCAAACAATTCCTTTCCCCATTTATCAGTTCATCTCATGTATCATCAATGTCGAATATCTTTGATTTTAATTGATTTGATTTATTTACGGATGCTCTTTAACATCTCTGGTCATCAGCGTCCCATTCAAATCAGGGTGTGAAACGGTTGGCAAATTTTGCTCAGAGGTCTCTTCATTCAGACTTGAGGTTCATTATCTTGTTGTAAATGTACGACATGGAACCCATGGCTTTACTTCCCTTCCGAAGGAAGCCATACTTAGGATTTTTATGCCCCGAAAAAAATCCATCGATCCTGGCCGGGTTCGAACCTGCGATCTTGGGTTTAGAAGGCAAGTATGGTTACCACTACATCACCAGGAATTGACGTCCTATCTTGCAATGCATATCATCACAATATATTTTTTATAAACAGGGGAATTTGTGAAATATCCTCAAGAGTAAAGCAGCAAATTGGGCTTAGCCAAGGATGTAAACTATGCTCTATTCTATTAAATTTGTTTAGATGATATGATTGGTTTAAAGAAAGTGAATAAATATGCCTGTAATAAATAATAGAGAAATTTCGGGATTATTTTATGCAGATGATTTGATCGTTAGCTCTTTTTCAGTCATTGATTTACAAAATGCTATTAATGAAATTGTGAGATTTGTAATGAATGGGGATTAAAGCTGAATATGAATAAATTCAAAATAACAGTTTTCAAGAAGGGAAAAATCAATTAAAAAAAAGTGGAATATGGAGCATGAGAATATTCAGAGACAAGAGCTTGGAATACCTAGGAGTTAAAATACAGTCAAGGAAATTGGGGAAAAGCAGAAGCAGTGGACTCTGACAAAGGATAAATTAATTTTGAAACTAATGCAGATTAGTATTTATTAAATATGTTCTGACTAATTGCACTTACTTATACAACATTAGGACATGTTTTGGGGGCAATTGATTCCATCATCAGCTGTTGAGGCCGACTACTTGATTTGTGGCTGGATCCTAAGATGGTTCTGGGGCAGTTTCTGATGGTTTAAATTTTTCTGAGTTCATCCTGGGTGGAATGTAAAAATTCATATTCTTTCTTTCTTTCCCCCCCCCCATTTTAACAATTTTTCAACATTTCCCCAAATCAAATCCCCCCTCCCCTCCCAAGTAGATAATATTGGGTTGTAAGTTCTTTCAGCAGCTTAGCCTCTGATTTAATTTTGTGATTTTGGGTCCAAAAGTGAGCTACCATTGCAGACTTATCAATTTGTTTTAAATGCATACTCCTAAAGTGTTTATTTCTCCAAATTTCTCTTCATTTTTCCAAAGTATTTTAAATTAATATCTGCGCATTTAATTTAAAAAATTCCTGATTTCTGTTCTACTGGTATGGTATCTTTTACTGTGGAGTCTAGTAATTTTTGATATTATATTTGTTTCTTTGGGGCTGATTATGCCATGTTCATTGAATATCCTATCGAATTTGATGTGGTAAGTTGGATATGTGAAACTTTGTTTGGCTTATTAGACTCAGTAAAGCACAGTTTCCATTGAAACCATCTTCCTGCTCAGGATGAAAACATTGCACAAGTTTAAATGTTTTTTTTCTCTCTAAACTAAATACTGACACTTACCCTTTCCTATTCTAGAGATCTCAATCCTCTTATTAGCACATACTGACATTTGTAGCATTTTTTCAGCAAGACTCTTAATAGCATTTTACTTCTGATTTATAATATCACATTAAAACTTGCACTTGTACATTAATAATCATAAAGCTGTTATCTTTAATTTAATATTCTGCTAACAAATTCTTGAGCATTTACCCAAATATGGTGGACTCTTTTAATTTGAACTCCAAGAGTATATGAAAAAACAGTTGAATTATTCAACTTTAAAATAAGCAAATGTGTTCAGTACTATTCCCTAATCTTTAAGAACGTTGCATTTCTTCCTCACATCTTTTAGAACACATACTTTTTTCTGTAATGTTAAGTTACAATATATGCCATGCTTTGACAATGCGAACAACAAATCACAGCTGACATCTTAGGGTCCCTAGCTTCAGTACAGTTAAAGTTTTTTTTTTTTTACAAAATTTTTGATCTTGTGAATTTATTAGGCGAAGGGATTTGAAGGATAAATACCTACACACAAAAGAGGTGGAAAATTCACACCATCAAGAGGGTGAAAGCCCCAACTAACAATACAAATGGGCAAAATCTTACTTCGCTACAACTGTCTTTTGATAACTGTAAACCAATTAAAATTGTATAATTCTGTATACTGGCTGACCACTGCTAAAAATGCTTAACACGGCATAAATCGGAATTCAGAAATAAGTACTGCTTTTGAATAAATATCATGCTGCCTTCAAATTATCTAAATAAAATAAAAATTACAATTAAGTAGGACCTTTTAACAGTTTTTCAATAGGAATTTCCAGAGGAATAAGTTTGTTTGAATTATCAACAAAGCTGATTGTTCCTGCCAATGATTTCTTTTCTAATTTTGCTAACTGTTCTTATGAAGCATTTGCAGAAATATTTTTTATACTTACCGCAGAGAGTGTCAGTAGTTCAATTTGTTGTTTATAGGTAGCCTCCTTATTTTCAGCATTTCTTCTTGTCTCTCGCTCTAGTCCTTTCAATAGCTTTAATTCCTCATGCATTCTGTCAAAGAATCGAGTATTAAAATACAATATATCAACATTAAAATATAAGGGAAAGTACAGGATTGATATTATAATGAAAACTGCAAAATGGTTTAAATTTATAAGGCCTATAAGGTAGTTGAACCATATGGAGCTAAACAGGATGGCACATGAACAGATGACACATTTTAAAAATTAATAAAAGTTCCTTGGGCAGCAACAGTCCATTCTACTGAAAACATTGCGGCAGTACAGGTTGCCATAGGGACATTCCAAAGAAATTATCCCCCAATAGGCAGCAAGAGAACATAAAGAAAATAACAGTGTTCTGAAGCTTTTTTGATACAAAATGACTGGTGCAGAAGCTGTCAAATCACAACAAAGAGCACAGTCTTCAGTATGCCTTATGGACAAAAGATAAACATTAAATCCTTTTGAAAACATGGTTTTCTGATTTTCATCTTAATGGGATTGTTAACAAACAACAATTTTTGAGCACTAAAACTTGATTTTGAAAGAGAAACATATATTAACGTGTGATAAAAACGAAAGAGAACAGATTACCTCATTTCATTTAGGAGCGTGATTTGAGGTCCAGTAAGAAAATGATTCATGCTATCTGTCCTTTTTGTGGAGGCAGGGAACGTGCAATACATATTCTTTTTCAGTGCATAGAAACAATGAATGGAGGATAAATTTATTTGGGAAAAAATGGTTGAAGGTAAAGTAGCTATGCTGAGAGTTATCTTCAATGATAAAGAGTAAATAAAAAACAGTACAACTGAGTACAACCCCGAGTACAACCGTCTGCTCCTGCTGAACCAATCACCTTCAAGCAGTTCATATATAAATATAACACTTCCAGCTGGCATTTCAGTCGTGCCAGGACCTTCGCCCAGAAGACTCAGACTGCGCCACTGAAGATGTCCTCCGCAGTTGAGGATGAAACGTTTGGACTCCTTAGCTCCAACAGACTACGGCTCCTAAGACCGGAAGAATTTTCTAGTTATAAGTTATAAATAAAAAACCTTCGAAAGTTCTATGAAAGTTAAGTTAAAGTGGATGTGGGCTACTGAAAAGAAGTAAATAATGTAAGAGAGTGATTTTGACAAGATTAGCAAGTAGTATACCAAAATCGAGCTCATGGCCGCATACTTGGAAGTTGGGGTATTTCTACTATTTCCTTGCATTCCAGTAGGATTTAACATTGAGGAAATTTATTTAGATAACAAATTTATAACAGTTAAAATAAAAGACATAACATAGATTAAGTTTTTCTTTCGAGTCTGTTTCTTCTATTTGTGATTTTGCAAAATATGCTATGGAGATAATCAGGGTCAGAATCTATATAACTGTATTCTGGGCTTGAGAGTCTGCTGAGGAATTGGTATAGAGGGAAACAATTTTTCCATTAAGTCAATATGAGGGCATTCTAAAAGTTCTTAGCCTGACCAACAAAACCAAGATTTAAGAGAAACGTTTTTTTTTTTCCTTTCTTCCTTTTCTTCCCTCAACATAGTCACCTTATAAATTATTACATGTTGTCCTCAACTTTACAACTTTGTAACACCCTCAGTAAAATAAAACTGTAAAAAATAAGTGTCTGTCTTAGCTTCAATCTCATCATTCGATGTGACTTGTCTTCTACCCACCTATTTCTTCAGATTTGGAAACAATAAGAAATCATTGAGCACCAAATCTGGTGATAATGGCATTTATGGAAACACTTGGAAGAAAAGGTCATGCAGTTGCAGCAACAATCCCAAGTGGTGTGAAAGTACATTGTGATGAAAGAGAATTTTCTTTTTTGCAAGGTGTGGACGTTTAGCTTAAATAGCATCCTTGAATTGGTCCAGCAGTAAAATGTAATATTCCCTGGTGATGGTCTGCCCTTCTGGAGGTAGAATACAAGCACCATAGCACGAGGGTCCCAGAAAAACTATAGCCATGATTTTTTCTGCAGATGGAATCGTTTTTGCTTTCTTTGGTGCACTTTCACCTGTTGTGACATTGTTTGGACTTTTCCTTCATCTCTGGCATGTAGTGATGAATCCATGTTTCATCTATTGTTATGAAACATCAGAGAAACTCACTGGAATTGCATTTAAACAAGTCTACACACTCTTGCAAAATATTCATTTGAATGCATTTTGGTCCATTGTTAATAAATACAGCTTCCATCCAGCTGAAAGATTTCTCATATGTAAAACTTTGTGTAAAATGTAGTGGATATGGCCTATCAAAGTCTTTACAATGTCACGTACCTTCAACCAATGATCATTCAGTAATTGTGAATTTTTGTCACAATCTTATTGGTTGTAGCAGTTTTGGGGTGTCCTGAGCTCTCATCATCTTGAATGGATGTATGACCAAGCTTAAATTCAGCAGCTCACTTTTTAATCACTGAAAATGGAGAAGAATCCATTAATGTGGAATCTAACTCCTTTTGCATTTCTGTTGCTGTTAAACCATTCAAAATGAAGTACTTTATCTCAGCTTGTATTTCAGTTTTATTCATTTTGTAGCAAATGTTAATATTAGTTTGTTTATACAATTTTCACAAACAAGTGTTTGAAAGTTACAGTATGCCATCTAAGGATGATACTTAACAACTATCTTAGTAATTTCACCATCTTCACGACATCTGAGTCAGGTTGAGAACTTTCAGAACACCCCTAATATGTGCCTGTTTATGAAGGTCATATGGGTTATTAATGCATTGGTATGTTGTACATTCTGCCATTGAATTCCAGATTTCACAACTCGGATCTCTTTCGACAATTAGAAATGAAATTATTTTATAGGAAAACAGAATTCCCTTTAATGGAGTTTATGTTAATAGGAGATTTGAATGCAAGAGTGGGAGAGATGAAGATTAATGAATTAAATGTGTGGGAAGATATGGGGAGAGATGAATCTAACAAAATATGGATTAGGTATATATTTATTTTGATTAGTGTTTAATGCCCGTTTTTACTACTGAGGCACCACAGGCAGTTGGATTAGGTTGCGAATGAAGAGGGGCTAAACTATTTCAGTTTTGTTAGAACAATGGATTTGTAATGATGAATGGTTGCTGGGAGGGAAGATGAAACTGGTAGAATGGAATGGATAGTGTTTAATGCCGATTTATGCTACAGAGGCACCATAAGCGATGGACACAGATGATACATGAGATGATGTGATATATTTGGAAAGGATTTATATTTAAGGAAGGAATCGTTCCAGGTCTAGGCTTAGGGTACCTCCCCAGCATTTGCCATTTATGAGGACTGAGGAAAACCTGGAAAAAACCTGTCGGGTAGGAGGGTCCTGGCAGGATTTGAACCCCAGACCTCCTACTCACGAGTCTTCACCTTAACGACCTTGGCCACCCATGGTGGTACATGAAACTAGTGCATATATAAATCTTGTACTTACGAAGCTGTTGACAATGGAGTGGCAATATAACTGCAATTTATGTAATCACTTTTTTACACTTTACTCCATTCACTTACCCAAAAGTAAGATGCATTTCGGGAGAATCTCTCCCATCTTCACTAAGCAACTGAAGATGGGAGAAATTCTCCCGAAACGCGTCTTACTTTTGGGCAAGTGAATGGAGTAAAGTGTAAAAAAGTGAATACATAAGTTGAAGTTATAGTGCATATATGTTTACAAGTGCATGGGAACAGAGTGTTTTGGATTATGTACTGTGTAGCGATAGTATTTTAGGTAAAGTTCGGGAATTCAAACTAACATGGTTTGAATAAGTTCCCATTTTCCATTAATAGTGGCATGGTGCAGTAAAGAGTGCTTTGATAATAGAAAAGAGGATGCATGTGGATCTGGTACTAATATAATTAGCTATAAGTGGGCCCCTGGAAGGGCTGATGGGTTTTGAGATGCTGGATTCAGCAATGGCTAGGGTGTGCGTGCATGGAATTGATATGACTAGGTATAAATAATGATGCTGCAGAGCTGTGTGAGTTTATGCTTAAATTGGCAGGAAGTGATATGATTATGAGCAAAAGAGGGAAAAATAAAGTTTGTGATATTTGGTTTGATTAAGAGTGTAAAGGAATCAGAGATATGGTACGTGAAGTACTCACAAGATGGAGAGAGAATATTGATGAAATGGATAGGGGCATTATAATCCAATTGTATGGGAGATATTGGCAGCTGCTCAACCACAAGAAGTAAGAGTGGGGGATAGCTAAAGCTGCAGGAATTGAGAAAGAGCTGGAATCAGAAAGAGGGCAGCAAGCTTGGCAGATTATTAATCTGTGTGAAAGGGAGGAGAAACAATATAGATATACGTCCAAATAAATAGATTACATATTTTCAGAGTTTGTTTGTTTGTTGTGGAGATTAAGGGGGTGGGAGTCAGAATTGAGAGGTTTTTAATAATTATGAGGAGAACATTTTCACAGGAAGAAATTAACAGTAAAGTTCGTAAATTTAATAGAAATCAGGCAGTAGGAATCGATGGTTTACTACAGAGTTTTTTAAAATTTGATGTGAAAATTCAAATAGACTTACGTATTTAACAAGACTTGTGAATGTAATTAAAGAGAAGAAGGAAGTGCCAGAAAGTTGGCGTGTGGTAATTATACACCCCATATACAAAGATAAAGGTAATCCCAAATAATTATAGAGCAACTGCATTGTTATCCAATTTTGCAAAAATTTTACAATATTAATATTGATGGAGAGAATTCAAAATTGGTCAGAAGAATATCAAATGATATCATGCTACCAAATTGGATTCAGAAAAGGAAAGAGAACAGTGGATAATATATTTATAATAAAATGATAAGATAAATATTTACACAGACATTGTGAAAACATGCCTGAAATATATATTTATATATAAAATTGGATATTATTGACAAGTTGAACAAAATTGCAGAACAATTATTTATAAATGGGTTAGGATATTTTTGGATTAAAATTGGATATTTTAGAAGAGGTTATTGGAGGGAAGTGAGATCAAGACTGGAAGATATGGAGAGACAAGTTTTATTTGCCAAGATTAGGGAGAAAAGTTCACTAGCATATTATAAGGAATTAAAAGATGACCCAGAAAAGGAGAAGTGTATTTTAATTTGCAAGAAAAAGAGAAAGGATAGCCTGGTTTCGATTAGGTGTTTGGAAATTAGGAGGAATGAGAGGAGTCATTCTAGGAATGTGTCCCATGTGGGGAGAAGGAAGATGAAATTCATATTATCTTCCAATATAAAGTCACAAATGTTTGGAAGGAAAGTTTAATTAGTAAGAAATGGTTAATGAGAAATAAAGGAATTCTATTGAGAAAACTTTTTTAAGATTGTGAGCAGTTACCTCAATTAGAGGAATTTTTATGGAAGGTAAAAATGAAATGGAAAAGTTCAGTTGAAAGATATATAATTTAGATAAATTTTACATGATGAAGAATACATGTAAGATTATGAAAAATGTCATTGGTCTGAGAATGGTCAGGAGTGAAATTATATTGAATTATTGAGCTTAGGATGTTGGAAATTGCTCTAGAAGGTGAATTAATTTAGCATTATAGTTGGTATTTGGGAAATTAAGGAATTAGTAGTTTTTAGGGATTGTAGCTAGCTGATAAAATAATTGGTACAGGTAGAGTATGTGAAAAATTTATTTTAATGCCTTGGGTAGGGTTCGAGCCTGGCCCCTGAAATTCCAGTAGGTTGCTGTTGATGAACCGGGGAATAGGAACTGAATCAATGTGGAAATTTCGTACTTTATCTAGAATTTACGTAAAAACATTAATATAAATGTATTATTGTATCAACAATTGTAATTGTGAGGGGTTACACCTAAAGATAGATGGAGGTCCCATTGCAGTTTGTATTTAAATTTTTTTATAAATTTCATTATACTATATGTTTGAGAAATTAAAGAATTAGTAGTTTGTACAGACTGTAGCTAGTTGATAAAGTAATGGTATAGGTAGAGTAATTGATAATATTTTATTTTAGTCCCCTGGAATTCCAGTAGGCTATTGTTGATGAACCAGAGACTGGGATCTGATGCAATCAAGGTGGAAGATTTGTACTTTATTTAATTATTTAGAATTTAGATAATGGGTTAGTATAAAATCATTATTGTATTAAAATTTCTGTAATCGTGAGGAGATACACCTAAAATGGCCTGGGCCAGATAGGTGGAGCCCCTTGTATTTTTCTTAGCACTTTCAAATAAATTTCAAAAATTCATATACCTGTTTAAGCATTCCTTCCAGAGCTCACAAACCTGAATTGTAACTATAGACATCCATTACTTTGTAATTTACTTAGTACTTAATTAAGCATTAATTCAAACTTGAAAATTTTGGCAGATTTGGGGTGGATAGAAACCATTCACAAATGTCCAGGAAGGACCAGTCATGGGGAAAATGTGAATGTCTGGGTAATTTTACTGATGGATTAATTGAACCATTTTTCTTCAGCAGGACTGTTAATGCTCTCTGATACATGGCTGTGATGGAGAACAAATTTGTGCCTCACCCTCTTGCCACTATCTCCAAATATACAGCAGTTCATGAAAGACAGGGCAATGCCTTACAGAGCTAACATTGTACTGGATTTTACAAAGGGAATATTAGGTGCAATGTATCCCACTGTTACCCACAATGCCATCAAGAATTCTTTGGCTCCCTTAAGCTCAGATTTGAATCAATGTGACTTCTTTCGATTTTAAAGAGAAACTCTTCTCTTTAAGATCCCAAACAGATATGAAAATGCATGCACTGCAGGTGTACAGTCAGATTAGTGAAGATCTGTGACAGCACGTTGCCAGGAATATGTCCTATCATCTCTAAGAAGAGGTTTGCTGCAATGGAGGCTAAGTAGAATATGACTTTTTCCAAAGACCAAAACAAATGAGTAAATATAAAACTTTTCCTATATAAAATAAAACTGTTATGAAAAGATTAAATATATCAACTTTTGTGTGCCAATCTACAGATAAATTATCACTTACCTTTCATTCTGAGTTTTGAGCAAATGTTTCTTTTCATCACTGATATCTTGTGAATGATGATGGATATGATTTCCATGAGAACTCTCTCTTTTAAAGACACGAAAGTGGTGAATGCCACCTATTGCTAACCAGTCCCCATCATGAAGTTCTTGGGTTTCTTTTGGCCTTTTGTTATTTACAAAAAGATCTGCGTCTTGGTTGCTCATAAGAACCAACCTGCCATCCTTATTTTCTATAGTGCTGAAATAAACAAGTGTCATACATAAAATGTGCTGCATTTTATTTTACATAATCTTGACTCTTCTGTGATGATAAAAAAACACAATAATTAACAAGTATTTAAGTTCTTCTGTTTCCTATATGATGAGCTAATAGTCCTAAATAATTGTGTTGATGTGAACAGGTTGCAATAATATGAAACATTGACAATATTACAATCTTTAAATATAAACAAACATGTTTTTCTCAGTTTCATTTACTCTTGTTACATTTACTGCAGTATTTTCATGATTTGATGTGATAAGTCTATGCAATTTGCATAATCAGTTTAAAAGTAGATTAATTAATACAAAGTGATTAAACTGCAATATAGGATATGAGATCAATTGTCCATAAAATAGCCATGCTTACTCATCAAAGAAAGGTCTCCTGGATAGACTAGACAGTTTTTGAAATCAGCAATGGGTAAGGCATCGCACATTTGAGCTTACAGCACTAAACGGAGACAGTGTGGTCAATATTATGATCAAGCTGCCTCTAACCTGCCTAGGTAGTTTGTACAAAAAACCCTAGGCCTCATTTGGATAGCAAATGAACCTGGGTTACTCTGGACATGGCAGGGGTAAAGAAAAATTCTTCTGTCACTGTCAGAAATCAAATTCCAGCACATTTAATTTGTAGTTTGGCACCTTAATACCGGAGCTACTCCAATAACTGTTTACTCAAGCATGCTATTTTCTAATATTGTTATGCATTTAATTACAAAACATTATTTCTTACCACTTACAAGTAAAGTGTAGTTGTCAAATACCACATGATATGCCTTTTTTTCCCCTGTAATTTTCCAATCTGTCAAACAAAAACAACTAACAAAATGAAACACCAGTTCTTGAATGCTATAAACAAAAACTATAGTATGACGTGCACTCCAAAAGTAACTCATAAAAAAATTCTCAAAATATTTATTTGAGCATAGATGCACATACGCATGCTACTTCCCTATACAGTCTCCTCCTTTGTCTAGGCACAGTTGCCAGATTTAAACCAGCTTTGATAACATATTTTGTATCATTCCTCAGGTAGCTGTTTTAGAGACTGGTAAACTTCAGAACCCAGACTTGCCTTGATGAAAATTGCCTCCTACAAAGATGAAATTTCAGTGTGTCAAACAACCAAAAATCACAGGGAGCAAAGTAAGGTGAATAAGGAGGGTGTCTCAGTGTCATAATACTATGTTCGAGGAGAAATTATGCGACAACATCATGTGTCCAATGGGGTGGTGCATTGTCTTGATGCAAAATGAAATTTCCCATCAATTCAGTAACTTTGCTGCAATTGCAGCAAGAGTTTGTTCTTCAGGATGTTTTTGTAACATTCACCAGTGATTGTCCAGTCACACAATGAGTTTTTCAACATGTTCCCTGTTCTGATTGGTGTCGGCAGATGATGGCCTCACTTCTTGTGGCAGATCACTGGTGGACACTTTTCCCTTTTTAAATTTTTCCATCCATCTATTCACATTGCTATAGTGTATAGCATTCCACACATGAATATTAATACAGTTTTTACTTTTGCACAAAAAATTTTATGGTTGCAAGCTGTTTCTCTCATGAAAACTCCATATTTATCAGTACACAAAACACCACTCAAACAAAGGTTTACTACACATTCATCAACTCTCAAAAATGAACTGATTGGCATACCTGCGGCTAGCAGAAGGTCTGACCTTGCATCCCCCACTACCATTATGTAGCTACTCAAAATGTAATGTCACCAGTAAAACTTTATGCGTTACTTCTGGAGTGCTCCTTGTACAAAGTGTACTACAGGTGAATTGTGAATTGAAGCATGCAAACAGAAAGAGTATATGGTCAAAATTTAGCAAAGATGATTTTATTCCATGGATGTAATATATGGGTTGTCCTGCATAAATTGTGTAGAAAGGTTACACTATAAACACACAATATAAGCAGATATAGGGTTCAGAAAGTATGAAACAGTGCAGGAATATAATTTAAACATGAAATATTTTTGCTCAGTTTAGTTCTTGGCACTACTGAAATTTATGTTACACATCTTGATTTATCATAACTGCACTGCTGAATGTCAGTAACTGCTTTTAAGCACTTTAATATTCAATGTTAGTCCTCAAAGAATATTATACTTAGTTGCCTAGTTAGGTTCAATACAGTACAAGTTTAAGTTATTAATAATGTCATCTGATGAAAAAAATCCAACAGGGAATAGAAAATCAGATCCAGACAAGCAAATGTAAGGTATTTTCTTGATATCTCTAGAGAGGGAAGGGTGGAGTGATGGACTATTTCCTCTTTTCAGAAGTGAGTGTTGGTCTACTCAATAATAGGAGTAATTTGTTTGATACAACACATTTATTCAGTGTAGTGCTGCATCTTGGCTATGCACATCATTTTTAAAGCAAATCTTTTGGCTAAGCATAATGAATCTTTATATTACACTTTATATTATAACATTTTCAAGTTGCCTCACACAGTCTTGTTCCATACAGGAATATCATCAAGTGGGTCACAAAAGTTCAATGATTTTAATAATATTAATTAATGATTTATTTGTTGCACTATGTTTATAGTACATACTTCAGAAACAATATAGGGAGTAAGGGAGGTAGTTACACCAAGTTCAACTTGTATTTGGTTTGAATATTTGCTGAACAATTTCAGATGATTACTGCACCTTGACCTACAAAATTTGGCTAAGGAATGAATCATTGGTGCAGAGAGAATAGTGGGTATCAATTTACCTACTGGAGCATGTCATTCAGGATTTGTCTTTGATTGAATGTTTATATGCATAAAGAAGTCAGCATTAGGAAACATACTTTACTATTGAATGTGTTTGTCACTGTGGTGGTAAACTATATTAAATCCACTTAACATATTGCAAATAAAATGTTTTTATTGCTATAAAAATGTAATTTTTGGTTGTTTATTTCAATCTTAGTTAACAGATATGAAAACCATCTCATTCTACATACTAAATAGCATATCTATCTATTATCAGCTTATTCCTAAAAGTTTAAATTATATACGATATCATAGATGCTGGAATCTGGGGTTTATTTATTTATTCTGGCAAGGCTAAGGCCATTAGGCCTTTTCTTCCTCTCTACCAATCTAATAATAATGATTACATGAAGTTATAGCCACAATGTTACTATCACAACATTGACAGTAAGGCTAAGGCCATTAGGCCTTTTCTTCCTCTCTACCAATCTAATAATAATGAGTACATGAAGTTATAGCCACAATGTTACTATCACAACATTGACAGTAAGGCTAAGGCCATTAGGCCTTTTCTTCCTCTCTACCAATCTAATAATAATGATTACATGAAGTTATAGCCACAATGTTACTATCACAACATTGACAGTAAAGTTGACAATACCGGTACACATACAGACCAATGTAAAATATGACTTATTTAAATAAATGTATGCTAATATATAAATGTGGACAATGAAAAAAATTAACTTAAGGAGAAAAAAAATAAGAAAATAAAAGAACAATAACATACAACAAGCACCATCAATGACAATTTATACATATATCAATCTACGTAAATCCTGAAAGTGGAAATAAAGACACAAGCAAAACATAAAATTAAAAACCCTAACAATACTATGAAGGAGATACGAACATTTATGATAGCAATAAAAATAATACAATAAATAATTCTACAGCAGGTAAAACAAATAAATACATGCATTGTAACAAAAGGAATTTGAATCTAGGTTATTCGATTATTTCTAATAATATTAAACAATTCTTTTGAAATGCTCCTAAAGTTTGGCAGTTTCTGATATTCCGTGGTAATGCATTCCAGAGATGGGCAGTGGTTACGCTGAATGATGAGTAAAGTGATAAATGGTGCAATGGTAATAATAGTATGTGCTAGGATTCAGAATGTGTATTAAGATTATGAGAGGAAGACAGATTTTGAAAACGAGAAGATAAATAAGATGGCGAAGATGTATGGATAATTTTGAAAAGTAGTGTAAGACAATGAATGTTTCTTCCGTCTTTCAGGCAGAACCAAGACAGCACATTGAGGGAGGGTGTTATACGATCGAACAGATGCACATATTATGAACATGCTGTAGTTTTTGCATTAAGTTGGAGTTTTAAGTCTGTGAGCAGAAAATTGTAGTAGTCGAAGTGAGGCATCACCAGGGATTGCACCAAGATCTTTTTCAAGGTTCTGGGTAGGGATATGTTTAATCTTTTAAAAGTATGGATTAGAAAACTTACCTTCCTGCAGATTTCAGCAACAGGTTTCCCAACAGAGATTACTGCCAATAATAACTCCAAGATTTTTCGCAGAATCAGAGAAGGGAATTGCTGTTTGATTGATATTAATAGGAGGAATATTGCCTAGGTCTATGGCACTTAGCAATCGCTGTTGCCCCAGGATCAAAGCCTGCAACTCTAAGGGATTAAGACCAAGGCCCAGAGTACATATTCATGAATAAACTGAGTCTAGATCTTGGTTAATGTTAGTTACTGCATCATGAATGAATAGTGTTTAATGCCCGTTTTTGCTACAGAGGCACCACAGGCAATGGACAGTGATAATACATTAGATGAAATGATATATTGGGTAAGGATTTATTTTTTTAAGGAAGAAAACGTTCCAGGCCTATGTTTAGGGTACCTCCACGGCATTTGCCATTTATGAGGACTGAGGAAAACCTGGAAAAAACCTCAGTCAGGAAGGACGGTCCTGGCGGTATTCGAACCCAGACCTTCCGCTCACGAGTCCGCGTCTTAATGACCTCGGCCACCCGTAGTGGTTTGCATCATGAATGTTGTTAGTTCGAGAGCGTATGTAAAGTTTTAAGTTGTCTGCATAGAGGTGGTATTTACTGTGGCTTATAGCATGAGATGTGTCAATGATGTATAATAAAAACAATAAATGACCCTGGAGAACTCTTGCCTTCACAAACCGCCATGAAGAGGAAAGATTTCCAGAAACAACACATTGCTGCCATTCACAAAGATAGGAGTCGAACCACAGGACAACACTGTCAGGACATATTTAACATCTTTAGTTTACTAAGAAGTAAGTCTGTGTCTACATAATCAAAAGCTTTAGTATGTCAACCAATACAAGTAGTGTCAGTCTTTGTTCATCACAGGCACCACATATGTCTTCACATATATTAAGCAGTGCTGTGGCTCTCTACAAAAGCTTACAGATGGTGAACACCAGCCCTAAGCTACTCCAATTAGCAGTTTATATCCTATGTTTGTTCCACAAAAAAAATCTTATAACAAGAGGGATGTGCTAGTGGGACCTTGTGAATCTCCCATAACACCCGGTTTGAACCACTTTTTCACTACCATTTGGATTTTGTAAGATGTAGCAGCATAATTTTTAAATTGCCAAATATTAGAAAAAGTGCCATCTTTCAGTATTGCATTGGTGGCAGTCACAAAGAAGTAAAATTTCTCAATTTTCAAAAAGGTGAGGCAGCATCAAAGTAAGGAATATTTTCTATTTTAACATCACATAAGGAAACAGATTATACAGGTTATGCACAAAAAGAAAAACAAGCTTTCATCACAGTTTTATAAACATTAAGTGTTATACCTACAGATAAAGCATATTTCAGTGAAATATCTTACAATACTGCATTTTGCTACCTCGTGAATACATACAGCAGTATACAATTTTATTTCATTTAATTTACTTTTTGGCTAGGAGTACAGTTTAGCTTACCAATAAGAGACAAGCAGTTAGATGATTTTGTGGTTCATAACTCATTTTCAATGAGTTTCATGATTTTCAGATGATATGCATATTTGTAATAAAACACCAAAGATTATGAATGATAGGGATGAAAAATCACACTGTAAAAATAGAAAGAGTAATCATATTATGTGACGGAATAAAAAGCTAGCCAAAATACTGTATATTCAACAGCTCTGCAAAGATAATCATAAGGATAATAAAAGAAGATATGTCGTATAATGGGCCCACCTATACTTTCAGTCAGGGCAAGAAAAGAAACGAGTATCTAAGGAAGTGTTTTCAATATACTTGCTTTACTGTAAAAGGAATTAACATTACTGTTAGTATGTTTCACCAAACTTGCATTTATTGCACATCGTAAAACTTTTTAAGAACCTATTTCCATATGAAAATGAACCTCTGCATTATTTTATAGAAAATTAATTAAATTTTCATTAATAATGCCACAGGACTCACATAAAAATATTCTGCATGTGCGGTGCTGTGTTTTGAATCCTGATGGCTGCAAGTGGCCCTCCCCCCTTTTTCCTCTACAAACAGGATAGTTTTTATGTGAAAGTCCTGTATATCCTCCATAAATATGGTTACTCATCTCACCTAAAGACATCTTATATTTTATTTCATGTTGATAATTGTTTAGTACTTGAGCAGTGATCTGAAAAGCTTCCACTTTTCACCCCCCAGGCACTTTACTTAGCTGACGTTAATGTCCAAAGTCTCACTCTCATTTCTATGAATTTCAGTAAAACATTTTCATCCCTAAACCTTACATGCAAAAATGATATCTGAGATGTGACCACAAGGCACAGTATGTTCTTCGCTGGTCAATCTGGATGGAAACTTCTTATATTGTAATGATCATAATAAACTAGTGGTGTGCAATATGTTTGAATTCATCTATGACTAAAATATCATATTGAACTTATAAAAAAAGGCCCACCCTGAAATTCTTCTTTTAAAGATAATTTTCAACTGTAATAAATGTCTACTTGGTATCATATATAAGCCTTTAAATTTAATAATCTAGACAATCTAGAAATCCAATTGTTTAATCTACTGCCATTTTTAGATACTGCAATTATGATTGATTTCAATACTAGTCTAATTGCAAGTGACCCCCACCTATACAATTTAACTAAAGACAATGTTCCACTCCAAAAATATGATAATTCTTCCTCTTGCTCTTATCCATCATACTCATTACTCAGAAGCCATATTGGGCTTAATTATCACCAACAACCTAATGGAACCTAAACTTAGAATGGCGGTTCAGTGAGCAACTCAAGATGGGAGAGATTCTCCCGAAACGCGTCTTACTTTTGTGTGAGTGAGTGGAGTTTATTGTAAGAAATGAATACCTAAGTTTAGGTTATATTGCCACTCCACTGACAACAGCTTCATAAGTACAGTATTTAACCTAATGGAATTCTGATACATGAACAGCTGCCAGCACCACATCTTTCAGGTTATGATCTTATTTACTGCAGTGTCCCAAAAATACCCACAGATTGTAACTTACAGAGACTTTCAAATACATACATTTCAGAACTGCTTAATAAACATGCCCCACTACAAACAAAATGTGTGACTAAATAGTTCGCACCATGTATAACCGTTGACATTTGAAATTTGACAGCTCAAAGAGACCAAGTATTTAAGACTTAGAGAAGAGATAAAAATGATGGAATCCTAGATAGCTATAACATATTCTAACAGGACAAACTAAGTCATCAGGAATGCCAAAATAAGACATGCCTACAGTCTCACTGAACAGACAACAGGAGTGACAGGTATATGGCAAGGCATTCAAATAATGGGGAAAACTTAATTCAGCTTTATGAATTGACCCTGTCGCTAAATGACGTAAATGACCACTTTACAAAAGTTCTCTTCAGAATTAAACAAAACTGACAAGGAACAAATCATACGAAAACTACTTTCCAAGATATCTGAGTGACAAAAATTCCACTTTACATACATCACAGAAACAGCATTACAGTTTATAAAGACCAAGAGGCACAGGGTCCAGATTGTATTAATATAACTCTAATAAACAAAACAATTCATATAATACTGCCATTGGCTCATTTTTCAAGCCAAACTCATGACATCATGCTGTATCAGGAAATGGAAACAGGCATTCATAATACTTGTTCCTTAGATCAAACTGCCCCAATATATTCTATAGAATACAAAGCAATCAGCATCCTCCCAATACTATCCAAAACATTCAAACGCATCATACACAAACAACTCCAGTAACTTTAATAAGCATGATCTTCTTGACCCTTATCTCTCTGGGTTCAGACCAAAGCATAAGCCCAGCTGCAGGGAAGTAAGTTCTCTACTCCAGATCTTTAAAAGATTATAGTGCCCCTACCCAGAACCTTAAAAAACCTGGTGATGCCTCAGTTTGACTACTGCGACTTTCAACTTGAACTCTTATGTAAAAACTATAGCATGCTTATAATGTGCAAGTACATAATATCTGCAATGTGCATTTGTTTAATCATGGAAAACACTCCCTCGATATGCTGTCTTGATCCATTACAGCATGCCCATAATATGTGCATATGTTACATCTCTGATGTGCAGTTATTTAATCATATAATACGCTTCCTTGATATGCTGTCTTAGTTCAGCTTGAAAGACATCATAAATATTCCTTGTTTGACTCTACTTTTCAAGATTATCATATATGTTCTCCATCTTATTTATCTTCTCATTTTCAAAATCTATCTTCCTCTCATAAACTTAACACACACTATGAAACCTGGCATTTACTATTGCACCAAACATCACTTTACTCATCATTATTCACTGCAACCATTGTCCAAATGGATTGACACAGGATATCAGGGACTGCCAAACATTAGGAGTATTTCATAAGAAATTGTTTAATGTTATTAGAAATAACTGATTACCCCAGATTTAGATTCCTTCTTTTATATACAGATATTTATTTGATTTATTCTGCTATAGAATTATTTATTCTATTACAGTTATTGTAATTATTACCATAATAATGTTCCTATCTCCTTCATAGTATTGTTAAGTTTTTTAATTATATTTTACCATGAGGGCCATCTGAAAAGTTCTCAGCCTGAAACAGAAATGGCAACTCTAATGCAGTGATGTTATTCCATTAAGTTGGTAGAGCTGTTATAAGCATTTCTGAAAAATTTCAAGTCCTTTCTATATTGTTGTTTGTTGCATACAGCTATCTGAAGCAAGATATTTCTTTATATTTGTTAATATGAATAAAATTAAGTATTGTCTGGTTATCAAATTATTAATAAAAGAAGGTATGAAAGCGAAAGAAATCCATGTAAAGTTCATTAAAGTGTATGGTGGGGCTTTGCCTTCATTTTCAACGATGAAAAAGTGGGCACCGGAGTTTAAATGTGGATGCATCAGCCTAGAAGATGATCCACACAAAGGACGCCCAATGCTACAACACTGAAAAGATGATTAAAAAAAAAAAAAAAAAAAAAAAAAAGGTGGACTATATCGTACTAAGTGATAGGCGAGTATAGGTGAGTAAAACTGCCGAGGCTATAGGCATATCTAAAGAGCATGTGGGTTATATCTTGCATCAAGATTTGGGGATGAGAAAGCTTTGCACTAGATGGGTGCCATGCTTGTTCATAGCAGATCAAAAGAAAATGCATGTGAGAACCTCTGAGCAGTGTTTAGAGAAGCTAAACAGGAACAAAACTGACTTTATTTCCAGTTTTGTTATAAAGGATGAAAGTGGGATACATCATCATACCCAGAATCCAAACAGCAGTCAAAACAGTGGATAGAAGTCGGTTGTTCAGTGCCAAAGAAGGCAAAGTCAGTTTCATCAGCAGAAAAGGTCATAGCATAAGGTTTTGGGATGCTAAGGGCATTTTGCTAATTTATCTTGAAAAAGGTAAAACAACCGCAGCTTTATTACTCTGAACTTGTACCCAGGCTAGATGCCAGTATTCGAAATTGCTTGGTTTGGAGAGGAAAAAATCATCTTTCAGCAGGTCAAAGCATCTGCTCACAAAAGTGTTCTGGCAATTTCAATTTGTTTCAATCCAATATTATGGCCTTTATTAATTTAATAAGTTCATTTTCATATCTTTTTATATTAGGTAAGGATATAATGCCGAATTTAAAGCCACAAACATTTAATGGTAATAGTTATTTATTATGTTAATTTAAAAAGTTCATTTGCATATGTTATTACGTAAAATAAAGGCTATAATATTCTATTTAAAGCTCCAAACATTCATTGATGATATGTTTTTAATTATATAATTTTAATAAGTTTATTTGTACATGATTTTATGTTAGGTAAGGGCTTTAATTTTCAACTCAGATAACAAATATTTGTTGGTAATATGTTTTAAATTGTATAAATCTAGTAAACACATTTGTATAGATTTCATGTATTAAATAAGGGTTATTACAATGTTATGTCTTAATGTTTGTTTGTTGGCCTTTATTACAATACTTAATAATATAAATTTAACGGTTCAAAGGAACACATACATAGCCAAGAATATGAAAAGATTAAACTACATATAAGAAAATTTTGATATTAAGCAAATCAAACAATGGCAAGATAACATTTATGTGTACCAAGAATGAAACATGGGACAGAGAGCTTTATTGCAACTAAATTGAAATTAACAAATTTCAATCACTTAATATATGTATGTTCAAAATATAATGCATTGTAATGAATAGTATTATTACAATCCTATTGTAATAAGTGACAGTTTATATTTTAAAATTGGTTAGATATGCATTGGATTCCACAGAGAGAAGCTATGTTTCAAATTCCATTAGCAAAAATCGTGGTTCATACTCCATAAAGTGAAGCTACATTTTAACATTAAATAAAGATAAGTGGTATTTATTTTTTTTTTGGAATAAATTGCAAAATTATTATTTGTGGTGAATGATAGGAGTTACGAGTTTGAAGAATTAATATCCATATAGAAAAATAGTATACGATTTACAAAATGACAAAAAGCAAAGTTTTCGAGAGAGAAATATAAACTCTATCACGTCTGTGTCGTATTCAGTCTGCATTATAATAATATTTTGATAGTATATCTTTCAGAAAAGTGTATTGTTATGTGGTAATAACAAAACATTAATAAACCTCATAGTTCTCTGTTCATGTGATTGTTATATTTAAAATCACACTCCTTTCACCTCAGAAGTATTAATCTGAAAAATCCAGCCATAATATCAAATCCTGAATCTAGCCGAGTATATTATGGTGTTATTTAGGAACATCTAGGACTACACATTAATTTGGCATCCAACATCTATGGTATTGTGCTATTAAAACCGCTTCACCTTGCCGACTGTAACAATCACAATGCAACTGTTTCTAGTTGGTATTTTGTTGCTTGTTTCCTAATTGAACTGTATACATAAAGTGTATTATGCCTCGTATGTTTACAATAGCACAGTATGCCTTTATGTAAGATTCATATGTGTTAACTCTGTTGAGAAAGAATCATAGGACTAATTTTTTTTGAGTATACAGTTGATTCTGTTACTTATGTGAATACTGTACTAACCCCCTTTTTCAGATAATTAACCAACAGGGAGTGTAATCATGCATTTTTTCAATAGGACTCTGCCTTACCCATTGCTCATTTCAAAAACTGTCAGAGAACTACACATCCCCTGTTAGAACGTAGACAATGTTATACACACCATTAAGAAGTAGAGATTTAATTTTGGTGTTACTTTTATGCAGTTACAGCAATATTTAAGAGAAAAAAACAAAGGAATATGACAAATTATTATTATGAAATCATTCAAATTTCACTACTTTTGTCCCACTTACTCGGACATGTTTCAAAGGTGTTTGCCTCCATCTTAATTTTTAACATCAAGTTTCCTATCTATTTGCTTTTAGTTTATCTATGGTAGTTATTGATGATACACGAGATGAAATAAATTAGGAAAGAAATTTTGGGAATAGTTTACAGTACCTCCCAGGTATTTGCTCTGGTGAGGACCTACGAAAACCTGAAAAATCTCAGGAAGTATGATCCCAGAAGGATTTGAACTGCAGACTTCCTCTCTTAGAGACCCTGGTCAACAGTATCACTTACCAATGATTTGGCTGAATTGTCGATCCCTCAAGTGCCAAATGTGAGACTGGATCACTACCTGTCCGACCAATAATAGTGACACCTTCCTGCAAGAAATGATGTGCTGCAGCAAAATGCACAGAATCTGTAGCAATGCGGACAAGAAATGGAAGGCAACAAAGAGGTTGTTCCTCTTCCTGAAATTCACTGTCATAAGAGTTTTGACATCCAGGCAATGATCTGCAAATAAAATACAAACATATTTTAATCCACCATTCTCATTAGTGTTTCTGCATATTTGGTCTAATTTAAAATTTTTTGCTCCTTCCTTGCTGCATTTAGGGCTCTTAGACTTGTACTGGCACTATTTTCATCTCTTCAATGATTGACATAAGTCTCTCTTCCCTTAGGTTTATAATTTAAAGCTATTTAAGAATTATTGTTTCAGGCATTATTTGAAAGCGTTCTTTTCAGTTTTGTACTTTCTATTCTTTTTATTGAAAATATATTTAAAACTTTAATGATTAAAAATACAGAACCTTCATGTGGATGCAAGGCCAGCTTAATGAGGTATTGCCTACCCTGTTTCCCCCTTCGCTTTCCTGCTTCTTTGTGTGCTGACACGAAGTCTTTGTGCTGTACAGGAGCTGAACGTTCAGAGATCAAATGTTTCAGTGTTATAGTGTGTAGTGCTGTTATGTCAAAAAGTTTCTATACTTTAGCACAAAGAATCTTCATGTATCATTCATATGTGACAACCAACGCATGTACAGAAGTGAGATGGCAATTTTATAGACAGATTCCCTCTTGTTCGTGTGCCTCACAGAGAAATGATTCATAATCTTGTGGATAGATTTAGGAAATGGGATCTATTCTTGAAAAGAAACCAAAAGTAAAATGCCACGTTCTTTTATGAGGAAAAACTAGATGACATAGAAGAAAAGATATACAATGAGAGTTCAAAGAAATCTCTGAGAAAGCTGCACAGGAATCAGGAATTTTCCAAATTTCGGTTTGGAATGCCACTATGCTTCAAAAATTAAACTGTATAACTTAGTTCAGGAATGGCAACCATGCAATAATGTGAGTAGAGTTAATTTCTGCAAATGGGTGTTGGATAATGTTGATGTTTGCGTATTGAACTGCATTTTAATTTTTTTTTTTTTTACAGATGAAGTGTGGCTTTATTTACATGGCTATGTAGGGACACAAAACAATAGATAATGGAATGCAGTAAACCCCAATCTTTTACACAAAATGCCATTGATGACAAAAAAAGTATTGTTTGGCTTGCTATAGAAATCTATGCACTTGAATTTCAAGGAAACAAGAGTGCTATGCCAAGCAAATCCCCATTAAGCCGGCCATGCTAAATGAGGGTTCTGTATTGCCCTATACAGAAAGATCTCTACAAAGACTGCAGTTGCCACTACCAACATTGCTCCTGCCGATAAGCAACCAACTTTTCAGAATACTTATTTTGGGCAAATATACCTTAACCTTATTCTACTATGACACTACAGTTTCATTCTGCTGGTATATTAGTTGATCATTTCAGTAACATTTTTTTCCGCAAGATATTTGGATCTTTACATCAGTATATGACTTGGCTACTGGAAAATCATTTATCACCTCAAAAATATACTTATGGAGAGACAGAAAATTGTAGCAAGGCAAACAGAAAGTAATGGATTCTGTGAGTTATAAGTATTAAGTCTGAAAGTACCTCCTAACCAGTTGTTTTATATACACTTGCTGTCAAGCTACAAGGCTGAGCAAGAACCATAAATGAAATGCCATGGCATAATGAATAAATATTCAAAGTTATGTAGAACAATGAAAGAAGCAAGCAATATTTCTTTCAGTTATTCAAACATTATGATTTACTTTCACATGTTAAATTTCTGTTTCTCTCATTTCCTTATTCTGATAGGATTGCTATTGTTCAAATTTTAGAGGCTAATGAAATTAATCTGTTCAATTATAGCCCGATATTTGTTCCTCTCTTTGCCAGTAACTTAGTAGCCATTTTCTAAGAATTTCACAGAGAGAAATTATCCAGTAACACACAGAGTTTTTGGAATATTCAAGTTACAGCTGTTTCAAGGTTCACATGAAAATGCTATATAATGTGATTATTTAAAAAATTATGTACGATATTGCTCAATATGGAGTGATATATTTTATTTTGATAACATACCTTTATTCATTTTAATAATTTTGGTAAGCTTTCTCAAAATAGTCCCCATTGGATGCAATGCACCTGTCCAAGCATTTTTACAAATCTTCAAAAATATGCTGGAAACAATTTTTTGACAAGTCCTTCAGAACTGCCTTCTCCACTGCTTCTCATGATGGAAAAATGCCTCTCACAAAGCTGTTTCTTCAAATTGAGGAAAAGGAAAAAGTCACACTGGGCTGTATCTGGACTACAGGAAAGGTAAGGGAAGATTTTCCATAGATTTTTGTGAGATATTCAGCTACAACATTTGCAATGTACATTATCATGGTGCAGCAGCCAGCTTGTTGCACAACAATGTGGTTATTGCATACAATTTATTCTTGCAGAGTTTTCAATACATGTCTGCAGTACTGCCCAGCCACATGCTGGTAAATCATTCCTTGATTATTGAAAAATGAGATGACCGTAACTTTGCCAGCAGAACCAACATCTTTGGCTTTTTTTGGTGCTACTGATGGAGATTTCCACAAACAAGTTTGCTGTTCTCTCAGAATTGAACTGATGTAGCCCAATTTTGTCAACAGTTCACCTCTAGAAAGAAACTCCACATCTTCCTGTAACACCATCTTCAACTACATTCAAACCTGCATGTGAACATAGTTTTTTTGGAACCCATTCTGAGCAATCACTTCTCATGCAATTTTTCAGTTACCAATGGTGTAGGTGGCACCCAGCAAAATTTTCAGAATTTCTGAAATGTGTTCTTAATGTTATTTGATGATCCTCTCTCACAATGATAGCAGTGGCATCATGTTTTCTTCTGTTAGAGCACAGGGCCCATCTTCCTTTAAAATTTGATTATCTATCCTCTTTAAACATTTTAAACCATCTTCAAACTGTAATATAGATAAGAACAAACTCACCATAGACCTGCTGTAACATTGCATAGGGCTCAGTTGAAGATCTGTTGAGACTTAAGCATAATTTCAGAGTAGCATATTATTCATTGCATGTCACCTCTATTTTGCTGTATGTGGAACTGAACATTTCTCAACTTGCACACCTCTCACAGATGGGAACCAGAAGTGACAACAATGGAACTAGTACTGTGTGTACATTATGTATTAAGTTAACAAAAAAATTGTAAAGTTAAATTTTAGTATGAGAAATTATGCCTGTAAAAAAATTAAGATCATTCTTCATTTAACAGCCCTCATTAATTACATGTATATTAATAAATATATTTGTTTCAATGGAAAATTACATGATATAATAATTATCTCTGCAAAAAATTATATTAATATGGTAATTATTGAATTTTAAATGCCATTACATAAAATTGTATAGAAAGTATCTATTGACACTTGTCTTTTAGAGTCTTTCAAGTTTTATCATGTGTAACTTATGTAATTTAAAAAAATTGTAGATAAGCTGTTTTTGGTAAAATTACCTGATTCATTGGAAGCAATATTTTGAGAAATTGTTAGGAAGAAATCAAAATATAAAACAGGATATTGTATTGAGGAGTTTTTGGAGTTATGTCAAAAAATTGGATAGGGGAATAGGGGTAAGTGAAGTGGCTGAGGAAATTAGAAAGTTAAAAGCAAATAAAGCAGGTGGAACTGACAGTGTTCCAGGTGAATTCTGGAAATAGTGGTATCAAGATGATTAC
Organism: Metallyticus violacea; assembly: GCA_030762175.1. NCBI lineage: Eukaryota > Metazoa > Arthropoda > Insecta > Mantodea > Metallyticidae > Metallyticus > Metallyticus violacea. The sequence continues at coordinate 60,643,218 of CM060836.1, forward strand.
AGGAAAATAACATTAGTTAGATTACTTAATATATTATTGCAGGGGGAAAACATTAACGATAACTGGAAGAAATGAGTGAATGAATGTACCCATATTTAAAGATAAAGATGATTTGAATAATCTTATGTATTATAGAGGTATTAGTTTATCAATGATTAGGAAAGCCTTTACTGGTGTTTTGGCATACAAATTATATAAATTGATAGATGGAAAGCAGTTGTCAGAATTTCAGGGAGAATTCAGGAAAGGTAAGATAGCAGTGGATGTTTTTTCATAAGAAGAAGATGGTGGATAAACACTAAAGCAACAAAATAGGATGTGATGGTTTTTTTGTTGACTTGGAGAAAGCTTTTGACAAAATAATTAAGAGAGAGAAACTTTGAATTAAATTATAGAAAAAGAGGATGACAGGTAAGTTTATACCTGGGTTCTTCAGAGATTATATAAAGAAAATGAATTCTTTATCAAATAAGTCAGAAGGGTGACAGAATGATTTTGAAATACAACTTAGTTTAAGACATGACTATAAATTAAGCCCTACTTTATTTAATTTGTTCATTGATGATATTATTAATAAGTTTTCATTATACAAACCAGTAAATATTCCCATATATTTTGTCATAGCTGGATAAACTGCTAGATCACATTAATATCATAATTATCACAGTACTGCAGCTGCATTCCCATTAAAAAATAACAATTGTGTATGTCTTCCTACATTTATTTCCTTTCAATAGGCAAAATTGTTCTACCAAAATAAGGAAACAGATATATGCAGGATTTAACTTATCTTTTATTCACTGTATAATAAATGTTGGAGAAAAATAAAGATGCCAAAACCTTCTTATAATTAGTTTAAACATTGTCATCAATATTATGTTTGAAACAAATCTGATGTGCATTTAACTAAATAACGATGAAGAAATAGAAATCAATAAAGGCAAATGTTTTATTTCGTTTTCTAGCTTTATGAATGTTTTTAGTGAAAAACTATGTTCTCTGGATCACTATGCTTATTTAAATGCCTTTCAACCATGTTTAACAGTTCAAAACAGCAGTATTAGTTTGTCTTTTATTCAATTTGCAAGGTCTTTCAGAAATGCTGTGCACTCTTATGCTGATGCTTCAAGGTTCGCTTGAATCAGAGATTGCAATTTATTATATTAGTTCATTTCTGTAACTTTACTGTGGTTTGTTATCTCTGAAAGACATGCAACAACTCTCTAGTCTTGCAACAGATTTGCATGTCTTTCAGAGATTTGTATTTAAAATTGTTTAAAATAAATTCATTCATTTAATAAATCATAACGTAACTTAAAAATAACATAAAACATTTATATAAATTTCATTTTACATTATTTAAATTCATTCTTTCACAAGCTATAATTCTAGGTGATGCCATTGCAAAGTGGTTAGACTGCTCGCCTCCCATAGAGGCGATCTGGGTCCAATTCCAGTGACTATGAGTGGGATTTGTGGCGACCACACGAAGTAGCATCTTGGCAGGTTTTCTCCAGGATTTCTGGTTTCCCCTGCCACTCTTTCACCATCTTCACCTCATTCTCCTTTACATCATCATCTAGCATACTATAGTCATTAATTTATTGGTTTATGCATTTAAATAAATTATCTTACAGCAAATGGAAGAATTCCAATAAGATGGGCACTGGCATCACACTACCAGCTATAATTTTGTTTCCCTTGGGTTCCAGTACCGTAATTTCATACAATATAGAAGGAAATATACGGATCTCAATTATCTAACTGAATTCAATGGGAAGAAAGTTTAGGGTGATTTGAGCTGCTCATTATGTTTGTGTTTCCTAAAAATTTTCAGATGATAATGAATAACAAATAAAAACACATGGTGTCCTTCTTTACCAGATAACACTGTTAAGTACTCTAATATTATACATAATGATAACAAGTTCCTTATATCAGATTATTGCCTGAGCAAATTTAGACCATGAATTTAATAGGACAAAATTAACATATTTTTTTGAAATTGTGAATCATACTTTTGGAACTTACCTTAGAGTATTTTGAGCAGTCTGGAGTTCTTCTTTACATTTCTTCAGTTCCTCTTTAAGTTCTTCTATCTCCTTATTTCTAGGGTCTTCATCCTGGAGTAAACGGCGTGGTGGAGCCAGTTTCTGCCTATGCTCAACACCCTGTCTCAGTGACTTCAGTTTCTCTACTTCCTCACGAAGCTCTCTAATATAAACCAACCAAATAAATATAAATGCACTAAAATATGGAGGACAAAAGAAATGCACAAACCTCCTACACAATCTGCACATTTAAGCAATATATGAATAACAAAATGAATATTTTTAAGAGTTAAGTAAGCTGTGCATCCATGGTTCAAATTGCTGGAGACCATAAGTGCTACAGACCCCGAAATATTTCTAAATATATTTATGGGATATCTTGGGGATGGAATTGAAGTCTTACACAAAGCCATTTTTGCTTCTTATACATTTTATAGCTTGAAGGTAGTTGAATATACTATTTTTAATAATTTTATGCAACAAAGTTTGTATACAATGATTCATCAACCAGAAGAGCTCTCATCAGCCACACTTTTCACCAACCTGTGACTGTTTGGCATAACCATAACTCATGGTTATGAATTTATCTGCTAAAATAAGCAGTCATTTTTTCACTGTTATTAACAAATAAGTATCTCTTCTCAATAATTCACACCATTTCTTCAATATTAGCAAATTTTGGTCACCACCTGAAACATTTTATATCATATTTTTTCTCAAATGTATGCTACCAGCCTATTGAAGTTGGAGCTTGCTTTATTTTCAATTCTTCATATATCTGCTTATTCCACAATGCATGTACCATAAGTGCCATGTGTATAAATTAATTTTAATTATTGATTGTTCTATTCTCTTACAACAATGGTTTGATAAGTGACTTAGTTCGCATGCTAATAGAGAGCAACAGCAACATGTGTGGTATATGTATATGTGGTCACAAAGTTTGCTATCTATGTATCAAGATTCTATGGTTACAAATCATTCTGATGTTGTCTGGCAGTTGTTTAAACACAAGCCTTTTGAGTAACAATAAAAAGTGGACAAGATTGGAATTTGTGGTGTGATTCAATTTTTTTTCATGAGAGGGTTTTGCCTACATTGGGTGACGCATGCCCTTCCTAGAAATCATTCTATTTTGGGTAAACGAATTCAAGCATAGCAGAACAAGCATTGAAAAGATGTACCACATTCTGGAATTCCAAAATCAGCTGAGAGGCCAGAAATCATTAAGTTCATGATATTGTTTTGGCTCACAGACGAGGGAAAGTGCATGAGTTAGATAAGCTATGGGCATCTCAAATGAGCTGGTTAATTGTATTTTGCATAATGAATTACACTGAACAAATTTTGCACGAGATGGCTGCCATGTCTGTTCACTCCAATGCAAAAATGAAATTGCATGTATCATCAGTAGCCTATCTGGAAATGTTTTATAATCACAACATTCATCATGTAGCCAAATAGCTTACTTTTGAGTAGTTACCATATTTTTCTCACAGCCTATGATAACATAACAATAGAGATTCTCTGTTTACCACACCAATATTTTAGCTTCAGCCAACAGCAGTTTAGGAATTAATAGCGAACAAACTTCATTCAAAGTGGTGTAATAGCATCAACCATAAGGAGTCCAGGATTAACAGCAGGCAAACCTACAGCTTATCAGTGTTATTTGGGATATTAAGTAATGATACATAAAAAGTGCGCACTCTCTTTTGATACCGGCTGGGTATATGATGAGCATGGCATTAATAAGAGTCCAACCATTTTTTATGGTCTTTTGCGACTATGGACGAAATGTGGGTTTATTACTGTACATTGGATATGTAATGGCAGTCTAAACAGTTGGCCAAATGATGCGAAGAACCAGTTCCAAAAATGTTAAAACTCATTCCATCTGCTGGAAAGGGGATGGTTTCAATCTTTTGGCATGCAAAAGGATTTCTTTTGTTTGAGTACTTGGAGAAGGGAAAACCATCACTGAAGAATACTACACATATCTTTTGATAGAGTGAAGACAGCTATCGCAGAAAAACATATGGGAATGGCCAAAAAGGTGTTGTTTAACCATTTGATATGATTTAAAATCTTTCGCATCCACCCTGTTTAACTGATCTTGCTTCCTTGAATTACCATCTGTTCCCAAAACTCAAAATGTTCTTGGCTGGACACAAAATTAAGTCAAATGAAGAGGACATACAAAAGGTAAATAAGTATTTTAAGGCCTCAAAAAAATCCACTTCCACAAAAGAATCATGAATCTGGAGAAACAATGAGCAAGTGTGTTGAAATAGGGACTATATAGAAAAATAAAGTTCATTGCAACATTGAGCTTCAGGATTTGAAGCTTTCTTGCAATGATTATAAATGATGGTTTTATCTGGCTGACTGCCAGTGAAATCATCATTAACAATGAGCTTGTTGTGTTTAATATTAAACCAAGTTACTTTCAAACAATCTTCTTAACTAAGTTCCGTTATAAGATATTTGCCACTTATCAGGATAATATTAGACATGTACCTTGAATTTCCAAAGGTTCTATCTCACTCTATACGGTGTTGAATTAAACAAGAATGACCTCTAATACTGACAACAGTTATGAGAAATGATACAGTTTACTTGGGATAATAGTTTCCTTTGCATTTGACAATCATAACTTACTAGCTACTCTAAAGAAAAATACTGTAACATATGACAGTACTGGAATGCTTACCAATAAAGTAATATCTAATTAAGCAATACTTCTTTCATTCTACCCTGTCTATCAAGAAAAATTAAATGAAATAACTTTATAGTTTATCTTATAATCTGTACAATTTTTATTAAAAATGAAAGTAATTCTATCTCTGTAATGACTATAGTTAAATTAAGTTTAATACTGGGTATACAGCTTACTTCATCCTTTTTACCAAGGGGAAGTCCTCTTTTTTACCAAATGAAGTATGCCAGTCCATTTGAAATCTGAGAGCAAAACTCCTTCTATTTTATATTTTACTGAAACTTTGTAAACTTATACAGACAAAAGAGTATGTTTCACTGGTAATTTATGCTAGAAGTACCTTAAGTGTATTTTTGGACTTTCAAAATATATAACTCTGTTGAAATACTTTGAAATATATTAACCAAATTAATATTAAGTGAAAGTTCCCAATAAGCTGTTTGCTGTAAATAACTCTATATTACATTACATATTTTGACCTAAGCAGTTGCTTTTTGGAATTAATGTTTAATCATCTTGCATACACTTTAAAATATTTTTACAATCCCTGTTGTTTCTTTACTTATATGGAATAAAATAAGACTTTTCAGATTAACAGTAAGCGAGATAATAAATTAATGAAATGGGTTGTTTCAAATCGCTTTTGCCCACATGTAGTTTCTCCAATGAACACGTGGAATGTAGTTGTGCAGCTAGAGTGTGCTACAGTTAACTACAGTGAGAGTCCATGTCCCAACAGAAAGGCAGTCCATGTGCTATATGCCAACAACTCTCCATTGTGCACTAAAATAAATATTTATAAGAAGTTTTAATTTTTATAAATTGTTTCTGATACTGGAGCATATTTTTGAAAATTGATTAATCAGTTTTTAAAGTAGAATATTTGAACATGTTTTAGTAATTCGAAGCAAATGCAGCTCTTTAAAAATATATTACATAAAATAACATCCCTGTAGTTAAATTAATATTGGCTATATACATCAAGAAACCTTCTATGAGGTAATGTATAATTTTAATGTATGTTTCTGCATTGCATAGTTCCAGATATATTTATTTTCAAAGGTACCATTTTTCTTAAAATGCCAAATATTTAGAATATATTAAAATAAAATGTACAGGGAACAGGAGTTTCTTATATTGCAGAAATTGTTATCTCTTGATTATTCATATATTAAAAAAATTCATTGACTTTAAAGAACATGAGATATTTTTAAATGTCTTATCTGATTTGAGATGGAATGTTCCACATGCTTGAGATGAGCATTTACTTTGAACTTTAAAATTACTCAAAGCAAGGGAACTACATGACACTTGCTCTGCATACTTTCCAAGTTAACAACAATGCATTATATGCAGGGTGAATGAGGAGATTTACAGGATGTTAATAACTACATAGAGTGTAGGGATGTCTTAGAAAAGTTATCTGAGATAGGGAATGTCCAAATTTTGAAGCTATGGCTTAAGTTTCTAAAGCAAATATGTCGCTGGCTACTGGAGAGGCCATTTAATAGACTGGAAAATAGTAGGATGTGACTGTTGTCTATCAGGATATCTTTGCCGATACAGTTCTGCAGCTGCTAAGCCATTAGTTTTTGTTTCTTCACAATTAAGATGCTTGTACGTTCAGTAAAGGTGTAAATGTTCTACATTTTGCAAGACAATTCACAACATATCAAATATAGGGAGCCTAAATAAGGAAATGGTACTAGCTGTTATTGTACATACATACCAATCAAAATCATGTCCTTGAGTATGCATACCACAGCACTTCTTCCTTGTTGCCATACTTCATATTAAATAAAAAAAAAAAAAGTTTCTGCCTCAAGAGACTCAAACCTGTGACCTTTGGCACAACTGCCTTTTGTGTTATGTATTAGGCCAGGGACCTGCTTTTGGAGGATGCTAAATAGCACAACAAGGCAGTTTAATGGATGTTCATGGTGCACTGTCAAATGACTAGTTCTAATTTGAGAGATTTTTACATCACTAAATCTTTAAAATTTCACTGACCTTACTTTAATACATGCTTATCAGCATCTGATCCAACAGGCTCAACACCAAAGAAATGGAATATTTTTAGTCATGGACAACACATTCTCTATTTTAAATTGCTTTTTTTTATATAACCACTGTACCATCTCCAAAATTATTGTGTAGTTCATTACCACACTAGGTAAGTTTTGAGATATGACAATCTGGTACACCAAAGCTTTATTTACTGATCAAAAGCTATGCAGTTAAAGCAGATAAGCTGAGCAGTGGACCATCAAATTTGTTTGAACGTTTGAAACCACAAAGAAAACTGAGAGGGAATATCTTTATGCAATTATTTTGTATAACTTTAAAGCATGTCATATGAGTTCTAAGTCACTTGAGTGTTTGACCCAGGCATTTAGGGACCTTTGGAAACTTTGCTTTCACACTATTCTGTTTATCAAATTTAGGAGGGAAAATTTTCCCTTAAATTAGCCATTAATGATGGTGACTGAAAAATATATTCCTCTGCTGGGGACTATGATAAATTGCAAGGGTAACCTGTAAGGTTAGTGAAGTGGCCATAGGTTTTTTTTTTTAGCAAGACTTCCACTCTTGCATCAACATTTAAGAGTGAGGACATTTTTTTTTTTTCTGATGGGTGTGCTGCACAAACCTCATCTAAGGGTAAAAATAGATCAGAATGGTATGGTGCAGAAAAGTTACAAAGATTTAAAGATGAAAATTCATAAGCAAGTTTTAAACCAGATCTGGATTTGCCAGTTAATTGATCCCAAAACAAGAGCTTCAGTTATCCTTATGGACCCCCACCTCCCAAATGGGAGAGCAGATCAAGTGTGTGTGTGTGGAGGGGGGTGGAAAAAACTTAATGTCCATTATCCTCTTCAATAACTGGGATTAGCCCATTACTGCAAAAAGATATACAAAAGTCTGTTTCTCCAAAGTGTTCACAAAAATTGAGAAGAGAGAACTGAAGACAAGAGCTGTGAGAATTTTGTAGCATCACATAACTGTCCATGTTTTAAGGGAACACCTGCAAAATTGATGCATTTAGCCTTGAGACTTGAAATGGCATTATGTAACATTTTCCTGTTCCCACCTATTTGGATATCAGTTCAATTCAGAAGTTTGGCTGAGTGTCTCCAGAATTAATTTTAGCATATGCAAGGATCTGTAGAATGTCCTGGAGGATATTTTTAAAAAGTACAATATGTATGACAAATTTATTATTTATCATTGTTATCTCAAAACTTCATGCACCTTGCAATATCGACTTAATATATAAAAAGTTTTAATGCACAGGCAAGCAAACCTGAGCTAAACAATGAACATGCAAGGGAATTGAAGGAAAGATATTCTTATTTTTACTACTATTTTGACTATTGCATTATTCAGTAAAGCTCATAATACTGCTGTTTCCTACTGTGTAAATAAATGTGAAAGACCATTATCTGATAATTACTGGAGGAGCAAGATTTCTAATTCATATCACTGCTATGGGTAGGTTAACACACCTTAATGAACAGTCATTTGGCAATAATTGGGAAAATAAATGTGAAGTACTCAAACTTACACTGTTAACTGTGCTTCAACCTTTCCATGGTAATTTGAGGCTTTCTTTCTTTTTTGTTTAAGTCTTGGATATGAGATGCCTAACATCATGACTCTCCTTTGTATATTGGAATCTCAAAATATAACATTCATTTATCCATACATATTGCATACATCTGGGAGGGAGGAATATATATATATATGTATATAAAAATTACTGTATCTTAATCTCCACTCATATCTTTTCTAACATATATCAATCTAGGCTCTTAAGTACCAATTAGTGCCATTTGGTCCAACCAGTTAACTTAACAGATAGGCACTAAAGGGAAGCCATGTTGAGATGTCCTATTCTTGCACTTCAGCTAACAAACTCCTGGCAGCTTGCTATTCTCCAGAGCATTTTAGGATTTTATGCATATACATATTTTCATATGAAACTAAAATAGATTAACTTTCCACATTATTGCATGTTAAGCAGAAAAAGGCAATTATTATTTTCCATAATTTAGGTTTCACATATATTTGACATAGCTTTGTCCCTTTACATGCAATGTCCACATTTCCATAAATATGTTCATATACATAATGCAGCTTAAGTTTTCAGCCCAAGACATGATTCTTTCTTTACAGGAAAGCACTATCTGACACTTCCATCTTTTAGGAGTTTCAAACTACATTCTTTTTCTGGCCAGCTTATCCATTGGATACAGAAGCTAATCAGTCAAACATGTTGTATAATACAGCATTATGTGCAAAACTAAATACAGACCAGAGATCAAGTTCTTAACTATAAGCTTTCATTCATTGCATATAATGTCTTAATGGTGTATGTGGGAAACCTTTCATTATATTTTCCACAGTGAAGTAAAATTTGTTTGGACAAAGAACCTTGAAGATGAACTATGTGAGGATTGGCTGGAAGCGTTGATACAAGAAAACATTTTCTTTATCTAGGAGGAAATTCCAAAGACAAAAGAAATAGCTGTAGGTTGGGATTTTCTAAAACAACTGTGCTTCACATCATTCATGAATGAGTATCCTGAATTCCTATATCACCAATGAGCATATATAAGCATAATTGTTCAGTAAAAACATTTAGTGTTCTCACTATTCCCTTACAATTATTATAGGAAGATCAGAAAATATATTGTTGCTATAAAATCACATCTTGGTGTGTTATGGTACAAACAAAAGATACAAACTGTATTTTTAAAAAGGCATATATAAAATATAAAGTAATATGCTCCATTCTTTGGTGGAGTTATTTTTACAGCAAAGGTAATATACTTATAAATGACACAAGTTGGTCCTTGTAGTGTAGTGGTAACCATACTTACTTACTTCCTAAACCCAAGATTGCAGGTTCAAACACGGCCAGGATCGATGTGGATTTTTTTTGGTAAAAATCTTAAGCATGGCTTCCAAAGGAAGCAAAGTAAAGCGTGAGTCCCGTGTACTACATTTAGGTACGAGAAAGAACCTCAATCCTGAAAGAAGAGGCCTCTGAGCAAAATTTGTCGGCAGTTTCATGCCCTGAATTGAATAGGATGCTGTTCAAGAGCATCCATAAATAAACCAAATCAACAACCTTAGTAACACAATTGAATGTCTTTTAGAATTAATAAAATACATTAAAAAAAAAAAAAAAAAAAAAGCAGGAATAGACTGATTCAGGTGCCAGTCTGGAAGAATTCTGCTGTAAACCTCTAACATACTTCTGAAAGAATATTTAAAAAACAAGAGGTAAAGATTGTAGCATAATTTTTCATATGCTTATAGGTCATTTTGCTTAAAAAGCATGCATCCACTGTTAGGTCCATCAGGTTATTCATTCCTAGCAAGCCACTTATTTCAACCTTCACGTAAGAACACCAAGTCAGTAATGTGAAAACAGATCTATTATTATATTCTTAGCACATGGAATGCAAATATGGGTATATAATCAAACAGTAATGCCATTATAAAAAGCTGCATGATAAACACAAATTTGTGTAGATTTCTGCAAAATCCTTCTGAAAGAATGTCAGTTGTGAATGAGTTAAGACTATTTGTTTTAAAGTTTCCACATGATTTAGAGTAATGCGATTGAATCTTTGTGCTGATCCCTTAGCTGATACATCTACCATGCTCAATATCTACCTCCATCAATGTAATTTACTCTGGCTTTGATGTCCATGGTATTAAAATTTAGTATTTGAGTGTTTCTATTCACTTTGAATTATAAACAATGAAGGGTAAGGATACAATGTACTAGTTAATGTAGAAAGTACAGAAACACCCTTTTATACCATAAATATAGTTAAGAAAGCAAAGAAGAAGTCAAAATAGTAACATGTTCAGAATGTTTACGGAATGTCGGAATCCACACAGTGAAACTTTTGTTAATCTTATTTTGATTTAAAGTAAGATGTTCAGAATGATTTGAAGAGCTTGAGGCTGAACCTTCAATTGCTGATATCTCAAATAAGTTGCAATATATTCATACCCCTGTTAACCAAAGCTATTTGTATTCCCTGGCTTTGTCTGCTGAGTCATAGACACCCATGGGACCAGATCATCCTTTCCAGGGATGATTGTGGTCTAAAGGCGCAAAACAGCGAAGGTCATTCATTAGTGCTAATCTTTTCAGGGAGAGGGAGAGAAAAAAATTTAATAACATTTCACAATTTATCTATTAATCTATTATTTGAAATTGCACAATGATAATGAAGAAGGAACATAACTGCAGAATAAATTTGATAACTGTATGTGCAAGTGTCCTTAAGAACTACAAATAGACACTACCAAGCGTATCTGCAAGGGGAAGAGGGCACAAAGGGGCAGTTGCCTCCCCTCAAGGTTTTTAAAATTAATAAATTTCCATTTAATAGCCAAAACAGTGATATTTTAAAATAAAGTTTTAAGGTGAACATAAATGATTAACCTATATTTTTTTTGTTATATCAATTTTAAAAATTAGGTTGTTTTCAACCTGGTAAATTTTAATAATCGCCTACTTTCAAAAATATGTTGCTCCTCCCTCAAAAATATTCTGCGGATGACTGTGGACCACAAACCTCTCCCCAATATACTTTCCTGACAGTCCCTCGACAGTGGACATGATATCTGTGCCTTTAATTTTCCTTACATCCTGAATTAAACTTGTTCCCTTTAGCACAAATTTTGAAGATCAACTTACCTTATAATACGCTCATGTGGGCATTCATTTACGTGAGCATAATTGACAATGGAGCGAGCCTGACAGGCATAACGAAGTGTGGAAAGAGTTTCATCCACATTAGCATTTGAAGGACTAACTGTTGCCAGCATTGTAGTTTGAGAGTTACCCCCCAAGCTCTCCTGCAATTAAACAGAGTAAAAAACAAGATTAGCTCAATCTTCAACTCAAACAGCATATGTTGGAACTTTCTTGGTCACTGTTGATCATTAACACTACAACCCAGCAAGTCATTTTGACAACTTTTAAATTTTCAAACTCCTGCTGCCATAAATTTAATTTTATTATGAGAATGTGACTTTTCCAAAGTTGTTCATTGATAATTTAGGCACTGTAACTTTTATTTTGATATAACTATTGACTTACCGGGATTTATACTTCTTGTAGCCAAGTCTATTTGACCATTATGTTTTTCTAACAATTGCTTTTTTTTAAGCAATTGCATGAGAGTCACAACAATAAGTTGCAAGAATATATAACTAAAAGGAAATTTTAAGCCTCTGATTATTAGTATCTGAAGTGAAAACTATCTTGGTGATCAGTGTGTCATAAGTCCCATCCTCTCACAGATGGAGAAATGTAGAGGATTTTCAGTTATATTTCTGAGGCCTTACTGGATCTGGGGAATGCTCCAGACTTAGAAAATAATAGGGAAGCATGGTAATGAGTTAGATGAAGATGACCATCCAGCAATTGTTTTGGAGAGTAACAGTCCAGATAATGAAAGTTACCAATACTAATGGAAATCTCCATTCTTCAGTCACACAATGGGTAGGAATAGGTTTTGTAAAATACATAAGATTTCTGCACTTTGATCTGAAAACCCTAAGGTCAGAATGTTTGAAAACATGTATGTTTTAATATCAAATTCTTAGAAAGATTGGAAGTCCACTATGCTACAATCCAAGTCAAATGTCACTGTAGTTGGGTAATTTTTCCTCAGCAGATCATGATATGCTTATCTGCAATACATCAATACATACATCAATGTATCTCAAACAAGCTGATACATTCTACATAAAATTCTGGTTCTAGTAGATGTTGGCACAAAATATCTTTATATAGGAACCTGTATCTTGGCAAACATGAACAAAGAGCAGCTGATGAAAAACTTCCCAAGAGTATAGTTCTACAGTATCACCGTATTGCAATAAGGGGAGGAATGTCACTAGAGATAACTTTATTACAGTGAAAACATGATGCAAGCTGAAAGGACTAGTCTGGATGGTACAATGAAACTTACAAGAAGAGAAATATTTGATATTGTAGTATAAAAACTTCACTGTACATTGTCCATGTCAATTCTCCTAAAACTAAACTACCCTATTTATCCATTTAAAAGAAACAAACATGTTCTGGACAGTTCACTGTATCCTGGTTCTGAGATACAGAATAATTGCAAAATGACTTCCAGATATACACTAGCTTCCACAACAAAGCAAACTTTGCAGTCAATGTCATGGCCCAATGGCAAGAAAATATTTTGTTTGTTCTGGGATACATAGATAGCCAATGCATGTTTTCTTCAACACTCTTGATTTAGAGCCATCAATTCTTGAACTAGCAGAACTATGCACTGAATGAATGGAAGCTAGAAAAGGAGGATGGAGGAGGAGGAAACATAAGAGGAGGATGAAGGGGAAGAAGTAGAAGTAGAAGTAGAAGTAGTAGAAGAAGAAGAAGAAGAAGAAGAAGAAGAAGAAGAAGAAGAAGAAGAAGAAGAAGAAGAAGAAGAAGAAGAAGAAGAAACCCAAAAATGATATTTGGAGACATCAGTGTCAAATGAAGAAATATCTAAACAAGACAAACACATACTGCAATAAATGCAGAAAGTTTGTTTGTAGACCCTGCACAAAAAAGTTTGTATTGAATGTAAATCATTGTTTCACTTGGTATAAAGTTAATAGTTATTATGTTTAATATATACTTAAGTAATTCTAAGTATGCAATTGGGAGTGGGTAGACTTAATTCGACTGTTTCAGCTTTTCATGTACTCTCCACCAGATGCAATACATTTTCTCATCATCAAAAACCACTTATCAAAGCACCCTTGCCACTCTTTTTTCTCAAGGGTGAAAAGTTCATTTTTATATGTAGTCTCTTTAGGTTTGGAAAATCACTTTCCTCATATGAGAGTTTTCTCACTAGGTTGAGAAAATAATTGCATGAAGTAAGATCAGGACTGTAGCGAGGATGAGTCATGAGTCTGACCTCTACGGACTGCAACAACTGGATGATGTTTACCATGTGAATGAAGGTATTGTTGTGGTGAAGCAGAATTCCCCTCAGTCCTGTCCTTGAACGGTGTTCTCGGCAGGCAGACTGTGATGTGCAACTGAGCAGTAATTGTTCTTTGCTCCTCCAGAGGAATTACGACCAAATGACCACTTTTTGGCAGAAAAAAAATGACCAACATTTTCTTCTGAACACTTCAGCCCCTCTTCATTTTTGTTAATGGAACACCATCTGTAAAGATCCAAACTGCCGATTGTCATTTGGTCTCTGGGTCAAATTGGTAAATCTATGTTTCATCACACTCATGCCATCAAACATGCCTCGAGTTCCCTGCATCAAATCTCTGCAGCATTTCTTCACACCATTCGACTCTGGTGAGCTTTTGTGCCTCAGTCAAATTGTGGGGCTGCCAATGAGAGGAAATCTTCCTCACACAAAGGTGATTGAGCAGCATTTTTAACACTGCTGGTGATCCAATTCGGAAGGCTGCCCTGATGTCCTTAAATGTTACACAATTTTTTTGCATACCATTTTTCCCACCATGACAATGTTTTCCTCAGTCACTGCTGTTGCAGCACACCTACTTCTCTCACCATTTTGTAGTGAAGTTCGGCCACTTTTAAATTCCGCAAACCAAAACACTTGCCCTATATGGATTTAAGGTCCTCAAAAGCTTGTGCTTTAAGATTCATTTAAACCACTCTTGAAATCATAAAGAATCACAGAATGAAAATGCTCTCTCTCCAGCTCCATCATAACGACTGGCTGCTGTGTATGGGAGGGGTTGTTTATCCTCACTCTGGATGCTGGACCGGGGTCACTATCTCCTACATGCCATATTCCTTTTAAGTGCACCAACATTAACTTTTCATTATCTCAAAACTTCCATAGTGATCCTCGTGTAACAGGTTCCATTGTTAAGAACACTCATGCTAGAATTTCCCTTGCTAAATAAGTCAGACACAAAAAATATTTCTGTGCTTTAGGCTTTCACAACATAAATTTTAAAAATACTGCATTTTTCTGTAACATATTAATTAATCAGTGCATGGAGAAAGTACAACTTTAGGTATGTATAAAACAATGACAATTTTTTGGAGGGGAAGGGGGACTATAAAGAATACAATCCCAAGTTAGCTATTATGTAACAACTTAAACCATTTTCTTATATTAAGATAAACTTGTAGAAGGCATTTAAGAAACCTTCATGCCAGAGTATCTACTGATATTATTGAACTGATAATATCGGTTTTGTTATTTTACTGATATTCATATTTAGGAAAAATATTTTCTAAATTGGAAATTGTGTGGTGGAAAATGTGCCTCAATTTATTTTATTTGAGATGAATGATCCTAATAAGTAAATTATGTGTTTGAATTTTCTTCTATGCTTTTGCTCACTAGTGCAATCTAATATTTACAGGACCAGATGATGAAAGTAATTATAATATAATAATATAGTTTAAAAGCCAATACCTGATTAGGGAAAGTTAGAGTGCCATTGTGTGAGAATGGTCTGGGAGTTTTTTGAGTTAAAATTGATTTCATAATGGGTTTTTGAACTTAAGTTGAGCATATGACTGGTAGATATGGACAGGCAAATTTTATTCACCCAGATTAGGGAGAATGGCATAAGGAGTTAAAAAATGGCCCAGAAGAGAAAAAGTTTACCATAATTTGTAGGAAGAATGAAAACGGATAGCTTATTTTGATTAGGTGTTTGAAAATAAGGGATATGAGGGGGGATGTTATACCCAGGGCCTGTAGGAGAATGAAGATGAGATGCATATTATTTTTCAGAGCAAAGGAATGAAGGTTTGATAAGCAAGAAATGGTTATTCAGAAATAATGAAACAGTAGTAAGAAAGAGTTTTTAAGATTCAAACACAGCTATCTAAATTACGGGAGTTTTTTTATGGAAGGAAAAGATAAAATGGAGATGATCAGTAGAAAGATATAGAATTAAATATAACTAATTGTATCTTATTAGAATTTTAGACAATGTAATGGTATGTATGTTACTATTTATATCTACTGCTAAATGAGTAGGGTCAAAGTCGAATCAATAACCTTGTATGCATTAAGCACAGTTTAGATTAGAGCAGCGGTTTCCAAACTTCTTGCAAGCGTGACCTCTTTTTCGAGAATAAAATGATTGGCAACCCCTACATTCACTTTGCTGTTTAATAATTCATTTGCAAGTTTGCACACATGCTTCAACAATGTGATATCTATTCAATCACAATATCCATTATTGTGCTACTGTATAACTGGTCAAAATAATCATTGTAACAATTAGTTTAATAAAAATGGATACGTTCTTAAAATAAAATACTTCTCCCATATCCACCACCCCAGATAGAATCCAGCAACCCCCCTAGGAGTTCTGACCCATAGTTTGAGACTGCTGGTCTAGAGTTTGTAATGTATTAGAATTGTTTCATGAAATAAGAATAAGGGGTGGGGGATAAGAGGTTCAGAGACTAACTGCCAGAGGTGCAGCATAAGTGGTCAGTGTTTCTGTCTTCGGGTTATCTGAAGGTGGGTATAGTTGACACTGAAATTAAGAAGTTAAAAGACATTTATGATCTTGTAAGTTTACTATTTGTCTACTTAATAATTCTAGTAGTTTATAAGAAAAGTGGTTAGGGCCAGAAACTATAGACTTTTATTTTTATTTTAATACTAAGTACATAAATATAATAATACATTATTTCTACTATAAAAACTAAATGTGCAATATATATTAGAACATGAAATTGTGCTATATGGCAAAATCTTTGGAACCCCAAATGAAATTATTTCCTTTAATAGTATTATTTAATCTGGAACAGAGAGGTTCTATTTACTAAATTACAACCCAAGTAAATTTCAATGGAATCTGAGAATGATTAAAGTTAACTGAAGTAGCTGTGCCAAGTCCAAAACTGCAAACCTGAATCATTATTTTCTTAATAAATGCCAAATGAATATTGGAGAATTTCATAACTACACTGTTTATTGTACTGTAAAGTGAATGATATCCGTATAATGATCTTTAGGCCTTAAACCAAATCTTTAAATAAAAATTGGGTCTCAGACCAACATTTTTCTAAAATTATTCCTAAATACATATGATAGGGATATAGATTGATAGTGTTCCACATATCTAATCTTTTTTCCTGATAAAACATAAAAATTTAATCGTAGCTGTTGATAAATGTTATACAGTAGTCAACCATTTAATTGTACAATAAACTATATCAACAATAAAATTTACAAACCTATTATTACTAAGTAATTGTGACAATTCTCTGAATAATTAATTATTTATCATTGTCATTCTTACTTGATAAAATGACTGAGTTGAAAACTACATGTTCTGATGCTGATGCAAAAGTTGCATGAGAAGTCGGAAAGGGCATAGCACATGGACAAATCATTTATATAGTATTCCTCTAATATTTACACTTGATAAGAAATGCCAGAAAAGTTAACAGTTCTTGCAATAGCTCTATTTCTACTTTATTTCTGGATAATTATCTTACATTAATTTTTACAAATTGTGCAACTGTTCTTGGAGTGCTTATTACTTTAGGATCTTATACAATTAATACCCTGCTTATGTATGTAATAGATCTTACTTTCCATTATCTACCCCTTTCAATATTATCTCATAAATATCCTCTTCCCTTAATTTTATCACTTTCTTGCACCATTTCTCTCTTACCTTCCCCACACAGTTACCAAATTTTCTCAAAAACTCCTTACTGCTATTTCCGAATTTTTTAAATATCAATATCAAAATTGCTATCTCTAAGTTATCCCATTTTTAGTCCATATTTCTCTATGTTTTGTATCTGGACCTTCAATTAAACAATATAAATCCTCATCTATTTTCCATGTGCTGTTCAATTCCTTTTCACTTTTAGCCCTATTATTCCCGCTCTACTCCGAGCAAATCCCCCCAAATTCCCTTCTGTAGCAAATTTACTTAGAAGAGCTACGTGTGGTGCAAAATATGGAGGGGATTCATGCCTATGGGAAAAACGAGCTTTCTTTTGTGTGGAAATCAGGTACTGATTCAGAAAGTTATCAAGACTTACATTTGATTCATTGGTGTTCCTCCGCTTCCTTAATGATGCCTGCGAGGTATTCAGTGCCATTCGTTTAAGAGACTGTGGACAATATTTACATTTGTGGTTGATATGCTCACGTAGCCGAGTAGCAAGCGCATTACGGTAAATCGTTCCACAGTACTTGCATTTTGCTTCTTTCTTGCCTACTTTTTGCCGAGTATCATAATGTTCCCACACTTCCGCAAGAGGACGCATTTCAAATTAAGCTTAGTTGAAAATCAAATCAATTCTACTGTTTCAATATCCCTGCTCTGATGTTGCGCTTGGGTGCTTTGTTATATTAACTATGAGTTCCAGGCCCTTCAGTTATTCACATCTGATTCGTGAATTGATAATGGCAAAAGTCAAAAATCAAAGTCAAATCAACTTAGGTTTCCGCTAAAATGTAAATATGGCACTGTATGTTGCATGGAATACCAAAATTACTGGCAGTAATACTGTATTATACACCGGCTTTTGGTATTATACACTGTCGGCCATTTCTCGACCCCAATATTACATTAGCATCGCACTAGCTGGCACTTGATACGATGCACTGATCCCCTAACATTACCAACCTTCTATACCCCTAATACACCCCACAGATAGCACTCCTACTTTTCTCCTTGGTTCGAGTAAGTTCGTTTATCTTCGTCACTTCGAGACTCGAGCGACTCGCAAATATTTAGAATTAGGTTAAAATTATCGTTGAATATGTTCCTCGAGAATCAAATATGTAAAGAAATTCTTAAAATCGTACAGCTTCCAAGGTATGTGTATAGTTCAGTAGGTTAGCACTACTAATTATACTGTGTATTATACCCCGGCCGCCGAAACATTGCACTAGACAGCTAGCGTCAGTTCATATAATATTGGCTATGCTGCGATTGCGACGTTGCAACAGCTACCACTGTTTAAGGGGCTGCCATTGTAGTTTTCAATTTTGCCTAGTAAACGTATATTAATTGTATATAATGAATTACTTGCTCGAGCGTTATTTTAGCTGCAATTAAATTGTTGTATAGTAACGTAAGCATAATAAAGAACACACGTTTGACAGTGAGAGATTTACTGTGTAGAACTTTCTCATAATTTTAAGTAGAAAAAAAGTTTCCAGCCGTTACGATTTGTGCCTTCTTTAGGAACATTTTGCGTCCTTGTAACACCACCTTGACGCAAAGCATTAGGTAACACTCAGTGAATGACTCTGCAAATGAATTTGGAACATTTTCTAATTACAAATTAACAATTTCAATTAACCACAGTAGCTCAATCCATACATGTAATAGAAATCAGCTGTACACACAATATGAAAAATCGGCAACAAAGCAGCCTCTACGTTACTGCTGACAGAGCGATAGCATTGGTCTTTAAATTAAAAAATAAATAAATAAAAAAGATATTTCACAAGCAACCAAATTAACGGAATCTGTGTGTCTTTACTATACCGATTTCAGTTTTTTTCTATGAGAGAGGTTTTTTTTTCTGGAGGGGGGGCTCACGATTAAAGTTTTAAAATGACTAGTAATTACGAAACACTAATGATAATTTTCGGCCATATTTTGCATCCGGTATGTCTTTCTTAATGATACAGCTACAGTCGGCCAGCATACTATGACTCCATTTGCATTGGTACCTCTTTTCCATAGTAAACATCTGCTGATGAAAACTCTCACCATGCTATCAGAGACAGTCCCAAGATTTTCTGGAAAGAAGTCTAGGTGGGCATCCAAGAAGTGAATTTTTAAAGATATATTGCATACCATAGCTTTATATGAATTCAAAAGCTCACTTACTTTTTCGCCATAGTTTTCATCTTTATTATTGCCAAAAAAACTACAACGGAAATTTTTATAATGGTTTCCACGATGGTGAATATAACAGTTGCTTAAAATGTTTATCATCCATTAATGACCTTAATTGCTGCCCTATAAAATTTCCATGCTTCAATTTTGCATCACTAATTTTGGGAAATTTAGATTTCAGATAAATATAGGACAACTGTTATCTATTGCTGTTACAACATTTTTCTTAAGCCCCAGTTTATATATAGGTAGATAAATACACATTTTCGGATTCACGTTTAGATAATTTTTATTGTTGTTATCTTGTAAGCTTTGCAAAGCATTTTATTTTGGTTTAACTTCTACTGTTGTTTCGCTTCGTATGACAATCATAGACGTTCTGTTAAAACCATGTCTCCCTAGCCGGTTGCACAGCATGCCCTATCTCACTGTAAGGATTTTGATGATGTTTTTAATTTAACGTTTATTGATGCGTTACCTCTCATAGCTCTGAAAGTTTACTCAGAGATAGAGAAATGGCATGTATATGTTTACATAAAGCGCGTATACCACCGGGTTTAAATCTTGCATATTCATTTTTTTTCCTTCTTTTCCAAACACTCTTATTGCTTGTTTCATCTGTTTCCATGCATAACGTTACCTTCGATATTCAAAATTTATTTTATCGTCTTCACTTGTCTTCTTGCCATAGAAGAACTCTAGTAGTTCCAAATATAGCGATTGCAAATCTGTGATTTTTTCTTAGTGTTTTATCCTTTTCTGATTTTTGTTTATTTAGTTACATTATTTTTCATTTATATTACATAACGATGAATATTATATTTCCTTAAGTATTTGTTCTATTTAAATGCAATATGCTGCACACGCATTCCGTGTACATGCACATGACAAAAGATGACTTATGGATATTAATCCAAGAAGCTTGGGATGCCTTTCGTCCACACTACTGTAAAAATCTGATATTTATGCCCCAAAGACTGAGGGCAGATACACATGCCGAGGGTTCATATACCCGATATTAATTTGTGTTTATTTCCGTGTGTTTTCGCTTTAGAAGATAAGTATTTAGTTATTTGTAAAGAATAAGTTATTTTTGATTACGTTTTTGTGAGTGCATAGGTAATGCCATAAAATTTAAATGATGCGTTAAGATATAATTTGATATTAAGGCAACATCAACACAGAGGCGAAGCATCAAGGAAGAAAGCGTTTTCCCGCAGATTTTCATGACAATGCTATTTTATTTTAATGAAATTCAAAATCACTTAAAATTCATTAATTTTATATAGGCATTAGACCCACATGCTATGTGCATAGTTGTAATGTGATTTCTAAGCGCAATCCCCTACTGAGTGATACTAGATGCTTGTTGAAAGACAGGTAGCATTTTTTTTCTTTCAGTCCCAGGCCTGCCGAGGCAACATGGTAACACTACCTACCCTCCACCCGTAACCACAACTTAAAGTGACAAAATACCGCCACGGGTGGCCGAGGTCATTAAGGCGCGGTCTCGTGAGCGGGAGGTCTGGAGTTCGAATCCCGTCATGACCGTCCTCCCTGACAGTCCCCCCCCAGGTTTTCCTCAGTCCTCATAAATGGCAAATGCCGGGGAGGTACCCTAAACTTAGACCTGGAACGTTTCCTTAAAAAAATCCTTTATAATATATATCATTTCATCTCATATATCATCAGTGTCCATCGTAATCGGTCCTGGTGGTGTAGTGGTAATCATACTTGCCTTCTAAACCCAAGATCGCGGGTTTAAACCCGGCCAGGATCAATGGATTGATTTTTTCGGGCGTAAAATCCTAAGTATAGCTTCCTTCGGAAGGGAAGTAAAGTCGTAGGTCCCCTGTCGTACATTTACGGCACGAAAAAGAACTTCATGCCTGAAAGAAGAGGCTTCTGAGCAAAATTTGTCGGCCGTTTCACGCCATGAATGGAACGGGACACTGATGACCTGTTATGTTAAACAGCGTCCGTAAATAAATCAAATCAACAAAGTGTCCATCGCCTCTGGTGCCTCAGTAGTAAAAACGGAAGTTGAACACCATTAGAGAGAGAGAGAGAGAGAGAGAGAGAGAGAGAGAGAATAAGCCGTTTTCGATCTGTCTATATCTGTCCGACACTTTTCTTTCATGGTGAGAAAAAGTGGAAACACGAGTATATTGCCGGTGTATTCGCGGAGTTTGTGTGTGTGTGTGTGTGTGAAATATTATAATGGCTTTGATCTCAACAGTCCCAAGTTTGATTCAGTGACATGGTTATTAAGTAATATGATTTTGAGTTTGTAACTCCGCATTTGCTATCTTATATTTTAGGTAATGAACTTGAAGGAGTGTATAAATAAATATAAAAACTTTGGAACTATTTACTAGGTATACCATTAACATCCGCGTCTAGTGATCATGCAATGAATGCTTTGAAACGCGTGAAGAATTATTCAAGTACAATGGCAAATAATACACTTTCAAACCTTGGAACCCTGGCAATAGAGGAGGTCCCCTGGAACCTGAACAGAATCTCCGAATTCAAGGGGAGGGTAATGACATCTTTGCAAAAATGGAGAGACGCCTCGAGCTTTTATATATGTAATTATTATTATTATTATTATTATTATTATTATTATTATTATAATAAAATATGTCCAATAAAAATAACATGTCTAGCCTCATCAGTGGATCACGCCATGCCACTGGTTCTACATATACACTTATAAATCCAATAATAAAAAATAAAAAAACTTGTGTGAAATTTGAACCCAAGAGCTTACGCGAAGAGCAATGCCTTCTAAACCTCTCGAACATCGCTATTCTACCCTAAAATCTCTCTCCAGATCTTATGATTATGACCACTATGTTTACTGGCAAAGCGCCCACTGTAGGTGTGCCAGTCGCTGCATGAGCGTTATGAATACAGCGTTTACGAGCGTCCCCGATCGATACTTAGAATCTGGAAATGATCTTTTTGGGGGAGGGGTCAAATGTGTATATATTGATTATGTATACAAATAATAATAAGTACACAATATTGATAAAATTTGGAAACGGGCTTGGTGGGGGGGGGGGTCAAAGTGTGTATTGACTATGTATACCAATAATACACAATATTGAGAGTATAAGTTTATATAAATATAGCATGTACTGAATATCTATATATTCAATGGGATTAAGATATGTTGTTTAATCTTCTTTTATAACCTTATTTCATGATGCCGAACTTCAATTGTTATACGAGGGAGGCTCTTAGTCGTGAAAATCCTAATTCATTTTTAATAATCTCCCTACATAACCCATTTCATAATGTGGAATTTAAATGTTATATGGGAAGGGACGCTCTTCGTCGTAAACATCCTAAAAGTCTTACATCTAATTCATTTTAATAACAATTCAATACAACAGAATATATTTAAATGAGACATTCACAATAATCAGATTCTTTCTTAGGAATATAAATTCATTATTAAACTTCTCCAATCATTTAACCTTATTTCCCAATTGAACGATTTCTCTCTCTCTCTCTCTCTCTCTCTCTCTCTCCCCCTCTAATGGTATTCAACTTCCGTTTTTACTACTGAGGCACCAGAGGCGATGGACACTTTGTTGATTTTAATTTCATTAAAACCATTAAAGAGACAGTTTTTTCTTCTTTAGAAGAGTAAACCGGTATCATGCATTCTCTGCATACCTTTTCTCTTTCCATTGTACTTCCACACAATTTAACATATGTGTTTTATCAACTATACTCTTTATATGTATTATGTCCTAATGCATATTTTAGAGTGAGTAATGTAAGGTACTTTGTATAAAATCTCATTAAATAGGGCTCTGATGTTTAGGCACTTACTGTACTTAACACTATGCCGGCAAAAAGAGCTGTTAAACAAGGCTGATGAAAACTAATTCATGGTGGCAAACTTTTTTTTATCGTTCTTTGGCTACTTCACCTAAATTACCAAATAAGTGCTATAACTGAAATTTACAAGTCTTCCCTAAGAAAAAGCTTAACAAACATTGGAGTTTAAGTAGCATACTTAAAGTTACTATTAACTGTATATTTAGGCATATTTTAACCATTTTATCATAAAGTATTGGGAAGTACTGATTATCAATATGAATAGAATTATATATATATAAGAAAAAGATAAATAAAGTAAAACTATTAGCAATGTAACAAATTAACAGTAATAATAGAAGCTTTAAAAGGATAAAACACTAAGATAAACTCACACTTGAAATCGCTATATTTAGGACAAATATTAATAAAGATAATAATAAACAAAATTTTGATAAAACGAATAGAAATAATAATCATAACCTAAAATATCAACATTTTATGTTCTTCCTACCCTAATCTCAATTCATATTTTATATTAATCCTAGAATCAGAACTATAATATAGCGATTTCAAGTGTGACTTTATCTTAGTGTTTTATCCTTTTAAAGCTTTTATTATTACTGTTAATTATATATATATATATATATATATATATATATATATATATAAAACTTGCATGTATAAGTGTGTGTTTATTAAAAATTAAAAAAAAAATGTAGGTTTGTTCACCACCAAAAGCGATGTACATAATTAAAATAAAGAAATAACCACATACATCTTCAATTGGCAAAATCAAAATGCTGGTAATAATGCATTGCCATTAATTCTTCTTCAATAAACTTCCACGTGAGGCTCATACGATTATTTATATGAAATTTAAAACTGTTTTACATACATTTTTAGTTGTCACGTCTTTTTGTAATGTAACTGTACTTTTGGCGTTATTAACTGTGGGCATTGTATTTTAAATGTTTATATGTATTGTAATATACATATATTTGACGACAGCCATTGAACTGAACTTATTGCTAAATGATCGTCATAATTCTTGTAAATGAGTGCCTAGCTCACAACCTTCCAAAACTTTCTTCTGGGATTTATTGTAAAACAAGAATGTTACAGCATTTTAAGTATTATTATTATTATTATTATCATTATTATTATTATTATTATTATTATTATTATTATCATCATCATCATCACCACCCTCATTATTCGGCGTTTTTACGTAAACCATAAAATTTTAAAGCACGTAATTTTGTGTTTGTAATAACTATCAAGTAAATGCTAAATCGGAACCGGTAATACACAATTTTAAAGCATACGAAGGATATTTTTTACAATGTAGTTGCCAAATTTACATTCATGGTAGCCCAATGGTTAATTGTTATTAGCTACAGGAGAAAGATCGGACTACATTCAAGATAAATCACCAGTTGTTGGTAGTTCTTGCAATTGTACTACTATTTTAAATAGTCGTGCTGTTTTAATTTGAATGTAATATACTTAAATAGTTTAATATAAAATATTGTGAGGCTCTACCTCTCTGAGAAGGGTATAGCACCTACCAACAACCGGTGATTTATCTTGAATGTAGTCCAACCTCTCTCCTGTAGCAAATAATTAACCATTGGGCTACCATGGATGTAAATTAGGCAACTATACTAGCATTGTAAAAAAAAATCCTTCGTATGCTTTAAAATTGTCTATTACTGGTTCCGATTTAGCATTTACTTGACAGTCATTACAAACACAAAATTAAATATCTTAATATTTTATGGTTTACATAAAAGCGACGTATAATAATAATAATAATAATAATAATAATATAATATAATAATAATAATAATAATAATAATAAAGCTGTAACATACAATGCTATGAAATTACGACATTGTCTTAATTTAATTCTTCATTTTCAGGAATATATTATGTGATACATTTCGGAGAATACGTTCATGCGCGTTAGCAGACTGTGTCTGCATTACCCGTTTCAACTAAGTTTATTGCTTTGCAACAACTAGTGTAGTTGTTGACAAGAAAACAGTGACCACAGGAAGCGAGACGAAAGTACGGATCGAAAGCATGGTATGGTAGCGTCACAATGTTATAAAGTGTGCAGTCCGTAATATTTTACGGAAATAAGATACAATATATATATATATATATATATATATATATATATATATATGAGTCATTAGCACCATTCCGAGTTACCGAGTTCGCACAGGTAAAGTAAACTGGAATGGATAATGCACACTGTCTGTAAAACAAATTGAGCCTTTATGCACGGATGATAAATATGGTATATGGTATTTTTATATTAACAGCATTGTACACAATACACCTTGTATGCTCTTGGATATCAATTTTTCTTTTGATTCATAATTCTCCCTATGCATACAGAACATGAACTGATATGAGGTAATTGTTGGAAATGATTGTACGCTTGTCTTACTTGTTGATTTAGTTCTCCTTTTATCCGCAATACCCTACGGCTCCTCCCGGGTATGTCGCATAATACCCCCTTTTGTAAAATTGATTTTACTCGACTGAGCTGAAATTATTTATATCTTCTCAGAGTTTCCTTCAAAATAGTACAAACTATGTAATTATAGATATATGCAACTATCAGGGCATATTTAAAACTAATAGCCAATTCACAGTATTACATTATAGACAAAACCGAAAAACTCACCGAAAGAGAATGGATCAATCACGAGTATAACTAACGATAAGCCAAGAGGAAGAAGAGAGGTTGTTTGTTCTAGAATAAGATGGAATTGCCGAAACAACATTACGTTAAAAACCTAATTTCTTGGAGAGAAGACATTTAAAAAGGAAAACATTTTTGGACGTACCAAATAAATACGAGGGTGGATCGCACAGTAACGCACAGTATTTTTTTCCCGCGATGTTGTTAAATCTGGGACGGCGAAATTTTTGCAGAGGTACAGGTTGAAGTTCGCGCTAGAGACATAAGTTCAACCAAGTATAGTTCTTGCGATAGAAGCGAGAACTACGTTGAAAAGATGGCGCGCATGTTATTGTTGCTAACTTGTGAAGAGTAATCGGTGGTTTCATTTTTTTGGTGGGCGAAAGGACAAACCCGAGTGAAATACGCAGGGAAATGTTGGATGTATACGGGGAAGATTGTTTGAATCGTAGAAAAATCTCCAAGTGGTGCATATTCTTTGAAGGAGGCCAGGTGAACCTTGTTAACTCGCCACGTTCAGGACGACCAGTAACAGCTGCAATTCAACGGAATGTCACAGCCATTGAGAACGACCGATAGATCCATCATCCATTTGTCAGAGTTGTTCAACATTTCTTACGGTAAGGTGTACCAAATCGTGTATGAGGTACTGAACTTTCGTAAAATTAGTGTCTACTGGGTACCGTAGAATCTGACATGGCCGGAAAGGCGAGCGAATAATGACATGTTTGGATATCTTAAGGCGTTATGCTGCAGAAGGGCATGCCTTTCTGGTGACGAGTCCTGGGCTAATCACGGCACATCCGGAGGAGGAGGAGGAGGAGGAGGAAGAAGAAGAAGAAGAAGAAGAAGAAGAAGAAGAAGAAGAAGAGGAGGAGGAGGATAGGGCTCTTTGTGTGGAAAGATGTTTCCACTCCATGAGAGTGGAAACATCTCGATTACGCAGCAAAGAAGAAATTCAAGGTGACGCTGCCTGCGAAAAGTTCTCCTGACCGTGTTCTGGGATATGCATGGCGTTCTGCTAGTGGAATTGTGGCATTTCTTGCTCGTACTCAATTGAATGCTGCATCGTATGAAAGAACATTGGTGAAGTTGTGCCGTGCCTTCCGCTACAAACCCAACGTTGCAAATGTCAGACTGTTCCACGACAATGTTCACCCCTAGGTTGCGGCTTATGTCGGTACCAAAATCGCAAAATTTAGCTGGGAGGTGCTCCGGTACTCACCATGCAGTCCGAACTTTGCACCCTTGGACTTTCATCTGTTTGGCCGAATGAAGAAATTCCTATGCAGTCAACGCTTCAACTCCGATGGAGAAGTGCGATTGGCTGTGCGCAGATGGCTATACCCCCAAAAGACGGAATTCTATGAACAGGGTATATCTAAGAAACTAGTGCCACCATGGAGGAAATGTGTTGAGAGACTTGGTTCTTTGTTGATAAGTAGATAAGGGATGTGGCTTCATTGTATGTGGTTTTTTTTAAACAACAATGTTACATTATGTGTGTAATCCTTCGCATGAGGTGAAGCTCGAACTGCACACGCTCTTGTACTTAAGAGCGTTGAGTTTCGTACATTTCAGGTCGAGAATGTGAGTTCACTTCATTCTTTGCGGGAAATGTGAAAGCTAGAAAGCATATGTAAGCATAGCTCTAGCAGGAGAGTGAGGGAGAAAGAGATCAAAATCAAATGCACAAGTCAACATATACGAGGGCTAATTTTTTTCAACCTCCGATCGCTCTGCTACGTGACTAGACAAGCACAAGGAGGCGAATCTGCGCATTATGCTATTGCGCTACTACCCCAATATAACATCTGCCAAGGCCAAGTCCAATACACCAGTTGGAGCTGAGCTACAAGCACTTAAACGTGGCTGGCATGATTGACTCTCCCGCCAAGTGCGAGTTGCGAAATATCACTCGTTTTCTACAGGCAGAAGGGAATAGTGCAGCAGAAACTCGTCGAAAAATGAACCGTGTTTATAGTGCCAACTGTATGAGTGAGGGTGTTGTGAATGGTGTAGGAAATTTAAAGAAGGACGAAGGATGAAGGTGGACAAGGACGCAGATCTGTCGCTAGTACTTGTTCAACGAGTTGATCAAATAGCTCGAGAGAGAAGGTTTACCATCAGTGATTTGTCTGTAGAATTTCCGAACATTTCAAGATCAGCTCTGTACATGATTGTTACAGAAACCTTGGCTATCGAAAACTTTGTGTACGCTGGGTTCCCCCACCCCCTCAAAAATCTCCTACGCTAGCGGCAAGCTTCTATGAAGAGGATATTGAAAAACTCGTCTATCGAAATGATGTATTAATCTTCACGGTGTCTATGTAGAAAAGTAGCTGTGATTGTACTTGACTCCTGGCAATAAAACCGTTTGATTCACATTTGTCTTTTTGTTATGCCCCATCGGAGGTTGAAAAACATAGCCCTCGTAATTCTGAACAATATTGCTAAATATGTTCTCAACAACTTTCATATTTTGTAGGATTATTTCATTTGTATTGTAAGTAGCTGCTATGGAGGAGTCAATCTTAACATATTATTCCATTAAGTTAACGTTGGCAACTCAAAGGATTCGCACGAGGGTTCACTACAGGCACTGTTGTCACAGTTACTTAATTACATCCTACCATTGCAACTTTATCTATTATACATTCCACGTACAGTATACGAAAATACCATTGCACACTCTTTAAAAACGTCATTGGTTATACTGAGGCAAGGAACATACGTGTTCCGTTACTGGGCCGAAGAATTAAAGAAATGTCAACGTTAACCGTCAGTGCGGGACGATAATATGTGCATTTCGCATTCAAAGTTACTCAATTCTGAGAAAAAGTTAAATATATGAAAGAAAATTGAAGTGCAATGGTAAGATTCGCATACGTTAAGTGTACCTGTATGGTTATCTACCACCGTGCTGCCCTTAAATGAGTAGGAATCGTGAGACATGAGAAATGTAACCAAACAATATACTGTAGCACGCTGTTGTTCTGAGGAATGATCGACGTACTGGTTCATTGGTATTTCAGGCAGGAATAAGGTGTAAATATGGCCTCAGATCAGTTGGCGTGTGCCAACCTATAGTGAAACCTAGTTTCTGGTAAAAATGCACCGTTGTCATATTTCGACTTACAATTACATGATAATTTCAGGATTATTACGTCATGTGTTGCTCCATTTATTCCTATGTAACGTACACTTCACTATCGTATTCATGATGTAAATAACTGACACACAGTAGGTTTTTAAATAAAATATGTATACCTTGGGGGGGGGGGGGGGGAAGCAATATTTTGAAAGAAAAATTCTTCAAGTCCTCGTTACAGCGTGCAGTTCACAAAGTAAGCAGCAAGGCTCTGCAGCCACTGCAGCAGTTGTGATATTTGGCATGCACTAAAGACACTGTCTAGTATATGTTCTGTTAGCTCTTGATGTGGCTAAAAAAGCAGGTTCGCCTCCCGGCATGAGGCACTTTTTTTTCACAAACCTTTAAACGCATTATGATAAATTAGTTTCGTAATATTACTTCTCATACACGTAAGTTAAAACGTTAACATATATTTATTATGGTGAATATTATAACATTTCCTTCAGTATTTGTTCTATCTAAAGGCAATATGCTGCACATGCAAGAAGGACAAAAGATGGCTTATGGGCACAAACTCAAAAAGCCTGTAGCTTCTCTACTTCTCTACTTCCACACTACTGTAAAAATTCCAATATCACCTTTGCCCCGAAGATTAACGGCAGTTATACATGTTAAGGGTTTATACACGATATCAATTTGTGTTTATTTCTGTGTATTTTCACTTTACATTTTTCTGTTCTTGTATTTATTTAGTTATTCGTTTGTTAGTGATTGCGTTTTTGTGTGTGCGTACGTAATGTCATAAAGCACAACGATGCGTTAAAATATATGATATTAAGGCAACATAATGTTCTACATATACATTTATAAAAACAATAATAACAAAAATGTCACGAGGGATTTGAACCCAGGAGCTTATGCAAAAAAGTAATGCCTTCTAACCGCTCGACAACTACTTTACCCTAAAATTCTCTTTCCAGACCATTAGGTTTACAAGCAAAGCGCCCTTGCAGTGAATATAGATATCGTTTACGAATGTCCCCGAAATTTTTCCATCAACACGTAAAATCAATCCTCTTGTCAAGAGTTTACATGATTACCTTCATCCATGCTTAGCTCATTGTCTCGGGCCGCTTGCCTAAGCGATTCTAACCGAAGCAGATTACTCCCTCCTCTCAGGAGCTAAAACAGCGGTGAGTTGAGTGCCCTAAGAATAATGGACGGACAATGGGGGATTGCACTCTGGAAGAGATAATAGGTTTTTCTGTTATCAGTCATATCGAGTTCTACTTGGCAAACGTAAGCTGATAGTTTTGCGGTTAAAAGCAGATATCTATACTGCGTAAACAAATACGAAAATATCTACTTAACCAATCACTCCAATTGGTTAAGTAGAACTATTTGTCCTATAAAAATGATGCAACGTATTTAATTGTAGCTCTGATTACAGTTGACAAACTTAATAATAATTTTGTCGCCACTTTTCAACGAATTTCCTTGATTTGTGTTTTGTAATATTAGCAGAACCATTACATGCTTCCGCCATGGTGCCTCTTGGCATTGAAAGTGATTGTACTATACAGAGAATATATAAAGAGCAACCTGTGCGTAAACCATTAAAATGCATAAGGTATTAATAAGACATATATTTCTCGAGATTATTACATTATTCACTAATATACTTTTCTCAGCTGTAATTTCCTTTAGGGACTGCGCGTTAAATTAGGGATGTAAATCGTCCTGGAGCCAATAAGGAAAGAGCTGCATCACATGATTATATTTACAAACAGATAATAGTAATGGGAATTACAAAAGTTCAAATTCTACCGGCGCGTAAATTGTTTTGTTGTTTTTACAAGCAAAAGTACTGTTAGTGTACACATGATATAATTTCCAATTACAAGCGTATCTGAATTTAAGACATTTCTGCTCATATAAAATATTTATTTGGAAAATAATTAGGAAATTAATGCATGTTATTAAATAAAAAAAAAACCAAAAAGAAAATATAATGGCATAATTTGAACATGAACCTAAGGCAGTATTAAAACGTGTATTGTGGACCCTGCGCTCATGTGTTTTCTGAATAGCTCATGGTTTCTGACAGTTGCTATCCCCCCTCCTTTTTAGTGGGGCACACTCTAAGAAAACACTTGGCTCACTTACTCCGTGTTCAGAAATGCTACAAAACCATTTCCTTTGTCGTCTGCCACTAGCATCAACTTTTCCAACCGAGACTGGTGCAAGCTAGAAGTGTAACTACGCAATACTTATGGTGCATTTAATGGCTAATAATTCCACGGAAGTAATGTCAAGACGGTCCCTCTTTACTGTGTGTAACGTGTTTCTTCTTGGCGACAGACAAAACCGAGGGGGGGAAGTAATGTCCGTTTCAATTTCTGTGGAAGAAGAAGGGGTGGGGAGAGGGAAATGCTGGTGAAGCCAAAATGTAGCTGAACGTCCTGTTCATAAACGCTATTCACAAGCATAGTAATTTAGATTTTCTTTTCATGAAAATGCCAGTTTCGTCAATTTTGAGAAGAAATGCTTTCTTCCGGATTCAGCGTACGCAACTCATTGAACTTCCGATCGACTTTTAGAAGCAGTTTAACACTGGGGTTGAGTTTTTGTCTTTTTTCCACCCACACGAAACTTCTGTAAAAAGTTAAAAGTAAGTAAACAATTGATCACTTTACACTTACTTTCACGGATCCCGAAGACAATGTTTTTGTCGCTTTCTTCTTCAATACTCTCTTCAACAAGCACAATTGTGTTCTGTCACAAGGCTCGTGGCTGTGGTGTTCGTGCGCGTCTATCACGTGCTTGTCTAATGTTTTCAAATAAGCAGTGCACTTTCTCGTGTTTTTAGCAGCACAAACCCAACGCAACTGTCCGTTCGCCAACATTTTGTGGAAAACAAATTTAAATTGCCCACGAAAAACAGCACCCCTACCTCGCATTGTGCCGTTTTCCACGAATTCCGTCATTTTGTCGTATCGATCCAACGAACTACTTTGAACATCTAACTGTGAAGTGAACGCCACATAGCATGACCTCAACTCTGTTTACGTCAGGTGTGGTTACTACGCCTGCGTACCACTCATGCTTACTCTCTCCCGGAGTCAAACGCAATGCACTACGGGAGTCAACTTTCATTCTCTTGTTGCAATGTTAACACAATTCAACACAGGGATTGCCGCGATTTCACTTTAATGCGACCGGCTCACATGATTTTTATTAAAGGATATCATCCAAGAAACTGTCAGTCAGCGAGTTATAATCATTTGGGAAATTGCTCTACAAAATAATCACCAACTGCAATGTGGTTAAAATATGTTGACCCAAACATATGCCATAGGCATTGAAGGTCTTTGTATAGGCATAAGTCCTAAGTGTATTTTTCCTCTTTAGTACAATTAAAGTTTGATTTCCTTCCATAATTTTTTTTTTTTTTTTTTTAATCTTCCAAGCTAATGTAGCTATATGTCATATTTTGGGTTATCCTTGTTTTTTCACTTTTAATGCGGAGTATAGAAAATGGGTTCGTCCTCATCAGTGGCTTTGTATACGCATGCTTTTTTTATTTATTATTATTATTATTATTATTATTATTATTATTATTATTAGTTTTAGCTTACTGATTGAGCGTTTAACTGTTACTGCAATGGCTGAAACACTTCTGAAAACGGCATAATAATAATAATAATAATAATAATAATAATAATAATAATAATAATAATAATAATAATAATAATAATATTTAAAAAATAAAAATAAATAAATAAAAAAATAACAGTTCCACCATTCCTTCAGGCTTGAAAGTTTAAAAATACACCCCATTATTATGACTGGCTGGTGGAGAAAGGGAGATAAATTGGAAACATAATGTTCGCGAGATTTGTTGTATTATCCCACAATTATTTCTCTGTCTGATAGGTGCTGAATTCTGATGCAGTAACAAGTATTTCGCTGAAATAATTATTATTCATATTTTCAAAGCACACGTTTAGTTATTGAGTTATGATAACCGGGAGCAATTAAAAAGGAAATCGAAGAATTTCTTCTGATTTTCCCACTGGCTCATTATTCCGACTCGTAAATAAACCCCTTAACATAGCGTTGATATGTTGTTTTGAAAGTGTGGTATATTTCCCAGAAGTGTGATTTTTTTTCCCCTTCGTAAAAACGGTTTCTTTATTCATTCAATCACATTATTTCAAATTGTTTTAGCGTAGAGATGCTGTATATGAAGAAAAAAATATATAAGGTGCATTACATTGCACGTAGGAATCTATCCAGTGTAAACACACTTTCCTACTTTTAACTTGATAAAATATTCAGCGTTACTTTCTAGACCGCTTTCTACTGCTACTTCCAAGCATGCTAGAGGGATTTATTTATCCTACTCATATCATGGCTGGATATAACTAATATTAAATTCAAAACCTCTGGAGAAGAAATTTTCATGGTTGTTCGTGTTGAAAATAAAGTTGATTGTTTATAACTTTGCTCTGTTGTAAATTTCCTATGTTATGCCTGTTTGCATAAAAGTTAATAGCAATTTTGGTTCCACGCAAATGTATCGAAGTTAGAAGATATTGAAACAAGATAAACGTTTATGTAATAAGTGTACTTTTAAAAACTTTATTAGATATTCGCTCAGATAAGAGTAATTACACACACATATACACGAGGGTTGGAACTTAAATAGTGGCAACACTGCTGTGGAGACGCTATGCAACGGAATCTAATATTGTCGCTGATAGCACACGTTGTTTACATATCTATCTTTTCTCAGAGCAAATGGACTCTCCCTTCCCACATCACCTGCGTGCGCACCATCGAGAGAAACACAGTCACTTGTGAGCTAGCGGTCTAACGTACTGTTGTCACTATGTTTTCGAAACAGGAACAACGGAGTTGAATCAAGATTGAATGCGCCAAAGGTCGTACAGCACGACAGTGTCATAATGATCTTCAAGAGGCTTGCGGGGAATCTGCATTTCCTTACAGAACAGTGGCACATTGGGTAAAAGCCTTCAAAATGGTCGGCAAACTGTGGCAGACATTCATTGGGCAGGTCGTCCTATGAGCGTCAGTGAAGAAGTACATGCTCTTGCCGCGTTATTGGACAGTGATCAACGCCAGACGATTAGTGAGCTAGCCCAAGAAACCGGATTAGCGCATACGACTATGCTTCACATCCTGAAGAAACGGCTGGGCATGCGAAAAATTGCATCACGATGGGTTCTGCATGATTTGACGGCAATGGAGAAATGGTTGCGTTACGACGCAGCTAAGACGCACTTGAGCGCTATGAGCGCGAAGGAGAGACTTTCTTACGCCATATCATAGCCCTGAATGAGACATGGGCCAAATCGTATGAGCCAAAACTGAAACGCCAATCTAGCGAATGGCGTCAGTATGGGTCACCATGAAAGTCGAAAGTTCGTCAGAGCCCCAATACGGTGAAAGTTATGGTGATTCTCGTGTACGACTGTGATGGTATTATCCTAACGTATTACATTCCTCCACGGCAGACCGTCAATGCTGAGTATTACCGTTCTTATTGACTTACTCATTATTCCGAAAGTTTTAGCACAGATTACCATTTCTTTCCCTTGTATATTCTATAACTTTCAAAGTATTCGCCATGAACACATTTCGAAAACACATTTGACGAAGCTTATTCTGAAATGTCGGTAAGAGCCTAGACATGAGTCACAACCACCTCTTATTTTTGGGGAGAGGGGGAAGTAAAATTTCACCTGAGGAATCAGGATGTGGGAGCATTCTGAAACTTTGCCAGAAAATCTAAAGCATGATGCAGCAACAGATGCCACTTCGGCCGCCGGTGCTTTGGTTTCTATTCCCTGTTGAGTTGGGTGAACAGTAGCACATATCAAGCAGTAGTCAGGATGATTTGTAGTTGAAACCATTTTCTTTTCTGCACGTTTGCTTGTTTTTTAATTGTGTTAAACAACCGTTTTTACTACTGAGGTACCACAGGCGGTGAACACTGATGACACACGAGATGAAATGATATATTGGGAAAGGATTTTTTTAAAGAAAGGAAAAGTTTCAGGCCTAAGTTTAGGGCACCTCCCCGGCATTTGCCATTTATGACGAATTAGGAAAACCTGGAAAAAATCTCAGTCAGGGAGGATGGTTTGAACCCCCAACCTCCCGCCCACGAGTCCGCACCTTAACGACCTCGGCCACCCGTGGAGGTACTTTTGCTTATGAATCCACTTAGCTGCCTTCCGCTTTTCTATTGAGGAACATGACACCCAATGCAATGCTTAAGTTGGTCTTTCAGGATGGCAATGCTCACTGATGATCCAATGCCGAGGACTCTCTGAATTTCAGCATATGTTGAGTGAGGATCCTCCATGATCACTCCCCACAGTTTCAACTATTTTTAGAGTTAAAATTTGTGTGGGGTGGCCTAATATGAATTTGTTTTCAAATAATGTCTGACTTCTTAAATCTGTTTCCGACGATGCAGTTACCAAAAGGTTGCCATCAACGAATCGCGATAAAGCTCTTAACTCTTTTATAAAAAGTAAATAATGGCATAAAAATAATGTTGCGACATCTCCATCGTCCCTGCTTTGAGGACGAGAATGAAATAACAATGTTGAATACAAATCAGCCTGGGTAGTGTTATGAATGTGAACTACTCACTTAAGCTTAACAACTACATGGGATGAAGGATGCAGTTGACACCCTTATGGGGATCCCTCTCCGTTGTACGCTCTTCACCAAATTAGGGTGAACCTGCCTGCTCGTGCATGGTGGACTGGCTCGCACAGCAGTCACCTATCATTTTCACATACACATCCTGAGCGCCCGGGAGGAGGGACAGCGCGTCATATTCATGCATGAACAGATAGACATCAATTTAGACTGCATGGAGAGTGTGCTGCAATGCGTCCTTGCAACAGCGAGCAGAGCTACAAGTTTACAAATCAGATTCTGTATAAAAGTACTATTGAAAATTTAGGCATCATTTCATCCTCGGAAGAGATGGACATGTTCCAAATTGGCACACCATAAAGAGACACGTAATGCGTTCCATACTACAGCCTCTGAAGTAGATGGGATCCTGAAAACAGCACAAGGACTGTACGGATACAGAAAAAATCTAGGTAGGCACGCTTTGTCGATTAGAATGGAATAAAATAGAGAGAGGTGCATCCGCTAAATGAAACGAGGAACAAAAACCAAACAACTCGCACAAAAAAGCGCTTATATCATCGTTATAATAAGACATGATCCTAGCAATTGTGACGTCACAGCAGTAGTGCTTCCATAGTTAAACGTGGTATCTGCTCATCCGCAGGTTACAAGACATTCAAACACTTAAATGCAATCATACGAAAGTAAACATGCCCACAATTATGAAAAACTAAATTAAATTGACTAAATTTAAGCATATTATTTATTCATATTGATAGTTACAACAAGATGTACTTCTAGTTTCTGCGTGAAGTTGTTTTAATGATGAACTTAAATCTACACAAATTTATATTGCAAGATATTTCTATCATTTTGTTTCGATTGCAGGTCATGTTTTTGGCAATTTTATGAGCTAGAAAATAATCTCTATTAATTTTTAAACAATACATTTATTAACTGTGAAAAGTGACTTTTTATTACTGACATGCATGACAGGGCACATTTATAAGCACAACTACAAAATCCAATACGTATGGAATTTTTAAGAGCGATGAATATTTGTGCAAACTTCTTTGATTCGCTTCATTTCAGAAACACACCTTCAATCCTTACTAATTAATGTTTAAAATATTTAGCGTATTATCGCAATGAACTAAGCAAATCCTTCGGTCATTTCAATCCTTCCTTATCCTTGAATAACAAATGTTTGAACTTAGCCTCATTTTCTATATACCTATTTCCATTTCTCTGCCATACCTCAAGAACGTATGGCTAATTTTTACGGATTCCAATATGTCTTTCATACACTCATAAATCTCATCCACATTTAGGCCTAAGTGTATTAGACACATCTTCTTAAGAGATCAAATACTTTCCAGAAAATTCATCACCTGAGGACTGCAGCTTAGGTAATTTTAATTTCTTTTACGATTCTCACAAATACATGATCATTTGTCTGTTCTAGCTTACTCTGCCTTCAAAATTCTGTTTGAAATTTACCCAACCACACATATTTAATATTTATTTGAGAAACCACATACTCACAAACAAAAATTAAAATTTCAATTGTATGTTTATGATCTATCTGATGTCAAGCAATCAAAATTACGGGTTGCAGCTGATATTTTTTTTAAACATTTAATTTTATCATTGCCAAATTCTAAGAGATGAACGGAAGATATGTTAGCATTAATATTTATTTATATTAGTTATTAATTGTTTAAAATACTATATTTAACAGTTTTAGTGTGCATTTTTAATGTTAATAGCTATAATTGCTCTAGTTTATTTAAAATAACATTAAACTGTATAATGTATAGGATATAAAATCGTGTATTCGAAAAACATTACGTTGTGTATTTTTAAACTTATTAACGCCATTGAGGGTTGCAGACGAGGCGAAAAGTGACTTCCTGGATGGAGTATTCGAAGAATAACATGAAAAAGCTGAAAAACTTACCTGAGCTATAGGTTAGCTCTAAATGAGCGCGGTGATATTACCCATGATTCCGCGAAATGAACGTCTGAAGCGTCTTAACGGTAATTTGCATTATTCTTCTTCACTCTCTGTTAGGTGTAGGTGTCTAAGAAATAAGCGCTTTATGTCATTGGCATTTTCCTTTGTGTTGAAGATAAATTATCTTCGTGAATTCCCGTAAAGAAATGCTTTCAAGCATTCCAATGAATTTGCATCATTTATCACATGTAATTCGAATATCTGCAATGTCAAACTAACTGCAGCTATCACCGCAATGGCACCATCAAGGAGCCACCAAAGAGAACACAAAATAGCAGTAGTCCCATGTGACCAGCAGTATAAACCACCTCCAGTGCGTATATGTTTCTAATATTGGTGTTTGTATGTTATTATAAGTTTGCAACTATGCATCGCAGTGGCGAAATCAATAGTAGTTATTTGTTTTTACGTCATGGTGCTCGCCTAGTCTTCTGCTTCTGCGATGTAATGAAAATAACTTGTGTTTTGACTCCCGTGGTTCTCTAAATGCTATCCGCGTCCCCCTACTGGAAGCTTTGTGAAACGGATAAATAAGGCGACCTATTCTCAAACGTTACCGATAACGCGACCTTTAAGGTAGGCCTAATTCTAAAATATTACTTATTTAGCGGTTAGCAGACTGCGTTTCAACTGTATATAGTATATGCTTGGAGAAATAGCACTATACAGTTAGGGTAAACACAAGTTTAATGTTACATATTAGAAACAACGGAAGATAACTCTCTTCAGCCTACACCAATGGCGATACTCCGTACACTGCTGGACGGTTTGCATGCACTGCTTGTATGACGCCCATAATGAATCAGACTTGATCGTAACGATGACCACGCTGAAAGTTACTGCCTTCTTCGAGAACAAAATGTTTTTTTTAAAAAATAAACAAATAAATAAAAAATGAAAACATACTAATTGAAAAGTCCAAAAACCGAGACCAATGCACCGGCGGCAGTTTCTTTTCTTTTTTTTAATAAAAACTTAATGCACATAGCTATTGAATAAGATCACTATTGTGGTACAGATATACGGAAAAATATTACTGCGCAACATTTCTAATGCCTAGACCAGCCCTATGATGTCATCGTTTCCGTGATTCGCTGGTGTTGGAAGCCGGGAGGCGCTGAGTTGTCTCAGACTCAGAATATAATAATTCTTTTGTTTTTGTTTGTTTATTACTCTCTGTATATCCTTTTTGCTTTATTTTTTTAATAATTCCGGAATTGCTAAATTAAACGAAATGGAATTTCAAAAACTAAAAAAATTAACAATTTATCAAGAGTATATACTTTATCTTATAAATTTTTACATTAAAAATCTAGAACAATTCATTAAAAATATACAAATGCGTAACATTAATATTAGACATAAGTGTGATCTGCATAGACTCATTGCAAACATAGGTCATTAAAAAGAGGTTTATCACGAATATATTAGAATATATTACTTCCAATTACTCTCCAAGTTTTATTATTATTATTCCATAATAGGGAAATATTAAAATCTGCTGTTACAGAATATATATGCAACAAGACTAATGCAGATGACGAATTTACAAATGAATAATGTATAATGTTCAGTCATATGACATAGTATCTAATATGGCAAAATGTTCCTGTAGAGTATATGATAATGTATGAAATGTGATACTCTTCTGTTATGTATTGCAGCTTAAACCATTTTTGTTTATATGTATAAAATTGCGGGACCTGTGTATTTATTATATTTGAAAACAATTTCATATATAGATATCATTAATATACATCCTGACCTGCTCCACGTTCTGTAGTACATTTATGGCATAAGAATGCTTAGAATGTAAATCTTAAATATTTAAATATTTCTCATTGTAAGCGGGAGAAAAAAAAAAAACTAGGAAACTATGCCAAAAGGGATTATTTTAAAACAGAATGAAGAATGAAAAGAAATTATTTTGGTGGCATGTAGCAAGAACCTTAAAAATACATTAAAGATGTTGTTTACGAAATATACTTTGGAACAGGAAACGCCAACATAAGTCGTACTTTAATTGCACTTAACCTAACTTTATCATTGTACACAAATATTGATTCTTTCTTTATCATATTCCTACTAACGGTTATCATTTTCGTTAATACTTAGCACATTTAAGTAAAACGACTCCCAAAATCATTAAAAAGATAATAAATGTTGTGCTATTATTTGAAGTTACCAATATTCCTACACTTATAGAGAAATCTATACAAATTATAGTGCCCGTCTAATACTACTACGTCTGTGAAACAGAACAACGAAAGATCACTTGAACATTTATAAGAATGGAGTTGTAAAGTACAACAGTAGCAGAAACCTTTGTGGAACGAATTTGACTAATAACTACAAGTACATACACTTGTAATGTATTAGACCACACTTTTGAGAAACAGGGCCCAGGTTTCGGCGACGACTAATGTTCAGTCAAAGCATTTTCAATTGTGCGACAATGTAAACAAACAGAACATGACACAGTTGAATCTAAGTATTCCACAAGAAGTCCATTAGAAACCTCTTCATTGCCAAAACAAAATAGTTTGGAGCAGAATTTTAGCAATTGGGATTTGTGGTCCCAATCTTTTTGAATATCAAAACGGCTATGTAATTGCTACTTCATTAGACTTGCAGGCTATTTCTACCTCTAGCACTTCAAAATCACAATATTGATCACGCTTGTCTACTTTTAACGCGATGGAGTAAAACGCCTCAATGAATGAACTAAGAGCGGCGTTCGGACAAAGGTTATATTCTCCGAATTCTTGATTGATTTTATCCCCTGATCTGACTTCTTATAGTTGTTTCCTTTGGGGATATTTGAAATGGTCTTTACAACCTTTACACATTAAAGCAGAGAATTGGGTGTGACATTGATGCCATGTCTGAATTAAACTAATGTCGATCGTATTAGATGATGTTTACAGGGGTTTAACTTGATTCTCGTCGTTCCATCCTGAAACACGGGGATTCCCATTTAAGTTACTATGTTAAGAAGAATTTTAGTTATGCTTATTTTTCCTACAAGGGGTAGAGTGACAGGTGGTAAGCTTATCACCTTCATCGACATCTAGTAGGAAACTGAAGTATTACTTGGATGTGAAAGGGGCGATTTTCAGTGCAATAAAACTAAGACCCGCAATCCACGGCCTAAAGTCTCTCCAGGCGCTTGAGATTTACGGGATCTGTCGAATCCGATTGGGCTTGAAGCGCTAGCTAGAGCTAGAGCTATTACAAGGGGTTAGTTTTAAAAATGACAATTTTATTGGCACTGTGATAAACGTCAAACATGTATACCTCATATATCAACATTTTGAACAAAGTGTTTGTTTGTTTTTTTGCTTTCTTAAAGCTTGCTGAATTTTACAAAATGGTAGCTGAACGCTGCACCCCTCAGACAAACTGTTCTCCCCCAATTGTCCATTTATAGTTTCTTCAAATGAAAGCATTCACAAGGTCATTTTTACTATTAATTCGTTGCTTGAAACGTTCGGAAACTGCTGAGGCATCACAAGCGGTGGCCACTGATGATACATGAAATGAAACAATAAATTAGAAAAGGATATTTTTTAAAGGAAGGAAGCGTTCCACGC
Organism: Metallyticus violacea; assembly: GCA_030762175.1. Classification (NCBI taxonomy): domain Eukaryota; kingdom Metazoa; phylum Arthropoda; class Insecta; order Mantodea; family Metallyticidae; genus Metallyticus; species Metallyticus violacea. The sequence continues at coordinate 60,684,830 of CM060836.1, forward strand.
CTAAGTTTAGGGCACCTCCCCGGCATGTCATTTATGAGGACTACTGAAGAAAGCCTGGGAAAAAAACCTGTCAGGGAGGATGGTCCCGGTGGGAATGGAGCCCCAGACCTTTCGCTAACGAATCCGCGACTTCCCGTGGCGGTAAAACGTTCTGAGTGACTCGTAATTAACGTCGAATGGCCGCCACAAGTATCTAATTGCCTTCACTTTTGTCGCCAGTTGTATCCAGCAAAATCGAAAACAACATTGTTTACTGTATATTGTAATATTGAGTAAGACAATTATTTCTTATGTACGGACCTAATATTTGTCTTAGTTTTCTCATTGTCAAGCAAGTTGTCATTTAGTACAGGCAGGCAATAGTCCCGCGATATTTAAACTTTTTCCTGTTATAATATGTAGAGCTTCATTATGATCGCGAAAAGTAGACCAAAAAGGGGAAAATATAATAAAAATTAGAGTTAATATCCGCGGAGTTATTATTTTTCTTTCCTTAAAATATATACAATCGACTGATTTTTCTTCTAGTTGCCTATGTGTTAAAATGGATATAACATGATTTATTCTGTATTTCGAACTTTTTCCCTAACGCCTACAATTCTTCTACTATTCCATTTACACCATGCATTAAGTGAAATTCTTATTCCTTTGATTACAGAATAGCTGATGCGCATCAAAACACACAGCAAAACATAGTCACATTATGCCGAAAAAAGTACTATTACTTGAGAAGTATTGATTATTAAAAGAAACAAGAACATTCTAACAAAAACGTGTAAAGAAACAAAATAAAAAAATATTAAGTATAAATTTTTGCTTAAGGCATAATATACAATAATTTTTTTTGATTGATTTATTTATGGACGCTCTTTAACAACTCAGGTCATCAGCGTCCCATTCAACTCAGGGCGTGAAACGGCCGACAAATTTTGCTCAGAGGCCTCTCTTTCAGGCTTGAGGTTCTTTTTCGTGCCGCAAATATACGACACGGGACCCACGGCTTTACTTCCCTTCCGAAGGAAGCCATACTTAGGATTTTTACGCCCGAAAAAATCCATCGGTCCTGGCCGGGCTCGAACCCGCGATCTTGGGTTTAGGAGGCAAGTATGGTAACCACTACACCACCAGGACCGACAATGTATACAATAGAGAACGCTTTTTGGACCCCTTGAACCTAAGGGTCTAGTAGTCTTTTAATTACGCCATTGCCTACCATGGAAACAGAGACTTCTGGAAAATCCACTTGATTGCAGCATGAATAGTTACTTCAAAATAATATTCTATCTATGACGACTTAGCTGGAAGAGGAAGAAGAAGTAGAAGAAGAAAACTCTGAGGTTAACATTCTGAAAACGTTGCTTACACGTGAAAGATGTACATTTATTTATACATGCAAATTTTCATTAATTATTGCCATTCTTTTCGGAGATATTAATTCATTTGTTAAACGTGTTTTATAAATATATTTAATTTTAAAATTAAACTTTTTTCTAATATATAAATAAATTCAAAATACAAACATTTTTTTCTTAGCTCTCTTGGCCTAATTTTAGATTATTTTTACATCATAATACGAGTACAATTTCATTGCAGCAGATGTATATTATATTAAAACCAAAAGATGCTTGTGTATTTTTGTATATTAAAAAGAAACATTTTAAAATGTACATATTTTTAATTTATATTGTGAAAAGTTAATGTTTTAAGTGAAAATGTGCATCATTTGAAGTTTTCTATGTGCTGCAGAAAATGGGCACACAATAAGTAAAAACAATAAAAGAATGAAGCATAAAGTCAGTGCTTACATGTATGTACATAAATTCAAATCACGCCATAATCGAAAGAAATTCCAATCTTATGTTATAACCGTATACTGTTATTATGTATGTTGACATAAGTCTTTAACTTCACAAATAAACAATGCAAAAAAAATCTAAAAAATATATAAAATCTATATAAAAAATCTAAAAAAGGCATAAGTAAATAAGTTTTCCTCTGCATTATTCACCAGCAAAATCGTTGTATCCCTCAAAGTTTAATTGTTTACTGCACATTCTCTATTGTTTTAGGTAGGGCCACCACAAATTCCTTTGGTTATTAAAAAGCATATCCTCGTTGTAAGGCAACCAATCTGTTGTTTACGACTTACCTGATTTTGAATTAGTTTCCTCGGAGGCGCGCTCAATTCTTCAACCATTTTTCTTTTCATACTGTTCCTAATTATTTGTCTGTTTAGCTTTTCATCGCTGTTAGGGTAATGGTTGTGTACGGCGTTTTGTTCTATGACCACTTCATCATTTGAATCAGTCTTTAAAAAGCATTTACAAGTTTTCAAAACGCAACTCCATCTTCTAACATCTTCCTTTAAAGTCTTGTGGAAGCTGAATGTGTAGTTATCCAACACTATTAATTCCCTCCCCTTCTCACTAGGAATTTTCCAGACACCCGCCATTCTTCACAATCTAAGCAGTAGTGTGCAGCACGAATTACCCTTCCATGTTCCCTTTACATCACTCAACAAATACAACTGAACGTAAAACCTTGCAGTCCACTGCGTTGCGTCTTGTAATATATATTCTATAAGTCAAATGCGATTTGCGATACTAAGTACTAAGGTGTATATACGTGTTAGAAAATGTTAAATCGGAGTGTTTACATCATGGGCGCAGCCGCAGAGAGAACCGTAATGTTTCAACCTTTTGTTCCGGAGGGAAATCTGGAGAGGGGATCTCGCCTGTGGAGGGAATCGAGATTTGCCCGTCACGCTATCTCTCGGTTAAGTGTTGAAGCAGGTCTTTCAGGACGCGGCAAACCTATGAACTGCATTTTTACGATGTTTGATGCATTTTGCCTCTTTGCCCCTATTGGTACTTCGCAGCCACTATCTACAACAGTTGGTTTGGAACAATACTCTGCACGAATTGAAATGCTTTGTTTAACGATTTTCGATCGAGCTGCGTAGGCCCCTTTCTGTCTCAATATTTACAGAATATATTCCGATACTATGAGCAACTATTCTTATTTAAGTGGGGGGGGGGGAGTAAAGAAGATACACTCCGAAACGCAGAAATATTTGTACTAACAGATAAGATGAAATAAAAAATTATTGAAATGGTAAGAAAAATAGAAACTATAAAGGGGTCTGCAACTATCTAGCCCAGGCCATTTTAGGTGTAAGCCCCCACAATTACACTTTTTTTTTTAAATATAATAAGGCTTTTATATTAACCCTTTATCTAAATTCTAAATAAAGAAAGTATAACATTTCCATCTTGATTCCGTCACACTCCAGTCCCCGGTTCATCAGCAGTAGCCTACTGGAATTCCAGGGGACCAGAACCCGGGGGACTGAAGTAAAATATTTCAATTATCGTACCTATACCATTTTTATCAGCTAGCTACAGTCTCTAAAAACTACTAATTCATTTCTCAAACGTGTACTATAATGCTACACTTCACACCTTAAAATAGTACATCCACAATACAATATACTACTGATTATCACCCAATACAAACAACCCCTGCCATAAATCTAAATCGCCAAAATCAAAGATCATTTACTTATTCATCATCCTTACCCATTTATATTTAACTCTATGCAAACATTCCCCCAAATTCCTTAAACAGATAAAAGGAAACAGATCGACAAAAGTGGAAAGATCACATAGAATGGATTAAGAAAGGTTCCCAAAACAGGTCCAAAAGAAAATGGAATATTGGCAAATCTAGGAAGCGATTAGTTGAAGCAGAACAGCCTAAAGATTAATCAATATATAAAGATGATGATTAAAGAAAAATAAAAGGGAGAGAGAAAAATGGAACATTCTATTTAAACGAGTGTACAAGTTCAGTTATATTGCAGAAAAAGTAGAATAATTATATTTATTAAATGAAGAACATTCTTCTATTTATTTAGGATTAAACAAAGAGTTGAGAGAAGAATGGAGGATGTATTCATTTATTACATGCAAGTGTGAAAGATATACTTGACGTGCAGTTCAAGGTTTAATACTCCATTACAAAAACTTTCCGCGTTTGTCAAGCACAAATTGGTTGGTTTTACGGTGGCGCTTCTGATATGATGGATTATGTAATTGATAACAGTGATGTTACAGAGAATCCTTGCATTTATGTCAGATATGGGCGGTAATGTGAACTACCCCAAGGAGAGTTGGAAGGAAAAAATAACAATAAATTGCCAACTTTTCTGAATTATGTGATATAATTTCTTGTGATATGTGGCCCAGAAATAGTTTTTTTTTTTAATATTTTAAAATATGGTTCTAAAGATTAAAAAAAAAAAAAAAAAGCTGATTTTTGACTCCATTCATTTGTAAATTATACAGCTTTCAAAGCAATTGAGCTAGAAGGTTCTGGTTTTCCATTCACTAGTAGACATTTTGCTTTTGCTGTTCGGTATTTAGATGTACTCAGTATGAACAGATCCTGACTACGGGCTAGCATGCATTAGGTTCCCGGTTGAAAATTTTATTTCTTTGATAGCAATATTCTCAAAACTACATTTTCCTACAAGCTTAATAAATTACTGAAAATTTTCAGTGGTGTTTCTAGACATAACAAAGAAGTTACTGTAGTAGAATTATTACGAAAAATGTTATAACCTAGGAATTATGGAAATTTTGTATACATTGTTTAAAAATATGGTTCAAATAAAAAATATAATTCCTGTTCTAATTCTTAAATTTTATTAATTTTGCTTCAGTATAAGATAAAACGTATCAAAATAAATTCTCCAAATGTCAATGTTGTATCCCTTATGGTTCTGCCGCATTAAGAACATAAACTTCGTTAATTTAACATTGGTAAGATAGAACGTTCCGATTCCCCTTAAACTTAAAACTTTAATGTGAGTGTAACGTTCATTTGTATTAACAGGTGTGATAAAAAAAATGCATCCATTCCTGCGAGGAAAGTGAGATTTTAAGGTTAAAGGTATTTTTTTTAAAAACCTTTAAATCAGTGGCGGATCAGAGTCCAAATTGTGGGAGTCCAGACAGCTCAATAAGACAATGGTGTACGCTAATAGCGTATATTATATTTAAATTGAAGCAATTAGGACAAAATCTACATGAATATTTTCCCACAGTTGTGCACAACACAAGTCTTCCTTACAATTACAACTAATTCTTCTACGACAACGACTCCAGAAACTCAAGTCTTTGGCCGTTGTATAACATGCAGTTATTGCAAAGTATTCGGATTATGTATTTTATTTTAAAGGTTGCAGACTAATACTTGCTTACAGCTAGATAAGACATGCTTTACTTTTGTTAAAAAAAAGGTTTACGTTTAAGTTTTTGCTATAGTTACAGATTAATACTGTCATGCAGCATTCTTGCAGTACTTTCGCCTTTAATTTTCAGCCTCTTATGAAGTTCACTATTTGATTTTCGGGTTTTGAACAAATTCCAAGATATATTTCCTGCTGACAGTAATGGAAAGAGCGTGTCTTGATTATAATATTAGCGGAAGTTAGTGCGGAACCCACTGTTGAGGCTGCAGCAAAATGTTAATGTGGTCGTGCGCTCGTTCTTTGATATTTAGGATGGAGGTGACCCGAGAATATTTTCTTTCTTGCGTTGCCCCCCCCCCCCCGATTATGGATGGGGCCTTAGTCAACAAAAATGCCTGGAAAAAGAACAGTGAGCTTTTTCAGACTCTGCTCTTTCGCGTACAAATGAATATAGATAGTTTGCAGAGTTTCGACCAGGAAGAACATCCTTGAAAGATATTCACAAATAAAAATATCGATCGTATAGAAGTCATAGTGAAGAAAAATCCGCGAGTGACTTATAGGGAAACAGGGGAGTCTCTAAGCATTTATTCGCCACAGGTATCAGAAATCCTGCACAGTTACCTTCATGTGAGGAAGCTTTGTTGTCGTTGGGTACCCCAAAATCTAACAGAAAAGCAAAAGGCAGCAAGAGTGAACAGGAACCAGGAAATAGTCCGTCGTTTAGATATTGGCTGCTCCCGAAGTGTCTACGATATATTTACTGTTGAAAAGTTGGATTTACTCGGAAGTTGTTTTTCCCAAAGACAAAGTCACTGTTTGCCTTCCCGGGTATTCGGAACATTGACAGAAAGAAGGCAAGTTCGGGCTGCTAGGATTGTTTCTTCATCCTGACAATGCCCCTGAGTATTGAAAACAATGGCATTTCTGCAAAAAATTGAAAGTGACACTGGTGAAACCTGCCTTGCAGTCCAAATCTGGCTCCCCGACACTTTTTCCTGTTTAGGACTATCAAGGAAAAACTCAGGGGCCATCTGTTTGGGAGTATGGAAGAAACTGTTGCGATTTACGAAGAGGAGGTTGAGGTTGGTACCATTTCTAAAGAAACATGGCGTGTCTACTTCCATGATTGGTTTCAGTGGATGCAACTTTGTATGGAGAATGGGGAGGTTTAGAAAAGAAATAGGCAGAGTATGTGAGTTATAGCAACTGCAGTTCACGAAAAGGGTAATTATCTCGTTTCACAGAAGAGATGCAAAAATTATATTTGTTTCGCACCATTTAATTTTAGAGGTTTTTTTTAATCTTGAAGCAGCAGAGGCTTATTTCCCAATATGAGATTTTTGTACATGGTACGCTAAGCATTGAGTGACTAAGTTGAATGGACCTCAAAAGAACAAAAACACGGAACTACCTTCACGTTCGAGTTGGTGACGTCATTCATCATCCTTTTCCTGGCTGTGCAACTGCGTGAATGTCAAGATCGTTGACATGCGGAAGGGAGTGATACATATAAGAGCGTTCCACGGACGTTATGAGCATTGCAATTTTTGTTTTAGTAGTGCAATGCATGGATGGACGAAAAATAACTTGTAATGGACAACAATGGAATATATTTGTATTCACAAAGGCCAAAGTTGGAAATTCTGCTTTGTGCTATTGGCATACCAAAAAATGCACTCAGTAGTATAAGGCGCTCAAATATTGGCAGTCGCAATGACAAAAATTCACCAATTCATGCACCGCATTCTCTCTGAAGCTTCTTCTGTTCTCGAATTTAAATGTTTCATTCGGTGGCATGAAAGTCAAAACAAAATTATATTATACGTTTAACAAACGAATCTTTGTAACAGAAAAGTTCAACCGATTTAGTAATTGTTACTTTTTGAAATCACATAAAAGTATAGTTACGACAGTATCGCTATTGCCTTTAAGAGGCCCCGGAATGCCCTGTCTCTCCAATGTTAAAACAGCGCTCATAAAGTGCAAAATCTATGTGCAGTTGGGGGCTTAAGCTTGTAAAAGCCTTGGCAGAGATTTTTTTATGTATGCTTTCATTACAGGAATATTACTTTTATATGTAAAGAATTTTAATGCACTTTTTAAATGTAAATTTGTTTGAAAAAACTTTCTGTCTAAAAAATGTCGTGTTAAATTAAACACATTATGAAATTTTGAAGCAATTGATATATTAGATTCTGAGAAAACTTGCATTTTCTACGATAAAAACAATTTTTTATGGAAGGCGATAATGTTTAGAATACCTTTCAATACATGTCAGCCCCATAGGTTAAACATGATTTTCTTTTATAAACTCCTAAATATAATAAATAGTGGCATCTAAGTGTTTATAAAGATAGGTATTGCAAGTATTTAGAGACTAGCCACTTCATTTAGTTCCCTATAATAATCATTATGTATCTCTAGAGCACACAGAAGAAAGTCAAGCTCCTATCGAGGCATGCCCATGAAGAACACACATAGGGTTAATGATGGAAAGTACTTTGACATATCTGTTTCGGGTTCAAGAGGTACCTGATACTGATATTGTGATAACATGTCTGAGATGTCAAGAAGAAAAGTTGGGTTTTACAGCTAACGCCACATGTAGGGAAGTTAGGAAGCAGTTGTGCAAAATTTGTGATTTCAGAAGGGGATTTTGGAGGGAAGTGAGAATAAGACTGCAAGATATGGACGGCAAATGCTACTCTCCCAGATAAGGTAGAAAGTTCCCTGACGTGGTATAAGGAATTAAAAATAGCCCAGATTAGGAAAAGGATATCCTATTTGTAGAGAGAATAGTTTCATTTAGGTGTTTAGAAATTAAGAACATATGCAAACTTAACAAGTTTCTTTATCTGCAATACTGGCATTTAAAACTTTTCCGTTACCTTAACCTGTTTACTGTCATGAAAACAGGGGTAGGGATAATCACAGTTGCTTTTATCAGGGAATAAATGGCACAGGTTCATCACTGTACTATCTGAAAGTTTCCCCTCCCCCCAAAATGCATATGATAAACTTTGTTTCCAGTTTTCGTGCCCTTGTATCACATTTTTTTCTGCTTGCGTTATACGAGGGGCATTCAAATACAAGTCGAATTTTTAAAGCTAAATTTCTTACCATATGCAATTACAAAACAAATTATATTACTTCTCTACATAGTTTTCCTCGACAGAAACGCATTTTCTCCACTGATGGGTTGTTTCTTTATTCCCTCATCAAAGAAAAAAAGTGCGTCCAACAGCCGATTGCGCACAAAGTACTCCTAAACCTTTGCATCGTGGCCGAATCTTTTCCCTCAGTGGTCTGAACATGGGTAACTACAAGGGGATATATCCGGACTGTAAGGAGGGTGTCCAGTGTATTTTCCTTAATTGATTCGGATTTATGGCTGCTTTATGTGTCTTAGCGTTGTAATGCAGAAGCAGGACATCAAGAATGGGCTACCGGCGTCTTTAAATGCGATAGGCGGCTTTTATATTGCCCAGTAGTTTGCAGTGATACCCCGTATTCATAGTTCTTCGTTCATAGGAAAACGATAAGCAACACGTCCCATCACAGATCACAATTCGAGTCAAAAAATGTTCACCGTTTACTTCAAACCGATCCAGAAGCCTCTGACAGATGTCCCTTCAGATATTTTTCTATTCATTAGTGAGTTGACTCGGAACCCACATCGCCGATACTTTCCTAAAATGCTAGTACTTCAGAAGTAATGGCACTTCCACAACTTATCCCCGCTTCTGAAGCGATGTCGAGCCCACTTAGTCATCGCTCACCGTCCACAAGGTCTGAATGCAGAACGCTCTTCAGTGGCAAGTGTGTGCTTTTAATTTTCCATTCCATCACGACCGTTTCTTACGCCAGTCAAACACTCAAGTTCGTGAAGCGTAGCTTTCTCGAATTATGCTCGAAGTCTGCACAAATTTTCGGTCAGTTTGACTCCTAGAAAACGGACGATGATCCGCTACACAACGAACGATGCAACTTCTTGCCCAGACATAGCGCTACTGGCGATAAACGACCAATGCGGAAGTACCCGTTGGATCACTTCCCTCACACAACCCCACCTAACTACTACTGCTATGACCCTGACCCTATTGTCACTCTTTCCTAGTCCAGAGAACAAAAGTCCGATATAAATTTGAATGACCCACTGCTATTTCCTATCAAAAACAATCTCTGCTTCTGCTCAATATTTAAAAAAGGCATATATAGTGTTCCGCTACATTTTGCATAGACTTAGGACTGTCCCGGGTACTGGGGCAAAATTAGTCCTCTTTTTAACCTTATTACTGCTCAAAATATTCTCTCCTTAAATTTAATTCATCTGTTAATTTAAAGAGACAAACCATCAAAGCACTGCAATCATTTTTCTAGAGGCACTGTAACTTTAGCTTACTGAAGGTCTCAATTGCAGCTTCAGCATTTTCTTCTTCTTGTTGGCTGGGAACAAAATGTCACATGGTACTGCTCCAGTCTATTCACTTTTGTTACCTTATCTTTCATTTGGGAAGATCCACCGTGCCTATTGCCGTTTATTTTGTGGTCCATAACAATAAATCAATGCATTGTGACCTGTTATGTCAAAAACAGAATATGCGCCGATTTTGCAGGCATTATGCCTCAAACCTGCTCTCCTTTATCTTGTTCACTTCGCGTTAGTTCCTCGCCCATCGAAAGTTCTACTCCGTTCTGACATGCAGGTAAGTGATTGCCTTCCTACCTAAAGAAAAGTCGTCTCTGGGACACCCTGAGTTATACTTCTTTTCAGACTTCTCTTCAGAAAAAGAAAATTTAATTGTCATTTTGATTAAATCCTTGTGCCTATGCGATGTTGTAACTAATTTTTTAAATTTAATTTATTGTATTTTATTGGGATAATGCCTGAGTAAGTCACCAGTGGGGAGGTAACAATCTGTGGATACACACACAGAGTAGATACCGTGAGGGATTCCCCGAATGGTAAGTCAGGGCCGTATAGAAGAAATAAGTTTAACACAGAAAAACGCAAACACATACATAGGAACGGAATAAAGATGAATAATGTAATGGAAACCGAATCCTTGGTAGAAAAATAGCAAACAGACTTCACATCGTAAGAGAGAGAGGGGGGAGGGAGAGGGGAGAAAAGAAGAGAGAGAGAGAGAGAGAGAGAGAGAGAGAGAGAGAGAGAGAGAAGAGTATGCACAGCAAAACAATTATTAAATTTTCAATGGGAATATTTACATTCGTTCATAGTTCGTTTTCTGACCGGAAAAGCACATCACCATGTAACTCAGCAAGAGAGTCACAAAATGTCTTTACATTTGCATAATTAGCCATTTGTGAAATGAAATACTCTACAACAGTCCCCTGTGACACTGGAATCTAAATGTGTTATTCCAAATACATGTGTTAGTATTAGGTATTAAGCAGTATCCAGTTACAATCTTTGGGCATAAGCTCTAAGCGTAAATTCTGCTTTTTCCTCCATCAGCCTGGCCTAGGCGGAAACGGCAACCTTTGGCACTGATAAAGACAGCACAGTAGAATTTGTCTTACTTGTTTTATTTAAATGAAAACCAATGACACGTAAAACCTCTTTTCCATAATGTTTATAGTAAATATTTGTTTGAAGAATTTCGTGTTACATTGGAATGTTCCATCAACATAGCCTGCAGAGCACACTGTATTCAATAATTAATACAATGGATAGAAAGTAAAATACAGTTAACCAATCACTCTATAGTATTTTGTATTTATTAATTCTAAATTTATTTGGTGAATTTTTATCTCAATTTACTTGCTAATTTTCATATTGATCTTATTCAGAATGCTGTGTTTATCAGGATATTGGATTCAGCCACTATTTGATGTAATTCAGCCCATGTTCATTGTAACACCACGCGGGCGATTTGTCGGAAAACTTAGGAGTTTTTTGTTATTTTTTTCCCCCTCCAGGTCCTCAATGTCCTTGTATATCTGTGAAGTTTAAGGCAGCAGTCTTAGGACTCCTTTTCATGGCTTCAGAAATAAGCGCTTCAGTTTTGGGTTACCCCTGAGACCATGTGCATGTATGTTTTTTTTTTAACACAGAATCTGCTTCTTTAAATATTCGATACCACCACGTTATGGAATAGTATTTAGGTGCATTAAGCACATCATACGTACGACAGGATTCTCGTTGAACTCATGTTTCAATCATAAATGTACGTACCAAAGAGCACATTTGGTCCACTGTTGATTTGTAGTAGCGACTTCAATCATACACAATTTTCATTTCACATTCTGCATGGTTGCCAGTATAATGCATGAAAACTCCCATGCTTTAAGCAAAAATTACCATCAAGAAATTTCTCCTACTATCGAAATGGCTTTTATGAAAATATACAATTTTATTCATACCTAAACGAATCACTATACTTTTTGTGGGCTCTAATTAACAGTTTGGTCATTGTTCTGAAACCAGGATTTTATACTGCTATTACGAAGAACACACTTAAGGGGACAAATAAAACAATATACACTTTTTAGTTCTCTTGTATGTTAATTTAAAACAAAATTTCAGATTTTCAATATCTGTAAAACTACCCGTGCTACATTAAGGAGCCATCACAGTGGTAGGTCTTTTAGCCACGTCCTTTTCCTACTTGAGTACTTTTAAAGTTATTCATATATTTCGTGCTGTCGCTGAATTTGATTTATTCTAATAGTGTGGTGAATATTAGCAATGTGTTAAGGCTGTTACAAACCGAAAGTGTTCACTGACAATATAATACTATAGAACACAAGTAAAAGCATGCGCTGGCTAGTTCCTTCCCTTTGGGGGGGGGGGGGTGAAGCATAACCAAATTTGGGTAAAAGAAAAGCGCAATGTTACAAAAAAGTTTAAACTGAAAGATAACCAATACAACAAAATAGCTACTGAGAAGAAAACGGAAAATGGCATATTAGGACTGCAGCTATCATTACATCAATCTGTACCCCTACGGGTGGTTGAGGCGCGGACTCGTGAGCGGGAGGTTGAGGTTCGATTCCCACCAGGACTGTCCTCCCTGACTGAGGTTTTTTCCAGGCTTTCCTCAGCCCTCATAAATGGCAAATGCTGGATTGGTACCCTAAACTCCTGCAAAGTTTACTTCATAAAAAAAATCCTTTTCCTATCTCATTTCATCTCATGTATCATCAGTGTCCACCGCCTGTGGTGCCTCAATAGTAAAAACGGGCGTAAAACACAATTTAAAAAAGTTTTTATTTAGGTCAATAATATGGACCTCAATCTTGATCTCATGTTAAATATAACACACTTTGTTAATGTGATCATGAGGAAAAAGATGTGATTAAAATTAAGATTCCAGAAAATAAATTTTCATTACATTTGCATTATATTACACATTTAAACTATTGAGATTTAGATGTTACCTTTATAAAAGATTAAGTCCAAATTTTAGTGATATTAAACATTAAATAACATATAGGAATAATGTTTATGTTATAATAAAGAGCTGGTTTTAAACACTAAGCAAATACATTTAATTTTAACATCTCTCACAGAAACGGGGAAAGAAAATGTGAAAAACATACAAAAATTAATTGTCAACGTTATGTGTATCGGCGTAACTAAAGGGTTAACAGACCCGAGACATTAATCCCTGAAAAACTTTTCATTGCATTGGAGAAGAACACAAATCGGCCACGCCTTTCTACTCGACTGGTTGCTTCAGCAGTTCCCGTCACAACACAGCGTCTGTTGGGAAGTGACGTCACGAACAACTCCCACTTTAGAAACACGCAGAGAAGCCACGCTGCGCACTTTCCCAGTCAAGGAACGTAGCTTGGAGGATCGACGCCTACCACAAAGCTTGCACGCAGGAATTTCCGCACGTGCTGCATAACACGTAAACAATACAGCAGTTTTGTCAACATGGACCTGGTGTTCAACTACATGCCCGATGTTTTCTCTTACCACTCCATGCGGCATTACAACTATGAAAACTCTTCACTAAACCAGCAAAAGCAGCAGCAACCATCTAAAGGTAAGGACCACCGCGAGTGTCACACTCTTTACAAGTATTCCTCATTAACCTTCTCCCAAGTGAAATGCCAACAAATCTATCAGAAAAACTCTTTAATTTGTGCGTAAACTAAGGTGCTGTTATACAAGTACACATTTAGAGATATATTTTCCTCATTCTCCGTTTTAATCTTTTTATTTATTTATTTTTTTCCTGTATTTTGAACACAAACTCCACATTACATTAAAGGACATCCTGCTTTTGTATCAGTTTTCTCACGTCCAACCTAATTTATCCTGTTCTTATATTTCTTCCTATTAAATTTCCTCCATTAAACATATTCTGCTTTCTTACCACCAGGTGAAGGACCTTTTCGAAGTCAGTACTCTACACTCGAAGTTAACGGATCTGGCTAACAGGTGTCTGCTACGTTTCAGTCAAGGTTGAAAGCAAGTTGAACATACCGTGCGATCAGCTTTGTTTTCTACCGGTGTTTTGTCTATGGGCGAATCAGCCGATTCTCGGTAATTTGCGGAAGGGTAACACAATAAAACAAATCAATTTAACAGGTTCATCACTTATCAAATAAGGTGTTGAAACTGCCCGCCTTCATTCTCCACACATTTTGGCTTCTCTTTAGGAAATAAATAATTCATCCCTCCGGTAGTTCATTTTGAGAAATTCGGACAATTTCCTAATGGATATTATTTTTTGCGTTCTTGTATGGTGTGCGGGTTACTCTTGTGACATTTTTTTTAATATTCCCCAGAGAGGGCCACAAATCCCTACTAATAACTCTTGTCTTGTGGAAATACATTGTCAATTGCTCTCATGGAATGATTCGCAGTGTGAGCAATGACAATCCTGTTGAAAAAAATGAACGATCACGCTCTCTGTCGGTTAATTTTTTTTAAAAAAAGGGGGGGTTAGTGTGGTATTTATTTAAATAACAGAATTAACTATATGGTTTCAAAAAATGGTCCTATGATTCTTTCATCACTGAATTAACACATTTGAATCGTACATAAAGATATGCTGTGCTGTTGTAAACAACGAAACATAATATACTTTATGTATACTGTACTGTCGAATTAAGAAACGAACAACACACACACACACACACACACCCGGGAACAGCTGTGCTCAGCTGCGACAGTTAGCAACCTCAACGCAGGCCTGCTATCCCACCACGTAGCGCCAAACGAGTGGGGGACTCGCTCAAAGGAAATACCCCGCGCCGCGGGGGGAAACATCACTGATTGCATAGTATGAGCGGCAGTGAAATGAAAATGAGTCAGATGCCATAAAGTGTCATTGTACATGTACTACCTAAAGGTAACCCCATAACTGTTAACACACTTATCTCACTGGGAGACAAATCGATGAACTTCATTCTTGTAAAAGATTTTGACTGCGCCGCATTCTTTCCTTATTACTGACTAACTAGACTGAGTTTGGCATACAACATCGACGACAGCACTTGGGGGTGTGCCATAACCTTAGAGGCGTCGCTTAATAGGTGTAAAAGAGGAGGTTTCCTTTAAGAAATTATTCAAATAAGCAATGACCTGCAATAAAAAGTTTTATTAACATTCCAGGATACACTACAGCGTACCGCCCGAATAGTTAAACGTTTTACAATCAGTTGGTGTTGGAATTCAAAACTTACAACAAAGACCGGGAATTATTTGAATAATTAAAAGATAGAAATAAATATATTTTACAAAAGAAATGCGCCCAAAGCTAAATATTCATACAAAATATACCCTTTAACAGCGAGGCTCCTGGAAACTAAACATTAATTTCTCTTGAATGGAAATGAGGAAAATTCCGATTGCGAAAGAAAGAGCCAGAATTTTCACAGGACACAAATGTTACCTCACATCCAAACAAACCAATAGTTTCCCCTGAACACGCAGGTGTAGAGCAACCGCTCCCGAGGCCAGGCTGTTGACGTTTCTCTCTGTCGCCGTACTGGAGTCTCTCGTGCCTAGTGTCTGGAATCACGTGACTTCCAAACAAGCAAACCCTTTAGGTCATGAGATTGGCGCAGTCAGCTGATATTTGAAATAAAATTGCTGCCACTTGATGAATCCATAACCTTAAGCAGTCGCCTATTTCAAACTGTCACAAATGTCTCTCAGGTCACCAAAAATGTAAAAATAATGTAAGATGCAGAGATAATATTATGATGTTTTCCTGAAACGTGCTCCACTCTAGCTTGGGAAGTGTGGGGGTGGGAGTTTTGATATTACGGCACACATCAAGTTGATGCAAAGTGCCTTGATTGTGGTCCTATGCTCAAGAAAATCGACAAACATTGGGCCCTCGCAGTCGAAGAATGTGATAACGGATTTTTCGGAGTATGCGCGTGAGATTTTTTGTTCTTTCGGTGGGGGGGGGGGGGATTCAAGTGTTTTTATTGTTAGCTTTGCCGTTTGCTTTTGAGCTCAAAATGGTGGTACGTTTCGTCCCCTGTTACGTTAGGTATAGAAACGTATACTCTTTTTCTTGGTACCGCTGCAGGTGACCCAGAGATAGAGCCATGCTGTGAGTCTTTAAATCTTGATGTGAAACCCAATGAGCGCATTTTTTTCGGTACAGCAGGTGGTTGTTGATAATGGCGTACATGGAACAAATAGTACAACTGTCTTCCACTGTGATCCTTAGATTTTGGTGTAAGATCATGAGGGATAACCACCCTACGATGTGGATCGTGTTGCACGTGTCGGTCTCGGAATCTCTTACGCTACTCCAGCACCACTCGGCAGTGTTCACTGTACATTCTACTCTTCTTTACTCGTCTCCATTTCGCATGTTATTCCTGTGGCTAACCTTCCAACACACCAAACGAACAACGACCATGCTGCTTATTTGCTCCACAGATGGCAATATCAATAATAAGCAGCAGCGTTTACTAATCTTTGCGCACTTTGAGTGCTATGCTTTGTGTCCCTCAATCCGAGTCTTTCATGGTTTTGTAGTCTGTTTCATGGCATCTGTCTTCTGGCGGCAGTAACAGCGTAATGTCCCCACAGCTTACTCAAGTTCTCGCAATTCAAACTAAAATATTGCGTTTCTACTACAACAGAAAATCATTTTTTTTTTACTACAGAGTTCCAATATGTTCGCTCATTTATACAGTACTTCTTTTAAAAGTAAACTTGATTCTAGATACAGTTGCTCCTCAATTAAAGGCCATAGTTATCTTTCGAGCCAGAGATGGAACAGTTTATATTGCGCCAAGGATTTTTCAGCACACAGACATTCAGAGCGCAGGTCCTTGAGGGGTCCATATATCATAGATTTATAGCACGTCAAAGAAATTCGTACCTGAAAAAAGAGGTCCCTGAACCGTTTCATGTCCATCTTCCCTACCAAACTCACTCTGGGTATTTAAACTATACTTGGTAATAGTAACCTCTCTTAGGGGAGGCCAAGGCTCCAACAATTGGGCTGTGGTCCATAGTAGAAGGTGACTGATTCGCTCAGCGCATGCTTCGCAGCAACGAGCGTTAAGGAATTTTCTTGTCCTTGTGTTAAGAGTTCTTGACCCTTGCTTGCATCTAAAAGCAAACAGGTCGTGCTGTGGCGTTTCTAGGTATTCTGAAGCAAGTGATATGCATTTTTCCTTCCAGTTTAAAGCAAAGTTTCTTAATGCGATATCTCCCAAACTATAGAAGCAAGACACTTAGTCACAAAGAATTCTGCAGTTTCCCCTTTTCTGAACGACTTAAATCCTTTGCTACATTACTGGTATTTATAAACACTAAACCACAAGCACTCTATGTGTCCATACATTTGGGGCGCAGTGTTTAGCATTGGTCTCACAGTTTGAGAGTTCATATTTGATGCTCTCGGATATATTTCATTCCAAAAGTTATTTCTTGTGGCAAACTCACCGATCTTCTCGTAAGATTCCGCTGTTAGGAACGAAACAAACATAGACGTAAGTTCTGCTTCTTTGCACAGGAAAACATATTTTGTGACCCTCACGAAAAAGAAAATTTTGTCTCCTGATGTTTTCTTTTGTATGCTTATTCTAAATACGAGTATTTGAAGGTGTTACTGAACAGCATTCAAACAAAAATAATTTACAAGAGTTTCAATAATATAACGTTTATGTAAACGCAGAAGTTTCAATAGTAGTAGTATTTGGTTTATTTACGGACGCTCTTAAATATCTCATCAGCGTCCCATTCAATTCAGAGCGTGAAACGGCGGATATATTATGCCCAGAGGTCTCTTCTTTCAGGCTTTACGACATAGGGCCTATGGCTTTACTAATCTTCTGAAAGAAGCCATACTTAAGGTTTTTACGTTCCGAAAAAAAATCTGTTGACCATGACCATCTATTGAACGATGCACGTATGGGTTACCACTAGACTACTGGCTCAGATTCGATATACAATAAAAACAATACCAGAATATATTTCATTATTGAGATAGCGATTGCTGTTATTAGGGAAGAAAAAACAGCTTTAATCTTAATGGAAAATATAAAACAATTAAATTGATGAAAATCATTACAACAGTATTTTACGCACGGGAAAAATAAACAAATAAAACACTACTGATTGATGGAACTTAGAACGTTCCAAGTAATCCTCTCGCCGTCAAACATCAGCCACGACGATCAACCTACGCTTTAATTTCCTTTTGCCATGCCAGTCTGTGGTTCAACGAACGGACACTACAACTTCATGATTCAGGAAACATATTCAAAGTGCTTCGTTAAGTTTCTCGCCTCTGTAACGGAGGGGAGCGGCGAAAGAAAGAAGAAAAGAAAAGACAATGCTGAGCTTTTTCTTCTTCTTCACAGTTTTTACTTTCGGCCACCAAACTACATAATATGCTCTCAGAAAGCATTACAATCGCTATACCAATGTGTTGTTTGCGTAAACTAAAACGCATTATTACGGTATGACTATTGGTAACACCCCCCCCCCCCTCTTAATTTATGGACGGCGCATATAAATATACAAATATTGGAAATTCTGATTTAAGAAACGTGTGTTTTATTGGTAATTTTTCTATAATTTATTTTCTTCGCGTATTAACTATGCCTAAATATGTTCACTGGGTGTTTACAAAGCACATTTTTTGACTCATGCTCCATCTCACAAGGTTAAAGTCCCTTTGCTTTTAATTCCATAATTAACTAAACGTTGATAATTCCTTAACTTTTTGTGATATAAGCCGCAGATTGTATTTTTTTAAAAAAACAATCGAGTCTATAATTATACAAAATGTTAGCAAATTAATTGTTTTTAGCAATATACCATCACTATGTCATCAAGCATTTACATTAAATATTAGGTTCCACAGTTTCAATGCATAATTCAATTACATGTACAAAAATTTAAGGTTATATGTTAAAAACTTACAGAGATAACGGAACATATGTTTGATATTTTTGAACTTAAGCAAAAATCGCAATTGAAGACGTAAGTTTTTAAACTTACAGTTTATCAGAATTGTCCTGCATCTTAAGAGGTGTGCAGCTCCCTTAGTAGGTAGGTACTCTAGAGGTCTGCCTTGCTTGTTTTGCTAATAAAAATCCTGCTTTTGCGAATATTAATGCAATCATGTTCTCAGCACATCAGTTCCCATTTTCTTTAAAAGTCAGCAATTTTCTGTGCTCTCATTGTTGAATGATAATAGCATCATGTACTCGTAATTTCATTGCAAACAAAGTAGTAGGTAGGCCATTCCATATTGTATTATTTAGAAATTCAATTTCAGCAATTACTTTGAGGAGTCTGGATCTCAATGTTATTTTGTACATAACCTACACGTTCCATTTTCAATGTTTTAACTCTCCCACCTCTGGCTTACAACTCATTAAATTGTTATAACCTTTGCTGTCTTCAATACTGACATACTGTATCTTAGGTAAACCCTCTTGTCTGAACTTGCTAGATCCTGGAACATTGCGGTGAGATGAGCTAATGTCTACTATCATTCACTAGGAACTTTTTTTTTTACCTTCTCTTCTTGAGAACTCCTTTTGGCTTTGTCTTTTCTTTAAGTAAAAGCCAAAAAAGAGTAACTTTAACACACCAATCAATCAACGCATAGCTCTAAATTCCTAAATAATAATAACACTTGTTTGTATATTCAAACAAACAAAAGAGCATAAACATCCGATATTACAACAGAGACCCACCAGTTCCAAAGAAGAAAATTAACATAATGGTGATGTAAATGTAAAATGAGTTTGATAAAGTGTAAAATACCTGTAAACATATTTTACTTTTTTTTTTTTTCCTTAAATATTTTGCGAAAGTCTAACAGATTTAACTAGAACCTTTCAAATTTCAACAATTAACAGTGCCTTACTATTAAAACATTTTAATAAGAAACCCAACAATCGTATTTTCTCTGCAGTAAAACTCAATAATATCAAACATATATCTCGTGCATATGACTTGTTACAAGTTCGAAGAACTTCAAGCAGTAATGCATTTGAAAGCCCAACTGGCTGCTAAAACTTGACTTACAAGAATGCTCTTCGGAGACTTCCGTAGGCTCGAGAGTGGTGCTGTGTCTTATTTTCATAAACAGCGAGAACGGAATCGGTTTATAAGAGAGCTTTCATTTGGCCTTTCCAATATCCGCGATAGCCGGATTTCGATAAAAGAATAATATAAAACTCAAAGAATGGACATATGTATGTGGCAACGCAAGACTTACATCAGTGAAACGTTTTGTCTGGATAGCGAACCCTGGACACAAAAGCACGACTCCAGAGGATAACGAAGGTATGATTACAGTAATGGGAGCAAAACAACAGGACGTTTGCAAAGGAAGAGGAAGCGGTAAGATGCTTTGGGCTCAGCTCCGTGGCATTTCAATTACCGGCTACAGAACGTTTATGATGTGATTATTATATTTAACCACGAATTTCAATGTCTCATTTTCAAAAGTATTATGGCAAATATCTGATACAATAGGAAGCAGTATATACTTTTTATTAAATATCTGGACTATCATGTATTGCTACGGTAACAGCATTAACCACACATGGATTAAAAATATTATTAAACGCATACAAAATTGAAAATGCTTCGTTTAAAGACAACCCCATTTTTCAAAATTATTTTAAACCCAGTATACATACGAATGATAAAGCTAAAATAAAAGCATCATCAGTCATTATATTATATTTTTACGATATTATTGCATTTTCCTTAAAATGGTCAATAGACATTTATTGTAATGAAGCAACAGACCAAAAGAAAATATGCATCAATAGTTTTAAGAACACTGATGTGTGCTGTAAATCAATATTGTTCACCTGTAAACGACCACAAAAGTGTGGCGAAATTTCAAATATTACTATGGGTGTTCTGTGTACAAACTGTAAAAACACATTACCAAATCTGTAATGATACTTTTTTATTTATATGTTTATTTACGGACGCTCTTTAAATTTTGCTCAGAGGCCTCTTCTTTCAGGCTTGAGGTTCTTTCATGTGTTGTATATCTACGACATAGGACCCGCGGCTTTCTTCTCTTCAGAAGGAAACCATACTTAGGAATGTTTACGCCTGAAAGTATCCATCGACCCGCTGGATTCAACTCGCATTCTTGGGTCTACACTGTAATGGTAACGTAAATATAGCTCATAGTAAGGGAAGTTGCATATTTGGACATTTAAAAAACAGGTTTCTGATCTGTTCCAACAACGATCTGAAATAAAATTCAATTATAAAGGAAAAAGCTACTTAATGAAAGCAACCCTTCTGAAAAATTTTAGTAATGGCATTAAACAAATTATATTATAGTTACGTATTCATCTGCATTTTATTTCATTTCCTAATTTTGCACAAAATTTAATAAAATACACGGATTTATGTGGAAGAAATGAATGTGGTTAGTGCAAATAAATGCAACATCAAACATTAAAGTTTATGATCCCCAAGATGCAACTTTTATATTTAGTTAAGTGCAAGATGTGCTCATAATATTCACTTTGCGCCTGCACACGCCGCAAGTTTAAACACTCTAAGTGTCTCGTTGGTAACCAAATTCATGTATCCAGTTTTTCATGGTTTTGTCGCCCGTTTCACGGCAGCTAGCGAGTCTGTAGTGAAAACGAAATCCCAATGAAGCGAAATGATATCTCCGTAATTGATTAAAGTTCTGGCAATTACAACTATAATTACAATGAAAATAAATATATTGTGACATATTGGACAAATTGTTTTGCTACATCCACACATTTCAGCATCTTTTTAGAAAATTGTTATTTACATGCATCAATTCAGTTTCCGAAACTAAGTGAATTTAAATTTGAAAGAATATAAGGTTACTGTTGCCGCGAATTGCAGGCACATGGTCCTGATATATTTGGATATATTTCTGTAATTGGATGTTACAAAACGTTATTGACAGAGTAATTGATCCACGCTTAATACTCTTTACTAATAAAGATGCTTCCATTTTCATGGTAGTATTTCGACGCAAAATAACGAGTAAAATACAATTTTATTCACGAAATCCCCTGCACGATGGGGAAAACGGTGTATATGTAGAACAATGCTGCATCAGTAAATAATATTAAACTTGAATCAATTACTCTATCATTAACATTCCATAGCATCATTAACGCTCCCTACAGATTTAGCAGAATATTAGGATCACTTGCTTTCCATTCGTGAATAGTGACCTTGTACGCTTTTAAGATGAACTGGCGCGTGTGAAAGACAATTTTCTAAAAAGATGCTAGAAAGATGTGGATGTACTAAGACATTTCCAATATCTGTCATGAAGTGCATGCTTATTTTCAATGTAATTGCGAGAATTTGAATCATTTGCGCGAACATTACATCCCTTTCACCGGAATTTACCGCGGTGACTGCCGACCAGCCAGTTGCCAGACCATGAAAAGAGCTTTGAAACCAAAGTTTTGAAATGTATATCAACATGCTATTACTTCCTACATAAAGCTATATGTATACATTTTGACCATTTTTATTACACATGAATCCCATCATGATTACATCCATGCAACACATTAATTATAAAGTTATAGAAATATATAAGTACAGATCAATCATACTAAACTATAAAAATTGTATACAAAAATAGGAAAACTAAAATACACTCCTTTAAAATTCAAATATCTGTGCTCATAGGACTTTAAAGTAGGTGGGGGGAGGGGTGGAAGCTAAATTTAGTACAATAGTGAAAGAATTTCCTTATCCCGAAACCGACAAGCAATTCTGCGAAGGATGGGTCACATGCTTGAAATTAAGCACCAAGTGCAACTGATAGCTAATCCTCAAGAAACAAAAGCGCGACTTTATCTATGGTACACAATAACACTTAAGCGTAAGTTCAAAGGAAGAAGGTATTGTCGCAGGCTTATCTCTACTTTTCTCATACTCATAAAATACGCTATTATTCGTATTAGGCGATAAGAGCAATTTAGAGATTGCTGGTGACAAGATATCAAAAGGTGTACTTTGGAACATAAAAATCGCCTTTAATAAAACTTTGATAGTTAATGTGGTGAGAAATGGGTGATTTAATGTGAGCAAATATCTTTTGCAGTAGGCATTAAACTACATTTTTGTGAAATATTATATATATTGTACATGGTGTCCTGAATTCTCTAACTGATTTTAAAACATTTTAAGTTCATTACAAGCGTCCATATCTTGGTGTGGTGTAATTTGGTATTCCGAATAGAAAATTAAAATCTAAGGCTTCCTTTCCTCCGTAGCGCCATGAATGAGCCCTTCTATGCAACGTTTCTTTCATTCTTTCAACTGCCCTCCCCAGTATTAAACACTTCAATACAATGTTGTATTAAATACCTCACATCCTGCTGTATCTGCATGCAAAGCAAAAAACCAGCATGCAAAATTATTTGCCCCCTCCCCTCCGATTCTTCGGAAAGATCAGTATCTCCTATTGGTTCCTAATTATTAGCCTTATTTAAAGACGCTCTTTAGCGTTGATAGCCACTGTCCAATTCACTTCTGGGCATGAAACGGCCAATGAAATTTGCTTAGAGGTCTTATTTTTTACGTGCCGTAAATGTATGACACGGGACCAACACTAAACCAGAAATACAAATTGGTACTTTCGCATCCTTGCTGCTTACAATTCAAAATCATATGTGCTATTTTTAGCAGTGCTCTTTACCTGGATTTACCTCATCGAATATTAATTAACGAAGATGCAGGGATTCATTAAGCAACAGAAATAGTGTAATTTAAATATTCTGGTTCTACATCCAAGGGATGGTAACGTGTTTCATAGTCTTTGGAAGTTTCTTTGATAGCGTAATGTAGTCTGCGATGTCCAAAAGCAAATGCATGCTCTTTCAAGTGCTTTTGATCCGAGGAATGCAACATCTTTGCAGTTAGCTGTTGATAACCTGGGAATTAGTTTCGACTGTTTATTATCCCGTTCTTTTTTAGTTTCTGATAGCATTTATCACAGATATCGGTGTGAAATTCTGACAGCTTCCATTGAAGTTCGTCGTTTGCTGCGAAACGTACACAGCGATCCAGCAGCATGTAACACGAGTCTCGCAACCACTATGTCACGGAAATAAAACGGCGGCCTGCCCTACATTGCATGCTGGAAAGTTGAACATACCAAACAAGAATCAAAGTCGCACCAAGAGTAGGGGCACAAGTTTTTGTTGCAGAATGCTATGAAAATTCCCTTACAAGTTTCTAGTTTTCTTATACAAAAAATAAAGTGCAGGTTTAGTTAATTAGCATCTAAATTTTGTAACGGCTGCAGCTCAAAAAGATCAGACATTCCATTAAGTTTTCTCTTCTTGGAGACTAAATATCATAACTGTGGTTCTATGAATGGATGAACTCTGAAAAAACAGCGTCATTTCGCGTATATGCCAAATAACTAACTACAGAATAAGGAGTTCTTTATAGTATTGCACGAACAACCCACCAGGCCAAGATCGCGTCGAGAACGCCGATTGTAGCTGAACTTGACACTTCGGTCGTATTCTATAATCTTTTAACTCATAACTAATATTTTTAGAAGACTGAAAAGGGAATCTTTCCAGAATCATTTGCAAACATTTGGTGGGCAGCAAAATTAGTGCATGATGATACGTCTATTACAGTTAGCCTTATTTACTAACTTTGCAGTGGAACAAATATGAAAATCTCCCGAGTTACCCCAGTGTAATTTTAAAATTGAAGCAGATTATTTCCTATTATTACCATGTTAATCTTTTACCAGAAATCATAGTAAGATATTAAATGGTGGGAAAAAGATAATGGAGATGAACCGTAATGATTTAAATAGCGACTCCAGTTCCTTAGATCTATGTAGAAAATATTCTATAATCATACGAATTCAATAAAATGATAATTTATATTCGCGTGTTTGCTGAAAGAAAAACTATATGCTTTATGATAGCGAACATTCTTGAGGGTATCTTGTGTTTGGCAATTTATCAAATTTGTAATTTCTATATCATATTATTACTTGTCCATCCTGGTGGCCTAGTAGTAACCATACTTGCCTCGTTGACCCAAGATTGAAGGTTCAATTCTTTCAGGCTTGAGGTTCTTTTTCGTGCCATAAATGTACGACACGGGACCCACGGCTTTACTTCTCTTCCGAAGGATACTTTGGATTTTTACGCCCGAAAAAATCCATTGATCCTGGCCGAGTTTGATCCCGCGATCTTGGGTTTAGAAGGCAAGTATGGTTACCTCTATATCACCAGGACCGACCCTTCACGTGCGTTATACGGTCTCGACGACAGACTTTTCCCAGTACTTCGCCGCGTTCTGCCGGCTGGTAAAACAACTTCACTGTATATTAATATCCATACCCCAAATTATGTTAATGAAAACCATTCATAACTGAGGCGGAAGAAAACCAAAGCTAAACTGAAACTTATCTGTCATCAAGTCATCACCCAACTATTCATAAGTATTGACTTTTATTATTTTGTTTGCTGCAATTATTTCCCGTAACCAGGAGCGCATCTACAGAGAGATATCACAGCCAAAATTTTTTATGAGCCGTTTATCTTATCGTGCTTATGTGTAATAAAATATGTAAATTTTTAAATTCTTTACAAAGTATATTTTCTGCCAAAAGTAGCAGCTCATAGTAAATGAACAAAAATAATGTTGAAAGTCATGCATTGCTTGTGCAAATTACTGAAATTTCCCACACTATGTCAACCACTTGTAGAGATATATATTTCTGCTGTGATATAGTACCCGATGACCTAGAATGAAGGCAATCTCAGGATATATAGAATATCTCGAATACTTTAGTTTATGTATTCTGTGTTGCCCAGCAATTTTTTTCTTAGGGAGTATATATCCGCACACATTTGGGCTACATTAACGATATAAATGGTATGAACGACGATGAGTTCGTAGAAAGTGATTCAACTGATTCAGAAAAACTGAATAATACAAACCACGCCCACAACTGTTTTTTATCTACACATCCACTTCTGAGAACTGATAAGGTCGAATGTTTTATTATTATCTATGTGCTCTTGTTTTTTTTTATCAGCGTGTGTAAGTTTTTACAGTCTGTTTATAAGATCAAATACCTGATTGTAGCTTGTTATTCAGTTTCTCTTTTGGAATTCGACCCTTTAACAAGAGGCTACTCCAGAAACAAATGCGAACGTAAATCTTAGACATTAAGGTCTTAGTAATAAACTGAATATAATCAATCCCCGGTTAACGAAGGAATGCATTTTTGGGAGAATTGGGGTAAATGAAAACCACATTATAATGCACATCAAAAGTTGATTAACGATTTGCCTTCTATGCATGGAAATTAATGCCTATTAATCTTTGAAATAAAATAAGTACAACAACGAATAAACAGATTCGCTTTGTTCTTCCAATCGGTGTTCAATAAATGATCATGCATTTTTAAATACCTAATTTCTATGTATATGTAAGTTTACTTTTTTTTTTTAAACCGATGTTTAGTTCACTATACAATAGTTATGTGATAAATAGATATTAGAGAAAACTAGGATCTAACAGAGGGTGTAGACATAGAACTTAAAGATAGTGACAATGAAACGAGTAGTTCTAATGTAAAACATGTCATAGACTGTGTTAATGATATTAAATAAACACATGTTTAGATAACCAAACAGCTTAATCGCCTGCAGCCGGCGACTCTTTAAGGAATAACTTTTTCACATATAGGTGTTAATTTATATGTATATATTTCTCGTGCTAAAATTTAACTTAACAATATTTTGTTAGCGTAATGCGCTATGTACACGTGGTAATACTTTCATTGTTTTCACTTCCGGTTCCCACCTGTGAGAGGTGTGCACGTGGAGACATGTCCAGTTCCGCCTACAGCAAAATGGAGGTGACAAGCGACGAACAATATGCTGTTCTGAAATTCTGCGTTCGCCACAAAAAATCTTCAGCTGAGGCCCATGCAATGTTACAGTAGGCCTATGGGAAGTTTTTCTTTCCTAAAGTACAGCTTGAAGATGGTTTGAAATAATTAAAGAGGAGGGGCAATCAATTTCAAAGGAAAGAGGACCTGGGGCTCCAGTTTGTACTCTAAGGAAGAAAACATCGACATCATGATAGACGATAGTCGAATAACACAAAGAATACTTTTAGAGATTCTGAAAATTCACTGGGTGTCACCCACATGTTGGTAACTGAAAAGTTGCACATGAGACGTGTTTGTTTACGGTGGGTTTCAAAATTGCTGATTCCCGAACAAAAAAAGGCCGTTCGCGTGCAGATTTGCATGCAGTTGATGATGCGAGGTTTCTTTCAAAAGTAATCACTGCTAATAAAAACTGGCTACATCATTTCGATCCTGAGAGCAAACAGTACATCTCGATCATCCCTATTTAAAAAGAAAGAAAAAATAAATGCAAGCCCACATTTCTGTGCAACAAGCTGACCGCAAATCCCAAATGTAGCTGAATGTCTCACAAAAATCCATGTGAAATGTGTCCCTCACACTCCCTAGTTCCCGACTTAGCTCCGTGTGACTTTGTCCTTTTTCCCATATTGAAGAAATACCTTCGTGGAAGGCATTTTTCATCATCAGAAGCAGTAGAGAAGGCTGCGGAAGCGTTCTGAACGATCTGTCAAAATTTTGTTCATAGCATATCTTTGAAGACTGCCAGAAACGCTTGCTCAGGTTCACTGCATCCAATGAGAAAAATCATCAACATTATGAGAATGGTTAAAGGTATGTTTAAATTCTTTATCAAAAATCTCTCGTAACAAAGAGTTTAAAAAATGAATTAGGAATGTTAAGGTACGATATTGGCCAAATTTATGACACACTAATATATTTAAATATGATATAACATGTAGTAGGTATCTACTTATTGCTACAGTGCGATCGGTGATGCTTCCCCCCCTTTTTCCTGGCTTACCGGCTAAAGAGCAGGATAGAACAAGTAATACCTATGCACGTAGAAATGATGAATATATCAAATGTACTAGTACCACATACAATACATCATATATTTAATATTTGTGACAAAATGTTTACGTATAATACTGCTGTGCTACATGTAGTTATTGGACTTTTTATGGTGTAAAAATCGCGTATTTAAGTTATTTGTTTATTTGTCCTTACCAGCACTTTTCGGAGGCTGTTTTTGGATAAATAACTGACACTTATTTTCTATATTTTTATTCCTATACAATGACATTTATGTAACAATGGGGAGAATTTTAGCCGAAATAGGAAATTTCTGCTAAAAATTTGTATTGAGTATCTCACAATGGTGATGAAACCAATGAAAGCATTCATCTATGTAATACTTCGTTTAGTTGAAATAGGTCGATACTCTTCAAAAAAGTATATAAGGATTTTCTATAAAATGTGGAATAGAGCAATAGCACAATACGCAAAAATAAGTCTTCTACATTGCAAAGATGAAAAACGAAATGCCACCTGAATTACTTTTCGAAGTGGGGAACTTATACAACATTCACATAAACGGCTGATTGCCAGAAATAATGAAATATGGGATGATATACAGGAGCAGATAGCTCCTTACGAATAACAAGAGTGTGTCTCCATTATAAACACTCAATTCCGAATATATGTTCGGGATTATGAACCAGGGAGTTTTTATATATGTTACCCTTATTCTGGCATTCATTTTGTATTGTCTAAAGAAATAGACAACCAGAGGCTGCATAGGAATTTATAGAAAATCTTTGAACATATTTTTAAGAAATGTATTGGCTTATATCAGCTAAACGAAGTGTTACACAGATTCATCCTTTTATGGTCTTCATTATCATTGTGAGGTAATTTCTGTATAAAATGTTAACAGAAAATTCCTGCTCGAGTCGAAACCGCTATCTTGTAACAAATGTTTAGATGTACAGCTTTCAAATTTATTAACTAGATCGTACACTGTTATGGGATAATTTTAAACTGGAAATGCCCATATTTAATTACATAATTGTTATAAGGTGCTTTATATCTAGAGACATCTAGTTCAGATCCGAATTCGGTTTTTTGGTGTATTCAGGTTAACGGGCTTAAGGAATTGAAGCTCTAGATATACTTATTAATGACTCGGGTCAGAAATAATGCACAGGAGGGGAAAATTATCGCTCTTGCTTAAAATGAGCATCAAGCACTATCTTACAAATTACAATGGACGGTCATGCTATCGAATGTTTTGAGAGCCTGCCACATCTGCCAACATCCTGGCATCTTTAACGGGACTAAAGTATCAATTTGCCAAAAAATCACAGTAACATAGCACCAGCATTTCCGTTTTCATTTTTAGCCGTAGTTACACATTACACACATCTTGGTCCCCTTTAGCACTGAAATGAATTAAATATACTTAACCCTTGCGCATAAAACAGAAGAATAATTGCCATTCAAAAGCTAATAATAGGTACATGTATTTACCTCAAGCACTGAAATGCTTTACGCTTAAGGTAGGGATAGGGCAAATACTCATCTCCTAAGAAATTTAGGGATGTGTTGGCAATTTCCCTTCCGACACTGTGGTATGTTAAAGTTTGTGAGTGCAGTGCGGCTAGAAATATCAACAAATATCTTCAAATTACAGCGTCCATCCACGTATTTGAGCATAACAGGTAAGAAACTGCTACTTTCTTTTACCCTGACTGCAAAAAAGCTGCTTTACATAATAATGCTAGCGCCTGTTAAAATTGTTTGATTAAAGCTATGCTTTAAAGTTAAGAACCTCATGGCTTTCTCTGTTGGCCATAATCGTGGTGCACTTACTGTTGCAATCTATGGTGCGTTTTTGTAAATAAAATCTAGATATTGTGCACCGGGGAGGGTGCAAAAGGACACTCATGATTTTTATTATTTACACTCTTTTTTAGGACTTGCGGTATTCATTATATAGCGTCTCGTGATTTAGCTCAACTAAGCGAGTGTGTTTTTTAAATTACAAAATGGTGAGAAATCGGTAAAGAACGAGTGATCGCTGTTTGTGGATGCAAGAAAATATTCAGTTAGTTGTCAAAACAGTGAGGTAGGTAAGATGCCACAGGGTACAGCTGCTAAAACATTTTTTGCTCCAAGAAATACCTTGAAGCGGGAGTTAGTTCTGGAGCCCATATATCATATATCAAGTTGGGTAACATACCACGTTTTCAAAGGAAGTTGAAGAGAATAAGTGGAGTATATTTTAAAACTCGAAGAAATTGGGTATAGACTGACCCATAAAAAACTCCGCAGCTATGCTTTGGTAAATGGCATGAAGCATACATTTAGCAATGAGATTCAATGCTGGTAAAGACTGGATAAGAGGATTTCTTAGCCGTCATAAAACGCTGAGCTTGAGAGCAGCAAAAGGGCTTTCACATGCTCGTGCAAAAGAAATGACCAGAGAAAACATTGTCATTTTTAATGAGAATCTATCAAAGCTACTTGATGAGCATATGCTCTGAGGTAAACCAACTATTTTAATTGCGACGAGAGAGGTTTGCAACTTATTTATAAACCTCATATTAAAGCGAGGAAAGAAGAACGTTGTGTCTCAAAGTAACATTGTAATGGCATGTGTTTCTGCAACAGGGAATTATACGCCCCTTTTATCGTTATGAAGGGCCACAGCTATAATGAAAATTTCCGAGCTAAGCAAGCCTCCAGGTTCAGCAGCAGTTTTCCCAGTTCCTGGAACACTTTATTAAGGTGAAGCTACCTGGACGGTCATTTTCATTCTTAATGGACATGAATGGCATAGGTCCGATTCCCCCACTCACCATGTTCCTTTTGTGTTTGTCGCCACATACGACACACAAATTGCAACCTTTAGACGTATCAGTCTTTGGGCCTTTGAAAACCTTTTATTATAACGCAGGTATGCTTTTTGTAAGAAGAAGTCACGGAAAAGGAATAAACGAAGTCGTTTTTGGCGGTCTTTTCGCTGAAGTATGGAATCGTGCGGCTAGGCAGAAAATGCTATGAATGGTTTCAGTGCTTTGGGAATTTTCCCATTTAATCCAAATCGGCTGCCACACAATGTGTTTCCGCCTGCAACAGTTCATGAAGAATCACAGAAATCAACACTCTATTCCTCATTTATTGTCACTTTGCCCAACAATTGCTGAACCCTCAATAATGCTGCTTGATTCTGCAACAGCCCATCCTTAACAATTTTCACCTGTTCACCAATGACTCCTCCCTATTATCACCTAGCTTGCAGCGCGTCATCCCTAGCTGTTATACTTCAGTACAGCCAGCCTCATAACCTTCAAGGTCAAAGGAGAATGACATAAAAGTTTGGAAAAACTCAGCTCCTTGCCAGCGTCATTGGGTTATTCCAAGAACAGAAAGCTGGAAAATCAGAAATATTCACCAACCCTGATTGTACGTCATCTGAAGGAAAAGAAAAATGAAAAAGCCCAAGAACAATGGGAGTAACAAGGAAGATTCGTGTGGGAAGTGTAAAAGAAGTTACAATGAAGGTGAAAACTAGGTACAATGTTTCAAATATCGTTGTGGTATCATGTTCGTTGTGTTGATGACGGAAATAATCGTTATTTTGAATTTACTGAACGCAATATTGAAGACAGTGTATAACAAGTGTAGTGTCGCTTTGCCCCCCTTCCCCCACCATGGGGGAAAATGGATATTTAAGCCTTACATTGTTCTCTGAATATTATACATCATGCAGCTATATTTCGTTAATCGTGGTGTTACAGTATTATAGTATCACGTTTAAGCTAAAAGTAACTGTATTTAATATTGTTTATCTTTAACCATGCTTTTGGAGTAAAGCATGAAGTAAAGTAAAGCTCTAGAGTGTGTCCATTTGCTCCATCCTTACTCTATTATATTTGCTGTTGAAAATACAGCTTGTAAAAGACCGGTATTCTCTATTAAATGACACGTCTTAAGAAGATATTAATATGGAAGAGGAAGCGAGAGAAGGGTGGTGGTTTACTTTTTGTTAATAATATTTTACTGAATATTGTTGCATTTTTGTATAAATTATGCCTGTTAAAAATTCATTTAGCCTTTTAAACTTTAAAATACCTAAATGGTTGCATCAAAGAACCACAACTACTTCTTTGGGGGTCATTGGATAAGTAACTTGGTTTGCATATTAATAGAGGGTAACAGCAACATCTGTATAAATCAGGGTGCGAAATCATTACAAAATGGTGGTGGTGGTGGGGAGAAAAATTCGAACTACAAGTAGCAAGCAATTTTAAATTCTTTAAACGTCATGGGATGATAAAATATGTGAAATAAAACCACGCTCACCTCAAAGAAAAACCTTTTGAGGTGGTATTTCTCCTCACTGTTGTCCTTCACTGAATAGCATTTTCTGCCAAGCGATGTCCAGCAGTGACCTATTTATCGGCTACAGTAACCGCATCCCACAGTTTCAAAGGAGGCCAATTAAGTTTATCATCAGGGACTGTAAATTATTCACCAATAAGCATTGTTTTGATGCTATGAGCAACACTGAAATCATGTCCACAAGTGGTTGACATAGGCACTGAACAAATTTTTTGTGTTGCTTCTTTCAAAAGAACGAAACCATTCACAGTTTTGGAGCCTATCATATATTCCCTTAATTGTGAAACCACAGTGTCACCATCCACACCTAACTCATTTGCTTTGTATAACTGAGAATTGTCATAAAACCACGACTGATATCACTACTTTCTTCTTCAAACACCGAAAAGCATTTCATTATTTCACTTGAAACCTCCCTTCCACTTCATCAAACCCTGAATTGTTTGTCAAACTCTCTGTTTTCATCTTATTGAGGTTCGCATTTGCAATACGTTAAATGTCTTTCATTGGAAAGATTAAAATAACCTTTCACGCGCGTTCCTTTGAGAGTCAGTATTTATGAATTAAGCTTATTTTCGATTTCACCGTAAGAAAATTTTCGCATTGTTAAGGGGCAGTAGACACGACACATCTAACAGGAAACCCAACAATAACCCCCGCCCCCATTTTTTTACAGCTTTCTATACAGTCCTGTTATTTTAGAACGATCTCTACTTACTAATTCAGATTCAAAGATTAGGCAATGCATGATGCAAGGAAAGTGTTTGAAAACTGCTAATAAACAGTCTCGCTCACTAGAAATCCAACGAATGTGAAAACAAACAACTTGTAAAGCCTACAACCGAAGCAACATAAGCTTAAGTTTTGCAGCCATAGAAAGCTTATTGAAACGTTTATAAAGTATCTAGCAGGCATTCAAAATTATGCACAGCGTTCACGACACTACAAACTTTTTCTGAAACAAGGTCCATTCTGTGAGCATACAATGGGCACTAATCAAGTGCGGAGAGAAGTTTCTCCTACGCCTTCATGTTTATCGGTAAACGCTGCATCTCCATCTGAACCAAATCCCACAGTTTTCCTTAAGCATTTCTACACCTAAGCCGTGTTCTGAAAAAGGCTTGGACAACCAGGTACTAGTTTACAGAAGCAGCAGCAGCAAACATCATTCTGTTTGTTAACATAAGTAACATACAAAATATTTTTTTTTCTTCAGAAAACCTAGATTCATGCACAGAAATTGAAAAATTGTCCGTCACTTTGAGAAAGTTCACTGTCTTCAAACCTAGCTGTTGCGCGGCGGTCTTGTCTGTATGAAGATGAGTTCCATGTCTAGGCCATTTGCGATCTGTAGCCTCAAGCTCCAGATGATTATGGTAAATTCGCTCTTTTTTGCTGCTACATAAACCGACCTTAACAGTTTTGTGAACTTTTCTTCATGAACAGTTCACGAACAGTCTCTGCAAACAGTGAGAAGTGTCCTCCCTATGAAATCATTCGATTTTGGGTAAATGAGTTCAAGCGTGCCAGAAAATCATGGAAGACGCACCAGTCCTGGAGTTCCAAAATCAGCTCTGAGGCCAGAATTTATCGATTAAGTCTGTGATATTGTTTTGGCTGACAGATGAGTGAAAGTGCGCAGGAGCATCTTTTGCATAATTAATTACACATGAAAAACTGTGCAAGATTGGTTCTGCGTCCGGAGCAAAAGCGAAACTACATGGGAACGTCGGCCGATTGTTTGGAAATGTTTAAGAAGAGACTAAACGATTTGTTGTGGCGTTTTGTGACGATGGATTCCTTCCTATGCACCGGAAACGAAACAGCAGTCTAAACATGGACCGCACGAGGTAAAACGGCTTCGAAAAATGCGAAATTCGTTCCATCTTCTGGGAATACGATGGGTTCAGTTTTTCGGACTGCAAAAGGAATCCTCTTGACTACTTGAGAAGAGGGAAAACTACGCATCAGTTTTGGAGAGACTGAAGAACAGGATAGCTGAAAAAACGTTTTGGAATGGGCAAAAAGAACTGTTACAACATGACAATGCGTCGCATTCAAGTCCGTAGCTCAGGACAAATTTGAAGATTTGAAATGCTTCCGCATCCACCCTATCCACCCAATCTCGCTCCATCGATTGACTTTTGTTTCCGAAACTTAAAAATTTCCTGGCTAGGCAGAAATTAAGTCTAAGAGGGCCTCGAAAAAACCTACTTCCACGAGGATATCACGAATTTAGAGAAACGGAGCAAGTCGTTGAATTTCGAGGGGAATATGTCGAAAATTAAAGTACACTGTACTGAACTTATTCTCTTTAATACAAACTACCCTTGTACAAGATTTAAAAGTCTGCTTGTATTGGGTCAATTTGACTATCTAGTGTCTTTTTAGGGAAATGTGTATTATCTGCCTAACCTATGATTTGCCTGGTCTGTAAACAGCTAACCGTTTTATGGAGATCTCTGCAAACCAGAACTTTTGAAAAGTTGTTTACAGGAGATAATCCAAAATGTAAACGAGTATCTGAATTCTGCGATTTGGAATAGGTACCCTAAGACAAGTTTTGGAACAAGACAATATTAGAAGAGGCAGTAGCTTGCTTCGGTGATGGGAATATACAAGGAGCAAGTTTTAAGGAATATGTGAATTATTCTCGGAATATATTGCAAAAACTGCATGAAGCAAGGATTTGACAGGCTGATTTCAGAATACATAATGTCCATAAGAAAGAAGAGAGAAAAGAAGAGGAACTAGGAGCCAAGAACAAGAAGAAAAACATAATTATGCAGCAGGAGAGCATTTAGTACCAGAAACATGTCAGAAAGTAAATTATAATACAAAATACAGCCTTTTATTTTTTTGCCATTTTAAGTTTTATTCATATAATATAGTTTTTCTCAGAAACTAATCTAATTAATGTTGTGCCTCTTTTTCGTGTGTATTAAAATCTCTAATTCAGAAATGAAATATGAGTAATACCTTCTTTTAATAAATTAGCAAACTTTCTCCATACAAATGGCAAAAAATTAATTCCCTGTGCCCTATAATTTTTGAGGAAAGGTGTAAAGTGCTAAACTATTTATAATGTGTGCATAACGGTTAACAATAATAGATGAAAGACACTTTTCTCCTAATGGATTTTGAAAAAAACAAACATGCATTTGTACAAACATTTCTGCATAGCTCCTGTGATTTAAAGAAACATGTGTAAATTTTGTATGTTAATATCCCCTTAAGTTCTTTTCATAAAAGAATTCTGAGCTTTCGTTAATTAAACAACAAAAACTGAACATGTTTTATGTTTATCACTCACTGCTCTGATAATTTTTCTGTTAATGGGAACAAGGTTTCTAGAAATGACAACTCGCACATTAAATGCAGATAATTTTTTTTTTTTTTTTTTTTTTTTTTACAGCACGTATAGTTTTAACTTGCTTTAAGTAAGAATATCATAATTTTTCCCTAATAGCGTGCCTTTAAGTATGTTCATTTGTCAAACAGGAGGCAAGGCACAAAAAACACTTTCACTATTCCCCCCCTCAAGTTGGACTGAACGCAATATGAAATGGCGGGTATAAAGGCCATAGTGTCGAAAAATAGCGGTGACTGACCGCGAATCACCGAGCGTTGACGGTTAACCGTAGCATATTCCTGCCATCCAAAACTGGAATTAACGCTCCTTGTCGAGCCAAATCACTGGAAACTTTTATACAGACTAATGTTTATATCAGTAATGCTAAACTAGAGCATGATTATATGTAACTGACATCAAATTGTAATATGTAATAAAGCAATGATATGTAACGTCAAATGTTTAATTATTTCATTAGAAAAAAGTTTATACATGTTAAAAAAATATATATCTTTCAGTCAGAGTGAGAAAATCATACCTGTAATTAATTTTAGAATAATCCAAATAAATAAGTACTAAAAGATAAGTGTCTTTAAGTAACACTGAATAGAGATACACACTTAATTATCAAGGGCTTTTCCAAATATTTGCAGCCATTCATTGTCTCATGTACAGAAAAGCAATCTAGCAATAATATTCTCGGGGGTTGTACAGTTTCACAATTTAAATAAGCGACACTATGTAAAACATGAGTATCTGGGGTTCTTATTCAGCACAACTTACATCACCCACTTCACCTGGTACAATACTTGAAGAGGCATACCTAAAATCTCCAGTTTCTTCATGCTGTCTGCCTATTGGAATGACAAATGTGATGCATGAAACGATCTGAGCTATTGAGATGTGCAGAATGTCATCCGCGTCTCCGTCACTCGTTGCAATGCATGGGCCAGGCATGTAAAATGCACTAAGTTTGGATAAAATGTTTTATGTGATTTCGCTGCTTTTTAACATATATGGAGTTGCATGTGTGCACAACAGGACCCTTTTCTTTAACGTCATCTAACGTTAGCATTTTAAATCTCATTCTTAATATATCGTGGTTCCCCCAAATTTTACAGTATATCAAATAGGGTTTGGATGCATCGTCAGAATCCATGTATAGAAAACCGCCGCGGGTGGCCGAGGTCGTTAAGACCCAGTAGGTCTGTGGTTCGATTACAGTCAGGACCGTTCTTCCTGACTGAGTTTTTTTCAGGTTTTCCTCAGTCCTCATAAATGGCAAATGCCGGGGAGGTATCCTAAACTTAGGCCTGAAACGTTTCCTTGCTTTAAAAAAAAATCCTTTCCAAATTTATCATTTCATCTCGTGTATAACTGGTGTCACCGCCTGTGATTCAGCAGTAAAAACGGGCCTTAAACACTATTCAACACATATAAGAATCACCTATTTCAGCTCTGATTTTTTCTGAGATGTTCACCCAATGACAATGGATTTTCCCTCATAGTTGATTCATCCAGATTATTAAGGTTGCAATATTCAGTAAGAGATGTTTAAATTTGGGTATTTGAAGTTTATACAAGGGTAAGTTCGCTGCAGCATTATCATGCACATACTATTTCATGATGTAGGCTGCCTCTTCAACTGTGTAACTCCTGTATATTTCTAATATGCGCATTGGTTTGTAAATATTGCTCAAGTAGAGATTTTATCGTACGCACTATACGTTTGCTACACTTTGGCACAACAGACTGTTTTGAAAGCAGTCAATACAGAATCCATACTTTCTGCTTGCATCATAATGAAGAACGCGACTGGTACCATCGTTAATAATAATTGGCGGTTACAAATTCTGATATGTTTTGGGAATAACAAAGAAAAATGTTTAAAACGAGTCATTGTTGCCCTTGGAGCTGAGTAAAGAAGTCTAGACACCCTTCCTGCACTAACCTTATTCATGTTTAAATGTTGATGACTAATTCGAAGGGCTTTGTTTTAGAAAGGTTCCAATCTTGCTGCTATTTCTGTACCTTTGAGCCGCCGGTCATCTATCATTGTCTCCTTCTACAAGAGCGATGTTTTCAGGAGCGAGCACCTCCAAGGGCGGAACTACACCCTCTTAGTCTTCAATGCTTTCTCGACCCATTCGTTTACGGTAGAATATGAGGGTATGCTTCCACATGTACATCATCCAATCGCTGTTTAATTTCATTTGGAGCTAATCCTTCTTTTGTGAATAACTTAATAAAAGCTCGATACTCCATTTACAATATGTCACCATTTTTTTGTTTGAATGGTGTTTCGCGCCCGTTTTACTACTGAGGGTGAACAGGCGGTGAACACTGATGATATATGAAATGAAATATTGGGAGTTTTTTTTTTAAAGGAAACATTCCTGGCTACGTTTAGGGTACCTCCTCGGCATTTGCCATTTATGAGAACCGAGGGAAACCTGGAGGAGAAAAAAAAAAAAAAAAACTGTCAGGGAGGACGGTCCTGGCGGGATTCGAACAGACCTCCCGCTCACGAGTCCGCGCCTTAACGACCTGTGCCACGTGGCGGTATGTCACAATCTTCTACACATAGCCTTCTTTATGCAACTATATTTCAACAATTGAACTCAGCGAAGCGGAAGTTACAGCTGCAATTATTTACTTAGCAGATAAGGTATCAAATAAGGCTTTTGTGAAGGTAATAATCCTTATCAACGAGGCCGGAAACTTATAGACCTACCCTCGTACCTAAAATCCAAACTGTAGTTATAATTGTTTATTTTCATATGTCCTAAATATTGCATAGATACCATGAACTACCCTAGTCAATATATATACACATATATTTTTTTTTTAAACAAACCTAGCATTGATAAAGTCAGGGGGGGGGGAAGAAAAAATACTCGTAAGCATTAAACTCCATCCAGATTTTAACAGTACATTAACAAGTTTAACAGATTATTCAACTTCCCTAAAATAAATAGAGATATGATAAAATATTAAAAGAATGTAAGTCTTCTAACACATTTTAAAAGTTGATCTTCGGATATCAGAAATATTTTGATTTCGTTGACATAGTAAAATAACAAAGAAAATCCTATGACGTATTCTCTGCATTAACAACTCAACAATAGATGCTAAACCCATAAAGAGAACAGTCAAGAGAGGTCATCGTTTGAAAGTATTACAAAAGGACTTGAGTTACTGCTTCACCAGGCGCTTGAGTCTGTTAAGTGCAAAGTTCCTAATGAATATAATCATATTAACGAAACCCTGATGAACCATTAAGCGAAGTGAGCCTTGTGGTTGTTAGGTATAGCTATTTTCATCCTCTGAGCAACTTGGTAAACAAACTGGAAGAACCTGTTTTGTTGGTGACAGTGAAGGCCATGCTGCGTGTTCCTAAGCAGAGAACTGCTATTATTAACTACACTGACGTAACATACCCCCCCCCCCCGAATATGCCTACTGACGAATACGGAAATGTGCATCTTGGGGAAAACTCAATTATAATACGCAATAATTCAGGGTAGCAAATTTACAAGGTGCTTTATTGAATAAACACAATTTATTGGTGACATTGGAGAATATCAATAAAAATGCAGATGTTATGTCATAATTTGAGAAGTGGACTATTATGCTGTAAAATGGTTGGGTAACAATCGTAATCGGGAAATATAAAAAGGAGGATAAATTACTTTTAGGAAACAAAATATGGCCAGGAACTGGTTTCACATCAGTTTGTCAGGGCACCGTGGTAAAGTTGGGTGTCCCACGAAAAACTAGTCCCGTTTTGACCTTACCTCTACACACACTGGTTGGTTGGCTTGCGTGGTCAGACCGATATTTCGAGTACCATTCACTATACAACATCGGATTTGCTTTTTAATTCAAACAGCCAATATTTGAATCCAGTTTCAGTACGCGAAAAGTGTTATTTATGCACAAGCTTCAGGGCAGTCAGCGTGAAAATACATTCTAGATTATTCATGCGCGAGTTTTCCATAACAAATATCCTTTCTTTGTCAGTTAAAGAAGGACAATATTTTGTTATGAAAGCAAACACGTGGTCCATAACATGCGCGATGCGACGAGGATCTAAAGACTTTCGTTATTACATTATTCTTGCCCATTAGCAATTGTTGTGATTTGGATAAGTGATTATTTTTCAGTCACCGAATAACTTGAGTTGCACTTGCAAAAAAGTCATGGACGGTAGACGTTGTTAAGGCGCGGACTCGTGTTTGGGAGATCTGTGGTTCGATTCCCACCAGGACCTTCCTCCCTGGCTGAGATTTTCTCTAGGTTTTCCTCAGTCCTCATAAATGGCAAAAGCCGGAGAGATACCCTAAAGTTAGGCCTGGAACTCTACCTTTCTATATATATATATATATATATATATATATATATATATAAAACAAAAACTCAATTTTTCCCGTTTATATGCGGAAAAGGAATAAAGCACTAGCGAATGAGTCGAATTGATTGTTTAAATCTGCTGTTTTCCGTATGTACCACTGCTCAGATGTTTTCACAGCGATAGGTTCGTGCCTCCAAGTAATTTATGTATTGGGACTAATGAATTATATAGAAATTCTCCAACTCTTTCAATTCCGAACATGATGTTCAAAACCGGAATCTATAGCAGATGCTTTGACTTCTTTAGTACGCTTGTTGTATTAATATATACAGAGCTTACATTTCAAAATTTCCAGTCTGAATAATTCCCTATTTAATATCCACTCCCTCACTTTAAAACCTCAAATAGTGCCCCTACATTTTAATGCTTAAATTTCAAAAAGGATGTTCACCAGTGTCTCTTCCGAATTTTGCAGAAATTCCAGTGTTTTCAAGTGTTGGTACAAAGGCATTGTTACAAACAAGTAAAGCTTACGGACTGATTGGCAATGGTCCACTAGAAATAAAACGGCTTCCAGATGTTTCGTCTGCATCTATGGCAGACATCCTCAGTGACTTTGCGAAGTCTACCACTGCAAACCCCAGCAACAATTGTGGGATACCCAACAACAACAAATATCATATGAAGATATTTGTGCAGGGTTTCTAACCCTGCGGCGAATGAATGTTGAGAGACTCCTCTAATTTACTGTACGTCCCTCGCGGACCATTCTTCACTATGGCTTCTACATGTGCGATGTTTTTATCTGTGACTATAGTTGCTGGATGCCTCCTGTGTTGCTGGTCGTTCAAGGCTATTCTTACTCGTCTAAATTCTGCAAACCAGTTAATAGATTTTTGTACGTCAAAGAGCAGAGTTTGACAAAGTTCTCTGTAATTTTTAAGCATTTTTGTTGCCTCACATATAATAATAAAAAATCATCGCACTAAAATGCTTTATGTTAGAACATCACGTACAGTTCCCAAGATCGCGGGTTCAACCCCGGACATAGTCGATAGATTTTTTTTTTTCGGGCGTAAAAATTTTAAGCATGGCTTCCTTCGAAAGGGAAGTAAAGTCGGAGTCGTGTCGTAGATCTACGGCACCTAAAGGAACCTCAACCCTAAAAGAAGAGGCCTCTGAGCAAAAATTATTGGTTATTTCACTGTAAAGATTTTGATAATACATTTAATTTAACATTTATTGGTGGGTTTCCTAGTTGCCTTAATAGATTGAAAAATAGCAGCAAATTTTCTGCATAAAGCGCATACATCACCAGATTTATATCTATGTGTAAACATCCCCTTTTACCGCCACCGCCACTACAAGTAATAATAATTGTTTGTTAATGCAGTACATTTAGTTATTTTGCTCCCCGCCCTTTTCTTCTCGTGGCTTCTTTCGGATATTTATATGCCATCATCTTCACATGTTTTCAGCCTTTGAAGAAAAATACTAACTGTTCAAAAAATTGCGCTATTTGTGTGATTGTTCCAGAATATTGTCTATTTGTTTGTCTAATTATTTTATTTGTATGTACTGGGTAGCTCACGAAACTGCGGTCCGTCAGGGTACATAATGAAGGAATATTGAAGGAAAGGGAAAAGAGAGTTGTGCTATCGCAACGCTTAGGTGGTGGCTATTTCAACAGAGGAATCTGTTTGTGTCCTGGGGAAGTGTTCATAGCCAACTGTGTTCTCTGCAACAAAAAAATGAGTTTCAAAAGTGGAGTGTATTGATGATCAAAATGCGAGAAGAAACTTGCTAGAAGCGATGTATGTAATCAATTGTGAAAAGGGGGGTTGGTGGGGATGGAGCCCCTTACCTTCTCACACCTCTGGGATTGCAAATTTTTCATGGATATGGAGGAAGAAAAATAAATTATTTTCAGCTTTTTGAGTAGTTACACAATTTTTCATGATCTCTTTTATGAAGCAAAAGTTCATGGAAATTCATGTTTTAAGTCTTTCTCACACATTCGTTCGTAGAAAGTTAATTCCTAGAGAATTTCTTTAATACTTCCATTTTTTTATGTTCTATACAATCCCTAAATTGTCTGATGTTTATTGCTTAAATTGATTTTCGTGTATACCGCTCTGTTTTCATCAATACCTTAAAAATATATATGGGGGGGGGGGGGGGTGAGCTATAGAGACTGAACTGAAACACGACTCTTAAGCATATTTAAGCTGCTGGTCATAACAGCCTATTCAGAAAATTGAATTGCGCCCGACTTGCTTGAGCGATTTTCACAAAATTCCAGAACACGCAAGTGAAACAACTGATTTAAAGAGGAAAGAAGAAGCAACTTGTGCTGGGTCCTGGAAAGGGAATATAATCATATCATTACTGGTAATCCTTAGCTAATTTTTTATTACTTTATCTTCCGATCCAATGCTATCTATTCTGAGTTGGATTTTGATAGATTCATTTTATTTACGAACGCTCTTTATCATCGCAGGTCATTAGCGTCCCATTTAATTCAGGGCGTGAAACGGTAGACAAATTTTGCTCAGAGGCCTCTTCTTTCAGACTTGAGGTTCCTTTTCATGCCAAATCTACGACACGAACCCATGGCTTTAATTACCTTTTGATGGAAGCCTTACTTAGGATTTTTACGCCCCAAAATCCAAGGACCATGACCGCAATTGAACCCGCGATCTTGGATTTACGAGGCAAGTACGGTTACCACTGAAACACCAGAAAAGAGGATCTTAGTAAGATCACACCAGGCTATGATGACAGATTTTACAACAGCTATACATTAGGTAGTGATTCCCAACAGGTGTGCATTGAGATATTTTGGGAGGAGATATAATTGTGATTTTATTTTGCACCATCGATTCAATAATACATCTGGGGCGCGCTCAAACAATTTAACAACTGGCTTTATATCCTGAAATTAATGCAGAATGATTAGTCATTGACATATTGCGATCGTCATTGTAATTGAATAATTAAAGCGAAATTATTTAAAACTGAACAGATATTTAATCAACAAATTAAGAAAACATTTAAAGCCAATGAATTAATTACTCTCATGCTCGACAGGTGGTGATACAAATTGATGCACTTGTTCCTGAGGATGAATTAGTTACTCTTATCTCCGGCAGATGCCAGTAGAGTTAATCATTTGCGGAACATTCCCGAAGTTTCGGCTGAGTATAAATAAAACGAACAAGTGCTTAAGCTTTCAGGTTTATCTTACCATTGTGTTGTTTCACTTGTTTACAATGGATAAATTTATTGTAAAGAAACCTACAGTCAAGGACAGTGAATATGAACAGTCAGCATCTGCTGCTTGGGTAAACCTTAAATTTTCTCCCAGACTGTCAACTTCAAAAGACAACAATGAAAATCAAGAGAAAATAAAGAAAAGGATATATTTAGACAATTGTTTGGCCTTTTCGCGGAACAAGGAGCAGCAATACTCTCGCCTTGTGTGTGTGTGAGGGGGGGAGGGACGGGGTGAGTGTAGGAGGGTTTGCATTGAAATAGCAATCAGGTTCCTAGCAAGCTAAAGAGACATCTTAGTACCAAGCATCCTGCGAGTGGCAGAAAGGTTTATCCTATTTTTCGCATCTGGTAGAGGAGCAGAAGAAAGCAGGGTTTGAGAGTGGTTAAAAGAATTACCTACTAGGCCTGACATTGCTCTTGAAGCCTAATTTAAAATAGTAGAACTGGTAGGGAGAGATTAAAAAAGAAAAATACGTGCATATAGAAATCCTAAGTTTCCCCTCTCCAACTATACAAGCAGCCGGACTACACTAGATGTAATTCAACATAAATAAACAAGTCACAGAGAAAACAAATCTCATAGCAAATGTGCTTTGCAAGTGGACGAGATTACTGAAAGTAGTGAAAAAGCGCAATCCTTGGGCTCATAAGATTTATTGACAATAAAGAAATTTCTGGGCAGTTTCTGTTCTGGAAAATGCTGGAGGCTACATCCACTGACCATGGCATTTTTGTTTTTGTTGTCGCCCAACTAAATGACCATAAATTTTCATGGAAAGGCTGTTGTGAAAATATGTACAGATGATGCACCATCGATGTTTAGAAAATGGAAATCCATCTACTTAACTCACTGCTTTTTGCACAGAGAGGCATTAGGATAATTGGTTCAACTGTATAGAGGCACATTGCTGTATTCAATTTGTCATGTAGTATGGTTTTTCTTTGACAGGAAAAGCAACAATGGAATTTAGTAGTTTTTCTTACACCCATGCATTGCATTTGGGAAAAATATAAAATACCATCAATATATTTTTTCTACTCATTACAAAACATTTTTAAGTTCGTGATACAAGACACAATTCCTTTCTGTATGGGTTAACATCCCATCAGTTGCCAAGGTCTTTCGAGATAATGAATGAAAGGAATAAAATAATGATGGAAATAATCCGGAATCCTTACCTGGTAGCGAATGGGTAAACACCGGGAAAAGCCCTATCCAATGCAATATGTTCCGACTGGGGAATCGAATGAGGTCCATCAGTTGAGGCAGACGGCTGGCACACTCACGGAGGTGGACATGACATTATTGGAGGATTAAACACTGCACAAAAAATTCTCTCTTAAACTGGATTTTGATTTCAATTCTTAACGGTATTAATGAAATGTTGGGAAAAGACGATAATAGTCCTATAAGCCGTTTAATTTTTTTTCCCTCCATCTACTGCTGTTCGTAGCAACCCATTATATCAATTAAAAAATACGGAAAGAAAAAAAAATATTGTTCCTAAAGCATCCTATGACTCTTCAGTTTACTATGAATTAATTTCGAAGTTAGTTCTGAAATACA
The DNA here is from genome assembly GCA_030762175.1 of Metallyticus violacea. Lineage (NCBI taxonomy): Eukaryota > Metazoa > Arthropoda > Insecta > Mantodea > Metallyticidae > Metallyticus > Metallyticus violacea. The sequence goes on from CM060836.1 coordinate 60,729,419, forward strand.
ATCTGTTTTCTTTTCACGTTTCGTAATAGTTTCACGATGTAAATTTGGGTCTTTATAATGGGAATAAATTAACATACTTTCGTCAGAATTTCATCTCCCGTAGAAAAGGTATAGGCTTTAGCAGAGCATTCTCGTATTACACATATTTAGCTATTTTTTGGTTTATGCTTTCATGTGCTAAATTAAATTTATGCCTATCGACAATTCATTTATGTTTTGTCATTACTGTCCTATATGCTGATGACCTGTGATGTTAAAGAGCGTCCGTAAATAAATCAAATTATCGGTCTATTTAATCCTGCCATGAACCCAATTCTGCTTTCGTAGTCGAATAAAGCATACACCTCAACCTCACGTCAGGGCATATGTCCTCCGATACTTCTGTTTCGCTTACCATTCATGATACTGCCCACTCCATTTTACAAAGTGATAGCGTTATGAAGACAGCAATAACCGGAAGAAAAAAAAAATACTAGTATTATGTTAATATAATAACTAAATCATCCCAAGAACAAGTCCTAGACATTTCCAGTATGGGAAGTGTAACGCAATCCGGCAACACTGGATATAACCTTGAATGCAGTTCTTGTCTTTACAGTTCAAGCGCCCAACTCCGGGTTCCCCCGCCCCACCCCGCAACCAATATCGGTAGCTGATTGCGCTTGCTTGCCTGCCTGCCTCTAGTGAGAAAAGGAGCAACCAAATGAATCATATGTTAATCGAAGATTCAAAGAAACGAATCACTTTCGCTGAATTAAAAGAAAAATTTAGATTCTCTTTCTTTGTGATCCCACGATACAGCGCTACCCACATGCAAGCTTTCGGATACAAATGCACACTGGTATTTACAGACACGTTTAATTTTGAAAAGCCAGGTATATACTTTCAGGTAAAGCATGGGAGCTGCAAGGAAAGGAAAGTTATAATCATACCACATTAACAGATCATGGATATTCAATTCAAGTGCGTTCTCATTGCGTTTTAAAACGTGTTAAATGAGACTTAGGGGTTACTACTTGTATTGCCTTCAACATAAATTTAAAATTATAATTTTAATGCGAGAACCAAGGCTTTGAAATGCTGTGGGCGAGTAAATAAACTGGCTTTTGGTCTCCAAAGCAGCAAAACTGCTAGTTGCATCCTCTTCAGGTTATATCTAATAAAACTACCTTAATATGAATGATTTTAACTCTTTGGGGGGGGGGGGGGCAAGGAAATGATTTACTTATTTATTTTAATGTATTAGCAATTTTCCTGCAGAGGATAGCTCAATATTTCATAATTCCCATGTAACTTGGTAGCTTACAGTCTGTACCTTAATGTTAGTTTCGGCTACTGAATCTCTCAAGATGAAATCCTTAGCTCCGGAGGTTTGCTTTAACTTTTGCAATCTCATTGCCCGTTCCAGTCCTATAAATAAATACAAAAAATGTGTTTTTTAATTTCTGGTAGTGTTACAAAACTTTATGGCTCCATAGTGCTCACTAAGTACATGTTTTAACGTATTTCACTACAAAGTAGCAAGCAGCCCTGACATATTTTGGGTGCCATTTTCGGGAGAAAAAAAAATTCTGTTCAAAATACACGAGGCTGTCGTTCTTTACAAAACAAACTAGAGGCTTTAAACCATTATCATATCGGTATTTAACTTAGGTGATCCTATTCATAATCACTCTTATAACCCAGACTACAGAGCCATAAAGGAGGGAGATAGCAATATTTCCTATTAAATATGTGTCAGCGATTTACAAGCATTACACTGAAGCGTCTTACCATGTAATCCAGTGTATTCTCTGTGACAAGTTAAATAGTGCCGTCGAATGTTTGCTTTGAAGATGCCCATTAACACTTTTGAACACAATAGGCATCTCACATTTTCTCCGCGACCTACACAGAAAAACTCTTCTTCCCATTCTTGCTTAAATCTCCTTTTATACACGACACCCGCTGACTTACGAACTGACATTGTGTTTTGATACTGTCGCGCACGAATACGGAGCATCACTGGATGCCGATTGACGAAACGCAGTGTTCGGAGAGTGGAGTCATCTAGGGAGAAATGGCATTAGTACGCCCCACAGTCGATTCGCGAATCGACACGCAACGATACCGTTCTAAGGGCAGGCTTCTAGGTGGCGCCGAGGTTTCTAAACTGCTAAAGCATATCCTGGCTGTTTCCCAACGATGATGGGATTGGTTACGAGTTCGAAACTTCCTAAGCTTTATTATGTGCATGGTGGACGCTAAATCACGTAACCCTATGACCCTGCATATACATTTTCATTTACATGAGAGCTTATTAATACTTGGAATATCACTTGGTCATAAACAGCATATTTTGGCAACTGTAAAAACAGCAGTTTGTGGTACCACTGACAATGTAAAATAAAAATCGTGACAACAAATCGTTTTACATTGCGCGGTATCTTTAGCATAAGAGGACCGATAAAGTAATTCATTATTCAATGGAAGAGCGGTTAAAACTAGATGCAAAAATTAATGGCATATGAAGATCAGCCAATCATTGTGTTAGTGGTGTTGGCAAACTTGGATGTGTGCGAGCGAGACACATTAGAGCACAAGCCTCGATTATATATTTGAAATTTTTGTTAAGTCGACGCTTGCTCCATACTCAGAATATGTATATATAACACTTAGAGCCGGTTGTATAAAAAGTTAACTCGAGTTTAGAGCATAAAATTAGCCACCAGTTAGGCTTAAGTTGGGAACTTTGGTTTTATAAACATTAATCTAAGATTATTTCCTCTTAAACTGAAATTAAATCTAACTCGCGAAAATTCACAAGTTAAAGCACTAACTAGAGTTTAGTAATTGTTATATAAAGAATTTCCCATAGTACAGAAGCAAACAACCTCATTTATAAATAAAATGCTGAGAAACGTTTATTTTAATTTCATATAGATACATTTTATTCAATGTTTCACTTTACGTTTCAGCATAATAATAACAACAGAGTTGCGTTCATTTTTAGGTTATGCTAGACTAGCCTTACGAGCAGTATAGCAATATGTATATATTTCTAATTATTCCTACATTTCATCCGATGAAGAATTTCACTGTGTTCCTCCTGTATTTCACGAGAGAGAAAATTTCATTCCTGAATGAAAATAATTCAAAATGTGATTTCGCTTAGCAAAAATGTCCAAGAATTGGAACAGATATTATGTCTCCGAATTAAGCTATCTCATGCTTTGAATTCGACGTTCATGATACTAATAACTTTAAGGTTCTATGCGAAAGGGAATTTCAAAATAGTTATTGGATATATATTAAAGTGAGGAAAGCAAAGACCAGTAAAACCATTGAACAATTGCAGCTCTTAAGCATCGGTTCATTAAAATGCCAACCGAAGAGGATGATGCTTGGCTTCTATAACATTCGCAACTTTTTTGGAGTTTTAGGTACTATAGACTGCGCGCGCGCGCACACACACACACACACACGGATAATATTGCAAAATTTTTAAGAAAAAATTATATCTTCGCAAATCCCCCTCTCATGTACGCTCTTTATCTTTATTTGAGATCGAATCCGGTTTTATATTTTAAATTATTTCCTTATATTTTAGCACCAGATTAATAATAATAATAATAATAATAATAATAATCTTTTCACGTTTGTCAAAATTTGTCATTCGCATTCGCTTTGACTTCCATATGCAATTTTGGAGACGAGGCGGAGAAAATGAATAATCATTTATTTTCTCAGGTTAAACAGTTCAACACCAACTTGCTCAAAACATGAATTTATCTATAGCGATGTTACCACAAATTCGACGATTAGTGTTAACTCTAGATTGCGAAATCTGAGATTATTTTTATGCAACAGAAATGATGACTAACCTCTAGTTAGGTTTTAAATTACAGTTAAAAATGTCCAGTTAGCAAATTTTATACAACCGACCCTTGTATTTATGTGTAGAGGAATCACTTGCACTAGCTTCTGGCGATATTTATTTAAGGGTGCTGTTTAACATCTTTGGTAGTAGTGTTTCATTTAATTCAGGGCGTGAAATGACCAATAAATTTTGCTTAGAGGTCTGTTCTTTCAGGCCTGAGTTCTTTTGCATGTCGCAAATCTACGAGACGGGACCAGCAGCTTTACTTCCTCTTCGAATAAAACCATATTTAGGATTTTTCGGCCTTACTAACACACACTTATCTAAATTCTATCGTAATGCAGGACTATTTATTAATTGCATTTTGTATTTACACCATCCTCTTTGCATATATTGTATTTAGTTTACTGATGAGTAAACAGAGGCGTTGATTCAGTCATTGTGAAACAACGACTAAAATATTCTCACCAACTACGCATCGTGCAAACCAGATACTTGTATAAGTCTGTTCACAATGTTTTGCCCTTTCTAATTATAATATTTTAAACATTTTCCAACGTAAAATAGAAATACTGCCCTCTCAGTTGTTAGAGATAATATGTACCATGACTGACAACACAGCGGGGCGGAAATTACACATAATTAGATGCATTTGTAGATTTGGTTTATTTATGGACACTCTTTAACATCTCAGGTCATCAGTGTCCCATTCAATTCAGGGCGTGAAATTTTGCTCAGAGGCCTCTTCTTTCAGGCTTGAGGTTCTTTTTCGTGCCATAAATGTATGACACGGGATCCGCGGCTTTACTTCCTTTCCGAAGGAAGGAAGATTTGATTTTTACGCCGAAAAAACGAATTCATCGATCCTGGCCGGGATTAAACCCGCAATCTTGGGTTTAAGGCAAGTATGGTTACTACTACACCACCAGGAGCGATAATTAGAAGCAGACAAGCATACTTTCTCTCTCTCTCTCTCTCTCTCTCTCTCTCTCACTCTCTCTTGAATAATGTTTAACGCCCGTACTGAGGCACCACAGGCGGTGGACACTGGTGATGCATGAGATGAAATTATAAACTGGGAAAGGAAAGCTTTAAGGAAGGAAGCGTTCCAGGCCTAAGTTTAGGGTACCTCCTCGGCATTTGCCATTTGTGACTGAGGAAAGTTCTCAGTCAGGGAGGACAGTCCTGGCGGGATTCGAACCACAGACCTCCCGCTCACGAATCTGCGCCTCAGCTAGCTCTGCCTCTGCCACTGGTGGCGGTCACAAGCATATTCTGCTTCATATGTGGCCTTCCCCTCTCAGTTCCCATGAACTTAAATAAATTGTAACTAGGGCCGGAGTGTCACAAAATACGATAATTGCGTCGTTCGAAAATTAATAGCGTACATAGTAGTATTTCAGAATGTTGTTGAAATATTATTTATTTAGAGAATGCAGCGCTTAAATAAGTTTTAGACTCAAATTGTTAATGCCATTCCATGTATTAATATCTATGCAGTCCCGCGTAATCGTCCTTGGTGAAGTGAAAGAATGGACTTAATTTCGCCAGGTACAATAAATTAACTTTTTTTAATAGTGTTTAACATCTGTTTTTACTGCTGAGGCACCACAGGTGGTGATGATACTGATGATACATGAGATGGAATTATATATTGTGAAAGAATTTATTTTTAAAGAAGGAAACACTGCAAGCCTAAGTTTAGGGTACCTCCCCGGCATTTGCCATTTATGAGGACTGAAGAAAACCTAGAAAAACCCTCAGTCAAGGAGGATGGTCCTGGTGGGATTCGAAGCCCAGACCACCTGCTCACGAGTCCGCGCCTTAACGGCCCCGGCCACCCGTGGCGGTACAATAAATAAACATGATGTTCCAGCAGTTATCATAGCATGTAGTAGAGAAGCCATCTCTGACTGTGTAACATAGGCTGGGTGCATAGATATCGAGAGTTAGGTCTACCATCTGTTTTTAAAAGTGTTTAACGCCCGTTTTTACTGTTGAGACATCACAGGCGGTGGACTCTGGTGATACGCGAGATGAAATGACAAATTGGAAAAGGATATTTAAAGGAAACTTTCAGGCTTACCGGCATTTGGCATTTATCAGAACCGAGGAAAGCCTGGAATAAACCTGTCAGAAATCCAATCGCAGAACTTCCGGTCACGAGTCTGCGGCTTAGCGATCTCTCCCACCCGTGGCGGTTACCACCTATTGTCTACAGCCTAGTACTAACATAACTTCATTCTGGGTTTATTGCTTATAAATGATAATGCCTATTTATAACTATAATTATAATATAGAGCTGATTATGGTCAACCCAGACAAATTGCTGAAGTATATACATGAACTGACTAAGGGTACAAACAAGCCGAAGCATGTCCGGTCGCTTGCTATCTAGCATAAAGTCTGCATGAAGCTAGCACAATGACAGCCCGCCATTTTTTCCAGCAGCAAGCAACCGGCAAGCTCATACTGCTCGTGAGTCACTGAAAGACATTGCAGTTTGGAATGTGATCAAGCCACTGATGTCTATTATTGTGAAGTTGTCTGTACATGTGACAGCTTGAATGATAACTGAACAAAAATGGTTGTAATTACAATGCATTCATTGTACATGAGTGTGCCGGACAAAGATATTTTCCGTCTATCGCTCCGAGGCATTGAGGAAAATTCCAAACTTCGTAAAATTCTACTGTTATTTTCTTGAACATTTCTGTGGTAGGCACTGGCATATGAATTGGTTGCAGTGTTTCTCACAACTCCACAGCTTCTGTAACTACTAAAGTATAAGTGGAATATCCATACGAAATTCTAAATCAATGTGCTTAAATGAAACTCCAGTTGCCATATATCTTATAAACAAAAGGAAAAAATTAAGGTATAGAACTAAATAATGTACTTCTTTGTGGATAGACTGTTAAGTAAAAATATAATGATACCTATCTCAAAGTAACCACAAGATTTCTTTCTTGGATTATAGCATTGCCATGATAGTCTTTCCTTGCCCCTCCTCCCTTGAGATTTCATTAGATCTAGAGGATAAGTCAATGCGTTTTATTTCCATAAATTTGTTCTTCATTGCTTTTGCAAATAAAAAATAAATAAAAAACATTTTAAAAACTCCTGATTCATACTATGACTTGGGCTAAAAAGTGGATTCTTTACAACAGTCGTAGACGATCCATAATGGTTGAACCTCCATAAAATACCGCACACTTCGCAAAACCAAAATTACACTGTAATAATGCTACAGTGGCATTCGACAAGTTTAATCCTCTTCATTGTGGCAGAACAATTAAGGATTAAGTCAACATTTTGATAAACTGCACTAGAGAATAAAAGAAAACAGTTCTGGTAAATAGAAAAGGGTGTATTTTTCTTCTTGATAACGACCAGTCATATACCTCGCAAAGAACACTCCAGAAGCTTAATGAATTGGGCTACGAACACGATCTTTCACCGACAGACTTTCAGTTACTGATGCATCTGTAGAGATTCCTGAACAATAAATTCTTCAATAATCAGTGAGAAGCTGGGCTGTCATTTAAAAAATTAATCGTCCCTAGAAGCACTTTTTTACTATCCAAAATGGCATAAACAGACTTGCAATTTTTGGCAAAAAGGTAAGAAGATGATGGTGGTCATTTTGGTTAATAGTTAATTCTGAATTTATTGAAGTTTAAAGCACAAAATTGCCATTAATTTCTAATATTTATAAGTTTTATATTTTTATGCTTATTTGATTACAGTTTTGTTACCTGCCTATAATGGTCAGTAAAACAATAAAAAGATATAAACTGAACGTGATAAAGGTAATTTTATTTATTTTTTTTGTTAGATGGATAAACTTATGGAATTATTACAAATTCTTCTAACCAATTATTTATTGAGCGAGATATAATAAACATTAGTAATCCAATTAGAAAAATAACAAAGTGTGTGTGTGTGTGGGTTTTTTTTTTTTTAAAGAGAAAGTATATGAGGTTGCTTTAGACTCTATGCCCTTTGCAAAAATTATAATTAGCACATTTTGGGTTAAATGCAGATGTGCATATTAAAACAAAAAGGATAAGTTACCTTAATTTGTACAATCAATTGTGGTCCTTTTATCAAATCACAGATCAACATAATTTTTTCATTGATACTTTTTATGTATTAATAAGTAAATGAGTAACAGTTGGATGGTGATTTTTAAGCATTATGAAATTAGAAATTTAACATTTTTATTTTTCATTTTGGAGCTTTTATACTTTTTCATTATTGTTATTATTTTAATTTTAATAGTGTTTAATGTTCATTTTAATTACTGAGACACCACAGGGGGTAATTATTATTTTGTAACATTTTGAAAGAAGTCAGTAACAATTAATGTGTAAGTTATTTTTAACCATACATTAATTAAAATTTACTTGAATAGCATAATAACAAATTAAAATTTAATATAACAAATTTTTTGATATTATACTTAATATCAAACTTATAGGACATTCATTCCAGTTTTCTTGAATAATTAAATGAAATATTTGAAGATTTATGAAGTGAGGTCCAATATGCTTTAATTTCATTGATTCCCTCTTATACATTAGACAATAATTTATATTACAGTTGCACTATTGGAGAAAAGCATTGAACACACCTGTACATTGTCTTCTGTTATACTTTTATACTCTTCTCACAACACTAAATTGCATTTGCTAAAAATCTTTCAGCATCTACGATGTTTCTATGAGCTCAAATGCATTAGAGAGCTGCTTTATCAAAATGCAGAAATTTGAGGCTATAGCCAACAAAATTTGAATGCGTTCACCTCTTAATTGCTCTGAATATTTCAACAATTTGAGCAAGAAAATATTCATTTTCTTCAATGAACTTATCTATCTCAACATGTGGGAAAAATCCTTTGCTTTCAGACAAATATTTGAATTAAAAGGTTCAATCAGAAGAAGAAATTGCTAAAAAGTAATGAGGGTTTTGGTGAACTCTGCTTTTGTTAATTGGACTATTTTACTTCTTGGAAACCAACTATGTTATTTAATTTTCTTGGATAATTTTTTTTTGTATTTGTGACCCTTTTGCATAAATTTTTTATTTTGAATCATGCTTTTGGAACAGTTTTTAATGTGCATCTTTTGATTAGCAAAATATAAAACACAAAGATATAAGCCTTTTTAGAAACATTTTGCATTTTATTGCTATTGCAAAAATTCAACACCCTAGTCATTGTAAACACCCAATGGACAAAAAGACCTAAAGCTGTAAATGCCGAGTACATGTGTAGTTAATGCATGAGAGTTCAGCCTACAGAGCATTCTATTAAAAACATATGGCAGTTTAGTGGCTTACATTCAGACTTTTCGTTATAATTATTGTTGCTGTCATGTTTCAGGTTCTGTGAGGAGACCTGTGGCTAGAGAAGAAATGACGAAAGATTCTTGTCCCATCTGCCAGGAGAAACAAAGGCGTCCTTTAGCAACATATATCCGCAGCAAATCACGTCAAGACAAGAGCAATGACAGCAGTATCCAGGAGGAGCCAGAAGATGCAGACATTCCTGTTCAGCATCAACATCTTGAAGCAATACAAGCAGATACCAGGAAATCAACCACAGACAAATGAAGTACCATTTTGTTTATTCAATGCAAAAAGATGAAAATCACAGTGAAAATTAGATTGTGCATTCTCTTTATGCTTACCATGTTTGTGAGAAAAGGGTTAACATTGGCATATGGGGGCTTTGACAAATGTTTTGTAATGCTGCAGATAATATAGAAGCGTAAATTAAAATTAAAAATTGATGATTATCAGTAGGTCCACATAAATTTTTCAGTTTCTGAGCAATCACATACAACTATCTGTGATTTGCCAAAATAAAAATATCATTACATTATTTGTATAATTACTGAATGGCGCTGTGTTGAAATATGACCTAAAACCTAACAAGTTGAAATATGATTTAAAACCAAGAGAATAAAATGTAAAGTGGATATTATAAAAATCTATATCAGAGTACTGGTTAAATACCAAAATGTACAAAAAATATAATTTGTGCAATATCTAACACCAAATATTGCATAAGAGTTTATAAACATATGTTTATTAATATTTTCTGCATTGACTAATCAATGCTATGTAACACACATGTATATATGGCATTTTCTAAAAATGTTGAGGATTATATGTGAAGCATTTAGTATATTCTTAGAATGTAATATTTCTGTTTAAGAATTTTAGTGGTACTGTGGCATTTATTAGCTTGATAATATGATATGAATGGAACCAAAGCTTAATGAAAGTTGACTGTTCAAGCACAATAGGGGATATGTGTGTTGTGTGAGTTTATGTGTATGCATGGGTGTGTGTGACAATATGAAAGTAAGGGATAAAAATCATGAAGATTTATATTCTTGTAAATTAAACTTTTCTGCTTTGCTCATAGTTGGCAGATATTTACAGAAAAGAATATGCATTATGACTTATAAACACAATGATCTTAACAAGTAAGTGGAGCAGCAACAGTGTGTAGTTCGACTCAATCATACAATGATAGTTATATGATAAGCTTCACTGTGCAAGTTCCAATTAACATTTTTAGACAATTATACAACTAGCAAGGGAGTAAAACAATAGGTGCCATAAGCTACATTATAAACTGCAATTGATATTACAGAATATTTGATTAGTAACAATAAAAAAAAATATAGTTTAGAGAACAAAACATGCAAAGATCTGACTAGCAGCATGAAGCTGAAAGAAATTAAAAAAAGCATTTCAGATGTTTTCTTAGACATCAACACTGTAAACCAGCATTTCCCTGACATATATATGCTTATTGCAAAGATATAGTCACATATATGAACAGTATAGTGAAAATTTGTCAAGTAAGACAGCTATAAGCATTGCAATATATATTTATGCCACTAGCAAGTATAAGATCAGCTTGTAATGCAATAGATTTAATGATGGAATAGTGTTCAGCATTCTGTAATGAAATGTAAAAATAAAAATTCTAACTACACAAGTGGCGTAGAAATTTCAGTAATGCTTATGGGACAAGAGAAAGACATCTGTAATTAAGAGTGCACAGAATTCTGATCACATTTTAGATAACTGAGGCAAGAAAGTCAAAGACTCCAGGAAATAATTTGGGAAGCAAACTACTCCGTCATCAAGATTGAAAAATTGCTGAAGCATAAAATTTGGAGTCAATGATTTGCTTCAGATTGCTCAGAAGCAAATCTAATGTCTAAAAAGAATACATTCCAGAGAGTTTAAAACTGCAGAAATGCATTCAAAAATGAATGAATCCACCTTAAAGAATACAAAGTGCTTATCATTTAACAGGTAAAGCATTATTTCAAGAAAAATGTTACACATTGATTATTGATAAAATGCATAATAAATGTACTTTGATATCCTATTCTCCATCTATCAGCCATTATAAAGTAACACTGCTGGTACTCTGCTCAGTTAATACACAATTCTCAGCAGTACCTACATGAAAATATAGGCTTATTTATATTTAGGTTAAAATTACCAGATATAGCAATATTACATAAATACTGCAACCTGATCATCTGGTATTTCTGATGTTATTAAAATGTCAGATTTTCCTAGAAAATGGCTTAGTTCTTTATTACTACTTTAGCATTCTAGGCTATAGTTTCTTTTAAGTAACCATTAAGAAATCTATAGAGCAACCTTCAAGAATGTACATTTAAATCTTTGAATGTTCCAAGTAAGAGAAAAACAACAATCACATTATAAAAATGTATTAATGTAAATAGTAATCTAATTAAATTTCTTATATTATGCCAAGGCATGCTGTTCACTTCCAAAAATTAAGTGGCATGGATGAAAATAGTAAATATAGAAGTGTTATTCATACAAATCACTGTCTCAAAAATTCACCTATTTATTAATAAAATTTTAAAATATCAAGTCATTTTGATTATATTAATGTATAAATTACAGCAATAAACACTTAAAGGGCTATCATTACATCATGCAGTATGCAGATAAGCAAAATTCAGCATGGCCACATTTCATGCACTGAATACTACATATATTAATTATAGCAGCAAATGGTGCAGTGATTGAACAATAACTTGATGGCAGAATCAGCAGTTATACATTTTTGCTCCTCTTATATGTAAGCTATATGGAATAAAGTTATAGACAAAGCATTTAGTTTCCCACATAAAGTACTGTGGTCTTGTAAACTTAAAGAGGTTACGAAAAGTAAAGTTTGTTAGTTATACATGTAAGTCTGTATTAGGTGACACTAAACTTCACTAACTGATTAATTCATCGGTTAATGAAGTTTGTCACTTAATACCATAGGTGTATACTGTGATCTTATTAAAGACCCTAAATACAGTAAGAGCACACACGGCAGTGAATCAGTATGAATATGCAGAGATTGTGCAATATGATAATTTTGTTCAGGATTAATTTTTGGACTTGTGAATGAAAAATACAAACATGTACTTAAATTTGTTCTTAATTACATGTAAGCTACTTAAATAATGCTACTAAAAGTGTTCTAGTTTTGTTATACACATTTGTAAGAATACAAATAAAATATTTTACATGAGAATATTTTTACCTTCAAGTTTTTTTTGTTTTGTTTTAAAATGTGGTATAAAATGCTACACATTAAGTACAGCAATAATGCAAATAATTCAGCAAACATTTTATGCAAAAACAGAATTATTTTGAAAATATTTAAGAGATTATTTTAAAACCTTTCCAATTGTCCCTGATAACATTTTTACAACGTCATCTTAATAACTGTTACATAACATAAGGACTAGTACATGTGAAATTGGAAATTAAAACTCCTTCTGCATTTAAATTTAAGCAAAATTTAGTGTACTTATAGAGACAGGAGACAGTAAGCACCAAGCAAAATATGGATAATTTATCTCTAATAGTTTCTGTGCTGGAAGGGTATTAAGTTAAAGTATTTTTGAAATATGTAAATAAATAACTGAAATATTTTGGAATATATAAACCAAATCAATGTGAAATGAAAGTTCCTGATAAGCTGTTTGCTGTAAATAGCTCTTTTCATCATATTGTAGTCACTTTAAAATAATTTTACAAGCCATGTTGATTCCTTACTTATATACGATAAGATAACACTTTTTCGATTACTGGTATCTTTAAATGGAAGCGAGAAAATGAATCTGGAAAGAAAGGAGGTTGTTTTAAGTTACTTCCACTTACAAGCAGTTTCTCCAATGAACATGATCTGTGGTTGTGCAGCATGAGTGAGCAGAACAGTGAAAGTCTACATCTCAACAAGAAAGACCATGCATGTGCTGTATGCCAACAACCATCAAGTGGATTAAAATAAAATTTTCAAAAAAGTTTTAATTTTTTTAAGCTGTTTCTGATATTCAACCACATTTTTGGAAATGGATAATTATTCAGTTTTTAAAGTAGAATATTTTAACGTGAATTTTCATTCTTTTAAAGTTAACACAGCTCTTCAAAATACATTACAATGAAATAACAACCTGTTAGTTAAATACATAAATAATGGGTGTATATTATTCAGAAAGCTTCAAAGTGAGGAAATGTATAATTTTAATTTGTGCTTCTGCAATCAAATTTCAAGATATATTTATTTTCAAAGTTGTAATTTTTCTTAAAATGCCAAATATTTAACTTTATCAAAACAAAAGGTACTGAGAACAGGGGTTTTATATTCTGTATAAACTGTTATCTCTTGATGCATCACATATTAAAAAAAAATGTTTTAAAAATATGAAACCAATTATTTCAATGCTTTGTCCAATCTGAGATGGAATGTCTCATATGTAAAGAAGAGGAAAAGTATGTACACCAACTTATTGACATATTCACATTGTGTGTACTTAGTCCAGTCATAAATACTGTTACAATCTTTTGAAAGGAACTGTACTAGGTTTTTTGGCAATCCAATAATTGTTTTGCTGCCAAACACTATTGCCCTCATTACTGAGTTAAAGTAATGAAAAGTACATTACTTGAGGTTTAACCTTGGATTGACTGTGTGTTGAAAAATTACCAGATTTTTCCAGAACCTTAAAAAGTTAGAAACCAGTATGGTGTTTGTATACTGTACCATCCAAAACTTCACTGAGACTATTACTGATATTGTTGGTGACCAATTGAGATTCACGCTATGTGAGGACTGTAGCTGTTGTCAAAGCAGGGTCCATGTTAGGTGAAATCTAGTTTGGAAGCAGATAGTGATAGCACTTGAGATGAACATATCCAGGAAATCAAATTTTATTGTGCTTGGACAAGACTTTGGACTGATCTTTTCACCTCAGTACTAAGAATGTTATAACTGCAGTATTGAAGTAGCAGAGAATGTTGAGGTGCAAACTACTGCTATAGATTATGCTAACAATGGTAACTGGAAAATTCTTTTTATGATGAGATAAGTTTTTAATTATTGAAGATAGCTACAACTGTAAGAAACAACAGATATACTTAGACTTCATGAGAAGCTTGTAAGAGGGTACTGAAGGTCCAGAGAAGCCATCATCCTGCCTCAGTAATGGTTTGGTCAGGAATGAACTATGATGATGTCCTATATCTGTCAAAAGAGATTGAAGTCAACTGCCAAAGTGTACAAATCCACTTGGTTGGAACCTGTGGTTAAAAATCTGACTACAACTTTGTTCAAGAACAGGCATTGGAGATTCCAGAAGATTGAGTTCTACCCCAACAGCAATGTCTACCCAAATTCAACTTAGAGAAATGTTCCATATTTTATTTTTACTATTCAAAATTATCTTCTAGTAGTTTTGTCCTGAGCTCCATGGACTGTGGTTAGTGCTTGTATATATGGTTTACAAAAAAATGTACCTAATATTGAATGTTAAATGATCCTTGGAGTCAGCAGTGGATTTCCCAATGAAGATAGTGTGTGTTGTTATAGATGAATAGTCAGAGACTTCAGCCATTTGTGAGGACAAAAAAGGATAATTTTGAGAATTGATTAAGGCTAAAGGTTTGATACACAAGGGAATAATGTATTAAAAGCAGAAAAAATATTAAAATAAGTTGTAGTTACTTAATCAAAACCTTGCATTTGTATTTGTGGCAAAACTAGGTATACAACTACTATTCTATGGTACTTGTCATTAATAGCACGAAAGATTAATATATGAAATATTTATCGAGGTTTTGTTTGTTCTAGTATTTTGTTTAATGCTCTATAAATTTGCAAATTATGCTTTAAGGCATAGAGAAACCCATAGAAAAACTGCTTTAATTAAAGTCAATCCCAAGTACCTTGTGATCTGTTTTGTTTTTCTCCAGAGTGTTTTGCCTATGGGCCAGTGCACTGTATGCTAGCAGTTAACTGACCAGCTGGGTCTTGGTGATTAGCAGGAGGGTAAAACAATAAAACAAACCAACCATACGATACACAAGCCAATTTTAAGCTCAATCATAGGAAAAACCTTGTGCCGCAAGGGAAAGCATCATTGATTGCACTATATTTAACCTGTCTATGGAACAGCACAGGACACAAAAAACATATGTTTATATATTTTGGAATGTTATATATAATTATGTACATAATGAAGTCTAAAAGCTTTCCCTGTATATTTTTCATTCCTGTTTCTACAGCAAAGCACATTTTATAACTGTTTATAAAATTATGAATATAGAATTTTTCTTAAATTTGATGAACCAGTTTCAACATTTTTCTTTATGTAAAAGGCAGAATTTTGGCTAACTTCAACCTTAAATACTAAATAAGAAGCACTTTCAGTTTGTATTTCCCCCTCAGAAACACAGTGTGGAAATAAGATATTTAAGGAAAATACTAAAATTGTAAAGGCTTATTAATGAGTATAGTGAATGATCCTATAATTGCTCTCATTATCAAGAAATTATACTAATTTGGAAGATGAGATATATAGATTTAAATATAAGAACATAAAATAATTAATGGATTAATGAGCTTTTCAAAGTTAGCTTACAGGTAAATGCTGTACATATTACAAACATACTTTGACAATTCTGGTCTGTAACATTTTATTTGACAACTATTTTATTCATTCTTTAGTGCCTCTCTGATTTCAAGTTAATTATTTTGTAACTCATATTTTAATAGTTGAGTTGATGGTTAGCCGATGATGTGGACAAAGGTCTGTGAAACATGTACTAAATTTAAACAAGTGGAACCAATAAGAGTGTGTAGTTTGATTCAATCATATAATGATCTTAATTATACGATTAGCATTTCAAGTTCATATTTTAATGTTGATTTATTTCTATTTCAGAAAAGCATGGGTTATGAATATTTTTAGTTTGGTACACTGGAAAGTATTAGTAATGCGTGGCTGACATTGAGATTTGGATCTACCACTACTCCATAGAGGGAAGGGAATAAATAGGAGAGGAGAGGAAACTGCATGAACATACGATGCTGATGCACTCTAGTTTGTAACACACACTAGCCATTTATTCCTCCTCCTACATATGTGCATATTTCTTTCTTGTAGGATGTTCATTATGTCCAGTGCATAGATTACTTAGTCTAGTACATTTTTACAATTGCTTATGAACATTTAAAAAATGCTCAATTTACTTGACCATGAATCTAATGTCATGAACTGAAAACGGTGGAATAATTACAATATTTGATTGAATTTTGACCCTGGAACTTAATTAACACTCTTAAATTATGGACATATTTGATATCTCTTGCATTCATCCTGAGCTCTTTTCGGCAATTGTTTTTGTCTTGATCTCCTTGTTGCAGTGCTAAAAATCCAACCAAATAAGGGAATTTCAATAACTTCAGTGCTAAAAGTCTTCCTTAGTAACCTGATAACCCCTAATCGTAAGGAATTGATGGTGGGCATAGTTAATTGAACATTTGCAAGATGACATTGTTGTTGAGTTAATTAAAAAACTTAACCTTGATGGCAGTGTCAAGAGTTGCATCTCATTTTATATCTTTCCTCCATATAGTGGAGATGAGAAACCTGTTTTCTTCAGTCATTGTAACCTACCTGCAATTCTAATGCCTCCCAGTGTATCATTCTTCCAAATTTAGTTTCTCTTTGGCACTTAAGATTATTGTCTATTTTGTTCAGAACATTTAAGAAATAGTTTTAGAAATCAGGATGTTATATTTTTCTGATCCAAATATTTCTCGACATAGCCATGTTTGCACATGGTACACTTCTTGCCCTATAATAAACTTAAATGTTTTGACAACCATCTTTAGAAACAGCAATATTTTAAGCATCTAAAATATGGATTACATGTGTAACAATTATTGCTTACAGCTATAGCAAGGCATACTGCATTCAACTGTTAGGTATATGTTTAAATTGCTATAAGAACAGCCTCCATGGATAATTTCTTTGTTTTATGGCCAATGGTTCTTAGTATGAAATGTAAAAGACCTGAAGAGAATTTTAATGGTATACTAATCATATGCATTGCCAATAAATCACCCTGCAAGAAAGAGCAGGATAGCATGCAACTTCAAGGAAGAGTGATGATTTGCACTGAGAAAAAATTTTGGGTGTGTATATCATAATATAGATTATAATGAAAATCTCCCCAGCATATAAATATGCTAGTTTGAAGAAAATGAAGTGATTATAAAATTCAATTTTGTCATTGAAAGTGTACCAAAATGAGAAATCTAAGATCTGATGCAGAAAAATGATCAAGATCACTACCTACAAGACAACTGTTTTAAATGCATTACTCTAGAGTGCCATGACTGCAATGTTTAAACTTACAAATATCTAATGTGGTAATGCAGAAGTAACTATAAAGGCTTAGTGAGATTTCTTTTCGTGTTATTGTCTTCTCTTTGGATTAATCACTAGTACAACTACTGTAAAGGTATCTTCAACTTCCTGCACAAAAAGCAATATTTGAGCCATAATAAAGTGATTATTACACATTGTCTATTTCTTAAAGTTTTTGAACTTATGAGATTTACCATATTATAGACATATTACACGATATAATTAATGTTGTGAAATACAGAAAGCAGTATGAATGTGCAGAAATGGAGGAAGTATTCACAGTACAAGTTAAAGACTGGTGAAAGCTTTTATAAACATGCACTTGGTAGCACTTATAAGTATATTAAATATAAAGGTTAAAAAAATTATCTTGCCCTATAAATAATGTTGAAAACATTTATTTAATAACAAACAAATATGAATTTAACATTTATTGAATTATTTTCCACAAAGAATGGGAGGTAAGAAGAATGGAAGATGAGATGAATCTATGTTCAATCATTCATATATGCAGATAGATTGCCTTGGTGGCAAAGAGGAAGGAAGATCTTCAGAGACAGTGATAGAGTGAGCAAGTATAATCGAGGATAAAGGGATAACACTAAAGGAAGGAAGGAAAGGACGAAATTGCAACTGTTGATAGATATGTGATTATCAGAATTGACATCTTTAGATGAGGTGGTGAACAATAGATACAAAACACCAACTAAATTTACCACTAGCTCACAAATACAATAACAGAAAATAGCATGATTAAAGAAAAAACAAAGGCAACTATCTTTAAGTCTTTATTCTCACTTGATTATATGGGGCAGAAAGTCTGACATTGCTATAAAAACATATGACTAGAATGCAGACAGTAGGAATGTTTTTGTTGATTTGCTTTATTTATAGATGTTTTTAACATCGCGGGTCAAGAGGTCCCATTCAATTCCGGGTGTGAAACGACAGTTACATTTTGCTCAGAGGCCTCTTATATAAAGCTTGAGGTTAGGTTCTGTAATATGCTATAAATCTCCGACACGGGAACCACGGCTTTACTTCCCTTACGAAGGAAGCCTTACTTAGGATTTTTACACCCGATTTAGCAATATGAATTTATTATCAAAGTGGATTATAAAGGACTCAAAAACCAAAATGCATTCTCTTATTAAAAAAAGCTAACCCATGTCCGCTACTTGCCCATCTGATTTCCACCGATATACGTGCTGAGTAATCGATATTAGTTACCATGTGAGTTTGAAAAATTGGCCTAAAATAATAAGCGCAGCTTTTAATTCAGAAGAAACAAACTGAGCACCGCCACCCCCTTCCCCACCAGCTATTCTGTCATCAATCCTAAAGTCTGATGTTTCTCGGGATTGCTGAGAATACATTAACACCACAAGAGAATAAAATAAGTGTGTAAATACATATGTACGAGTACATTTCTGAAAATTTGCGGCAGACATTTTAATAGCGACTGTAAATAACTAATTAATTATAATTTATAGCCAAAGCGATGCCATAGGCAGCACTGTTCTGCTTTGCACACGGCACTGCATTTCGCTGACGTCATTTGCTGTATACTGATACGCAATTATGAAATGTGTGCAAAGTATATTCCAAGTTTTGAAACGGTGACCTTAATCCCCCCTCCTCCCAAATGCTTCCGGAATATATTCGCCGGGCTTCCTGTATATGTGCTGGTGATAATCCCCCCAAATAAAACTATTGTGAAATTATCTGCTTTTAGGTAAACATGTTACTGCATTAATGTGCCTCTAGAAAAGCTAAACACACCAGTGCATTAAGGATTCTGAAATAAGAACCATTATGGGGTCCTAGTTTCCATTTTTTTCCGAATCATTAATTGTATTTATGGGTGCATGTACCAGAGTTAGTCATTTACGGCCAAGGCAGGTCTTTATCAGGTCTCACAATTTTACTAATTTCCATGCTAAATAAGACGGCACGTGCCTATAATTTTCTCATTTACAATACACACCTTTACAGACAATTTTCTCAGTGGCAGCTATCTGCAAGACAGGCTGAATATCATCGTATTTTCAGAAACAGATTTAAAAGTACTGTAAAGCCTAAAATGAAGTTCATCCTCTTACTTGGGCCTTTAGTGAATAAACAGGTAAAGGACTTATTTCCATCCAAAATTGTACTTACCTATCACAGCATTTATAAAGAAACACATCCATTCATCAAATATTGGTAAAAACGGGCGCTACACACTTTTGAAAATGTTCGAGTATCCTCTTAGAATGTAATAGCTTAAGACTTGAAGTGCAACAATAACGTTCCAATAAATTCGTAAAAAATGGTAAAAGATCAGGGCAAACAAGGAACAAGCATATGAAACTGATATATGGCGTAATAATGGGGATATTTTAACGATTTACTTAAAAAAAAACTTTTGAATAAAAATATGTTACAGAAAACATATTCCATACCTCCTTCGAATGTAATGAATGATGATGATACATACTAGAGACTAGACAACTTTCCGGGCGTTGATCATTTTGGAAAAGTTTTGTTATATAAGGAACAAGGATAATCGAAACAGTATTCTGTCTAATGATAATATCCCCCCCTTCTTTTATAGCCTCTTTTAGCTAACATTTTTGAAATGCAAAAGGAATGATCTTATTTAGGATAATCACCATGGTATTAAGTGTGTTTATTGTTTCAAATTTAAATTAAGTGCATGGATGAAAATGTTAAATCCCAATATTTATGAAATTCCTTACATAATCAGAGGGCTCCCAGTGAAAGGATTAACGAGCCGTGTGCAACACCGTGCGCCAAACGGGCGGAAGTTCTATAAAGAGCGAGGTCAAATAATACGTTACTAAACCGAGAAACTGCCGATCTACGCCGTACGTAAACAAGATGGTGTGGGCAACAGGAAATTTATCGGATTTAATGCGAAAACTCAAAGGAAGCAACACTTCAGCAACGCAAAAGCAAGGCAAGTATTTAATGGATACATTTTAAGAGCGTGGGAATCAATTTCTAACACTTAGTAACAAACATACACATGACTACAAGCAATGGTGATATTACTCGATCCAGTGAATAAACCAAAATAATGTCGCAATTAGGAGCGGAAAAAAGTAGATGTACTTTGAATTGTTACGAATCGGTTCAAAGTGGAATTGCATTAGTGTATCCAGTAGTTTCCCTTTTCATCTGGCCATTTTGATAAAAGCAACGCGCATGCGCACGTATACGTAAGTTAGTCTTAAAAAATCAATTCATGGACATTGGCATAGAAATAGGAAAAGGTATTAGAGGATAACGGTTTCGATTTTTACTATTTTCGCTTTGCTATAGAATAAATGCATCCTTGTAGATTCTTATTCAACTCTGCAACCGTAAATAGTTCCTATTATGAGATGCTCTGAAAGAGTTCGGTGATGCATAATGTCACATAGCATTTTTGTTGAATATATTTGATGACAAAACAACTGAGCACTCTGGAAAATATCCATTTGTTTTGCAAAAGAAGTTTAGCAGTTACAGCAGAATAACTTATCCCCAAGGTTTACTTTCAGCAATACAGTGTGAGAATACGAATTGTTAAGTTTCTTAATCTTACAATTTAAGTTTCTTAATCGTCTTTATTAATCCACGTTCTCAATAGTGTTAGTGGTTACGGTCATGTGTGCCACTTTAGATGGTATATCGGGGTTGAATTAGGATATGCAAACCAGGGTAATACTGATAGTATGGCCTCATTACGTATCGTTGCTTTGATCAAGAAACAGAATCAAAAGATAAAGAAGCACAGCAGTCAGATCATGCGCGTATTGCTGGCACTTCAAAATTCCCTTACTCAATATGTAATGAAATGATAAATCTACGGGATTCTATTGCGGAAAGTGACCCGGTCTTTTGCAATTTGACAGTCGTTATGAATTTGTGAATGAGAAACCCATATGAAATTCAATTTTCTCACATGGCACTATTGCTTTAGAATAGGCACGGAGTTTAACATTTTTTTCTGAGAATAACACTTTTACAAGGTAAATAAAGTTCAATGATGTTACCTTCACGAACAGATTATTGATCTTTCTTTGATACAGTATAACATTTTTGCATAATGAGCAAGGACAGAAAATTTGAAGATGTGAAGATTAATGTGAATTCAACAAGCAAATAAAGCCGAGCATTGTTGTTGCTGCACATCCAAGAGTTTTTCTTTCTTAAAATCTGCCAGTGGTAAGCTATATGAACATTTTGCTCAATTTATTTAAAGTGTAAACATTTTTACATTAATGTTATAAGCTGTATTTTTATTTAGCTGACTTTTTATTCTTCCTGTATAAACTGGTACACTTTGAAGTTTATGCGTTCTATCCTACTAATAATTAGGATCTCCTTAAGACCCAGTGTTATTGTGAACATTTCTCTCATCACACGACCAAGGGAATTTTCTGGAGTACCAGAGGATTACAATAACCGAAATGGATATGCGTACGCAGAAAGCTAGTTTTTATTTGAAAGTTTATTGTCCTCCAAAGCTAGCTTTTACCTTCAAAATCGCATTTTCTTTTGAATAGTCTATGTGTACCGTTGGCCAAAACATTGCTACCACCATCTGTCCAGAATCCTTTCCCTTTAGTGAAAGACAAATTACGTTATTAGTGTTATTTTTATTGACGTTCATGAAGTAGACGTGATTTTCTGTATGAACATGAATTGAGGAAGGCGACTAGAAGAATTAACACTGAAATAAGATGATGGAAAGTTCTGCAATTTCCTAATTTTTCAGATTCCTGCTTATTTTCTTGCTCATAACAAGTGAAAAAAGCCCTTATAAGTATATCCAACACAAATGAAGTATTTTTAGTTCCTCAAAATTAAAAAATGCTAAAAAATAACCGAAACTGTACCACGAGTAAAATTCTCATGGGCAACGGCTCGCTTATGCTGAGATTGTGTTATTGCTGTTGGATGCTCGAACTTGATCTCTTCTAACACCTCGGAATGTGATGTCTTGCATTCCACCCCTTGTCCCTTTCCCTCTTATTTTCCGTACAGTGCACAAATACAATTGTCATTGGTTCTTGGGATACTTTACTGGTATAATATAGTTTATGGCATGTCAAGTCCGATTCTGTCCATTCTGTCATTGCATACGTTGTGTACAAATAAGCATGGCTATTTAAATTTCTTCGCTAATAGGAGTGTAAGTATGCCCAATTTTCACCAGATGGCAATAATATGGTATGTGCCCGTCTTTTTTAAATTTATATTTTCTTTCTTTCTAAAGCACCAAGACGTTAACTAATGCTGCTGCTTGATGAGGTCGGTGTCAAATGAGTTAAAATCCTCAAGTATTTCGCCTTAATGGAAATGTTTAATTCAAGAATTCCAAGTCAGGTCTAATACTTGAGATATAAACTGTCATCTCAATTTCAGCAATCTGTAAACTTCTATGTTTGGGTTCGCACGGTTAGGCATATATCTTTAATCGATGACAGCATCTGCGAATTATATATATAAAACCAGCCAGCTTAGAAATTAAAAGTGATCCCTCCCTTATCAGTCGTATTCTTCTTCACATGCATGTTTCATAGTGTGAAATTCACGGTGCTTTTCAACACCGTTGCATCATCATTACTTGCACTGAAGGCGGACACTTCTTCCACATTGTTGCCTTACATTTTTCGTGATCTCATACTTTAAGGCATTTTCTCTTATAATTTAGGTAATCGTTTGTGCAGTACTCTTGTTTTCATTTGTAATTGTACACTTTAAAAGCACATATCTCCCCTTTAGTTTCCTTATGTACCTTTCTCATTGATAGTCACATTTGCAACTGTTATTAGAAAATTTCCCTTTCTTTTCTCACATTCATTCTTATAGTTCGGAAGGCGATGTCATGTGCATACCAGTAGCACACACGGATGATGCTTTCTTTCCAGCATAGATTAATCATTTCAAATTTCTCTTCTGTCCTCAAAGCCTTTCTTTTTGAACTTCATCTAAAATATTTTCACAGAGCACTTTTCACATTTATTATTAATCTTTAGGGGGCATCGTAAACCTTAAGAGAAACAACAGCTAATTTACGAGTACGCGTCATGAAGCAACCAAAATACAGCTGGAGGAAGTTGGAAAAGTTACAGCTTGTGTTAGTTTGTTTATATGTTGCTTTTGATGTTTAACCCGAAAGCATTTCATGCCAGAGTCATATTACTGACCCACAAATCATAAATTCGAGCTATAGAATGGATGCTGGGTTCATCATGAATCACGGCTGAATGTATCTTACAGAAATTCAATTATTAACAGTAAGAATCAACTATACTTATGCTGACCAAGGGTGCAATGATAAATGAAATAGGCTTTCAATTCAAAATTGATTATTCACAAGTTTACTTCTTTCAATGTCGCAACAGAAGACAGATTCATTCGTTTTATTTAAGGACGCTCTTTAACATCTCAGGTCATCAGCGTCCCATTCAATTCCGGGCGTGAAACGGCCGACAAATTTTGCTCAGAGGCCTCTTCTTTCAGGCTCGAGGTTCTTTTTCCTGCCGTAAATGTACGATACAGGGCCCACGGCTTTACTTCCCTTCCGAAGAAAGTCATACTTAGGATTCTTACGCCCGAAAAAAATCCATCGATAGTGGCCGGGTTTGAACCCGCGACCCTGGGTTTAGAAGGCAAGTATGGTTACCACTACACCACCAGGACCGACAGAGAGAAGACAGATGACAACGAACCGTCGACTGAGGATGCTGACGATGGTCTGTGAAACATGTTCTACATTTAAACAAGTGGAGCCAATAAGAGTGTATAGTTTAACTCAATCATACAATAATTTTGATTATATGATTAGCTTCATTGTACAAGTTCCAATTAGCATTTCAAGTTAGTCAAATATATGTTATATGTAAATTGGAGATTAAATTTTACTAAAACAGTCCTTTCACAGAGTCGAATTTAACTCTGTTTCTTTCCTTGGTATATATTTCTTGTATTAGAGAAAGGATACTTTCAATACTGCTAAGTGACCTGTTCTTGCAAAGAGAAGTTCAGCAATCTTCAAAACTCTACATACTGATCTTCACTTTTCAAAATTTAATATAGTCACACAATTTTTCTTGGCTTGACTTCTTTCCCATCATATAAGTGACATTTCTTCAAACTGGATAACTGACAGTACTATTCATTTACTGTCATGAATTTTTGGATATTGCCAATATGACTACACATTTTGAAACTGAGAATATCGATTTGATTGACCAGTCTAAAGCCAATGTCAGCACTCTTCACTCACGTGATACTACTAACACTGAATGCACAAAGAATGCTGAATATCACCCTTCATGTGTATAAAACATGAATAAATGGGACTTTAATATGAAAATTTTAGATACATTTGAATATTTCCAAAAACGTTTATGGGTTTGAAGTGCTAATTAGAACTTGTACAGTGAAGCAAATCATATAATTAAGATTGTTGTATGACCGAGTCGAGCTACACACTCTTATTTGCTCCACTTACTTGTTTATATTTGAACATGGTTTGCACACCATCCATGTCCTCAGCTAACGTAATTAAATGCATGTGGATGGCTAGTTTTATTATAAAGTCGAACTACACACTCTTATTGGCTTCATTTACTTGTTTAAATTTAGTACATGTTTCACATACAGTTGTCTGCATCATCAGCTATCTGTCGACCATTTTAATGTCCTTTTTCAAGTTATGGAATTGCAGTTGAAGTCGTTAAGGTTAATGCATTTTATGCTTCAGAATAGTTACTAGTAAATTTTATTCATGTTGTTTGTTCCTTGTGGGCTCAAAGGCCTCTTATTAACTTGAAATGCTAATTAAAATTTTTACAGTGAAGCTAATCATATAATAGTATGATCTTAATTATATGATTAGCTTCAATTAGCATTTCAAGTTATTAATTGATATCATTGTATGATTCAGTTGAAACACACTCTTAAAGCTTCACTTACTTTTCATAAATGTATGGAACTGGTTTCGAGAACATTTTGTACCCATCTTCAGCCAAGTTAAAGTTCAACTGTCGGATCATTCGTTGAGCTGTGGGAATGTATATTCTGCTCTGGTGGCGGTGTAATAAACTTGTAGTTTATGTTTTCATCCCCAACAATGTCAAAGTTCATTATGCTGTCTTTGTATTTGTAGATGTAGATTTTTTCCCAGGTTGCTAATTCCATAGGTCCTTGTACTGATTGGTGAAATAAAATTGCAATATCAGTTTTAAATTTGCTTCTATTTATAACACTATAGGTATAATGAATTTTAGGCTTTTAATTTTTCATTGTATTTATATATGACACCAATAAATATTCAAAATACTCCCAAGCCTAGTTTCAACATTTTCTACATACAAGTCTAATATAATACAACATATTTTTGTATGTGTAGAAAATATGTTGTTATTGTACACATTTGATGTTGAAAACATTATCTGCAAACATTTTATAACAGTCACAGCAATTCTCTATAAGTCCTTCTAAAATTTAGAAATAGTTCTTAATTTCTTATACAACATTCTTTTGGAAGGTGATGTAATTCAGTCAAGCCCATCACATTCAAATTTATCTCATTGTCAATATAAAACACTTTGTAATATTTTGTAATTGTATAACAGTAGATCCTTTTCTTTCATGTTTTCCTTTAGTTCTCCTCTTTTCTGTTGGACACTATTTATGTCTCTTCTTTTGACTTTCTTTATAATTAAAGCATCAAATTTATATATAAGCTTGTGAACTGTTGAATGGTAGATCCTTCAAGCACTGTAATAAAATTATATATCAACATAAAGTGTTTCAGCATAGGTAGCTTTACACAATACAGTCTTCTATTTGGTACTATTTAGGTTCTGTAAACACTTCATAGCTTCACCGGCATCCAATTCTTGAAATGATTGAAAAGGGTTTTGAAGTTCCTACGTAGCTGAAATCATATATTGCACTGTAAGAAGTTGGAGGTTCTGTTTCTTTCTTTCTTGTCACTAACCGATGAGCTAGCTATGCACTTGATAATGCTCACAGCACGCAAAAGTAAATAGAAGACCTGCTATGTTGCAAACACTGTTTTTGCATATAACTGTTAGAATAATATGCTTTTGCTTAACTCATAGTTTGTCTACAAAAATTAGTATATTTCATTTCACATATTTAGCTGTTGGATATACAGCTTTTTCTGTGCCTAAAAAGCATAAGAGCAGCATCTACAGATATATGATAAAAGATAAAGCTTCACGATAAACTGCCAAACAGACTGGTTTATATTCAATTGCAGGCCATAACCTTCAATCGCAACACACCAGCATGATCCTATATACCTTCTACAACAGTGGTTACATATAATTGATATTATTATATGATTTAGTTGAACTACACATTCTTAATGCTTCACTTACTTTTCATAATATATAGAACCGGTTAGAAGAACATTTCGTTCTCGTATTCAACTAGGCTAAAATTCAACGGTTTCCAGAATAAAATGTTCTCAAAACTGGTTCTATATATTATGACAAGTAAGTGAAGCATTAAGAGTGTACAGTTCAACTAGATCATACAATAATATCTATTATATGATTGGCTTCACTGTGCAAGTTCAATTAACATTTTAATTAAATGGTTACATATATCATCAACTGAATGGTTTATCACTCTTAGGAGTTAGCTTTTGATTTAGCAGTGGGAACTTGTGTGATGAATAAAGCGAGTAATTTTATATTTTTGGTGCAGGTTGAAAGTTTGCTGCGAGTATTTTGTGAACTCTGGTGATGGCCGATCTGTGAAGTGAAGCTCATATTTTTTGTACAAAATATTTTTATACAATACATGAGGGCCTGCTTTCTGCATTGCCCTTGCATAATATTTCCATTGTTTTTCACTATGTAAGATATAAATTAGCAGCTAATATTTTTCTAGTGTAGTTTTGTGATGGTACTAAGTACACTCAATACTTGTGATCTCAATGTTGAATAGGTTCCTTGTAAAACAGCATATAAAACATCTTATTCTAATTTACATTTCACTTGCTTGCAATTTATTATTATTCTTCAAAATGACTTCACTTTTCAGGATATGCAAATTTTAATTCCAGACCACATTGCCAACCAAAAACTGTTCATCTGCAGCTATTAAAAACTCTTAAACCAAAGGAAATACCATTTGAAAACAACCACCAGTTTCCAGCTGTGCCGTACATAAACAGGGTTATAGATAAAATAACAAGACACCTAAAAAGGACAGTATAGGTACACTATTTGGGAGAAAGAAAGAAAGGAAGGAGGGAGGGAGGGAGGGAAGGAAGGAAGGAAGGAAAAAGTAATCTCTTGAATGCAAAATGCCTGCACGTCCTACTTATTACAGTTCACAAATTAACCTGGTGTTATATGGCATGTACTAAAGATTATGGCACAAGGGAGTACAAATTACATGATACTAACCCCAACTTCTACAGCTTCCTGCTCATCATACACAACTACTTGCAAAACAAAACTTCTACGTACAGATAACCCAAGGAAAATTGACCAGGAGACCGCAAGAAGTAGGAGTTCTACAAGGGCTATTTTGTCTCCTTATTAATATTCTAAGTACACCAGTGACTTTGCACCAACAAATAACAAAGTGTTCATATGTGCCAATGATATGGTAATCTACACTCACCACAAAAACCTCCATTATGCAATTAGAGCATTACAATGCCACACAAACTCCTTTCTGACATGGTTAGACACATGGAAAATAAAAATAAACCCAATTAAATGTATGCCAATGCTATTCATGCAGAAAACCAAAATCCCCGATATTCACTCAATATTCAGGGAAAACAATTACCATTTTGCCAGCATAAACACCATCTAGGGGTACACTTAGACTCCAGATTGGCCTGGAAGAACCATACTGCCAAGCAGCGCCTGAAGATATACTGCCCCCATATTTCGCAGCAAAAAAGTTGTAAAAAATAAATATATACATAAAAAAAACAACCACCCCCATACTGTATAAAGCATTTATTCTAAGCTTCTTAACTTACGCCAGTGCAGCCTAGGAACATGCATCAAAAACTGCAATGGTGCCCCTGCAAACTATCCAAAATCTATGCCTCAGGAAACTACACAATGTTCCTACATTTACCAGAAATGTTACCATACATCCAGAGATAGGAATCAAGCCCATAGCAGATTTTACACAGCATAAAATCCACAGGTTCTGGGCAAAAATTTCAGTCCACCCGAGTATGGTAATCAGAAATACTGGCAGAGATATATCAGAGCACAGAAAATTTAAAAGAATGAAAATGGTGATGCCCCGAACCCAACTGTTTTTAAAGGTAAATTACCCCTTCCCATCTATTCTTGAACATCCCCACCCTGTAAATAGATTTATTTTAGATTAACTTAGAGATACAAACAAAATTAAACTGATAAATGTAGATTGGCTAAATATTTGAAAACTGAAGTATACCCAATAATACTCAATAAGTATATCCGTCAACAGCAAGGTGTGTGCAGCACTCTTATATGACTTAGGCACAGATTTCATCAATGGCAAAGTGAATGATAGGTATGTTCCTCCAACATGACAATGCGATTGCCCCATGCCAGCAACAATGCAATCGCAAAGTTCATTGTGTCACCCCTCCTATTCAATGGATCTCACTCCGTCTGATTATGCTTTATTTGACAAATTACAGGACTTGCTATGAGCTAAAAATTTGGCAAAAATGAGGAAATTCAAGCTGCTGTCCACTAGTGGTCTACCTGTAAGCATTCATTTTTCATTTAATTGATAAACTATTTTAATAAACCTAATTATTATATTATAATGCTAGATGCTGCAATAATAGGCTAAAGACTATAAGAACTTTATGGTAAGTACTCCAAACAATGGTTTTGCAATGCCATAATGAAATAACCAGGAAGTTGACAATATGCATTGATGTTGGTGGGGAAAATATTGAGAGATCCACATGTATTGAACCATGTTTCATAATAAATAAGGTACAAAAAACTACTATTGTAAATCATTTTCAAATGCCCCTCTTACTACAAATAAAGTGATGTCACTCTTCAGCAGGAAGTGTACTTCAAAATAGATTTTGGAAAAATAATAATTTCAATATGAAGAATAAACCAGCAGTAATGGGCTAGAATGAATGTATGTCACATATTTGTCCTACACTTGCCATTTTTTCTTAGCATTTTACTATTGCTATGCTATAAGATTTTTGTATATTCATTTTATTACATCTGTTTCATCTTCTGTGGATTATATACTTCATGCTTTGCCTCATTAATTTACAACAGACAAATATTTTAATTTTTTCCAGGTGATGAGAAGAAGCCATGTCCAAGATGCAAGGCACATGGCTGTTGTATTCGCAAGGGATGTGGGGACACGTGCAACTGTATCCATTATGTGGTTCAAGTACCTTTTCATTTTAATGGTCCCTTCCCTTGAATGAGTTCTTTCTCTGCACCATTAAAAACAATGCAGGGATCACCAGATGAATGATGTTAGCAGTCAATCATCAATATACAGAATTGAACTAAACATTTTTAAGAAACAACTTATTGCTTTAATAAAATTATCAATGATTATTTTCAGTGACTGAATAACCTGTTCATTAATTTATTAGCTCATTATTTTTAATGCAGATGATATAACTCATGGCACTTTAATGAAATGTATTCAGCAATATACAGCTATTTTCCCTCTATCTTTATGGCAGTCAATACTAGTGAGAAACACTTCACAATTTTTAGCGCAGCTTAAGGTAATTTGCATGCATGATAGGTATTTAAAAAAGAAAGAAAAGAAAAAATATTAAAAATAAAAATGCTGACACTTGCCTTTCTATTATGTCATCTGAATGTTTGTTATATAGCATTAATTTGTGTTTATAAAATGAAAGTATTTCTTGGTACTTAGTTAAATGTACCCATTCTTTTTCAAGTATTACATTTGTAATATATTGTTATTTTTCATAAAATAAAACATTTAAAATGAAATTACATCTTAAATGGCTTTGCTTGAGGCAACCTAAGAACTCCTTATCATTCAAGCATGTATGAACTAAGGTATAATAAGTATTTTTCAATCTTAAGCAATATGAATTGTTACCCACTTTGTTTTAATACTGATAACAGAAGCACAAAGACTGTAGCACTAATATGTGAATTAATGGTTTAGTAGCTTTTAGAATTCCTGAGGAACTCCAATAATATGATTATGATTTAATCTAAAATGTGTGAAAAGCATATTATCTTGAAAATAGAGTTAATCTTATTAGCAAACATTTCAAACCTAAGGCAGTGCAAAATATAATTTTAATACCTTACTATATATAATCTGTTTTTTCCCCCCTTCCCAAAGACCCATAAGCTGTGAACTGTGAATTTCTGGGTGTAATATGATCTTTTAAGACACTTCAACAGTGGTTCAGAGGTGTTGGCAGTAATGATTTAATAAATTCTATTTAACTTTCTACTAAACATGTATAAAATTTTGAAAATATTTTATTCATATTTTAAATGTGAAGATAGATAAACGATTCTTGAGAATTTACTAAATTGTTACTTCTAACACTTCTAAATCACTGTGGAAGTGTCTTAAAAGGTGACATTATATCTAGAAATTCACAAGTTCATGCATGGTCTGCTTTTGCAGCTCCAACTATTTCTCGTTTTAAAACCATCTTTTGAGTCAATTATTTATTTTAAAAATAAATGATAGAATTCAATGATTTTTCTTTGTTTGTGTCAAAAATGCATAATGAAGGTTCCATTAATTTTTTAAACATAAAAATCTGACTACCAGACCTGTTATTTGTTTACAAATACATGGCTGAAAAAATCCATATGCAATAGAACAATACTTAAAAAGCAATTTATATAAATGCATGAGGGCAAAATTGATAATCACTTACTATGATCCTAGTACTCTTAAGAACCTTAATAAAAGCATTTCTTGAAAAATTATCCAACATGCATGCTAGAAGATATCTGTTATAGAAAAATGATAATGCTTCACCACACATTACTAATGATGTGTGCTCTATACTTAAAAGAAACTCCCAACAAACCAATTGACAGAGTTGTTCCTCAGAATGATACTGTCATTTTTATAGGGTTGTATGTAAAAGAGTTAATTTATGCAAGAGGATTTAGCAGATGACAATTATCTACATCAATAACTTCTTTGCAAATGGAAATTATAGTGAAACAAATGGCTCCTAGGCAATAAACTTTAATGATAATCAGTAATTCTGACTCGCATTTAAATTTAATTATATCATTTCAATGAATGAGCTGTTATCATTTTTAATATACTTTCCTTCCACTGTTATTCTTATTTTAGATAGTTATAGACAGCAACATTTTTCATGTTTCATATTCAGAATTTCAGATATAAATACAAGCAAGATAAGAGGTAAGATAAATAAATTAGCAGTCATCTGATATCTTAACTATGCTAATTAAAAGAAACAAACATTCACTTACCCTTAGTAACCAAGTGAGAATGGAATCCCTGTATGGAACAAAGATCTTCTTTTTGTTGCTGGCATTTTCAGCCAGTGCTGTTATGACTTTTCCCAAGGTAAGAAGGGAGCAATTGATAATAGCTCCTTCCTGGAGGGGGGGGAAAAAAATTGTAGAGTTAAAAAGTTAGCGTTCAGTATTATAATGAAATGCTTAATTTTTTGGGTCTTGAGCTTTACGACACAAACCATTAAAACCTTTCCCCAATAGTGCTATTTTTTTTGTATTTTTGTAATTATGTAAAGTCCTATATAAAGAAAGGTTTCTCTTTCAGCTTACCTCAATACAGGTCTGCCAAAATGACAAAGCCTACTTAATACATGTATTTTATTTAGTAGGCTTTGTCATTTTGGCAGAAATACATATATATTAATGCTTCAGGAACAGGTGAAAACAATGTTAAAGAAAACAGTCTGTTATATAAATTGTTTTTCAAAATTTGCATAGAGCCTTTGAAAACTGCTGCCACTATACTTTTTATGAATTTTTTACCTAGTATCATGTTGATGACAAAACACCACAAGTATTTTCAGAACAGTGTCTTTAGCACTAATCATTAGTTATATTATTTTGATGTTGGAAAGATTTTATATATATGTATATTTTTTAATAAGAAATGGTTGGTGCATATATATTAGTTCTTTCTGTGTTTTGCATTGGGTTGCATGACATGAGTTTAATTTTGAATGGTGGGACCGATTGTCCCAGTGGATGTAGCTAGATCAATTGCAATCATATCGAAGCAATGGGTGCTTCCATATTCTGATAGGCCATTTACTTCTTCATAAATCATGAGTTATTTCATCTCAATTTTGCTGCTATTATCAAACTGTATACCAATGTCTGGTATTTCTAAGCTATTCTCCTTGGAACAAGAATCCAAGACAAGTCTAATAGTTTCAAACTCACTGTGGCAGCTCCTACAGTGGCTACTGTCTTGGGATCTTCCAGGTGACAATCCACAATGCTCACTCATTAGTGGTCATTCTCAGAGTCTCTTTCCATTCAGTGCTGGTTAAATTCTTCTGATTTGTCTACTGATTTAATGGCAAAAGTATATTCTTCAAGGCTGTGCCTTTGCCTTTCTGCAGTAGAAAATACCAAGATTTGAATTCTCTCTTGCTCCCAAGTTTCCTTGGGAATGAAGAATCACACTTGAAAATTTCAAGTTATGGCCAGGATTCAAACTATGTATCTTCACCCTCCCATGCTATTACTCTAACAGACCGAGCTACTGTCCTCCTCCAAGCATGGGACTGCCACGGGTGGCCGAAGTCGTGGACTCGTGAGCGCGAGGTCTGGATTCGAATACTGCCAGGACCATCCTCCCTGACTGAGGTTTTTTCCAGGTTTTCCTCAGTCCTCATAAATGGCAAATGCCGAGGAGGTACCCAAAACTTAAGCCTAGAACGATTCCTTCCTTAAAAATAAATCCTTTCCCAATATATCATTTCATCTCATGTATCATCCTGTTCATTGCCTGTGGTGCCTCTGTAGCAAAAATGGGCGTTAAACACTATTCATTCATTCCAAGCATGGAACCATGGACCTCTCTCATTTTATTCTATATTCCCCAGAGACCTCTCTAAGGTTTCTGTACTTTGAGAAATTTATTAATTAATATTATGAGGACTTATAACCAAGGCTTCTAGTTTAATCACCAACTATACATAGGTATTGCATATATGAAAACTGTTCTTTCACATTGGCCATGTGTAAAACTTTAGTCTAATATGAAGAATTAGACTTGAAAAATTTGGGTCATGGCTGGAATTTGAGCCACAGATCTTTAGCCTTCCGGTGTGGTTGGTTAAACTGGAAGCCTGTATTATAAGTACTTGTAGCATTACAAGTGGCCTCTTAAGAAATAAATCTATTATAGAAGAAGAGCCTTAGAGAAGTGCGTGGGGTATATAGAATCAGATAAGAGGTTTGTGGTTCTGTGTTTGGTGGACATAGTAGCTCAGCTGGTTAGTATCAGCAGGGAAGGCTGAACACCAGTGATTAAATCCCAGCAGTGATCTGAATTTTTCAAGTCTGAATCTTTTCCAATTAATTTTTCACATATGGCCATTGTGAACCAACGATTTTCATATTTAAGAGTTTGCTTATTTTTCTGGCAGTTGTAGGATGGTCATTAAGGTCACTGTCTCTTAGATTTATATTGTAAATTCAGAGTTTTTGTAAGCTTTCAGTTTGTTCATTTGGAGGTCATGAGAATAATTAATATAAATATTGTTTGCATACAGTAACATCTGGCATGAATTTATATGCTGTAGAAAAACCTTCCTTTTCACTTTAAATATTCCAAATCCCTTGTATTTTCATTCTGTGTTTCATTTTGTCCTGTATGGCGGTTGGTAACTAGAGAAATCTGTTATTATTTCCATTGTCAGATGTGAGGCTTAGCAATTTGTACCATCTTGGATTAGGATGACCTGGCTTTGATGTGAAAACTTGGTTCAGTCTTTTGTGGTGATAAGATCCCAGTAATGGTGCCAAACAAGAATGCTTACAGCTATGTGAAAGTTTTTGAACTAGAGTTGTAGAATATTAACTATGGGTTTTTCAAAGGCAAAGCAAATTTGGTTTACTGACAAATGAAGATTTTACAAAAAAGTACAAAAACAAGTAAAATCTTTTTTCTTAAAGGATAAGTTTTAAATATGCAAAACCTTTCTGAAGTCATTGTTGCATGAGCTGACATCATTAAAGAAATTTTCAATTAGAACCTATAATTTTTTAACACCCTCCAGCTTCATTTGTTTTGTACAGAAGCGTAATTTAATATTCAAATTCAAGGACTAACAAATTTTAAATTCACATAATACTATGACAAAAATTTTGCTTCATAGTAATAATATATGCTTTTGTATAAAACAGATAAAGGTGCAGGGTGATTAAAATGAACAAAATGTGAAAAAAGCATAGGTTTTAATTTTAAAAAATTCTTCAATGAGTTCATAGCTCTAGCAACAATGACTTTGAAAAGGTTTTGAATTTATGAAATAAATTCTTTAAGAAATAAGATTTTTGAAGCTTTGAGGCACTTATAAATGAAAATTATTTACAACATATTACTCAAGGTTTTACTGAAATTATATTCTAATTTAGGAGGGAACTAGAAAATACATGTACACCTGTACAAGCATAATTGGAAATATGCAAAGTATACATAATGTAATTTGAATCTGTCGTCTTAATCAGTCATATTTTACATTTTACATTTGATAAACATTTTTATAAACAACAAACAGGCTTGACCATGGGCAGTCCTCTATCTTCTTTTCTGGCAAATCTTTACATGAGTAATTTTGAAACACACATTACTTCAGCCTTTCCACACTTCTTTAAGTGTTGGTACAGATATATTGATGATGCTTTTGCCATAGTTAATGAAAAGTTAATTTAAGATGCACTAAAGATTTTGAATATTCAAGATAAAGATATAAAATTCACACATGAAATAGAAACGGACAATATGCTGCCTTTTTTGGATATAAAAATTATAAAAAGTAAAGAAAACCTTAAATTTGGCATATATAGAAAGGACACACATGCAGATAATTATATCAAAGAAAATGGTTTTAATCCTATGGCTCACAAACATGCAATTTTTAATGGTCTGATATGCAGAATGATCAATTTGCCAATCAGTAAAGAAGAATATAACATGAAATATAACAAAATTAAAGAAATAGCAATTTTAAATGGTTTTAATGAAGACTTAATATGTAATAAGATTAAAAAATTCCAGAAGAAGAAAAGAATTGAAAATTGCAATACATTATCCAACATTTAAAGAAAAAATGTCCTTTAAAAAATTTACATATAATCCAACAGTGATGTATAAATTTCAAAAAATATTTAAAGATGTTAATATAAAATTGGCTCCCACTAATAAATTTAGTCTAAAAAATGTTTTGAAAGACAATACTACAGATAATACTCCAAAGGAGAAAACATTAGGAATTTACAAGATTTCACGCGCTGAATGTAATAAGATCTACATAGGAAAAACCAAGAGGAATGTGGGGATACGTCTTAAAGAACATATGAGGAATTTAAAATACAAACAAATAGAAAAATCAGCGGTGGCATATCACTTTTGGACCGAAAATCATGATATAAAGAAAAAGGTCGAATTATTGAGAGCTGTACAGGGACCAGTAGAATTGGATATTTGGGAAAAGATTTACATCTACAAACATAAGGATCATTTGATCAATTTTGACATTGCAAAAGAAGAAAATATAAATTTTAAGTTCATAAAAGTTTCACCAGAGCGGAACATTACTTTTGATACTATGCAACAACAACCTTTCACACCAGTCGTTCACGGTCGAAGATGGAGATAACATATCTTTGAAATTGGTTCCGTATATTTTTAAGGTTAGTGAAGCATGAAGAGTGTTAAGACGACAGATTCAATTTACATGAGCTTCACTGTGTTAGTTCCATATGAAAACTTTTTTAAAGATTTACAAATTTTAAAAAATTTTGATAATGTATTTTACTTATTAGCCAGCATTGAAACAAAAATAAATATTTATTCAGAAACATGCAGAAATTAAAATGTATAATAGAAATGTTGAATATTTATTCAGCTTTAACTTTCCCTCCCCCCATTGATAATTCAACTTTCCAATTTATTTTTTAACCCGACAACTGAAGCGACACTTCACTGATAAAAAGTTTTCTTTCTTTCTTGTTAGATTTCATTCCAGTTTTGCTTTACTTCTTCTATGAGCTTTGATCTTACAATCCATTAGGAAATTTTTAAACGATTCTATTTTACATTACTTGTGTAACTATCCTAGAGAATGAAAAAGCATCATTTTCTCAGTAAATGCCATAATTAGCAAGCCTCAAAGTAAAGCTTTCCTTTCTCCCACACTAATAGTTACAATCTTATGAATCTGTTAATTATAATAAAAATTAACCCTATACAGGTTTTAATTTTCTTGATTTTCAAGGTCTGTGGGAATCTTCTTTTATTTTCTTTATAGTTTAACATCCCTAATAACAAAAGTCTGAAGAGTTTGTTTTTTGATGAAATGATTGCATAAATGAGACTGTGGCCCACAATGTTTAAGGTTACTTCTTATTCACCTTTTCAGTGTAAGGAAAAGCTCTGGAAAAAACCTTACCCAGGCAATTTACCTTACAGGATTTGAACCCAGGTCCTGCAGATTTGCAAATAGACATGTTGACCATAATTCTGTTTATTTTCTTATATACCACTTCTTGTTTGAAACAGAGCTAGGAACAAAAAAAGAATCAAAGACATCAGTACTCTTATTCCTAACAAGGAAGAAAATAGAATGTACCAAAAATTCACATACCATCCATCAACCTTCTACAAATTCCAAAAGATTTTCAAAAAACACAACATTATATTAACTCCA
This sequence comes from Metallyticus violacea, assembly GCA_030762175.1. Lineage (NCBI taxonomy): Eukaryota > Metazoa > Arthropoda > Insecta > Mantodea > Metallyticidae > Metallyticus > Metallyticus violacea. The sequence goes on from CM060836.1 coordinate 60,767,016, forward strand.
AAAAACAGTTACTCCATAAAAAATATACTAAATTCTAAACTAAGAGGACATTCCTCAAGAGAACAAATCAGGAATATATCAGATGGAATGTATCGATTGTGAAAAAAGTTACATAGGAAAGACTAAAAGAAACATTAAAACACAAACAAAAGAACACATCAGGAACATAAAACAAAGACAGGAAGAAAAATCAGCATTAGCTTGGCATTTTTGGAATGAAAAACATAATATAAACAGGAATCCCAAACTACTTAAAAACATTTCAGGGAAAACAAAACTCGCCGTTTGGGAAAACATTTATATCTGGAAGAACAAATGTAGCGTTTTCAACTTTGAAATCCCACCAAGTGACATCTTAATACAGAAGTTCATCCAACCGCCACCAGAGACAAACCAAACCACCACAAAGAACAAGGCTGGCAGTCGAACTGGAACTGAAGATGGGAGCAATTAGCTCCAGAAATTTAGTTTTCCTCTTTTAAAAACTATTAGTGACATAAGTGTTACAAAGTCGACTCAGTTATTCTAAACTTATACTAAACATCACTGTTACAAACGTCCACCATATTTAACTAATATGATTTTATACTTCTTAAATGAAAAAGAGCATAAATGTACTATTATTTCAATAGAACTCATCACCATCGATATCATTAAATGGATATAATGGCACCTTAGATTCAAAATCATATTTTATTGTTTTAAATAATAATAATAACAACAACAGCACACATATTCAAAAATACATTGATTGGTAGGTGGTCGCAAAAAGTGTGGTCACTGACCACCAGAATTTTATCTCTGGATGAAATTAGGTAGATAGATGATGTAGCATTGCATTGTAAATAATATTGGAAGTATAACCACAATGAGTATATATAGGGTAGGTCCATAAGTTTCTGGCTTCGCCGATAAGGATTGTCGTCTTCACAAAATCCTCCTATAAAGTCTTTTTTCACCTAAACTACTAATTACTTCTTGTCTATATCATCCAATCTTAGATTTATTTCTTTCCCAAATCCTCTGTTTTAGTATTTCCTATTTATCCATATTTTTCCTAAATCTATCCATTGTAAAATTTCTTGTACTTTGAAATATAATGATTCTCTACACCACAGTTGTTCATAAACAAAACATGTGATTACAGAAGACATTAAACTGTTTTGCTGTTAAGTGCTTAGGGATCATATGACCATCTAGAAGTTACAAACTTTCATCTTAAATTTGTAGAGTTGGCAGTGGCTCCAAAATTTAGAACTTTACTAATGTCAATTTCAATATTATACCTCTGGAATAGCAAGGTTGCTTTCTGAAGTTGAAAGTTCCCATGGTTCCCTTGTAAGCATTACAGATAGCGCTTGATACAATCTATTAAAATATATTTACATTATTCTTTCTATAACAAAACTGGATATAAAATTATAATTACCCTTCGTCTATCTCCACTAGTTTGATTGTGTGATGGTCTTTCACTGCCTGCTAGATCAATAAGGTTTATTTTGCTTTTATGTTTATATTCATCTGTTGCTCCAGTTTCTTCTCCCTGAAATAAGAAAGGTTCAATAACTACAATAGTGAAGTGACATATATGCCCTCAATTCATATTTTGTAAATTGTGCAAGATGCTACACTATTAAAGTGCATTCAAATTATAGCAACAATTACTTTTTTTAAATGCTTATTTTTCTTGCAATGAAAAAGCATACATTTGTGAATGGCAAGGTTGGTTTGTTATGAAAAATACTTTCATTTCTATTAATATGTTGCCAACTTTATTACCTGCATCTTTGTAAGTATAACACTAAAGATGGCATGAGATCTGGAGCTTTTTTCATTCATTATTGTTGCTGCAGTGGCTCTCTGGTTGTTTCCCATTATCAACCAACTCTGAAATCAAAAGAAAAGAAACACTTAGATGAATATTTCCTGTTCCAACTCCCCCCCCCTCTCTCTCTCTCACCAATAATTTTTTATGATTGTTTCTATTTAAATGTAAAGGTCTGATGACAATTTGCTATCGAGTGAAATGCAGATAGGAAAAATTGTTTTTCTGTAGAAGTGCAGTTAATATTGTATTGAATGTATAAATTATTTTTAGTGCTGTATTTTGTTTTTGGTTGGATCAGAGCCTGGTCCCCTGTATATTCCAGAAGGTAGATGCTAAATAGTCTGGGACTGGGGGGCTGAACCGATCAAATTGGAATAAATTTTATTGGAGTTAATGCCTTCTGGAATTCTTATTTGTTATATTTAAAATTAATATTCCCCCTTTTTTTTTCTGTGTTCATTTTGTTATAAAAATTTGTATGTTGATGCATGAGAAATAAATGCTGCCACTGCCACCACCACCTATGCAATATAATGTTTGGCAGAATTTCATTAAAAAATAAAAGATGGATTAAAATGAATTACATTTTATTTGCTTTTCTAATAACATTTTAAATATTTAAGAATATAGGTTTTTGAAAAGAAACAATGAGGCAACTTATATGTACTAGTAAAACAAAATTGGGATAGGGAAAGATACACTGATTAAACTAGCAAAGAAGAACGGTATGGAGAAGAGCACATATGTGGAAAGAAATGCTGTTGAACAAGGTGTATTGTATCCATTATATGGGAGAAAGAGGATGCAGAATTTATATTGTGGCAATTATAAAAATGGTATTAATAATGAGGCATTGACAATGAAGTAGGATTGTCAATTTACAATGTATTATAGAGTCATTATTAGCAACAGAGTATAGGACAGCTTATTTAAAAGGTAATCATGTCTGTTAAAAGCAAGAATAGAAAAGGAAGATAGTGATTGGTCGATACATTATGATTTGCCTTGGTTTTTGCAAGGCAGTCCAGGGAAGTCAGTCAACGAGGCAAGCCCAGTTGACCCTGAGATGCTTGTTCACCATGATGTAGATTTGTAAGTAATAAATACCTTTTATCATGTGTTAGCTTAAGTATAATAAATTGTGATACACCAATTGTGTTTATTGTGCATACATCTGGAAGAATCCCTTTTCCTAACAAGATGATTAAGTATAAGTTGAGTTTGGGACTAATGTTGCAGTATGCCTTCCTCAGGCCAGTGTAAATTTGCAAGTAGGTTTTAGCTGTTTAGAAGGCCTGGGTCACGACAACATGATTGCTGGAGGATTGGAGAAATAAATTTATTGATATGAAATGAATAATATAGACAAAAGAGCTGGAATTAAGGGGCCGTATATAAAAGACTACAATAAGTTCTGCCAATTTCTATATAAAGTGAAAAGTAAGAATGGAGAATGAACAAAAATGAAGAGAGCACAAATAGTTGAAGTTACTATTTAAAGTAAATTTTGGCTTTTTTTTTTTTTGATTGATTTATTTATGGACGCTCTTTAACAACTCAAGTCATCAGTGTCCCATTCAACTCAGGGCGTGAAACGGCTGACAAATTTTGCTCAGAGGCCTCTCTCTTTCAGGCTCAAGGTTCGTTTTCATGCCATAAATGTATGACACGGGACCCACGGCTTTACTTCCCTTCCAAAGGAAGCCATATTTAGGATTTTTACGCCCGAAAAAAATCCATCGGCCTGACTGGGTTCGAACCCGCGATCTTGGGTTTAGGAGACAAGTATGGTAACCACTACACCACCAGGACCGACGTAAATTTTGACTGACTGATAATACATACACGTATGAATTTGTAGTTTATAAATATATAAGCTTTGAAATAGCTAAATTAAAATTTGTAACTAAAGAATTGGGAATAGAGGAAGGGGAAATTTGATTTAAGTATAGAAAATTGTACAGTTTATAGTTTTAGGTGGATGATGAATCCTTAGTCTTCTGGACATTCCAGTAGAAAACTGCTGACAAACCAAATACAGGAGATTATTTACTGTACCTTAATGTAGATTAGAAAGGGTTTTTGTGGATTATAAAGATTAGTTGCTTTATATGAACAGTTGAGAGTTACAAATTGCGTGAAAGTGTATGTATAATAACTGTCTATTGAGTCTCATCTGAAAAATGGCCAGGGCCAATATCAAATGCCGATACCTTCCTTACACTCTCCATATGTGTTGCTTATCAACATGAATACTTAGTTCACAGCCTGTATGTAATCAAAAGAAGCCTTTTTCAAATTTTACTTTCATTGGGAAGAGAGAGAGAGAGAGAGAAGAAACCCCCCCACACAAATGCATGCACACACACTTTTTCAATGAAAGTAAAAAAAAATTTTTGATTTGTTTTAACATCTCTTTAACATCTCAGGTCATCAGCATTCCATTAAATTCAGGGTGGAAATGACCGACAAATTTTGCTCAGAGGCCTCTTCTTTCAGGCTTGAGGTTCTATTTTGTGCCACAAATGTGCGACATGGAACCCACGAGTTTACTTCCCTTTGGAAGGAAGTCATACTTAGGATTTTTATGCCTGAAAAAATCCATCAACCCTGGCCGGATTTGAGTTTAGAAGGCAAGTATGGTTACCACTACACCACCAGGACCCACCAAAGTAAAATTAAAAACATACTTCGTTTGAGTATATACAGGTTGTAAACTAAGTGTTCATGTAGATAAGTAATGCACATAGAGTAATGTAAGGAAGGTTGTTCCATTACAACCATTAAATTTAGTAAAAAGCCATTTTATTAAAAGAAATACATAATCAAATAGGACTATTAACATGGGAAAATTTTTTCATTCTAAAAACTCAAGATTAATTAATAAATTTTGACATTGTACACCTGAACAAATTTGATAGAGAAGAAACTCAGATCCAGCTATGACCACATTAAACAGCCCAAAAACTTATCAAACAATCAACAGCTGAAGATGCGAACAAAGGTTTCCAAAACATATTTTAATTTAAAAAATTGTAAGTGAAATTCATGTAAACATTAAAAAGCATTCAATTTTGAATAACAAAACATTTTAACATAAAACTGAATGCTTTGTAAACTGTGGTCAGGAATTCACTAGGGATGGATTTAGCATCTGGTTAGAACATTCCAGACTTTCAATTCCTGCCAGTTATCAGTAAGAGCTTAGCAAAAATCATATATTTAGTTCTGACAGAATTTCTGATGGCATCATTATGAATAAATCGCAATTGATATAATTAAGGCGATAATACCTCCTAATTTATTAGGAATAGATCATAAAATAAAGATCAGGTAATCTTCATTTTTAAGATCACTGAATACTCTGTGAAGTTAATTTCACATTTAGCATAATTGGATACTACAGCTAAAGATAAGCATTTAATATTTTCATTTGAACAAAAAGAAGATGGCTAAAATAAGTCACTCTCTTGGAGGCTTGTTTGCAAAATATATTAGTATAGCAGTGCAGGAGCTTAAGCATCTTTTGCTAATGGAGTTTTCAAAGAGAACAGAAGTGAAAAAGCTCTGCAGTCAAGGCTTCTGCCACCAACATTCCTAGAGTTTGCTGTAGCAGAATACAACTTCACTTCATGATTACGTATCAGCATAGAGAATGTTATATCTTTTCATGTTCTTTCTACTATTTAAATTTATGGAAATCTTGCTTCTATCAAACATTTTTGGTATTCCAGCACAGTAAATAAGCAAGTTCACTATGAAGATTCTCCTTCAAACTATACCCTCCCGATGTTTAGCCAGAAGTTATTTAGGTTCAGAACATTTTAAACATGATATATTCAAAACAATTTATAAACAAGAATCAATAAATGGATACTGACATTAGTCGACAATATTTAGCTAAAATCTCCTAAGGCAGAAGTAACAACTAGAACTTATTTCCATTTTCCACTCACTAACTCAAAAGGTACAAATCTGAATTCAAATACTAAGAACCTAATTAATTATTTGTACACAAGATAATTTGAAGTTTCCAAGAACTGTGGTGTTGGTCATTCTGTGTGAGATTACACTATTGCCTTATTTATTTGATGTCAAGTATGTATAGTTTTAGGGGAACTAATTAAGGCATGCTAAAACTGTTGGAGTAGAACCTGCCCAGTTGGCTGTTAATCTAAGAGCTACCTAATCAGGTGAAGTGTTTACATCAGCTCACAAATGTTGCAAGTAACACCAACCAATCCCTGGAATGTTTTGAAAATGTAGGAGAGATAGTTACAACATATCAATGGGAAGTTGCAGTAACAAATCATTCACTAACTTTTTAACCAATATAGAAAGAAAAAAATACAGAGGAGAATAAAGTACTATGTACAATACATCAATCTTGAAAGTGGACAGAGAAACAGAAAAATGTGTAGCCTGTACACAGTGAAGTTTGGTTGTCAGCAGTGGCCTATGTATGTTTTCTTCAACATACTATGTCTAGCTGGAATCAATGCATGGATCCTGTACAGAGAGCTGGAGAAAAAGTAAGCCAGCAAGAATTTTTTTTTAAGCTTGCACAACTCTCCTCTTCATACATGCTGTCAAGAGAAGGACCTACTCATGATACTATTGGTCAAATCCAAGAGCTAGATTAAGACCTACCAGATTGGAGGATGTAAAGGTCCGAACAAAACCAAGAATATGTATGTGAATTGCAAGGAGTATGTGTGTGACCCTTGCTCAGGGAATACTTGTTAGCTGAACTTTACTGAAAGGTGTACCAATGGGTAAGAACAATATTTAATCGATTATTATGTTCATAAATAAAAATTGTAGTTGCTTAATACAAAGAAAAACTGTCATTTTAACACTTTTGTTCAATATCAAAACATATTATACAGTAAAACATGAAAAAAGTAGCCAATCAAAATGATTGGTTGTCCTACTAGGTATCAAGATGATGCCATATCTAGTTTAAAGGGGAAGCTTCCCTGTCAATATCTTCAAGGAACTATCACTGGATGATAGTTAAAAGTTTACTCACGTCTCTGTATATTTAATTTTGAATATCATGTTCTATTATGCAGTAGGTCTGAGTTAAGAGTTTTTAGAAGTCGTCCAAAATGCAATCAAATGCCTTTCCTTATAATAAAACACTCAAGAGTTAAAACAGCCCATCCTTTAGTTTTATAAGTAAAGGCTACTTTAGAAAGAAAGATTAAACTCCGAAATGGTATGTTGGAGACTAGGAGCATCTAGTATAACAAACATCTGGATACCATTAATATAGAGCTTTTCAAAAACATATTGTATAAGTCCAAAAATGAGTTCCTGCATTTATATCAACTTAGATCAAGAAATGTTCAATTTATGAGTTTTTAAGATCTGTGTATAACACTCAAAGCTTTCCAGTATCTTAAAATAAATGTTCAAAATGTGCATCTGTTGCTAGAATACAGGTCACACTTTAGTATTTCATTGTCAGTGAAGACAATCCCTACAGAAAATAAATATATATGAAAAAAAGATGAAGATGAAGAATGAAGGAAAGAAGGGAAGGAAGGAGGCCTGACAGGCCATTGATTGTCTGGAGGGAATTGCAATTCTTGCATGAAGTTGCTCCAACACACTTTGGTACCCATGCCTGTAGGAAATAGTATGTGCTGGAATTCAGAACGTGTGTTAAGATTATGAGAGGAAGATAGATTTTGAAAACGAGAAGATAGATAAGATGGAAAAGCTGTATGAATGATTTTGAAAAGTAGTGTGAGATAATGAATATTTCTTCAGTCTTTCAGGCGGAACCAAGACAGGATATCGGGGAAGGATGTTATATGATCCAACAGATGCACATTGCAGATGAACATGTGCAATTATTCTATTCTATGAGTGTTTATGATTTATACTATTGTACTGAGTTCAACCATGCTGTTAGAAAATGATTTGAAGAGAAACTCCGTTGAGTAACATAATTCAAGAGATCAATTTAATTTCTCAAAGAGAATTAAGAGGGGTTATGGGTAATTTCATAAGGAGATGTCAGAAATACGGGGAAAATGAACAGCATCTCCTTGCGTGACATAGGTGAATATATTAACTATTTAATGCATTAGTATTTATCAGACTGTCACTCTAGTATTTCTACCACCAACTTGTGTTGTTTTGCCCA